>OY992505.1:15301864-16501864 GCA_963921215.1 Scoparia ambigualis
AACAATAAATAATAGGCAATACGCAAAACCTTTTTCTTTGAATACGTCGGTCGTTGGCGTCGCGTTGGTGTTAAAATCTTCCGTAAGCAGCTGATACTTTACGAATAATAATATGTTTCATATCCTTTCAATAATCTCGCTTGTACTGTTCAAGTTTTTTTCTATTTATTAGTGTATTTATTTCAGATTCAATTCCACAATTAACATCTGCATGCTGCATTTATATTAACAATAATTTCTTTATTTTTGCTCTTTCGAGTCAAAATTGGGCAATGTTATTCCCTAATACGTGCCAAAAGATTATCAGTATCCGCTCTTAAATCAAGCTAAGCCAACTACCTAGGATTGTCTTGTCTAGTCGCCGCACCGCACTGAAATATACGGCAGCTAGTCTTTACACGTACCGAGCGTGTTCGGCCTCTTGCAACGCCACCACCGTCGCCCACACACTAACTCAATTTGTGATCCTCGCTTAACAATTCCTCCTGAACGCTTAAGTAGACCGGTCACGCCGCCGGATTTACTTTATTACGCGAAGCATTAAGCGAGCAATTAATCCGAATCCAGGAACTAGCAGCGTAAGCTTTCAGACTGCGGCTAACTTTCTATATAACAATTTAATTGCTTGAATTAGCACAAATTGACGTACTCGAAACAAATAACTGTCGACATTATGTGGCTACCATACTCTAGCTAAACTTCATTTAAATAATGCTCTCGGTTTACTGTGCATGTTTCAGACATTTTGTGGATTTCGATTATTTGGTCCCGCCATGTTTTTTCCTTGTCTAATACCAGTCATTTGCACGTAGACGCCGTATTTAGAAATTTACCTCAGATATAAGTAAAAAATACATAGCTGTACATTGATCGATATAGCTACCTTCTAAATCCTTAGCTTGAAACTTCGCTTTGAGTTTCTCTTACATCCTTTGCTCGGATTAGGATAAGTCGAGATCTTGTGAATTTAAAACTACTCGTGATACACACACGTCTTATTCCTTATTTTGTAACTCCTATTTCCAATGAAAGTACACGTTAAATAAATCTGAATTCACAGATATTTTGTTGAATTGAGCAACGTCTTTTACTGTTCATTGCAAAGGAATAAACCTAAATAGGAAAACCTAATGTTGAGTGTTATTCGTAAAGTCTTGTTCTATTTGAAAACCAATGGAAGGTTTCCAAATGCTTGCTATCTATTGTCATCGATTTGGTAAGAAACAATTTGCATTTGGCTGATGGTCCTTTTACGAGTAGCTCGTATGTAACAATGACTTTAATCCTATTAAAACGGACACACATTGCGCCGGAATTGTAGCGTGGTGGCTTTGGTCTGTCGCCGGTCTCATCGGCTTGCTGCATCTACTAACCGGAACCAGACCTTAAACAGAATTAAACATGGTTTAGTTTCCCTACTTGTAGCCGTGCTGAAAAAGCTCCGCCTAGTCGAAACACAACTATGCAGGGAGGAAATAAAATAGCGAGGGAAGCGATGCGGGCGTCGGACGAAGCGATTATGCAGTCGAGAATAATGGGCGCCGGTCCACATGCACGTTTTTGTTTGTGGTCTGTGACGCGATTTATACGCGAATTTCTACCGTCGCTGAAGTGAGCACTATTCACAATAATTGCTTTGAACAAAATTCCCTTGCACGTGTCTTTTGTTCTAGTTCACACGGCGTGTTTTATTATAGCGGGCGGCGCGAGGATGTAACAGTGAATCTGAGTGTGTCGCGTAATGCTGGAAGAACGCTTCGGACAGATTACTTCGGAACTGCGTTTTGTTTTTTTTTTCCTGTAAATTCTGTCAAAATATTGTGTACCATGTTATCAAGTCATTAACAAGTACCATCTAATATAACTTTATATTTGTGCGACGAAATTTAATAATACCATTAACTTTTTTAAATACATAAACTTCATTCTAAAACGAATTACCCGCGGCTCATGGCCGAGGAATACTCGACGAAAGTTATACCGTATTCTAGTTTTACATTAAACAAGTTGGCCCACCGTAACAAAATTAGTTATTTGATCGAATAAAACGCGAGCCAGTGAGCTGGTACGTACCTTAAACAAACGCGCAATATCTCGTGCAAGAGTTCTTTCGCTTCGGCAGCAACATTACCGCGGATGTTAACGTTTAGACGCGCTCCTGTTATTGCGATCTCTCCGACGGCGGCGGGCGGCGTCGTTTTTACGGAGTTTGTTTTTCCGCGAAAGGTTTTCTTTAGTATCGCTCGGCGCGCAGTAGTATCTGTTGAATCCAGCCGGTGGTCTGTGAGCGTAACTTTTAATAGCCTTATCAGTACCCGGGCAGACCGCGCTCTCTGTATCTCCGTCTCCCTGCCTCCAGATGCCGCCTCGCCTCCATCAACCCTTATTAGCAGTTACAAAGACGAGAAGGCCCACCTCCCGGCCACGTCTTTTTGTGTTGTTTATAACGTACAAACAATAAGAACTACTGGCGGATTCATCATAGCTCGATTTGGATTAAAATGTATACATTTTCTCGATTTATAATAAAAGTACAACCACTGCTACGTCGTAGCACTCGTAGCATTCAATGAAATACACAAAATAAATGTAATTGTAAACCATTCAATTAAATTGTTTGCAGAAGAGTCATAAACATTTGTCTCACTAAAGTCATAAAGCCGAATGAAGTGTTGTAGTACGGCTATATTTTATGATTTAACTTTTTAAATAATGGCGGGTACTTTTTATTTTACGGCGTGTTTACTTGGCGCCATTTGCTCTTTTGTGTTCGTTCCATATGCACGTTTAATGTGGACAGATTTGTCCGCCGGCAATGCAAGGACCACTTTACGGCATCGGTAAAAGAGTTCACTGCCGTTAAATCTGCCATAAACAATAAAATTTGCATTTATTGGTCGTCCACAGTGTCGTAAATTCACGGCGAGCGAGCTGCCAACGACATTTTGAGTGAATATCGGGTACCATTACAGCAGAAACAGCTCAGAGAATAGTGCCGTTTCGTGAACTCGCCGATGCGTTTTAATTGAAATCACCAGTCAATTAAAGTCGGTGACGGCGGCGCTCAGTGATGCGGCGCGGCGGTGCTCTGTGCGCGCCAATTATTGTCACTTGTTCAACGGACGGCTGAGTAAGCTCGCGCACGCATACATGCCTCCGCGAACCGTCCGCCCGTCCGCTCGCGGCCACCTGCGGAAACACCGAACATTCCAAAAACTTAATTGAGATACAAAGAATACAACCTGCTAAAAAGCTTCCACGATACCAATACCATTTTATTGTTTCAAATGCCCAACAGAAATAAGTGGCTTCTAAAATAACTGCACTAAAGCAAGTCCATGCAAACAAGAAACAAAACTTTGCTCTCACATCGACGTGTAACTAGGTGTGTAAGTCCAATAATTCAAGGGGAGCGGGTGGTTGTAATGTTGGAAATTTTCAGGACGCCCGGAAAGTTAGGATCTTACTGGTCCGGTGAACTAGAAGAGACGCTCGCTAAAGTGTTGTTTTATTGGATAATCTACTGTCTGTGTAGCTTTTGTACATAGTTGTACACTTTGTACAGTTTCATTTTGATCAATAAAAAGTTTCTCTATTTCATTTAAACAATTTAAAAACATTAAATGTTCTAAGCTAGTTAACCTATAACCTTTTAATGCTTCAAGTTTATAAATAGCAAGGTAGCTCAATAAACAAGGCAGGTTAGTAGGGCAAACTGAAATTGCAGTGCAGATGGATTTCCGTGATTAGGTTAGGGCCAAACGTAACATTTGTTGTAGCAAGTACAAGGCAAAATTAGATTTAAAAGAAATATTCATACAAATTCAAACACAAAATAACAATAATTCTATTTTAACCATTTATAGCCTTTGCGGAGCGTACAGGTAATATTCACCTAATATGATAATATTTATTGCGATCGTTCCCGCAAAGTCTGTTATATGTTTCGTACGAAAGAGGGGGGATCCACTCCGACGTATGCGAGCCCTGTAAAATATCCGTAAGCGAATTTTCGTATTGACAACAAAGTGATTGGCTTTCGCGGCCTCTCCTCGAGCTTAACAATCGTTCAGTGTTTTCTGTATTTTCTAGAAATATGTTCATATTTTTAGACCCCAATAAATAAGACATCTGTGGTATTTTTGTTACTAACGAGCGACCTAAAATCTGGTTAAGATAGTGTGAAAAATCTACTTGTTGTGTGTATTTAAACTCTAAAAAGTTATGATAAAGCACTTTGAACTGTAAAAGGCCGATTGGCAAAAGCATTCTAATATTTCAAAAGGTGGACTAAAGCCTCTTTGTCTGTCTTTATCAACAAAAGTAATATACAACAACTGTTTTAAACCAGTTTTAAATTTAAGGCCACGTTTTGAAAAATAGCTTTTTTTAGCCTTGAATAGCTTGTGTGTGTCGGAAGATAATAATGGGATTAGGTAGAAAATAATCAACTTAAAGTTTACTACAGTTAGGTGTATTTTGACGAAGATTTTAAAAAGATGTGTCACTAACTATCATTCCTTCTAACAATTAAAATAAAATCTAGAAGTCTGACAATATTTTGATTAATCCTGCCGCCATGTTGTAGTCATCTACATTTCAGTAAGAAAAATGGCAAAAGAATTGCATCCAGGCAGGCGCCCTGTTCGGCACCGGGTAATCAAGTAAGGGATAATGTAACGAAGTTTAGATGGTCGGGTATTTGATAGGGAACGACTCCGCTGTTCGAAGGTACAATGGAGGCGGTGGCGCGGCGACGACGGAACCGGATAGCGCCTATTGCCGGCGCTCGGCGCAGATAAGGCCGTGCCGCCCGCGCCGCGCCGCCTCGGTCGCAGCGCGCCGCAGCGCCGCGCCCGACGCCTTCTCCTGATTTATGTACGACGTGTCTCCTTTTTAATGAGTCTGTAAGAAGATATCTCCCCGAACACCACAATAAATTTTCGGGCTGTGACTCGCCAAAATGCTTCCGCGTCGATATCTGCAAACAAACGCAGTCCCTTACCGTTAATCTGCCGAAGAGAAGAAAGTATCGCGTATATAAGTCGTGCTTATCTCGGGTAATGGCCGTCTATCTAGTTGATCTGCCAGTTTTATTTATGACCATGTTTTCCTTTACGCGCTCCTTCCAATTTGTGGAGAGTGAAAGGGATTGTTATGAGGCTGCCATGTTTCATAGCAATAAACATGTGTATCCAAAATAACGACATTAACTATTTTCTTTCAGTCCCTTTTATTTGACGTGGCGATTGTTTTCTTCTGCATTGTTTGTTCTTTTCAGTCTTTGTTACACAAACAGTAAACACGACAAAAAGTCCCGCTGACGGAAAACAAAATTAAGGCTAGTGTAACGATCACATTCAGCCGTAACATTTTGTGACGCACGGAATATACTACATTAAGGGAAATCTCTTGTTCTCTGAGAATAAGGGGTGCGTTTAAACAAAATTCTCATAAGAGAAGCTTATCTTAATGCTAATGCGTCTCTTTGCATTGTTTTTAATGTACAATTATATGTTATGATTAAACATTTATAGAACATCACCCAATTCAGTCTCGTTTTATTTTATTGTTTGTAATAATGTAGCGTCCATTCCTAGACAGCTGTACTAGTTGTTATTAGACGGGAACGTATTTGACTTGCGTTATGAAATATTACACAAAATGTAAGTATCGATTTTCTTGTATTTGTTTTTTAGTTCTTGTAAGGTTCTCTCTCTCTATTGTAAGGTTACACCATGTTATGTGGAGTCCGTTTTACCAAATTTTCTCATAATGATTTGAATTTTTTTCTGCATGAGTAGTAAAAGTATATTTTTCTGTAAACGAAACTTCTCTGAGGCAAAAAGAATGGTATATAGAAATTCAATCGGTACAGAAAATCCTGTAAGTTTATCAAACTGTACTCAAAGTGCCAAAGTAAAACAGACCTGTCGGCAAAGATATATGTTTCATTGCTACTTCAAACCACCTAACGAGCCACGAGATAATTGTTTTTTAATTCTAAATCTTTTCGTTCTCTAATAGATAGATAGTCAATGCCAAATATATTTCCTGTGAACGAAAGAAACAGAGAACGAAAGAACTGCCTAGAAATGTGGGTAACATTGTTCGCCAGGATAAAATAATCTGTTGCCGGATGAAAAATGGATTCTTTACTGGACTTAATAGGTTATTATTTCGCTGCAGCTGTATTAATATAATCCGGTCATAATCTGGTAATTCATTTAAGGACAAAAACACGTCGGCCGTGCGTAAAGCAACCGGCGGTGGATGTGGGGCGTGGGGGCGGCGGGGGGTTAAAACCATTGGGCTATTATGACTAGAGACGACAACGCGAAGCAAGTTTTTGCTCACAGAGTTGCGGCATGATTATGAGTGAACCAAGCAACTGAGATCCTTGCGGCCGCAAATCAGTGCGCAAAAGATTGCTTTCCAGTGTCGTGTCTAGTTTATAATATCCCAATGGTTGAAACACAGGTCGGCGGTTGCGTGGCCGCTGCCCCTCGTTACGGCCACCGGCGGCGTCCGCGCTCTCTGTGTAAGTAGTGCGTTCATCCTGTTAAATTTATTGCCGCTTTTATATCAGCCGTTACAGAGCAGTCCCCTTTCGTCCGTATCGGGCCGCGCGGAGCCTAGCTTAGTGAAGTCGCAATTACGTTTCACCGGCTTTGACTACGACGCGGGCGACTTTTGCCGTCCATCGAATCGTAATGGAATTAGCGTTCCAGTGCTCTTTTAATTTGTCTCCCATCCTTGTTCTAAACGAATCCTCTACTCGAATCTCTGGCTGTCGTAAAACTTCGGTGCTGCAGTATAAAGTTTTTTACGTTTTCCTTTGAACGGCTGAGAATGATCCGGTAGCTTTGAGTTGTGATGAAGCTATCCCAATAACTATTTTTTTTATGCGCTCGTTGCTTTTCTGTAATAAATAATTTTCTTTTGAATACTAATACCTAGGGACCGAATACCGTAAGAATTCCACGGAGCTTTGTATTAAATAAAACAGTTAATATTTTTTCATGAATTAATGATGGTTTCGTTTAATTTTAAATGATCTATTTATCATCGATTCATTAAGAGGGTTTACGCATTTCGGTTTCCCATACAAACTTCCAAGTCGAAATTATTATAAACCAATAAGCCAATTTTGATGAAACTTTGCATGATGAAGTAAAACACAGGGATCTAAATAGTTTGTTGAAAACATTTAAAAAAAATGTTTATTTAACTGAGTTATTGCGATTTTTAACTTTCTATAGTGGACTTTAAATCGCAATAACTCAGCTAAAATAACGTTTTTTAAAAATGTTTTCAACAAACTATTTAGATCCCTATGTTTCACTTTAGCATGCAAAGTTTCATAAAAATAGGCTTAATGGTTTTAAAAAATTTCTACTTGGAAATTTGTATGGAAAACCGAAATGCGTAAACCCTCTTAATATAAAAGGTAATATTACGAAGAGTATGGTCTAATTTTATATTTACAAATCACTTGTCAGTCTTTAGTCGTATATTAGTAGGTATTACTTATTGGATCTCAGACTGTTTGTTTACATATATTCACTGATTTAACAATGATACAATATAATATTTAAAAAAATTTAACGCTGTACAATGACTTCAAATATCACTAAACCGTCACCAAAATGTTAGTATGTAGACATAGCTGTTAAAAGATTCGTAGCTGTCGTCGTAGTAAACTGCTCCGTTCGTAGCAGCGATCGTAGCTTCCAAGATTTTGTTTAGCTGGCAACTGATAAATATTTTTTTAATGTTAATTATTTAATATAATAATATGATTATACTATTCAAGTAATAAATACGCTTCTTAGCAAAGATATCCTACTCATCCGTTTTTATACGTAGGTATACCCGACTTACGTTTCAACACACTCGTGATCACGGACTGACTGACTCCTGCCTTGATATTTGTTTATAATGGAACGCGATAATGTAAAAATATATACAATAGTCTACTAATTTAACATCGTCTTGTACTTAATGTTTTTTATAAAGTCTTTATCCCTACGCTCGTAGAAATCAGCTACGATCGTAGTTAAGATCGTAGTATTATTAGTTTCGACACTCAGTAGCGATCGTCTTAGACTAATTTTCTTTAAGAAGAAAAGAATTACACTTGGGCATTCGCTCTTTTTATTTTTTATTTACCATTTAAATCTTCTCCATTCTACAACTTAGAGTCACCGCACACATGATACTTTTAGCATCGGCGATTGGCGATTTAGCGACTGGCATCGCGTTTTGGGGACTCTCTGCGTTCGACTGCAGTATCGGAATCGCGCGTTTTAGCGATTCCGTCGCTGCATTCAGCTTCTAAAAAGCGTCTAAATCGCTGATCGCCGCTGCTAAAAGTAGTCTGCTCTGCCTGCTAAAGTATGTCTGCTCTGGCCCATACACTCCTTCCTCTTGATAACAAATTTCTTTGAAATCTGCACATGTTAATTTTTATATCACACATACTTCATTAACATCTTTCGACCTTACATTCGGCTTTCCTAATATACATATACCTATTTTTTTTGGTACTGAATTTAAACAATACACATTTCAGTTGAATTAAATTTTTAAAGACGATTTAGAAAATAACAGAAATATAAACTTTATCTCTATAAAAAACTATATAAGACATCGTTCTGTATATTAAAAACAAAAACAAAACAAGATTATTTCGATCTTTAATTTTTTCAAAATTTAGCTTCCCTCTAAAATAATCTTATCTGTCGACCAACAAAAGTCTGCCTGCCTTTGATACGGACATTCTCGTGGCCGCCATACTACGATACGTAAGTAAACTAGTTAAAAAAATTATTTGACGCACGGAAAACGCTTGGAAAACCAATTGGTCCATAAAACATCCTGATGAAAGGCGATACTTCAATATGCCTTAAACGGAAAACTCATAAATATGTACCCTCATTTATAGGGCTCCAACTTACCTGTCTTAGTTTTCGGCCCATTGTCAAGGGTCTGATCACGATTTTTACTAGGAGATACCCTTCTCATCCGTATCTTCATATAAAACTAATCAGTCTGATATTTTATTACATGTAAAGTCAAGTCTTTCAAAGTAAGTGCTCATTTTCTGTTTTTTAGGGTAACATTTTGACTGGATAAGATTCATCCTACTACATCCTAACGTTCGTGTCACTTCTATCCGAGGCTTGCAAAGTCCTGCGCTACAAAAGTCAAATTACCGATATTTCTGCAAAGGCTGCACAGCTCACATTGGACCGGATGCGTGCCGGGCTTCTCCTGACGACTTCGTTTCGAACCGGATACAGAATCACAAGTTTTTGGAAATGCTTAGAAGTGTGATTTTTTTTGTTTTTTTTTCATCTATGTGTTTGCCACATATCAGAACAGAAGATTTAGACTTAGTAGATCACTCAATGGGTGCTCACACATGGGGTGTGGGCAGGGGAGTGGGCATGAGCTAGACTCACGTCTAAGATAATGAGACATAGTAGAATTAGGATGTAACTGTCCGGAATAGGCGCAAGAGTGAGCAGAGAGTGAAGAGCGCAGTTATGGCCCTTGCACTGCACTAAGATGCTGAAACTGACTAACTGACTTCTAAATAAATGAATGCTTGTAATGAAACGCATGTATAAGTTAATGTTAAAATTATTTGGAGGAATTCATCCTAGCCTAACCCGCAGATTAGTGTGTACGTATTACGAGTATACTGTACCCGAAACATGGTTATTTCTACAGAACTTTGAGCATAATATTAGTTCCATAATAATTGTAAAATATTTTGGTTGTAATACCTACCTGAATATATTGGTTTAAAACTTTAAGCCTGTAAATAACTTATTTTTAATTGTAAATATTATTTAATAGTATTACATATCTATCTTGGTACCGGCTAGTGATTATGATTTCTTCGCTACTGGTTGGAATTCCACAATAAACAATGTTTTTTCGTTATTATCAGGAATGAATTTTTACTAAATTTGTAGGTCATCATCATGTATATATCTATTAACAACTTTAATTGTAACTAGATAATCATAAAATAAAATTTAAGTATTAGATAATGTAATGCCTACATTTGTCAGGATCTTATCAAATGAAAATATTTGGTCTCTGCCTACCCCTTCGGGAAACAGGCTTATTGTATGTAGGTCTATATTTAATACCTATGTTAGAATATGGTAGACTAGCGGCCGCTCGCGGTTTCACCCGCGTGGTTCCCATTCCCGTAGGAATATCGGGATAAAAAGTATCCTATATGTTAATCCAGGTTATAAACTATCTGTATGCCGAATTTATCCAAATACATTCAGTAGTTTTTACGTGAAAGAGTAACAAACATCCATCCATACTTACAAACTTTCGCGTTTATAATATTAGTAGGATGTGAATCCTTGCCTAACTAACTCGTCATATACTATCAGGTGAGGTACAGAACAAAAACTTTCCCGTTTCTGTGTTAAAACAAACTTTTGTTTCTTCATAACTCGGAAAAACATAGACCAATTCATAACAGAAAATACATAAAATAAAACTCTACTATATTCGCCGTTGCATCGCACCCCAGTTGTTTCACGAAAAATTTTAGCAAGCTCGCAAATCGCAGCGAGCGGCTGCTTGCATCGCAAATAAGGCGGGCGACACCTGTGCAGCGCGGGCGCGCTCATCCAACATGCATGCGCCCGCACTCCGCCCGCACCGCTACCGCCCGGCTCATTACCACCGCGCGGATGTGTGTCACGCGCGCCCTGCCTCAACGTAATACGTGATTTGTTACTTGCGGCTTATGCCATTACTATCGTGTTTGCCCGTCTGCCGTCAGCTAATTAAAAACGCTTTGTGTAATATTTTTGCCCCGCTAACAAGCCTTCTTCGCAGGTATGTGAGCGTTTGGAATGTCTGATGCAATTTAGTTTTCTTTTATGTCTAGTATTTGTGTTTTGTCGAATAGTAATGTAAAAGTATTCGTGAATGTGCATGAGTGGTGGCAAATTAAAAAAAAATCAAAAAAGCCGGTGAAATGCGCGTCGGACTCGCGCACAAAGGATTCCGTACCGTTCCATTTAATATTACACAACTAAATATTCTGTAAATATTTCAAACGTCTACCTGTTGCCATTATTAATATCGTGCAAAAAAGGGCAAAAAAATCACGTTTGTTTATGAGTGGTGGTTCCTGAGAGATTTGTTAGCTGTAGGTCCAATGCGCAGTTCGTCCAAATTGTATTTCAAAGCTCATTTTGTCCGACATACAGACAGACGGACGGACAATGGAGTCTTAGTAATAGGGTCCCGTTTTTACCCTTTAGGTACGGAACCCTAAAACAAACCAGTGACTCATCACGAAGGAGTCCGTGTGAGATGTTTGTAAAGTTTCACATCTTTACTAAATCTCAAGGGGGAATATCTTTTAACATTAAACGTTCGTATGATGACTCGTTACTATCTACTGACACTGGCTAAATTAATAAACCACACCAACCCGTTATTTAAGAAAAAAACAAACCCCTGCTTATTTAACAATAACAATTAACTGTTGTTGTTACAAAATACAGTTCCTCGGAAGACACTGTAGCCGTGCGTCACGGTTGTCGTAAGATGGCTGTTGTTGAAACCCACCCTCATTAGACCAGCATCTCGATTAGTTATGTCCCGATCTGCAACCACTCACTCGTGGCACTTAAAAATTGGCGCAACTATCAACGTCAAATTTGACAGAATCGAGCATATACTATGCGATATTTTGCTATCACGATGCATAAAATGTACCACAGAACCGAAATAATCAAACTTGTTCATACTAAGTCTATAAGTCTATGAAAACACGGTACAAAGTCAAGTGTGTTTTTGTAGGTGCGGTCTTATGCGACCGCTTGGGGTTTGAGGGGTTAATTTATTTATTTACAAAAATAATCTATATAGATTAGTATTTTCTTTCCTTGATATTTGTAAACCTTTTATCCGATGAAAATTAATACAAGAGAACTGACCACATCTACCATAGTTTACTACCTACAATTTACTTTAAACATGTGGCGTTCGGCGCCTGCCTGCTCATACATACTCTGAACCTTACTATTAACGAAAATCCATACCATTTCGAAATTCGTATAGAAATTTGCAAAGTAAGATTAAAGTAATACTGCTCTAAGAGGTGACATCTATTCTGTGGAGGTGACAGTAGCCCCCATGGGCTTGTCTCATTACCGCCGCGCGCTAGTGTGCCACATAAGAGGGTTTGATATAGAATGTGCACTTCGCAAAATAATATCTTCAACAAGAATTACAATTTCGTATTTTATGCACTTTGCAAATTGAGCACTTCTCAAAAACTTCTCAAAATTAGCACTTCTAAGCTAAGGAGACTTAAATCGAGCGTTCTTAGTTTTTAGGTTTTGGTTTGTAGGCTTCGATGTGTTTAGATTATCAATTTTTTTAACACAACCAAACAATTAATGTTTTTTAATTTAGCGTTTTATTAACGCTTAAATATGGCAGCCGCCCGGAAAGCGGAAGGTGCGTGGTTCGATTCCCGCCTGAGGTTGTCGTCTTTTTTCAGTGTTTAAAATTTTACAACCAAACAACTCTGGCTTGGCTGTGATGATTGAACCGAATTGGAAAAATCTAGTTTCAATGCTATCGTTCCGTGAAATACTTTCATCAGCGGCAAATTGCAACATTTCCAACGTAGCTATACGCTTTTAAAATAAGCCCTGCGACACGTGTGCATTGCAGGGGCGCTGAACCAATATCTAAACTAGAATAATATAATAAAATCTTCGGTGACCGAGTCGCATAGCACTTGACCGGATATCCGGAGGCCCTAGGTTCAACGTCGGGCGGGTCTTTTCGTATTTTTTTTAGCATAGGTCGTGTTTAATCAGTACATACCTACTGTCATTATCACTTTGTTATTTGTCAACATCCTATCCTACTTCCTACTAATATTATAAACGCGAAAGTTTGTAAGTATGGATGGATGTTTGTTACTCTTTCACGTAAAAACTACTGAATGGATTTGGATGAAATTCGGCATACAGATAGTTTATAACCTGGATTAACACATAGGATACTTTTTATCCCGATATTCCTACGGGAACGGGAACCACGCGGGTGAAACCGCGAGCGGCCGCTAGTAAATTATATTATTTAATGTAAAATGAAATTTTGTAATAAGTATAGAGCTGTGTGGTGGCGGCTCATTATCAAAAGAATACTACCAACTCATATCTTCCCTTGGGTGACGTAAAAGGCGACTAACGGACTTAACCGTAGAACCACAACATGCTATTTTGTTTCACAAAATACACATGGGTTGCCGGTGACCCCAAATAAAAATACGTTTTTATAGAACATGTTTTTGGATATTAAAGAAACTTTAGGATACAAAAATTCTGAAAAAAAAACCACCTTTATACTAAACACACTGGGAACAAATCGGTAACCTATACTGTGCACATAAGATTTCTTGAACACTTCACACAACGCTCTCCGCCCTTCCTGTCTTTAGACCTAGGACACAAATAGCAGCGACCACTTAAAGTGGAATAACTGGGCGGGACCTGCATGGACGGTATTACTTTCTTCTTCCCCCAAAACATTGAGACACATAAACAAAAAACGTATTGGAGGTCCGTCAAAAAAAAAACAGTTGCATTAATCACAACACGGGTTGCGGGTGACCCCAACAGGTGATTGATTACTCAAGAACTATGAACGTCTGCTCTTCCCAAAGTGGCACGGGCTACTGATAGCTAAAAACGGAAGGTACTGAAATGCACCAGTTTTTATGTCTACCTCTCGCAAAACTAAATAGAAAAATCAAGACTGCATATTCATCTAACGGCATAAAGCGGCGACATGGGCTCATCACCTATCACGCTGAGCACATGTGCAGTTGTTATTTGGTGAACATGGACTGTGGAAGTGGGCTCAGTCGCAAAAGGTCGCTTTCGCAAAATGTCTACCGTGCGCAAAACGTCTCTTTCTCATAATGTCTTTTTCGCAGAATGTCGCTTTCGCAGAATGCGTCTTTCGCAAAAGGTTGCTTACGCGTAAGGTCTCTTTCGCAGAATGCCTCTTTCGCAAAATGTCGCGATACTAACTTTGAATAAAATTTCGATTTTTAAAGGAAAATCAAAAGTATAATTACTATTTTATGCCCTCCGGTCCATTACACCTTAATCTCAAAAAGCTAATCAATACGACTGAAATTCAAATGGTATTTATTTGTTCTAAATGTACGTTTTTGTTTACTTTATAACTTCAATATATGATTTTCAAAATGATTAAGACATAATTATGGTTTGCTTACATTATAACTTTAATAAATGATTTTCCTTTTAAAATCGTAATTTTATTCAAGTTAGTATCGCGACATTTTGCGAAAGCGACATTCTGCGAAAAAGACATTATGAGAAAGAGACGTTTTGCGCACGGTAGATTTTTTGCGAAAGCGACATTTTGCGACTGAGCCTGGAAGTGGACTGCTTTGATGGTGCTCATTATCTGGTATCTGATTATACCTCTTTGGGGATAATAAATATTCTTAAGTGTGTGTATGTATGTAAGTTATTAAAGTGTACAGTGAAGGATAAGACAAATGCAATATTTGTCAAGTAATAATTTGTAAAATGAAACATTTACGGAAGAAGTTATTTTTGAAATGAAAAGTTTAAGCTCGATGGTAGTTAGTTGGTTCGTTAATCAATTAAAAAAAAATGTCAGTAAGTCGCAAGTTAGACGAATAAAAATTTTACTAACTTTATTACAACACTTTTTTCCTTTATCATATGCAGCGTATTAAACACTGAATGAACATAAATAAATTTAAAATATTGGGATTTATTTGAAATCGATAAAGTAAATTATTACCTGCCTACCCGTCACAGATGAATATTCATTGCTTTTGCAACATCGACGCATATTTAGTACTCGCTATCCATTACTCATATAGATTGTACACAAATGCGGTGAACCTAAAATCAATATGATGCGAATACCATTAACTTAATTTTCAATAATACACACGGGAGATCAAATTTATTCAGCTCTGTCGGACTTATGAAAATAAACTAATATTGACCTTAATAAATTAATTACTGGTAACAAGCTAGGCGTTCCAAATTTGATGCATTATTCAAGGCGTATAAAAACATTCTAAATCAACAGATTTGTCCTCTCGGTAACATTGATGACGTCAATAATTTATGATCTCGCTACCGGTGCATGAATATTCGACGACGACGGTTCCCCGAGAAAACATTTTTCATCTCGAGACGAACGCCAGGAGCCCGAGGATGGATATTACTCTTAAAAGTTGAGCGTCGATATATTGTTACCTCCGCTAAAATTTAATATTGACGTGTGTATTGTTAGCAGCGAGCAGCCGGGCGGAGGCGGGCCAGCATCGCATGGATGAGGCAATTTTATGGGTTTATTGAAAGGTAGTCGTCTTCGGCGCACAACCCTAAGTGATGAGATCCGGCCGAACCCAAGCCTTCATAACGTTTGTAATACCGTTTTACGACCAGCTTAGGACGTAACTTATACATATTTTGAATAACTTTACGCGCTGCTTAGAAAAGAATTACTGCTGCCGGGCCCGCTGAGATAAGCGCATAAATTTACATGCTGTGCGGACATTGATGTGAGCCAATATCCATTGCTGTATTATACGACTTCAGTTATGTCCTGTTATGGATGGGACGGGTTTTTAAATGAACCGTCACTGAGTTTAGCGGTTTACGTTCTCTGTATAAAAACCATTAAACGAAACTGTTCGTCACAATTATAAAGAAAGTTACCTAAGAACTTTATTGTATTAATAGATGACCTTTAATTCCCATCAAGGTCGTTGTATATAACATTTGATAAGATTAAATCTGAATGAAAGAATCTTGATAGGGAGTAATTACGTAGAAATTCCGTTGTTTGAACATAACGATACCAAGTCTAAACCATTTTTCGCGTGATCGTCCATTGAACATATAATATGGAGTGATATTTTTTTAACCATCCTGTTTTAGTATGTATCTGTATCTAGAGGACAGCAGATCGCACGGGTCAGCACACATGTTCCGCACATACAATCAGCCGTTAGAGCAGTCCGTGACGCCCCTAAAACGTTTTGATTAAACTCATAAAACTCGAGGTAGGTGCCGCTGCCGCTGCCGTCCGCCGCGTGCCCTTACACAAAAGTAGACATTATACTCGCCCTTCCCCTTGGCTCACCTGCCCGCCGCGCCGCCTCCGCCGCCACCGCCTTTTAATAACACAGTCGAGTGCTTTCGCGACCACGATTAAGATAACTATGAATAATTACGTTTCAGCGTATATTTTCATTTTAAAATAGAGGATCAAAGCCCTTTAGTCGCATATTTACATTCTATATACCGCCTCTATTTTCGCCGCTGCGCCATTTTGTAATATTTTTATGAGAAATTGCGTGGCCAGCGTTCTGTATTGGCTTAGTTAGTAAGTATCGAATCCCAGAGCTTACGGTGTGAGCGCGTGCACGTCAAACTTCGCTAACCGCCCTTAAGAAAGTTGGTAAAGTTGGCGGAGATGTGCTGTGTCGTGGCGCGTGGTGGCGCGCCCTCGCGACGCGCCCCGCTATCGTCTTCGTGTAAACTGTAATCCCGCAGATGATGTCGAGATTTAGCCAGCTTTATATTACCTCCGAGAAGTTTCTTGATAAATGTTGCGTTTAACCTCTGTGGGGCGCAGGAGCGCATTCTTAATTCGAAGCTTAGGAGGTGATACGTGGTAATTAGCGGCATCGGTTTAGTGCGAGCCGAGCCGGGCAGCAGGCGCGGGCGGCGGCGGCGGCGACGGCGGCGAGCGGGCTCGCGCTCGGCTGCGCATGAATGGCGCCCGCGTCGCATTATCAGCCGTCACTTCGCTCGACAGGTGTCGCCTTCAGCCAACTCGAGAGTAAATTACTAGCTTCGAAGTCGCTGAATCAACCCGACTCCCTAATCGATTTTCGAACCGCTCGCTTAAGAGCTGAGACATAGATGATTGCTACGAAAAACGGTTCTCAATAGTCAGCTTACATTTTACTTTGCATTAAGTTCAATGAATCGGTATTATATAGCTTCTCCTGCAAGTTTGGCACAGGTAATTTAACGTTTCTGTTTGGGTCTAAGATTTTGAGTTAATAGTTAAAGTAATGGACACGTTGATTTAAAATATTAGTAGTCAATAATAGGTATTGTGTTTAATATTTTTAGTTAATTAAATTAGCCAGTACCTACAGAGGTTTGCGAAGTTTCCATTTATTATCCAGTAATGACGCGTGCAGGTAAGAGACTTTTTGTCGAACTTTGACACGTTGACGTTTGCCTAGTTATACATGTGTTTTAGATTCACAATCACAGAAATATATTTCACAATCGTATCCCATCTGAGATGGATCCGATCAGCTACGGCCACATTTTTTAAACGGCCTCTTCCCGTGATCGACCACTTCACCCATCAGCTTTAATTTAAAAGAAAAACAATCTTTACATAGCTAGATAGTAACACGGAAGCTAGGTGTACGTTTATCCTTACAATTAGAGGAATTAGACTGATACAAGACATTGTCTAGTTGTAGCTAGGTGTCGGTTCACAGCAGTGAATAGCAACATCTTGCATGCTAAGCTCGCTGAGAGCTCGTTTTCGTATTTAAATAGGGAAATGGGAAACAGACGCAGTGGCTCGACGAAGCACTGGTGCCGTGGTATCGTTTTAATTAAAGTAATTGGAGGAGCACGTCGAGAGCCGCCGCTCGGCTGCGATGATCTGTGCCTTGAGGATTTACACCAATTTACGACCGAATACAGCAATCAATTAACAATTCGAAACATGAATATGTTTCGATTATGTGTTTACACAGCACTCGGGAATGTACCTAGACGACACAAAGGTAAAATCAAAATGTCCGATATATTTCGCTACGTCCCAAAGGCGTAGCGAAACCCTCTTCCGATGCGGCGAATGCAACAGCGAAATATAAGAAGCGAAAGAAACTGACGCTAACAAAAAAGAACCAAAGATAAACGGAAACGGACTCGCTCATAGAGAAAAGTAGAGACGCTCATGCTACAGAAAACTTCGCAGGCAGCCAGTCTTCAGTTATTCTTTGAAGATATGTGAACCCCTGCAAGCAAACACAATACTTATATGGACGTTGTGTTTCTTCTTTTGTTTTATTCGGAAAGCGAATGAAGTGTAGCTAAGTACATTACCCTAACCGTTTGATGTCTGCCTCTATGGAGAGTGGATGATGCTCGTAAAGTACTAACACCCTTTAAGAAAGTCAGCGTCTCTTGTCTTTAATCAAGCAAATGTTCTATTTTAGCAGCAAAGCTCGGATTAACCCTTTCCCAGAGAGCGCGTTTGTACAAGTTTCCTTAAAGTAATTAAAGGTTCAAGCAATTTGAACTCTGAAATGAAAATTCATAATCTATTTATCTGGCGCGGTATCTACAAAAGAATTTTGTATTCATCGTTAGGAGTTAAGAAATAAAAATTTATAATTTATGAATTCTCGGCCAAAAGTTATGCTATGTAAATAACTCACAATAATAAAAGTTTACGATTTCATCACGAAAGCTATATTTATTATAGGCCTTTAATGTTATTGCATTTTCTTGGTAGGTATACTTGATTATAAGCGATAAAGAGGTTTGGAACTTATATTAGCATGATAGAAAATATAAATAACCACAAGTATTATTTCGTTATTCTGAGATATTATAACAAAAATATTGTGTGTCGAAACACTATAAATGTAGATTATCTTCTATTATTACTTACTATTACTTATTATTTACTATTATTAACATGTATTTACTTATCGTATTTATAGGATACCAAGAGGTTATTATAAATAAAGAATTGTGTAAGTGCGAATCGGACTACCTCAATAAGAAGTTGTATAGTCTTAATATTGAATTATTATTTATTTTGTTTTCTCCTTAAAGCAAGTTCTTTCATAATATACATGCAATGGGAATATAGGTACCTCAACAGTAACTGGTGTTACTTTTGGTATGTATTTCTATTATACTCGTATCTATAGATTTGTCTCTATGTATTAAAATATATTTCTATTATGTCCAGTTATTTCTTTTGAATGGCTAATGCTTTTAAAAATAAAAGTGATCGTAATTTCCCTGACTGATTAGAAAAAAAAAATCAATAGAGTAACAAGTTATAAGTGACGACTATGTTATTTTCGTAAAAATCTACTGATATTCGATTTTACTTCACAGCTGGCAGAAATGCATATTATGATGAATCGCAACCCTCGATGGCGGAAACAATAAATTCAATGGCTGCATTTATCTTGCTTCCCATCAACAAACAAATCATGGAAAGACACAAAGCTGTCCCGTGCAAGGTTTCAAATCTATATACGGATTAATATCCGTAGATAGATTTGAAACCTTATTATAGCTCTTTCACATTTTTAGTGCAACGTTTTCAACTTATATTAATAACTATAGCTGAAGCAACAGACGTTGTCCTGTCGAAATATAAATTGATATGTTTTTCTAAACATAAAACACTGAATAGATTGTACTAAGCCAATATATACATGTAATGGACGACATAGACCGATAGCGACTTGAGACGAAGACATGTTTCTTATGTTTGATAGAAAATGTTACAGAAATATTGTAATTAAATACCCACTTACTTTATACGGATTTACTTGCGTGTCTTTAAGGTATAATTTTTATTTATTTATTGCAAAATTACAGCATATGGTTGACTTGATGCCCTGAGATATTCTCTACCAGTCGACCAGCAAGGGTGTCCAGAAAAAATAAATTTGTAAAAAAGACTTGACTAAAACCTAATTATTTGTAAACAAATAGAATCATATACTTAGAAGATATAATATAGAATCATAAATACGTTCTAGTCTGGTTTCTCATAGACGAGAGGTAATTTTATAATTTTATATCGGATCCGTGGTCAAACTCCGTGGGAAACTCTCTGCACCGGCTGCTGTGGCCACGGCCGTTAACCCCGTAAATATTTTGTATAGAAAACAATGTTGCTAAAATTTATCAAATTTGTATTCAAACTTCCTGAACTTAACATCATTTTCTTATTAATATGTATGAAACCATTTTTATCACGTACTGTTAGTGCGAGCACAACACCGAGACGCAGCGGCGGCTGCTTCGGGGGGCGCCGCCGCCGAAAACAGTGAATAATGCAAAGGCCTTACGAATCGGATCATATTTTTTCGGAGAAAATGTGGAATCGCGAAGTGGCAAAACAGAATTTAATATTCGTAAAAGGGTTGACGTCGGGATCGGGCCAGCGCCAGTTGACGCGTGCCGCCTCTACGAGTTTTTTTGGCTACTTTCCAAAATCAATATCTTCGAATACACAGACCGTCGCGCATTTTACACTAATCTCGCCGAAAGAGCGTACACCAATATAACTGCCCGCATTCATTATTCATTAATGTTTTCCCATTTTCTTTCGCTGCACTTATTCGCATTCGTTTATTGTTTTGCTAATTTATGTCTCTCTAAAATCACTAATTCATTTGTTCTCGATTCTCCATTTTCATTCTTACATTTTACTGTTATATTATCGTCTCTAATTCGACTAAGTTATATCAGCACTAGCTCCCCGCATTTTCACTTTTCACAATCTTAGTTTGATTGCCTACAAATCGCTGCCATTAAATTTATGAAGTTCTAAAGTAGGTATTTTACTTTCGTAAGAGCTGTTCCCGGCTACTGAGTTGATTAAGAAAATTCTTTCGTAGCTATAATACGACTACTTTAAGATAGTATATTTGATGTTATCTTTTAGCCAACGCAATTGCAACGACCTCTTTTTAAAATACGTTTCTATTATGTAATTAATTTAGTTCCCTATAATGATATGGTACTTTCTATATTTCTTTAATTACTTACTAGTATCTTGTAGCTTAGAGTAATATTGACAAGCATGTTATATTTTGGATATCTAAATCCAAGCCACATCCACGTGGCGAGGATATAGGTGGTATAATGGTTTTTATGACAAAAATCATTATCACACTGTCGAAATATCAAGTCGAAATGAAAACGCTCGAAGACACGTGAATGAATAATACATGAAAAATAAATCTTTCCGTAGACGTTTCTTTTGCCGAGTGGAATTTACAGTGGGTAAATATTATCTGCCATAAGATCAACAAAAGTAATGGGAAATCTCAGTGAAGTTGGAATGCTGCGAACGCAAACACTCCCGCAACTTGTTCCGTTCGATATGGACAGTTGAGTTGTTATTAATTAACATGTCGGGGCGGAGTGTCTAATTTATATTCGATTGCGGACTAGTCTGGCGAAATGGTTTCAATTAAATTAACACAGTTAGTGCGGAAGACGTCGTATTGGGCGCGGGCGGGAGCGGCCGGCGTGCTCGAGAGCTCCGTTCATTTGAAGGCACTCGTCCATAATTGCAGACTAAGACTTCACCGGCTGAACGGCAGGCGTTACCGGGCAAAAAGAACTTTTAATGGTATGCCTTGCCTTTGTCGAGCCTCCGCCGCGACCTCCGCGGAACTAACTCGCCCCAGCCCTGTCCTTTATGTGTTTCATAACTTTAGCACGCAACATATACATAAGGCTTCTATAAAGTGTTATTATAGAAAATATATTGTACAACATCTATACAATGTGGAATGGCATGCACTGTAAAAACTTCAGGGGTGGATGCTGAGCTCAAATATAATATAATATACATCATAAAAAATATTAAAAAAATATAATAAAATAGTGGAATTTACGTGGTAAAATGATTAAGTACCTACTATGAGTTTTTTCGTAATTTTTGGTGTTAAAAACCGACATAATTATTTGTTTTTTTTACTGATGTTCGAACTTTTGGCTACTTTACTGATTGTTATTTACCTACTTGCGACTAGTTTCACCTTTTTTAGAAACTTTTTGCAACTGAATATAGAGAGTAACCCATATTGTACCGACTCCTAATTGTACCACCTTCAAATTTTCCGCTAAACGGTGCCATTATTCTACACTGGCAACACAAAACGAGGCGACTACAGCGCCACTGTCATTTTGTTTCTTCTTAATACAGATGACACGAGAGTGGAAGTTAAAAACGTTTTTTTTTGTGATTTGATATAATTTCTTCGTCTATATATTGTCTAAGAAGGTAGCAAACATTTTAGTAATCATTTAACACTGTATCCTATAAGAAAGCACGATTCCTACTGTTTTTAACATCTCGAGTACAAATCAGTTGGTTAAGGTTATGCTGTTTTTTTTTAAAGTTTCCTAACGAACTACCGTGTAACCTATATTGGACCTCTTTGAGGTTCCAAAATTGGACTGGTACAATTATTACAAATACAATATATGTTAATCTGAGGTAAGATTTAATGTCTAGTTCCTATTATGCCAAGAATTATCCTTATCATTACCAAAAATATTGTTCCTAATAATACGTAAATAAATAATTATTATGATTATATTATCTCGTGGCACAATTTAGGATAAGGTTCCGTAAATTGGACCAAATGACAACTATCAGTAGATTAATATTTTGAAATAGTTTTAACTTGATAAGAATCTTAAACGTAATACGTTGTAACAGGAATACCAAGATATCACTTAAGTCAGATTGGGTTTCTTTAACTTACAAGGTTTAGGTTTTTTTAGTGTTATGTCAAAAGTGGTCTAATATAGGTTACTTGTTTTTTTTCTACTGATGTTCGAACTTTTGGCTACTTTACTGATTGTTATTTACCTACTTGCGACTAGTTTCACCTTTTTAGAAACATTTTTTTATCTGAATATGATTTTAACTTTTCGTGATATTTTTTTTTTAATATTTAAACGTAAAAATCGAAAATAACAAAATAAAAAATGCTGCCATTTGTAAACTATTGATTTAGAATTTTCATTTTAATAATGTTTTTGTTATGTATATTTGTGTGTAGAATCCACCCCTAAAGTTTGTACAATGTATGCCAATTCGCAATGTATAAGTCGGTATTATTGTTATCGTAACAGTTTGAAGCACAACGGTATTGAGTTTACACACCTATATTTACATTTTGCGTGTTTATAAATAGAACATGAAAGTCATCGAAAATATTGCAATTAAAGCACTTGTTTGTTAATATGTACTTCTAAATGTCTATAAGTTTCGGAACTAAATGTTTGTACATTAAAAAAGAAAAAGAAGTTCCCGGGCGGGCAAATATATTGGACTAATGGTGAATGGTAATGGTAATGGTAAAGTGAACCATTTACATGCAGTAGTTTATTTAACATACTTTTTAGAGGTAAACTCTATTTTTTCATTCTGATTTAAAATCATTTGAATCATTTAAGTGTAGCATGGTTTCGCCTTTGCGGCAAATCTTTGATGATGAAACCGTTATCAGACAAACAGCATTGCGATGGATTCATTATATAAAAGTGAGCATTTAAAAGGAGTAATAGTTATTATTAACGTTACATAATTAACTCAATTAAGGGCCGATTTTTCAATTGTCAGTTAAAAGTTATTCGTTTGATAACATATTACACAACCATTTTGAAATGTATTGTCAAATCACGTCTTTTCTTTTTTGACAAGTGTCATTTTATTTTGGTCGCGTCATACTTTATCAGATGCATAAGTTTTAATCTAGGGATCGAAAAATTTGCCCTAATTTTAATGTACAGTATAACCGTGTCATCGGGCGAAAATCGCTGATAGCGGTTGCAATTTGGTCGGAAACGCAATAAATAGCCCGGGCGGCGGCGCTTGACCCACTTCCTGTAACATGCCGAAACGTCTGCGATTTAATCGCGCCCGCCCCACTCCCGCCGCGACCCCACACGCTCCGCTTCTTTGCCCCATAATTATTAAATCCATTCCGAGCTTGAGGCGAGCCAAGAAAGGGGCACACCCAAATAAATAGAGCCGGACTTAGAGCACTTACCTTTTCATCGTTACCCGGCGACCTTCATAAACATATGTGTTTGTTACCATATATTATTACGGAAAATATTAGATTTTGATACGTTTTAGAGTATGGTTATTTTGTGTATTAAATACCTCATACCCTTATAAGCATTTAAAAGAATATATATTATGTATGGATTACCGCACGCACGAGACCGACTAAGCGTGTTAAAGAGAAGGCTTACGCCCAGCGGTGGCTGTTATCAGGCTGAAATGATTATGATACAGATGATATTTAGGTTTCAGAAGCATGACTGACGTAATGTTATCTTTGGTAAGTGTCTATCATTGATCGTCATACCCAATAAAATGTGTAAAACGTTTCTAGAAATGCACACACTTTAGGTGTGTATCGCTTAGAATGTGTTGCTAATAAAAACTACCCCTAATATCACATATGTATTCACGATATTCACAAGATATCACATTCCCAGTGGAAAAGCTCGTTGACATCGAAATAAGCACAGTCACGCCGTGTCGGCTGTCGGCGGCACAGTTTTATGTGGCTTTTCCCTGAGTTACGTTCAAAAAGAACTCATTCATGCTGGTACCAGGCTGTAAAAAAACATCGCTCCCATAAAGAATATTAAAAAGATATATTTATGTTTTTGAAAGCTTTGCTCAATATCCTAAATTGTTCCCGAGCGAGAATAGATGTCGCTTTCCCTAAATAAACGAACAATGAAAAATGTTCCAGCGTTGTTTTATCGCCGCTCGTTCGTTAAACCATATCTCCATATTTAAATATTAATTATCGTTTTTATGCAAATGCGAGAATACCTAAGTACTGCTGCGATTTAAAGGTGGGCAAGTTCAAAATCGTGTTCAAATGCCACAGAAGGTTGATGTAATTGCTATTTTATTTGTCCCAAAATGCATTGAATTCTTGTGTTCACTCGCTCTGTTACTAAATTAATAATCATTGTAATGTTAGTAAAGAAATTAAGCTCCATAGAATGTCATAAATATCGAAACCCTCCCTGGTTTTAAAGGCAAATAAATAGAGACAGTTTCATTTTAACCCCAGGTGCAAGTCCACGATTAGGTATTCATAACGGGTATGCATGTGAGTAAATAAATAACAGATGTACAGCGCTTTTAATCTGGTGTTATAAAGTGTGCAAGTTGCAGTGCTGCAGTCGTCGTGTTAAGAACGTGGCATATTTTCTGTTTGGAATTGCAACGTGCATTGAGTTCTCGGTCGGGCGGGCGCGCGCGCGGCGGCCGGGCGGAAATTGCGCCGCGTCGCGTGCGCCGCCGCCGCCGCCCGCCCGCCGCGCGTGCTCCTGACGTGTGCCCGCTATTTTATTTCGCTCCGCTATTTTATTTCGCTTCGCTACTCGGTGCACCGCCAAGAATGTTTTACACCACGCCGTGGCTACCATTCTTCGCATTCGCTTCCCCATTTTCGGTGCAAGAAATGTGTCTTTCCAACCGAAGTCCTATCTGGAATCGCAATTCGCGGGAGGATCCTAATCGTTTAGTCGCACAGTTCTCCTCTTAAATATTTTGTTTTATGTTTTAAAACTTTAGCTTCATACACTTCCGTATTCGGTAGCTTTAAAATAGAAGCGCGTGCTAAAGTAACAATTTTATGTAAAAGACGTCACACACGAGGGGTGAGCGTGTCTCAATATAAACTTGGTATGAGCATGTATGTGTTTTGTCTATCTCGTGCTCATAACAAAGCAGACGCGAGTGCGCTCAGAAATATTTTTGTGAAACTTTCATGAATATATTAGCCATAAATGTGACTAAAGGAATCTATTCTATGTAGCGGGCCCCCGCGCCGCCGCAGCCTGCCCGCTCCCGGACACATGAATAGAAAGAGACAACTCTCTATCCACTTGGAATTGCTTTTAAAATGTAAGAAGCTTCGAATTAGTTTAATATACATGTATATTATAATAAAAAACGTTAATCAATATTTTAAATAATTAATTATGAGTAGGTACGTTGTGTCCACTAAGACTACATATCTAAGACTAGTGTATAGTCTAGTTTGAAGACGAATAATTATAATTTATAATATTCATCATTCCAAATCGTCTTGTTATAAAAATGTGCATTTTTAATTCTTGATTTTTAACTAACACCTTCTACTACGGCGGCCGGGTCTCAAAATCCGTATCGTACAGTATATACCTATTGATTTTTAGTTAAATTATTTCGCTGTCATTATACTATAGTGGCTTCTGGTAACTGTTATAAACCTTTGTTATTTAAAGCTACAGTTTTTTCTATACTAGCTAGGCGGGAAACTAGCATGTGGAAAGTTATGACACGGCCATAAAAATTAAGTACCTAGTAACTTAGCATTAAAACTTGGCTTAGCCGTAAATACAAAATGTGTTACTTCAATATACTTAAGACCCGCTTGCGAAAAATATGCACGGATAAAAACAATAACAGCGGTGTTATTTAAATAAATCGTTTCTACTATAGGTACCTAGTTACATTGCCCGTGTTATTTTTCACCCACCCGGGTAAAGCAAAGAACTAACCAATAGCGCCGCATCACATAGAATTCAAATTCGATTGTAGTTGTGAGCTACTCTCGCCCGGGCCGCTCGTCGGCGGCTTCTAGCGCTCGTAAAAATACAAGTTATACCATTATATTTTTACGACACCAACAAATGTCAAGTTTTCGAAGACACACCCGGAGCCCTGGGCGCGCGCCCCGCAGGCCCCTGTTTGTTATCTCTTCTCTCCCCGTGATTTTTTGCAATATAAAGCACAGTAGTTGTTTAGTCATTCGTCGAGTTGCTGAAGAGTTATAACTCGACCGAGATTTAGACCGGGCGGCGAAAACTTTGATCCCCCAGATGAGTTGGCTGCGCTCGCTGTACGTGCGTAGGACAATGTGCTCTTAGCTCCCGCGTTGTGTAAACGTTTATTCGTATATTATTTCACACTTGCGGGAAGTAAAGTGCGGTATCCCTTGCATTTTTTTTGTTATAATTTCCCATTGAACTTTACTTTCAGGTGAATGTCAATTAAATTAGATTTAAAATAGAAATTATATTTATTTTTCGGGTAATGTATCACACACTGTCAGACTATATCTATCAATTAGCAAAAATATTCTAAATATTTTTAGCAGCGTCTGTTGTTCGCAAGGTTATATAATTTCAGTGTAACTTTTTTTTCTTGAAGTGTTAATTTCAAGTACTTATTCAATAAACTTTCATTGTAAGTAGGTACAATAATTGCATGTACTTACACAGTTTAACATATAAACTAAATATAAAACGTTATTATATTTTTTTATTATTCTAGCCATAATTTGTCCCACACCTAGGCAAAGGCGTACCCATACTTCTCAGCCCCTCATATAATATTTCAGCGATGTTGGCAAGGATTATCATTTTAATTTCAAAGAAGGTATGATACTCGAATATTCGCTTTACAACATGCCAAATATGTATGGCGAAAGCGATATATTCGGCAGAGAATACCACTGAAATGTCATATCCTATCGGCATATATTATGCACAGTCTTTCATGCGGAAAAAATGTTATTGAAAAGGGTACCTGTTTGTACTTTTCAATTCAAAAAATGGTTCAAATAAGGTGTACACCAATAAATGAGAAATACCAGAAGACGTAGGAGTACAATACAAAACTTATCACAATAAAACCTAATGAACTGAGTGACCTGCAAACGTAGCGCTCTGTTCGATCCGATAGGAGCCCCTGACTGCGGAGGTTGGGTTTCGACGTTTTTACTAATACTGCTACGTCTGCCTTACTGCGACTTTATACGAGGCAAAAAGTTAAATCTACCCCATTGAATAATGTGGGATGATTTTCCATATAGACGGATCCTTTTTTAGTGCTTCACTGTTCGGTAGATATGTAGAGTATGATAATAGTATTTGCTTGTATTAAGTTTATTACTTACAGTCGCGCGGGGTCGGCACATTAAAATAGGAGGTTGCCACATTGGACTACTTTATTTTGAATTGACATAACAGCTTAAATATGATGATTAGAAGAAACGTGATTTAACATTTTTGTAAGACTTACATACAAGAATTTACATGTATCGTTTCAGATTTTTTGACGTGACCAAAGAGAGAAAATAGAAAAAAGTGGCCTTGCCATGGTTGCTTTCGTTGGACTACTGTTTCTTTGATTGAACCAGTGAGTTGCTATCATTGGGCTTAGGAAATATCTTCTAGTGGTCCATTCAACGCAACCATAACAATTGAAACAAATAAAAGACTATAATTATCAATTTTTCATTATTTATTTACACAACGCTTATGCGTTTAATTAATTAAATAATGGCAACGCTAGGAATATCAATCAGTCTTAAATTTAAAACTTGTACAATGTTATCAATTGTAATATTCTAAATAAAATTATAAAACGTAACATTTAGGTAGTACTTCCAACATTAATAATCTTAATCGAATCTAAATCACAAATTCGTAAAAAATATGCAGCTTTCACAGCCCCAAAAATTAAGAACAAAAAATTAAACCTTAAAATTATAATCTTACTTACTACTCTGGCTCAGCGACCCGAAGTGGATCTTGGCCTCCGACATTAAAGTGCGCCATTCCTTCCTGTTTTGTGCCAAGTGAGACCAGTCGGGCACTTCCAGCTCTTTCAGGTCTTTCACAACTTCATCTTTCCAGCGGTATCTTGGACGACCCACTGGGCGTCGTCCAGATGGTTGACCAAGATACGCTCTTTTGGCAGCTCGATCTTCACCCATTCTCTCTACGTGCCCCAGCCAGCGAAGTCGGGCAGCTTTTATTTCCCCGATGATATTCGGCTCGGACACCAACTGTTCTATCTCCCGGTTAAACCTCAGCCTCCACTCCCCGTCATCGCCTCTTGTTGGTCCCAGTATCTTTCGTAGGATTTTCTGTTCCGCGACTAAGAGTTGGTTTTCCTCCCTCAAGGTTATTGTCCAAGTCTCACACCCATACATTAAAATCGGTCTAATGATCGTTTTGTAGATGCGGATTTTTGTAGCTGGTTTATCAACTTGGATACCAGTAATTTGTGAAGGGCTGCAGAGCATCTTAGCGCATTGACTATCCGGATGTTGATTTATTCCTCCCTTTGGTTAGTGTCAGTGACCGTACATCCAAGATACTTAAATTTACTAACGCCTCTGAAAGCCGTGCCTTTTACAACAAGATCTTTTCTCTTTGCTTTGACATCTTTGTATCTTTTCATGTGGAGGTATTCTGTCTTCTCACGACTGATTCTGAGACCAAGCTGTTTCCCTTCCTCTTCTAATACCGCTGCAATGTCGGTCACTTCTTTCTGCACTGCCCCAGTATGGCAAGGTCGACAGCGTACCCAATAATTTTGTGCCTTCCGTTCACTTCTACTCCCCCATCTGTCATTAAAACTTTTCGGACAGCGTATTCGAGAGCAAGGTTAAACAGTATAGGCGATAGGGCGTCTCCTCGCTTTAGTCCGGTCACTACTTCAAACTCCTCGGTTAGTTCTCCTCCGACTCTAACTCGCATTTTGCTGGTACTCGTGGCTACTTTAATCATTCTGACGAGTTTTGCTGGTACTTGGAAATATGATAGGATTCGATAGAGCGTTTCTCGGTCGATACTATCGTATGCCTTCGTGAAGTCAACGAAGAGACAGTGAACGCTTTGGGCGAACTCCCTTCGTTTCTCCATAATTTGTTTCAGAAGAAACATTTGGTCCACTGTACTCCTGTTTCTGCGAAATCCGCACTGTTAGTCACCGAGTATTTTTTTCGCGTACGGTTCTAGACGGGCGAGGAGAACGTACAAGAGCACCTTGTATGCAGTCGGAAGCAGCGCAAACCTGTAGTTAGCACACTTCTTCCTACACCCTTTCTTATGTATTGGACAGATAATCCCTGTGTTCCATCGCATTGGCTGTTATTCTTCCGACCAGACTTTACAAATAATTTCAAACAGTCGGAATTGTAGTGCCTCTCCCCCATATTTCCACAGCTCTCCCGGTATGCTGTCAATTCCTGGGAACTTATGGTTCTTAAGTCGCATGATGGCCTTGCGCACTTCTGTAAAGGTAGGCGGTTCTTCATGTTCATTGTCTAGGCTGGTGCTCAGATTTGCGAGTATTTCGTTGGTCACCGGTGGACAGTTGAGTAGTTCCTGGAAGTACCGACACCACAAAGCTTTTTGTTCCTCAGGGTCTGAGACAAGATTTCCGTCTCCATCTTCAAGGAGTTGAGTAGCGGGTTGGTAAGTTTTTCTAGCTGTTCGGATTTCTTGATCAACGTTTCCACTTCTCTAAGGATTGCATTCATATGATCCCTTTTTGCGGTTCTTACCAGTTTCCTAAATTTTTCTCTTGCTTCCTTGTAGATGTCATCACATTCACTGTTCTGCTCGGCCAGTATTCTAAGTTCCCTCTTTTTGTCCATTGCCTCTTCACATTTCTCAGTCCACCATTTTCTTCTTTTATGATGACGAATGATGACGATGAATTAAAATTTATAAAAGGTTACATAAATACTATTAACTTTAAAAATCGGCTTAGGCGCAGAACGTCCTCTTCGCAAAATGTCACTGGTCGCAAAAGATCCATTTCGCAGAATGTCTCTTTCTCAAAATGTCCATTTCAAAGTCAAAGTCAAATTATTTATTCAATGTAAACCTTTACAGGCACTTATTGACATCAATAATAATAATAATAGAAAAAACAGTTAACTAACTTATAGTTAAGACTTAACAACTAATCTAACGAGCTATAGTCGGTGCCAGACAAAATGCGCATCGCTACCCCCAGTACCACTGCACGCCGAAACAGAATCGCGTCGAACCGAAATTTAAGCCGTGGTCATAGAATTGTGTAAACAAACGTATCCTGGTACGAGACCAAAATAGCGGGCAAGTGTCTCTCCCCTAGCGACACAAACGGCTAATATTTATAGGTAATTTATCGTTTTTTTTAGGATGAAAGGTGAAGAATGATAAATCACAATGAATTGTTAACTTAAGTTATTACTTTAAGGAATAAAATTAAATGTGATTTCCAATTATCGTATTGATATTGTGGTAAGTAATAAAAATTGGAAATAACTGAGTTTTTATAGTAAAATAAAGTAACGGTTGAAATGAGTTTTGGAAAACATTAGTACCTAACCAATAAGGTTGACATTTTTAATCATTCAAATATCTTTTTTTATAAAAACTTAAGCATAGAAAACGTCAAAAATTAATAAGCATAAATTTGTGTGTTTTAAAATTGTTTCGTTTTTCGTCTTGGTACAAGCACAGAATAACTAATATTACTTCCGTACAGAAGGTTCACCCTCCAACGACCCCCACGCGAAACCGAAACCCATTGCGTGACCCGAGCGTTCATATTCCGTTAAGCAAAGCCGACTCGATATCGATTTGACGTCCGTCAGGAGCGCAGGGTTTACGCGCGCGCGTAGGGTTTACGAGTTAAGGCTAGATAGGTCGCGCTTTGAGTTTTTCAAACCATCTAAGACATAGAAAATAATGGTTTAAATTCTGGAAAAAAAAGTATGTATTATAGTCTGACCGCCACCGCCGCACCGCGCCCGGGCACGCGAGCGGCGAGGCGGGGGGGCGAAACAGTTGCTCCATTTAGTTATTCTGCCGTCATCGCTCACGGCGGCAACTAGTGTGTCAGACGCACATGAGATAAAATATCCAAAATGGGTCGTGCATTATCACGAGATAATCAAGACAGTCATTTTTAAAGTGGCTGAATATTTTAAGAAAAGAAAAGCAAACAAAGTTTATATTATATAAGGTGACTGCCAGAAACCGCAAGAAAACTTCAAGGGCCGATCAGGTCAAGCGTCTTAAACATGACAAAAATGGTATCATTGCAGATTAACGTAGGTACTTATCGCCCAGCTGACGCGAACGGGTCAACAGACGGTCGACCGGTCGGCCGTTGCCCGCGCGTTGTAAATAATTGTTTTTCATTTAGTTTTACTTATGTTATTGCTTTAAAATAAATTAGATACTCAAATAAATACAAAGACTATCCAATTAAAATTCACAAAAAGAATTATTTAATTAAAAATGAAAAAAAACACGAATTCCTTTTTTGTCATCTTTGTCATGTTCAAAACACCCGACCCGACCAGCCCCCGAAGCCCCCCGCGGCCCCTAGCAGTCACCCCATATATTTCCAAGAATTAAAGATTTATTTTACTTATATTGGTTCTTTAATTCAAAAACGGATTGGATGTAATTATACTCGTAAATATAAAGCTTCAATAAACTGTGCTTCGATATCGTAAGAACTGTCTGACACTACGAATCTCATGTGAGTTCATGCTCTTTACTTCCCACTCCCCCCACCACCCGCGCATACCCAAGGCGCGGCACAGCGGCTGCGGCCAGGCCATAGTTAAGGATCTAATCTATTCAAGGTCTCATTCAGTTACAAGATCCAATGAACTTCACTCGATGAAAAAAAAATCCCAAAATTACCTCTTTTTGTAATGTTTTTCAATATTATGAGTAAACTACTGATACTTAACATTTAATTTTTGTACTCAACGAAAGACAAACAATTCGCAGATAAATTAGCACAGAATCCTATAAAGTCTATACCTAAAGGCAATAAAACCTATAAAACGCGCCGCTTCGCTGTTATACCCGTCCCGTACCATCGAGAGAGCGAGAGAAGCCGCGAGAGAGAAATACCTGGGGCCCAAGTCTGCCAATTCACGAATGGCACAATTGAATCGCAGCTGGATCGCACTGCAACCGCTTGACACATTTGGCATTCTCTTACTCATTTAAGAATACCAAATGTGCCAAACAACCACAACGCGACACAACCGCGACTCAACCTCGCCACCCGCAAACTAGCAGACCTGGGCCCCTGGCCTTAAGCGACGACGCGCGACGTGGAGCGTGCGAGCCGAGCGGCAACCTTTACTGTCATACGCCTAGGCGGCCTTCCTGGGAGACACGCCGGCCGAACGTACCTAAACTGCAGCACCCCACTGGTACAAGTGGGGTAAATGACCCTTCATGCACATCTAGCTGGCACAGACCTACTCTACCTACCTAATCTACCTACCTAACCAATCTACCACTAGGACCACCGGATTTTGGGAGAGCCTTCGACCGAGAAGAGCTGGCAAGAAACTCAGGAGGCCTTACTTTTTTCTCCCTCTAAGTAACAATGTTACTTTACAGTGTTATAGATCTAATTAAGTCGGTACAATTTATTAAACATAATTAAGTACAATTTGTACGCATCAATAAAATTAATAATAACTAAACTAAATAATTTTAACAATTCATAATAATTGAATGAAAGAATATTTAATAATAGACTAAAAATACTAATAATAAACACTAGTACAGAGTAGACTTAATTCCATGCATTTTTGTCTGCAACATAGTCATTGATCTTCTAATAAGCTTATAATAAGTCAATATTCATAAAACAAATATATAATAAAATAAAAGATAAAACAAAAGTGGATCTAAAAGTTTTACTTGGGCACTATGAACGCATTAGAACAATGTGTGCGAAACTAGAGGAATGTTAATTCCATGCATTTTTGTCATTGATGTAATCGCTTACAGTGTAATAGCCCTTTTCTAAAAGTCTATCCTTAACATGTGTCTTAAATTTGTCTAAGGGCAAAATTATAACATCGTTCGGGATTTTATTGTAAAATAAGACACTTTGTCCCATAAATGATCCATAAACTTTCTGAAGTCGAAATTTAGGAATTACAAGTTTATACTTATTTCTAGTATTTAGTTTGTGTATATCGCAATTTTTTTTGAAATGAGAATTGTTTTGACGCACGTAAACAATACAGTTATAAATAAATTGTGATGCAACTGTAAGAATATTTATTTCTTTAAACAGCTCCTTAAGGGAGTCACGCGATCCTAGATTATATATGGACCTTACTGCTCTTTTCTGCAAAATGAAAATGGTTTCTATATCTGCTGATTTACCCCAAAGTAGAATACCATAGGACATAACACTGTGAAAGTAACTAAAATAGACTAATCGAGCAGTTTCCACGTCTGTGATATGCCTAATTTTTCTAACAGCGTAAGCAGCTGAACTAAGTCTCCCCGCAAGGGTGCTAATATGAGGGTACCACTGTATTTTTGAATCTAAGGTAATACCTAAGAAAACTGTTGAATCAACAAGGTCCAACAGTTCACCATTCAATTTAATTTTATTTACAATAATATTCTTTACGTTAGGTAGAGTAAAATTTATACATTTGGTTTTCTTCGCGTTTAATTGAAGATTATTAGTAGTAAACCAATTCAACACATCTGTTAGGGCACTGTTGATATCATCAAAACTATTTTTATTTCGATCAGTCTTAAATATCAAAGAAGTATCGTCAGCAAACAAAACAATATTGCAAAAGTTTTCCGCATAAAATGGTAAATCGTTAATATAAATTAAGAATAAAAATGGACCTAGTATTGACCCTTGTGGAACCCCCATTCGCACTGAAGATCCGGATGATATGGATCCATTCACGCTAACTTTTTGGATTCTGCAGCTGAGATATGATTGAATCAATTTCAAGGCTTCCGAGTGCACTCCGTAGTGTTTTAGCTTTAAATTTCCCTAAATGCCCCTAAATGCCTATTTCGCAAAACGTCAATTTCGCAGAATATCTTTTTCTCAAAATGTCTCCTTTTAATTCTGCTTTCTAGCAGAGAAAAAAAAACAAAAATAAAACTAATGCATGTTAATAAAGTCTCTTTTATTGAATATGAAATACCACCACATATCGTATACAAAAAAAATCTAATTAAATCAATTACTTTCGTCATTAAATGTGTCTAAATACTGAATAAACACATTTTTTCTTTTAAAAAGCTGTAAAAAATATTTTTTTTAAATAATATGTTTAACTAAAAAGCTGTATTTGTTAATTGTGTATATAATACTAATTGTTGACAAAAAATATGCTATATAGTATATCACCAAATAATACAATATTTTACAACAGCAATACATTTTTAGATGATCAAACGAACTTACCTGAAGTGAAGTTCGATCCTAATTATCTTGGCTTCGTTGAAGAGATTTAATCAACCTTTAACATGTAGTAGCCCTGCTACGCTTCATTCCTTCGTACGAGTATTCATAGTAAAAAATAAAAAATCCCTACCCCGTTTGTTACACAATGCGACAGTGCTGCCGCTTGGCAGTGGCCTCATTCTTTCAGAGAGAGAGAAAGGAAGAGATGATATGTAGAAGCAACATTGTCATCACGGGCAATTATAAAATTAAGGGATGGGCGGGACCTTAAATCTCTTCAACGAAGCCAAGATAATTAGGATCGAACTTCACTTCAGGTAAGTTCGTTTGATCATCTAATTATCTTGCCTTCGTTTCCAAGATTTAATCAACCTTTAACATGTAGATGTTCAGATTATTACTAATGTTGCTTGTACATTTAGGGTTGGTTACAAAAAACAAAATAAAATGTAGTAAGTATGTATTAATATTTTATTAATTAATATAAATATAATCTTATAGAATCAATCATTATTGGGTTGTTAAATTGCCAGGTGAATCAACAATTGGCCTATTATAAAAGTTAGCAAAAACTGTCGACTGGCCAGACCAACCAGCAGCTCTCCTAATAACATCGATACTTATACCAGCTCGAGAGGCAGCCGAAGTACTAGCGTGCCTGGTACTATGAGCGCTATATATTGTAGTGTCGATACCACTATCATGTAAAGTTAGCTTTAGCCAGCGCCCTATAGTTTGAGATGATGCCGCTTTATGTGGCTTTTTATAAGATAAAATTAAACGATCCTTGTTTAGCGGTCTAAGTATTGAAGTTTTTTCAAGGTATAATTGAATGATAGCGGCTGGGCAGACACTAGGTCTATGAACAAAATAAGGTAAATTCAAAATAGGTTGACTACGACCTATAGCCGAGGTCTTTAACAAGTCGGTTATGGTTATTACTATCCGATCGTTGTAAAATTTAATATTTGAAATTTTTATTAGTGAAAGTGTTTGTGTTCTCTGCCCAGTAGCTAACGCCAACAACATTACAATTTTTTTTGTCAAAATTTCTAAATTAGCTGTTTTATTACAAATTTTAGCAAGATAGTCCAAAACAACAGTAGGATCCCACGTAACATCGTAACGAGGAAAACAAGGTTTTAATTTAAATATTCCTTTAAAAAATCGTTTTATACGATCATCATGGCTATTGTCGTTAGAAGATACTAAGGAAATAGCAGACCTATGATTATTTAGGGTTCCATAACTTGAACCTAATTCGAAATGCTTGGTCAAAAAATTTAATAATGAACTAACTTCGACTTTATAGAAATCACAATTGTTTTGATAACAGTAATTCCACCATCTTTTGAGACTTGAATTATACTGATTTATGGTTTTCTGTGACAAGGATGCGAGCATAATCCTTATCGCCGATTCTGGTACGCCCTGTCTTCTAAACCCTTCCCGGATAACACACTCGCAGCCAGGGAAAGCTGGCGATGTAGGGGGTGTGTTGAACTGAAAGTAGAAGAGAGTAATTTTTTATCCGGATGAAATATTACTATTTCAGTTATAGACAGTGACTTAAATACAGGGTACCAAGGCTGGGAAGGCCATTGCGGTACTACTACGATCCCGTTTGCTTTGTCAGTTATAATTTTATTTAAGACTTTTAAAATTAGTGCAAAGGGGGGGAATGCATAGAAAAAATATGATGACCAATCAACGGTAAAAGCATCAATTTCAAAAGCGTAGGGATCTCTCTTCCAGGAAATGTAATTAGAACATTTAGCATTGACTCGCGATGCAAAAAGGTCTATTTCAGGGATTCCGAATAAACATGTTATCTTTGAAAATGCATAATCGGCTAACTCCCATTCCGTGTCTGTATTAACTTTTCTAGATTCAGTATCGGCTTCTATGTTATGGGAAGATTTAATATATGAAGCAAAAATAAATATTTTCCTTTTTTCGCACCGTTTCCAAATCATGTTTGCAACTTGATTCAAATGAGAATACTGAACCCCGCCCATTCTATTAACATAAGAAATTGCCGTTGTGTTATCGACCCGTAAAAGTATATTGCAGTTATATTTATTTTTAGCAAACGATTTTAATCCAAAATAAACAGCAAGCAACTCCAGGTAATTTATGTGATTAGCTGTTTCATTTTTGGTCCACAAACCACCAGTTTTTTCACCATTGCAAGCAGCACCCCATCCCGTAGTGGAAACGTCCGTAAAAATTTCTGATTTGTATTTATTGTTACCAATTTTATTGACAGCTACTGGTATATGGATTTTCCACCAATGCAAATCATCACGTAAATTATCTGGAATTGCCATCACCGAGTCGTAATTATCATTACTGTTCAATAGTGCTAGATATTTAGCTCTTTCAAGAGACTTAGTATAAAGCCACCCGTAAGCGACAGCGGGACATGCTGCCGTTAGAGTACCAAGAATTCGTGCAAAGTCACGAATGCGCATGGTTTTGGTTTTTAATATTTTTTCTAAATTTTGTGAAATATTTTTCCTTTTCTTATCTGGCAGGCTACCTTATCTTCTAAGGTCATTGCCCCTGAATTTAAAACAAATCCAAGGAACGTGCACACAGTTTTCGGCTTTAAACTGCTTTTTTTATTATTAATTACAAAGCCTAATTTTGTTAAACATTCTATTGTGGCGTGTACGTTATTTATGCAATCATTCTTTGTGTCTCCTATGAGAAGGAGGTCATCTAAATATTTTACGGATTTAAAACCACGCGACCTTAAATTAGACATAACCGGCTGTAAAAGCTTGGTAAAGATATATGGAGCAGAACACAAACCAAAGGGGAGTACATTGAACTCGTAAAACCCTTCGAAATAAAATCTTAAATATTTTCTATGACTGCTATGAACCGGGATTAAAAAATATGCTTCTTGTAAATCTATATTAGCCATAAAACAACCTTTTGACAAAAGCTTAGTAGCGGTCCTTATATCTTCCATTTTAAAATGTGCTGTTTCTACAAATTTGTTTAATTTTTTAAGATTAAAAATAAATCTCATGCTTCCGTCGCTTTTCGGGACAAGAAATATATCGGAAATAAATTGACCTTTAACAGAATTGCATTTGCTTATAGCTCCTATATCCAATAAATGCTGCATCTGTTGTTTTATGACTATGGATTCATGCGTGTAAAAAAATCGTATCGGAATCTCACAACTTCGTTGTTCCGGTAAAGTAAGAAAGGGAATAGAATAACCTGACACTATCTTTAAAATAAAATTGTCGTCCGTAATAGACAGCCAGGCATGTAAAAAATACTGTAAGCGACCGGCATGTACATGTACCTGATCTTCACGATTGTTGTTTATCTCTGGTGACGGTCGCTGACTGCACGCACCCGCTGTGGCGGCTGGCGCCGCTGGTGCGGCGGCGGCGGCGGCGGGGGCGGCTGGCGGCGTGCGGGAACTTGTGTGCGGGCTGGCGGCGGCAAGGTGCGACGGCGAGTCTGATACATTCCGCGTTGCCCACCGACTCGATGCTGGTATATCTGATTGCTCCATTGTGGTCGTGGTTGAATCGATGGGCCCCTGAAGTTTAAAGTTGCGCTAGATGTTGATGGTGCGGCTTGGATAAGTTTACTGGTTTTCTTAATTCCTTGCGAGTTCTTGACCACTTCGCCCAAACCATCGCCAAACAAGAAAGTGTCCCTATTGCGATTTTTAAAGGGTTCTGATAATGACTTTTCCACTAGTGGGATGATCAACGAACGACGCGTATCCGTTTCAATGTGGTGGGAATCCGCTATAAGTTTTCCTGCCTCGTTCAATATACGGACAACTTCGGATATCTGAGGATTTTTCTTAACAAGGCATGTCATAGCCTTACCGAGAGCGGACAGTGCTCGGCCTAACTGATCTTGTTTGATAAGCAATCGCTTATCGCGTTGGCGATAAGTTTCCGCGAGCATTGCTTCTATCTCCGGGTTAAGTTTAGGTGCTTTGCTAAAGGGAACGTTTTTCGGGAACAAATATTTTTTATTGAGCTCATCTTTTTGTTCTTTCTTTAAACCACTTGTCAAAATTTGTTGATATCTAGTAGCTAATTCTCCGTATATGTCTTCGCCGAACTCGACAGTTTCCGGTTCGACGCCGCCAAGAGCTTCCAATAATTCCGTATAAAAATCATCGACCGGATTTCCACTACCCTCCGGTAACTGAGGTAACACGATAATATTTTCGTCATTCGTCGGCTCAATTTCATTGCTACCAATTTGACCAACGTCAGCCAATGCGGTATCAACAGGTTCTTGATGTTCTGAAATAATATGAAAACGCTATATTTTTTCTATTCACAAAAAAAAATTATATAAGATTTTTTCTTTCTTGATTTCTTTTTTTTTTTTTTTGTGACGGTAGATTTGCCTTTTGTTTGTAAAACATTTAACGTAAATTATGGGCAAGAAAAAGAAAAAACTTGTCGTTGAAGTCGATTTCTAAAGAGATATTATTGTAACACGGAAGGTGTTCCACTTTTAAAATATATAAAAATTCGCTAAGCAATAAGCCAGCGTTAAGTGATCCCGAAGAACCCAACCCGACGGGATAAAAAAATGTTTCTCGAAGAATTCAACGAGAATAAAAATAATAATAAGCTCGGTAGCAATAAGCACCTTCAGGTTGTACATCATCTTCATCGGATGAATAAATAATCCGCTGGCTATAACGACGGTTCTTTTCTTGAAGTTTTGCTTCATACTTTCTCAACTTCCTTGACCAACGCTCTTCTTTGGATTCTTCATGTTTCCGTTTCGGCATTTTAGTTGTACCTATTGCACGTAACTCAACACTTGTAACTGGCAAGTTTCAAACACTCGTGCTATCGGCGCGCGCGCACGGACAAGAATGAGGCCACTGCCAAGCGGCAGCACTGTCGCATTGTGTAACAAACGGGGTAGGGATTTTTTATTTTTTACTATGAATACTCGTGCGAAGGAATGAAGCGTAGCAGGGCTACTACATGTTAAAGGTTGATTAAATCTTGGACACGAAGGCAAGATAATTATTTAAAGCATTGTACTTAGAAATAAATTTTGTCACAGCTTTATAAATAGAAAAAAATTGTTTATTATTAAATAATTTCATACTTTTTTGTAAACAATGTTGATTCCTTGTTATATCTAAATCATCTGTCTGGTGGTGGTATTTCATATTCAATAAAAAAGACGTTAATAACATGCATAAATTTTATTTTTGTTTTTGGTTTATTTCTCTGCTAGCAAGCAGAGATAAAAGGAGGCATTTTGAGAAAAACACATTCTGGGTAATTGACGTTTTGCGAAATAGGCATTCGGAGAAATGGACATTTTGAGAAAGAGACATTCTGCGAAGTGGACATTTTGAGAAAGAGACATTCTGCGATTACACTGGGAGCGCCCGAAACACTGTGACGCACGTCCTTCGTCAACGAAGCTCACGGCGGCATTGGCGGGTGCGGGGGTGGGGTGGGTACTAGTTCAAATAGGTAGTTTTAAGGTCAACGGTTGATTTTTATTGTTATTCGTTTTCGAGAAATCACAACAATCCAAAGACAGAGCCATCTCTTCTCTTGGGTGTCGTAAAAGGACTAAAGACTGCACAACATCCAACAACGGTGATGGGCTCACCACCTGTCACGCTGAGCACATGTGCAGTTGTTATTTGGTGAAACGTAGACTATGGCAGAGGACTGATTTTGCTGTCCTCATTACCTAGTCTCTGACAAACCCTTACGGGATAATAGTCGTGAGTGGATGTATGTATGCATAAGATTTTTCTGTAACGATTAGTTCATTATACACCCTTAATTTTTATTCGTCTAAAAAAAATGAAGGGTGACCCATGAAACTGAACCACTTTCCCCAAGAATCCTATGTGCAAAAATGAAAAAAAAATTGTGACCTCCCATGTTAGGCATTGTCGTCAGCTGATCGGACTGTTTTGTATGGGAGGTCGATATTTTTTTGTCATGTGTCGGGTGTTTAACTACTACATTGTATAACTGCCACGGAATCTCAGCAAATTATTTAGACAATCCATTCTGAATTAAGCTTTCTCTGCTTAAATGCAATTTGCCAAATGTTCATTGGCGGGCGACGTTGCAGCAGCACAGCCGTCGAGATTGCGCTCAAGCAATTTCCGATGAGTTGAGCGCCATCCCCGAGGAGCCGCCGTACCACGTGCAGGTGTTCAATTTTGGGAAGGCGGTTATTAATAAATACGCCGAATGCAATGCATAGTTGCAAAGGGATCGATTAGCCAGCACGGGCGCGGTCGCGTGTCGGGGCCCATAGCGGCCCGGTGCCTTCCGGCGAAACGCGAGGAATGTTGCGATAGATTAACTTCTGATCTCTTTTCCGATATTATAGCGGAGCGCTTATGTAAGGAATTCTAAGCGCTTCAATCTGGTTTAAGGCCAACTACGGCTCTCCGGGAAATCTGTTTGGTATCTCGGCATCGCTCCCTCCATCCGACCAAGGATCTTATAGGTACCGAGTAATCCCCGGTCTTGTGGCAAGCGACTCAATTAACGGAATCGGCTGGGTATCCGCATTATATTATTATAAGACTGTTTGTTATGTGGCTTGAGGAATTATTCCACTTTACTACTAATGTTAGTGTAGATTTAATTAGTTTATTAATTAAACTTTGACATTAACGAATACAGCGTGCCATTGTTACATCATTTATTTCTTGTTTAGTATGAGTAAATAAGTACAGGTAACAGTATAACAATAACCGCCACAATACATTCTGAGAATTCTGACGATTAACAAAACCTTCCTTTTTTCTTTTAGCACAACACTTGTTATTTTAATTTAAGCTGTCTAAACTGTCTACTCGAGCTTTTTAAATCCAGTTTATGAAGATGTAAAATAAGGTAATAAGGAAAGGAACTGCATCGGATGTACTAAAATTTATACAACTAAATAAATGGGTTGGATTCTGTATAATTTATTGGTTTCTTAATAAAATTATATTATTCTTTGTTGCAGGTAAGGATTACAAAAAAAAAAGAAGTTGTTGCAACTCACTGCGCTATAGGTAAGCGAAATGTAATCTAAAAGAAGTTCCTTGTTTGAGATTCCGCCGTATATGCCGACGTCATCAATTTAAACTGACGGTAAAGGGCTCGCCGTAAATGGAAGTCGCCATGATTCTTGACACGATCCACTAGCGTTCTCCCTGTCTCACATAGCGCATTCGACAGAGAGAGATCGCGATTTAGAGCGTAATGAAAGTCGAATTTACCTTTAGAGTATAGAGTCCCGGCGTGATGTAGTTCGCGTCGCATACTTAGGTCGGCTATTCAGGTGAGGCGGTGTTTGCGTACAAGCGAATTCCATTAGATCCAGCGTGGGCACGCCGCCCGCCCGCACGCCGCCCTCACGCCACGCCGCCGCCCGCCGCCGCCGCCGCCGCAACCACTGCCTCTGCGCTTCATTCATATCCCATTAGCTGATCGATTCATAGTGCAATAGTGCATACCTCATTTTACTTGTGTACGTACGAAAGCTTATTGCAAAGACTAAAACGCTTTTTTTTATTCGATTTAAGTATATGAAATGTTTAATACCCTACCTACTTTGTTTTCAGTATGGCGCTAAAGTGATTAGCTAGCTATTTGAAACCTATCAAATTTTAGTTTAAATTTTCAACTGCACTCTAGTTTAAAATAGAGCTGCCAACCGTTTTACAGCTAACTATCAACAAACATGCCATGCAAGCCATAACAGACGGTTTAATATTAGCGAAAACCCAATTTATTTATCCAATGAAATAAATCTGAATTGAAAGTGGCTTAACTCTTTTTAAGGGAGCGGTCGCAGAGCTGCCATAAAATAATAAACCCTATGCACTTGAAATAAGACAGAGAGGCGTTGAAAAATCACAACATGGTGTGCCCGTTTAAGGGTTAAGCTCTAAATAATCACATACTAAAATAGCGTTGTAGATAATTAATGTTGTGCTTTAATTTTCTATTTTGATGATCGTTCACCCTTATTATGCGCCTGATTTCCATAAAAGCCGGCTGAAGAAGCTGCGGAGAGCTTCTAACAACAACATCTCGCTACGTAGCGCAACTAGAGTGTATTACACACACTCAATATGAACGCTTTCCTATAACAACACACAGCCATGAATCCCTTTCAGCTTATTAAATAATTTACACGGCCCCATTGTCAATTAAGAGGTGTTTTTATAAAAATGACCAGTGTAAATCAGGGCCGCTAATCCGCGCGCGTAACTCGACACGAAAACTCATTTAATGTCACAGAAATGTGGCCAGCCACATAAAAGTGTGTTCAACTGTGGCGGCGGCGCGGCGCAGCAACAATAATTAAATTTCCCCCGCTGAGTGCGGGACAGGCCGCCTCAACAGCCCGCACTAACTTGCGAATCCGCCGCCACCGCCACCTGTAATATTTAATTCGGATCAGCCATTGTGCTATAATCTGCCAGCTTTATGAAACCTCGTTGCGTTGCCCGCGTGCATTGCGATTCGTAATTCAAACTGTACTTGTGTATGCAATATGTTTTGTAGGATGTGGAGATAGGGAACGGATTAACGGAAACTATATAAAAATGGCGGCGATAGGTGATACCACCTATTACGCAGTTGTTTAGTAGTCTAACTAACCCTTTGGGGACAATAGTCGTGAGTATATAGCCAATGGTCAAGAAACAACTATGTTTTTCTAAGCAAAAATATTATAGGTATTATAATATTAGTGAATTAATCTGATTTACCTAAACTCCGTTTATTCGTTAAACGTTGCTATGGACTATTTGGCTAGCTTCCTTAGCCATTCAATCGAATGTCGCCGTTTAATGAACGAGATAGCCGTCCAACCTCGTACAAGTATTTGGCAGCGACAAATATAAAAAAAAACATCAATTGCAAGTAAGAGTCGCTCATTGAGGTATTTGAACAGCTCAGTCTCAATAAGTACTCTTTGAAGTTACTATTTGATTTTGTAATTTAATTGGCAATTTTTTTACCAATCGTATATAGCTCATAGCAAGTTGACTATTATTAATTTAATCTGAATTACTATACAATTGGAACCCTGTGTAATTGTGTAGTATTTTTCATTTAAATATTGCAGCTGATCCGTTAAACATCGTGTATTGATTTGTGCTTTTTGTTAACTACGCATAACCTGTAACCTCATCTTTAAAATTAATTAACTAGTAGAAATTTCGATACTAATTCTTAAAAATATCACTTGTTCTTATTCTTTCGGATCAGACTTTGAAACTGCACGGTTTCAAGCGTCACAAATGAGATTATCCACGTTCCTAGTTCACTGCAGACGCAGTGTCCGTAACAATTCCCGTCCCAATTGGCTACCACTTAACAGAGTATATACGTACCGTGTATTCGGATCCCTTAAAAGAGCAAAGCAGCACGAGCATTCCTTTTACAAAACACACGAGCAATGAAATAAAACTTTTCGAATCGTTCGCAGAATCTGCCAACTCAGATAGCTAAACTAAACATTGCACCGACCAGCTAAAACTTGGCAATGTTCTAGGGATATCTACTGACATGTTTACCTGGCAAACGGCGCGCGGCCCGTATCTTTCTTTAATTCTTTTGTGTGTTTTAAATACAAACATTTAGACAATTGGTATCTGTTGGTTTTTTTACATTAACTTTTTTTTAATTGGTTTTTTTTTCACTAAGTCAAGTAGTCAAGTATAGTCAAGTCAAAATTAATTCAATAAACTTATTACTAAGCCCAAAACATCTTATTTAAACTACCACCCAATCAGTCAATCACAATCATCGTGACGTGATTCTTTAGCTGTGGAGAAAAATAGGCGCAAGAAAATGCACAGCTTTATACATAAGTAAAGACATACTTAAGCTTTTATCTCATACTATCTTCTGTCCGAATCAAATTTGGTCAATCTTGAATTTAGGAATGAGTGAGATAATTTCCGGGATAAAATGTAGCTTATAAGAGGGATTAGTTTCCTTTTAGTATTTTTTTTTATTAGTATCCGTAGTTGTAGAATTATCCCCTAGATGCAAGCAGACAAGCTTACCTTTTCACAATTTTAATGTGGTTAATTTCACAGTATGGAAATTAAATAGGTTGCCTCACCTTTCCAGTTTCTTTTCACGTGCTCCTTTCAAAGTAAGTACGTATAACTTAGAGAAGATATCGCAAGGCCACTTTGGCGAAATAAATTTATTCCGACCTAACCCACCCGTATTTCTGCTGAGAGCCACAACGGAACCCGAATTCCGCTTCACTCATCCACTTACCTAGAGTAGACCGTCGCTCCATTAAGCAGCGACCATATCCCTCGCTGTTAACCTATTCATGATATTTACTTTGAGATTTGTTTTAACTGCCGTCGTCGATACTATTGCCGCTGGCTGCTGCTTTCAAACTTCAAAGTGAAATCACATTTTTATGGTTGCACACGAACGCCAAGTGAAAGAGCACGTTTCTTTTAAGCTGCGCACACAACTGCTGCGAGGTTGCTTCGCGAACAATATACGTGCCACATATGAAATTGGTTATTAACTCAAAAAGTTTATTCTGGAGCGTGCTATTGACTTGAAACTTAGTACGAGTAAAATATATTTTTATCTTATTTGTGAAAATTTATAAACAGAGACTTTATTATCCGAGTAATACTAAAGTAAAATTAAACAATAGCTATTATTTTATGTTCCATGATAAACTGACTTTTTTGATAAATGTATTTGATAAACTGATCGATGTTCAACATGGAATAAAGTAATGCAAATATTATTTTACCTCCACAGTCGGTTATTTTACACAATAAGCATTTATTGTTATCCGCTTCAATAAAAAGGAATTCTAGATTTTTCTCGAAGGTAATTACAAAAATTCAAATGAAATAAAAATACGTAATATGTTCCGACAATAAAATTATAACAATAAAAAATAAGATAAATAAGAAAATATTTTTTTTACGATCCTGAGCTGGAAATACGGGTCCGTCTGATTAAAAGCTACCACCGCAGATCCTGCAGACGAAGCTTCAGTTCTCATGCTTCTCTGCTCTGTAATTCCAAATACGGCAATACCTAAAAAAATAATTCTGCATATCGGCAGAAATAAGTTTTATGACAAGCGCCATCCAGTCTGACCACCAGGCAATCTTCTATAATAGCAACGATCGGGTAAGTTTTTTTTTTGTTTAGATAGATAGAAGAAAATATAGATAATAACAATTATCACCCGTCTATAAATGCCCCACTGCTGGACACAGACCTTCCCACATGGATAGAGAGCACATGAGGAGATTGCGCTGTATATAACCCACCACGCTAGCCCAAAGCGGGTTAGTGGGTTTTAAGAGGCCTATTACATCTCCTAGTTTGCAACAATCATTATTCTACATTAAGTATTTTATTAAATTACTATTGTGATAGATTTATTTTATTTTATTTTTATAATATATAGTACGTATCTGTATTGTTAGTTTTTTTTTTATTTATATATTAAGTATTTGTATTCTATTTTTTTTTTCATTTAAAATTTGCTTGTTTCTGGTGCACACTGCCTGTCGCTCTTTTTCTGTTGTCCTAGACCTCAAAGGTTGTCTGGAAGAGATCGCTCTAAGCGATAAGACCGCCTTTGCCCACATTAGTTTTTTGTGCTTATTTTTATGTTTTTTGTATTTTTGGGTGTGCGATAAAGCGTTATATCTATCTATCTATCTATCTCGACTGTAATTTTTGCGTAAAAAGGCCAATTTGGCGTTCTTGATCACAGAAACAAAAATACATTACCAATTTTGACTTATTGAATAGTGTAGAATAGCAATTGGCATAGTTCGTAGCTGCCTCTTTTTTTATAAATTTTGCTTAACTTTTTAATTAAACCTAAAACTGCAGAGAAAGATTTTCATAAAATGCGCGAAGGCACTCTTTTGAGCTCCTATACTGTTCTAAACAAATTAAATTTAAAAAAAAATGTTATCTCTTATATAGTCGTATAGTTCGTAACGGCCTCGGAATTTTTAGATATCATTTATTTTATATAGAAAAAAAAACTTCGAAAGTCACTTAAAGTTAACTGTGAATTTCTCCTATCTACAATAATATTATTGAGCAAAATTTATACCAGAATCATTATTACTGCATGAGGAATAAAGATTTTATGAATTTATTATCCTATTTCGATAAAAACGATAAATACAACTGAAAAATTACTACAAAATGCGATGCGCCGGCCATCTGAACTCAGCTTATTATCGCAGAGTGAAGATTTGTAATTTTCAGCATGAATTTATTATTCTATTTCGATAAAAACGATAAATACAACTGCAAAACTACTACAAAATGCGAAAATGGGCATTTTACGCAAAAATGTTACGACCGTTAACGACTTCCAACTTTTACTTGCCTTCTGCTTTCCGAAGCACGGTAATTTTTTCTTCTTATGTATTCAAAAACCATTTCACGGTTTACCTATTATCATAGATGATACTCGTACGAGAAAGACTTTACACCGAATTTGATGTAGGTTTATTTAAAATGGAATCGTTGCGGATGTATTTCATTAGGGCTCTGACGTGCGAATACCTCGTGAACTCCGGAAAATTAATTTGGGTAAATCACCTAATAATATTTTCAGAGTCAAGTGGGGTGGTTGTTCTCATACATAATCTTATTTGGTGTTTGTAGCTTACAGTTTGTGGTGATGTCTATCTAAGGATTTACAATGTAATTTTGTTTTATAAATAAAAAGCGTAAACTCTGTTTTTGAAATTGTAAAAATATTTAGAGATCTCTATCACAGATTATGACATACCTACATTATTATGACAAATAAAAGCACTGAATTAGGAATCAATAATTAAAAGGACAGAGAGCTGTTTGTCCTGTTATCTGTTTGTTAATGGGTCTGCACGTCGTCGCAACGCACATATAAATTACCAAAGTCCACCATTTGAATAGTCAAAAATATAATAGCATTAGAGATATAACACAAAAAGCAACGTTGAAAAGGTAATCCATATTATAATGAGACATACTGTAAAAGTAGAGCGATGTACTTTTAGAAAGAAACTTAATTTTGTATGGGAAATTCTTTCACAGCAACTTCGAAATTAACAAGAGAAAATGTTGAAATGTTTACCCTCGAATACGCCTATATTTGGCAGTACCTGTGCAGCGTGTATAGGTTGGTGTCAAGTTGCGAATGGCTGTGATTGGAGGGGTTCTTCGCTGAGGCCTTATTTCCATCTTATTACCGGCAGCGGCGATATTAAAGCGGGCGCCGCGCCGCGCGCCTCGCGCCGCTCGCGTCTCCGCCCTGCCCTGTCTTTGCGTCCGTGAATTAGGTTAATGGCCTGCCAGGTGATTTCCTTCTAAGCCGTATTTCGAGCAAAGCGCCACCACCTAAACACGCCAATGCCGCTGTTGAAACAAAACTGAATATTTCAACTTTTGCAGAAATTACTTCTTACGTTTCCACTGAAAAAAAAAAATGCTACTATCATTGCATTAAAAAACTAACGGGCGAAGTATGTTTAGACGATACTTTGTTTCGGTTATAAAACGGCAGGCGAGCGCAACCGTCTATTTTGTGGCATTTCTAAAGGAAAATACCAACAGCGGTTATTATATTTAAATGTAGTTTGAATTATTATCTCGTATAAACTACGTTGTAATGTTTTATAGTTACGTAGTGTTATCTGACGGTTCCCGTGGGTGCCTTTGATTTATGGCACAAAGTCGGCGCGCCCGCCCCCGGCCCCGCTGCATCCACAGCCTTCATCGTTTTTACAACCCCGCTGTCTCGAGCACAATGCCACTTCACTTTAGTTATATCAATTAGAGCTCTCTCCATACAAACGCCAGTCGCCACATTGTGTTTGTCATTTAACGCAGACTTTAAACTAGTAAAGTCTTTGTCTGTGTTTATATGTACGTAATGTATACAATGTCATCCACATTAATATTGTTTAGAATATAGACTTAAATAATTTTTTTTTTTAATTAATAGGATAAGTTACAGCCAAACATTTTCAATTACAACATAAGTGATAGGGAGGATACGCATTACAGATTAATATACAATCTTCTAAATTAAAATTTTTAAAAACCATTGTGCCGTTTTCATTGAAACTTTACATGCTCAAGTTAAAATCATAAAGTTACTATACCTAGAAGGTATAGTAACTTTATGGTTAAAATACAGAGATCTAATAATACGTAAAAAACATTTTAAAAAAACGTTTATTGTGCTGAGTTATTGCGTTTTAAAGTCCATTATAGAAAGTTTAAAATCGCAATAAATCAGCTGAATAAAAACGTTTTTTAAATGTTTTCTACGAACTATTTCGATCTCTGTATTTTACTTTATCATGTAAAGTTTCATTAAAATTGGTTCTCTGGTTTTTATAAATACTTGAAAACTCAGAAGTATGCATGGGAAACCGAAATGCATAAACCCTCTTAACTGTCTGTATAAATAAAAATCAATTGCCGTAATGTTAGTACGCGCATCACTTCATAACGGCTCAACCGATTTGGCTGATTATTTTTTTGTTGTGTTTGTAATTGTCAGGACAAAGTTTGTATAAAGGTTTTTTTTATAATTGTCGCGGGGTACCGGGTTTTCACGTGGACGAATTCGCGGGCGGGCTGTTAGTAGAGTAACAAAACCTTTTAAAGAGTGAGATTACTCTGCAATTCTAGTTTGCTAATAAAAATATTACAATTTTGATAAGTATCAAGAAAAATAAATTTTTGTTCTATCAAATTCGTATCGAATGTGTATAATTCCACGCTTTTACTGTATTAATATTTCTGTAATATTAATTTATTTGTTTCGGCTTTATTTTTTTGCTATTCGTTTATGCTTATTTACCTAACCTAAAAGTTTTGTAATAAAATTAGTTAAAAGAATATAAGATTTGTTTGCAGTCGCGTAAAAAGGCTAATGGATGGATATGGAATTTTCCTAGTGGTAGGGTTTTGCCTGAATCTTATTATACTTCCTCTTATTTTTCTTTCGCTAAGCTGCATTATTTCGCATAGCATTTTTTCAGTTAAAAAGATCCTGACACTATTTTTTACGCAATAAAGTGTCTTGTACTTAATGTCCTGAAGTTTATTTTTTTTCTTTTACATTTATTTTACAATTTTAATTAGAAATTCCACTTCTCTTATTTTCATCATAAGGCGATTTTAATCAAACTAGCTTGTTTTAATACAAATCTTCATATTATTCTAAATGTAAACATTAAAAATGTGATGTTCGCCATCGGGAATAAATGTCTTAATGTAATTACATTAATTTTCATTGTAAACATGAATTTTCATTATTTTTTTTTTTATTTATTTCTGGTTACAACATTATAGTGTTCATGAAAACGACACACACTATAAATACGGACACTAGTTTCATTAGACGTATGGCTTGCAGAGTGCCAAGCATACCCTAGCAAGATCGCGATGTTTACCTCAAATAAAATCAAACTTCTTACGGGTTTCCTAGGACTTTATTTCCTTTTCTAAGCTTTCATAAAAGAGGTGATTGCCACTGTGCATCGGTACGTGCCGATGCTAATGCAATCAATTTGTGGCGACGATTTAGCGTGAAGTTTGGCACAAAGCACCCGAACGAACACCAAATAAGGACAGACAAAAAATGTTAAAAAATTAATGGACAACATTCAATAAAAATTGCGCCGCACCTTAGGATGACTTGAAACTCGGAATGCCAAAAAATAAGGCTTCACATATTTTTGTAATTCTTTTTTTGTTGTGTTTGTAATTGGCAGGAATAGGTTTGTGTGAAATAATTTTTGTAGAAATTCGTCACGGAATACAGGGTGTTTACGCAGACGAGTCGCGAGCGGGTCGCTAGTATAGAGGATAAGGAACAGGAAAAAGAAAATATTTATTTACAAAAAGAAACATATTTAAATACACAGATATACCCTTCAGCTACGCACTAGAAAACCTAAATGTCTAAAAGTTTTATTTTTTAAGACCGATGAGTTTTTTAATATCTTCAACCTTTTATATATAATCAAGGATGAACAAGTTAGGGCCAAATATGTATCCATACCTTACTCGAGATCGAGAGTGCGTGTGAAATTGTACAGAAACAAAACAACCATAATGCACAAATTATTTTTGTTTTTTAACTTGGACAGAAACCAAATGCTTTGAACTTTTTCAGAAGAAAGGGCTTTGTCGATAAATGCCTTATTCTTAAAACGCCTAGCATTCTACAAATGCCTTATTCTTAAGTGGTCGACTAAATCAAAAGCTTTTTAAAAATCGATTTCATCAATTTCCGCCTTTATTACTTCTCATTAACAACCTTCCTCCCACCTACACTACATTTTATTAAAGTTAAATTTTATTAGATTTGAATTTAAATTGGTTTATATTCATATCTATTTTACATTTATGAATATTTTAAATTATTTATGTTTCTGACTTTATGCTTTCTTTTCTTTTATTATCACGACGTGGCTAATTATCAAAATTACGATTGGAGATTCATATTACAAAAAAACTTCTTTAAGGCTCAATGTCAATAAATCCAGATGTTCTATTCCTGCATTAAACATAGGTTAAAGTACTTTTATAAAATAAACTTAACGTTTGTGGCTTGGGCATCCCTATTTTAATATTATGGTGTCGCTACTCATAATTAAACTATTAAAGTGTTGGTCGCGAAAACCTTCGCCCTCTATCAGTGGTTTGAAGTTTTTAGACATAATGCCGTTTTAAGCAACAACAACTTTAATTACGACTCCAAAGCTTGTTTCTATTAGTGGGTATCTTATTTCGAAATGCAAAACAAAAGGCGCAAGTTGTTTTGCTTTGATTCTTTAACGCCTTCTAATAGTAATCTCAGATAATTTCTTACAAAATTAATTTCAGACTCTTTATTCCGTTATTTTTATTGTTGGATCTTATCAAGAAAACTGTCCTTCAAAAAACTAAACGATGGTTATGAAAATCCCTTTTCAAAGCAGAATCAATCATGATCTTATAATTAATTCTTTAACTTGTCAAAGAGAAACAATGTTAAATCAATTTGGTCAAAGCGCCTCAAGTTTCGTCTGGGTTCGAAAATAAGATTTATTGTAATTCGGCTCAACTCAGATGTCTTTTGTGAAAATCAATGATTATTATGCAAGAGGAAATTATCATATTACGATGACATTATTTTACAACGAAGTTAACGTAATTATTATAATTGCATTTAAACTGACAAGCTATAATTATTAAATTTATTTGAATTCCCCACCACTTGAAGTAATACATAATACCGAATAATTGAATTATTTCTTTGGTTTATCCGTATTAATAGAGTTAAGTAATATGAATTGTACCAGTAAGCTCTAAGATTATTTTAATACCTAAAACCGTATAGTTGTGAATCCTAATTAGTATTATTACTCTTATTGTTGTAACGTAAATATTTTTTTATAACGTGCATAATGTTATCATCACTATTTGAAAATGTTCGTTTTTCAAATGAGGCAATTTTTCTCGTCTCAACTTAAAGAGCTTATTGTATTTTTACTTTGTGGTTTGGTAAAATAAACTTAACAAAGTCCTATGGTAAAATTAACTTAACATTGTTGCCTTGGGCATTCATTCCTTTTTTACTATTAAGTTGTCGGGAGTCAAAGCAAGTTATTAAAGTGTTAGTAGCGAAGGCCTGGTCGGGGCCCGTTAGCGGTGGCTCAAGTAATCTCGTTATAATATCGGAGTGCGCCGCGCGCGCGTTATGATCCTTCCCTCGCGTGCGAACTCCGAAAACCCTCGTAGTCTCTAATCGATACATACCTACATACACGAACACAAACGACTTTATCCACAACCTCCCGAAAGCTTGTTTTCCCTAAGGCACGGCTGGCAGTCGCTAAAAAAATATATCTGAAAAGCCATCAAGCTTCGGCACTAAACTCAGTCACAACTCGCGAGACGAAAGAGTTGCGTCAAGATTTGAAATATTTATATTTATTCTTTTGTTTCCAACTTTTGTAGGTAATGTAGGTTTTGTATAATTTACAATAATTTCATGTTATATTCTTTTGCTTTGCTATTTTCTCAAAGTTGATCGTGCAGAAATAAAAATATTATTGACTTTATGATATCGTTTTTATGTTGTAAACTATTGTTGATAAGTACTAGTATCAACTCGCAAAATTTTTAGATTACTAGGTCTAGGTTTCGACTATAATACTGAGGTCATTGTTACTATGCTAGTAAAATTAGTCCGTAGTTTAAGTACACTCGTTTTTTGGTAAAAAAATCATTCTTACTATTGATTATTTTTACTATTACTCATTACTTGTACTGCCCACAACTATGTACTCATCTCTACCTAAGTCTTCTTAACCGTTAGTGAGATGATGGACTTAGAACATTTTCTTACGAAAGGGCGTGGTCAAATTTTATGATTATGATTTTAATAAAAAAAAATATTCTGAAGGACATTTAGAGAGTTTAGGGCAACGATTACAATGGCATTTTTTCGTTAGTTAAACTGATAAGTAAATATAATATTTTGTTTTCTCTTGACTATTTTTCATCTCAGAAGTTTATTAAGTATAAAAGATAATAAAAACAAAAGCTTTTTGATGATTACTTATTTTGTACGTATGATTATGATTCAAATACAAGTAATCTTCAAAGTATATTTTGCCTCACGTAATTTTTGTTTCTTCTGATTCTAATGTTCAATAAAATTGTACTTCAAGTTGTTTTGATTTCAAAACGATTTCATTTAAAAATTTGTTGTAGAGATTTTAGAAAAAATGGTATGTTTAAAATCTTCCAATCGTCATCTATTAGGGTTTTTAGCTTGAAAATATTTTTTTAGACGTCCTGATGAGCTTGAGATGATCTTGAAGTTGCGTGACGAGAAAGCGAAGCAGATGTCAACTACAGCTGGTTGAAGGGGACCAAATGATATAAAATGACAATTTGACCCGAAGTCAACCAGCTAAAGCGAACAACGCTAACACTTTCGCAACCAGCGTTCTCTTGACGGTGTCTTGCGTTTCTTGAAAAGCATTCTCTCGTGCGTAGAGTCACAGTCGATCTTCAATGAAGTCGTTCAACCATGAATCCGATCGATTTAGTTTCTTCAAAAATACAAAGCTTCGTATCGTTGGCATACATCACACCTACGCAGTGTTATATTTAGACGGACGTAAAATTTAGCATGTATATACAGTGGAACAGATGAATCCAGAAATAGTTGGTAGTGAGAAGTGGCTAGGAGGCGCGAGAGGCGTGAGAGGCGCGGGCGGCGAGGCGCTGGCGGCGGCTCCACATATAGGGCTGGTGGCGGGCTGCAAGCAGACGCAGTGTAAGCTTACCCGCGCGGAGCACGCGCCGCCGGCACGCCGACATTGACGCGCTGTAACCGTACACGCCGACTGCTATTTTAGTCTCGGCCGCTGCACTAATTCGGGCAGGGTTAACGTCGCCGACGACGCCGCGGGCCGCTGCACACTTCCGTCTTCGTACTTCTTCCCGACACTTGAAAATCTTATGGAATATTCGCCATTTATCGTAGACGCACCACACCAATTATTGTAGATTTAAGTTTGAGCTGCTCATTGAAATTCGTTAATGTCTTTTGCGGCAACTGAGCTATTTCCAAGCATTTGCGGTTGTCTCAGCTCTATTATACGACGTCATCGACCTGACGTAAGCACCGGACGAAAGGGTTCGTTGACACCTAGCAGATTTGACCTTGTATCTCATCATGTTTGACCCAAAAATAATTTAAGGCTTCAGAGATTGTAGCCGGAAAAAAATAACCCGGAAGATATCGTGAAGCTATTTCCGAAAATGTTTCATTTATAAAAGCGAGTGACCGACCTCGACCGGCCAGGTGGAAAATTCGAAGGCACCTCAGGTCGCCGCTCTACGTCCGCGAATGCATTCCGACCGACGACGACGCGACATCGCGAACCTACTAACCCCGCGTCGCGAGGGGCCCTGCGCCCCGCGACCCCCCGAATCCTCCGACCCCCTTCCGGTCCATCCGAAAGCTTCGAAAATACTCGTCGTCTATCCGCTCGCGTAGGCCAAAAAATTGAGTGAGATTTATCTTAAATTTTGTATCGACAGTTAAAAACGTTAAAGTTATATTTAGTAGGAAGCTATCAAAAAAAGTCTGAATTAACGATCGTGCTTCTATGGAAACGAGGAGAGCGTCGCGTGGAGTAGGCGCGGGGCGGGCGGGCGGCGACGCGGGCGGCCAGGGCGGGCGGGCCTCGCGTCTCGACTGAGAGCGCGCAGCATCGCGCCGCCGCGCCGCGCCGCCCGCGCCCGCCGCCCGCGCGCACCCCCGCGCCGCCCGCGCGCGCCGCCCGCACGCGCCGCCGCCGCCGCCGCCGCCGCCGCCGCGCGAGCCGCACTGTCTGCCGCGCCTGCGGGCCCGCGCATGCTACACGCTCCTCACCGATTGACACGCGTGTAATCTCCCTCTGGGAAAGTTTACTTTACAACCATTAATTATGCACATACTTTTTTCTTGTTCGGAAGCTTTTACGTTTGAAAACAACTTTTGTACTTACTCATTTTTGGAGATGATAATTATTGCAACATGAGACATGCGTGTGCGGAATTGCTAGGCTATGATTCCTTTACTTTTCATATTAGGATCTAAAAAAAATTTTATAATTTCACGCAAATTTTGTTGCTGCCAAATTACAAATTGGAAAATGTTGAAAAATTATGGAAATTATATGGTTTTTTTTCATCATTTTCCAATTTTTAATTTGTTCAATTTTTTCTATTTGTAAATGTACAGAACATAGCATGCCTAATAAATTTAACTGACCTTAATACTTACTTACTTGTAAAAATATCAGGATCTTATGTTGATGACGTAGTAAGTAGTTGTTGACATTGGGCAGTGGGCGCCTTTGCCTTTTAAAGTAAAAAGTAAATAGTATTGATGAATTTCGGTGGGCTGGATGAGACAACGGTAGCTTAATTGGAAGATCACCTGGCCCAGAATGTCAGAAGGGTGCAAGTTCGAATCCGGCTCGTGGAAATTTTTTGAAAAAAATAGTCAACCTAACGTTTGCATATTCTATAGGCTTCATACTTTCGATTGGTACCTATGCAATTTATCTATTATCCAAACAAGTGCAATGTTTAAAAAAAATATTTTTAAATATTTAATTAATCATAATACTGGACTGAAATTTTTCAGCCAACCCACTCGCAATATATTTTTTAACACATTAAATTAACCGGCTCGGTGAAAGTCGTTGTATACTCGGATCCTCTACTATTAGATTTTCGAAATTCCAACTCGAATGTCTGCATCCGCATCTTTTAACACCAGTACTATGACGATCGGTCTATAATCATAGAAGCTACATCACTTTTTTAAACGGAAATACCCGTTTTTCTACAATTCCAAATCTAAAGGGACAACCTACAAGTTACAATTATAGCAAACACCAAAATATTTAATATTGAGTAGTTCCGGTGGCCGTCTGTGGTCTTCATCATCAGTTCCACTTCACCAAATAGCGTTTCCCGAGGACAAGTGCCCAGGTTATTGCAAATTATACCTATAGGCGCTATAGGTGTGCCTATAATATTTGAAGAGTTCCCTCGATTTCTCTAGGTACACATCATCAGATCCTGACCTGATGACTATGGGACCACCTGGGAGGTATACCCTTTAAGACGAAAAAAAATATTCCAAATCTGTCCAAGCGTCTTTAAGTAATCGGGGAACATACATAAAACATTTTTAAAAAAATCGACGAATTGAGAACCTCTTCCTTTTTAGAGTCGGTTAAAAAGTAAGTAACAACACTGTCATATTAAGAATATCCTGTAATGATAGCTGGTACTGTAAGCTAGTAAATAAGTTAAGTTAAGTACACTCACCGGCACGGAAAGTTGGCCAGTAATTCATAATTAAGTATGTTTTTTGTTGATTTTTTGATTGAAGATGAAATCTGTTTTGATTTTTTTTATTGTTTTAAACATTTTTTCTTTTATTTAATAGAGTTGTTAAAGTTACAAACTCATTATCGTGAAACTGCACATTTTCACGATAAAATAAGACTTCATTTAAAAATACTGGAAAATTTTAAATAATTTCGTTTTTTAATCCCATAATAACGAGTGTTTTCCCTCCTAGCCCTGATGACCACTTGCATCCGATTTGGCATGCTTTTGATTACGTTTTTAACTTTCATCTTCGATAGGTTCTTCCAGATGTTTAATGTTGCGTTTCAGAGCTGGTTGCGCTCTGAAACACAACATTAAACAGCTCTTGTAGGGGGTATGAGGAAGACCTTTTTAACCGACTTCAAAAAAAGGAGGAGGTTCTCTATTTGTCGAAAAAATATATATTTTTCTTCTTTTGAGCTTGTCCCAGATATGCTCTATTGGATTTAAGTCATAGCTACGTGCGGGCCTTTGCAATTTTTCAATACCAGCTCCTTGAAGGTATTCATTTACACAATTTGCTACGAGGGCGGCACTGAAAATTTCGGCAATCAAGGGAGTGATACAGCATTGTTAGTGGAAAAGATATTTATTGTTTTTCAAAGTATTCTCCTTGAAACTTGACACATTTTTCCATTCGATGGAACCAATTATTAAAGCATTCATTCCATTCTGAATAAATGGTCGTTTTGTAGGCGTCTATAGCTTCTTCAGGTGACGAAAATCGTTGACCACTCAATTTATTCTTAATTTTGGGGAAAGTATAAAAATCATTTGGGCTTAAGCCAGAGCTGTACGGCGGATGGTCTAATAATTCAATGTTTACTTGCTCCAAAATCTTTTTTGTTTTTGGGCGGTATGAGAGCTCGCATTTTCGTGATGGATGCGGCGGTTGCAGTTCTCTCTACGGAGTACGGAGACGACCTGCAGCAAACAAATGCTAGCATACCATTCTGCACTGACCGTTCTTTGTCCTTCAAGAGGAATAGTCGCAACATGGCCGGTTTTGGAGACAAACGTGGCCACCATTTTTTTGCAACGCTTCATGAACAAACAACTTTTGTTATTTTCGAACACTCAAACTCGTGGCTGGTTTTTTGTTTCGGGTTCGTATGCAAATATCCAGGATTCGTCACCTGATAGGTACGACGCTGTATACAGCATTTGAAGATCCTCCGTGAAATCTCTCGAAAGTTCTGACGCACCAAGTAACGCGAGCCGCATTTTGCTCCTCACAGAGCGAATGCGGGATCCATTGGGAAAACAACTTGTTTACACCTAATTGTTCATGCAGGATTATTTGTATTTGACTCATGCTAATGTCTAAAGTTGCCTGAATTTCGCGATATGTCACATGTCACAATCAGCTTACGCACGGCATCAACGTTATCTTGGGCGATTGCAGTTTTTGGGCGACCGTCCGTTTTGGGGGATCGTCACACGGCTTGACAGTTGACACGTCCATGTTAAAATTCCGCAAACCAGCGATAAATTGTGGTTTTAGATGGGGCTTCATCGCCAAATGCAGGAAGCATCCGATTAACACACTGTTTTTGTGTTAAACCACTTCGAAAGTCATAATAAATCATTGCTCTTGAATTTTCCCGAGTCAATCATGAGTCCAATTCCATTTTTACACCGACTTTACAAGTTCGACAAGACCGCGTTCTTTTTTTAAAAATAAATAATTGGTATTCGAGTAATAAAACCAAGGAGTTTTCGATTATAAACACTTTATTATGCCAGGAACAATGGAAATAATCCATTCCCGATACTTTTAGTGCAGCTTATGTATGTGCGGTCTTGCATTATCGTGCACTAGCAGGAATTGATCGTTCCCTAAATATCCAATATAGGGTAAAACCGGCTCCTAAAGGATTTTCTCGATGAACCGCCTCGCAGTTAATGGGTTATCGTCCACAATCAACTCTGTACGAATCTCCAAACTTGTTCTTTTCAATATCATTATAGAGACGGCTCTAAGGTATAAGGATAGAAATATTGGCGGGTACTTTGAGTTGGATTAACGTTTTTGAAACTGCTCTTCGAAATTTAATCTATTTAATTAGTAAATGAGTGCTTACTGTTTTAATATTGCTTAGATGTATTAGTAATGTTCCAGCGAGTGTTGGCATTAACTAATTTTATCACTTTCAATCTGATCGCTACCATCACTGCCACTTCACATTGCCTGCGGTCACTTGTCACTGAAGAGCCAATTGTTTGCTGATCATGGATACTGCTAATGTCAATGAAACTATCCAGGACCTCACAACTTTATTTCACTCACGCATGGAAGAGTTTGAGAAAGCTTTGCATCAGCACACCGTGACAGCAGTTCCTGGAGCGCAGCTACAAACAGTGAAGGCTTTGTCTGCTGATTACCAGCAATTCAAACCTTTTGTTGTGAAGGCTGTTAGTACGCTCAAGATGCAGCTGGATCAACTCAATAATGGCATGGATCGGCTAGAAACCCACTCCCGGCGTAAGGTATTACTGCTTCATGGCTTGCCGAAGGACTCCAAGGAGAATGCTGCTACCAAAGTGCACGAAGTCTTTAAAAAAATGAAGCTTACACAATTTCATCCAGACTGCATTGAGACTTGCCACCGTCTCGGGGCTACCAAAAACGACCGAACTCGTCCTGTGTTAATACGTTTCACTACATATAGACACCGAGCTACTGTCTGGAATTCTAAGACAGCATTGAAGGGTACAAGAATTTCATTGTTGGAATTTTTAACGAAGTCAAGGCAAAACATTTTTTCTGCTGCCCGTAAGCATTTCAGTCTCAAAAATTGTTGGACGTCGGAAGGCACCATAGTAGTGCAGCTGCCGGACAAGAGTAGATCAAATCAAATCAAATCAAAATATCTTTATTCCTTAGACTTCATAAAGCACTTAGAATAGTCATATAAATAAAATATAAGTACATACTCAAATGAAAATTATTAAATGCTAAATCTGCGGAGCTTAGATTCACTTTCATCACAATATCTTGAATGTGAAAGTGAATTTAAGTTCCAGTTCCGGCGACAGGGCTTCTTGAGAAGAACTGGCAAGAAACTCAAGGCCGACTCTTTTTAATTGCCAATAGACACAAAATAACTTCATATGATGAGCTACAACATCTACAGGCCAGATTTCCGTCCACGATAGGCAGCTAAGTTATCATATTATGTAGGTTCTCATCTTATCACTTCACTTGGTTCATATAAGGTACTTCACTTTTGTACACGAGTGGTTAATCTCGAAACAATAATGGATGCTGGTACTTGAGATATAAATTTGTGCTAATACCATCCCGTTAACTTAAACTTTTTATTCTTTAGGGTATCCTGTATATTAATTTTGCTTCGGGGTGTTTGTTTGTTCTTGTATTAATTTACGTTTGTCAGAAATGTCAGTGTCTGTATTTTACTCTGTAATTGTAACTAAATCAGCGATTATTTTATGTTGTATTCGTTTTGCCAACTCTCATTGGATGGTGTTCTTTATTGTAATTTATATTTATTTTGTATTGTATTTATATTATTTTATGTCTTAATACGCTAACTGCTTTACTGATTGTTCATCTGACGAATATGAAAGTGCTTGTAGTGATATTTCAAACTCTTCTGATTCTGATGCTCTCTCTCTGGATGTCAAGCTGCAGTCTATATTCCATAATAAATTTCAATACCTTAACCTGGTGCATATCAACGCACAGAGTGTCCCTGCTCATATCAATGACTTAAATGTATCATTTAACAACGGGCTAGTCGATGGAATATTAATTTCCGAATCTTGGCTCAAACCGTCTCTGCCGTCCCCTCTTTTTACACTAAATGGCTATACATTGTTTCGAAACGACAGAGTTGGTGGTGGTGGTGTATGTATTTACATCAAGGACCACATCCAATGCTCTGTCGTCAGTCAGTCTTCTAGTACTTATACTGGATCCTTGGAGTATCTATTTTTAAGGCTTAACATCCGTCACTCTAGTATTTTAATTGGAGCTGCATACAGCCCAAGTATCAGCGTAAACTATTTTGATTCATTTGAGACAACCCTTGAATCCCTTAGCTCTTCTTACGATCATGTAATTTTGATGGGTGATCTTAATACTTGTCTTCTGAAGAATAACTCTCGGTCCTCACGTCTTATCTCTATTGTAACATCTGTCAACTTTGAGTTGCTTCCACTCTCTGCCACCCATCATTCTCCTAACAGTCAGCCCTCTCTCTTGGACGTGCAGATAGTTTCTAAACCTGAATCAGTCTTATTGCATGGACAAACTACTGCCCCATTCTCGTATTATGTTTATTATATTACCTCTTATATTTATCTTATCGTGTACGCACCCCCAAACTCAAAACCAAAGTCATTTTTCAGCGTAATTTTGGTGGTATTTGTGTGGATCGCTTGAGGGATGACTTTTCTAGGGTAAACTGGTCTACCTTGTTCGCAGCCGACACGGCAAATGAGAAGGTCAAATTTTTTAATACACTATTAATACAACTCTTTGACTCACATGCCCCTCTAAGACCAGTGCGTGTTAAACACCTACCTGCGCCTTGGCTTACACCAGTGATTAGGAAGTCCATGAAACGTAGAGATAAAGCCAAATTATTGCTTCCCGAATGACGATAATCTAAACTCCTATAAACGGCTGCGCAATTACTGCAATCATCTCTGCCGGGATGCCAAACGTCGTCATGTTCATTCCGCGGTGGAAGACTTACCCCCAGGTAAAGTTTGGAAGTTTTTAAGATCCCTCGGTGTGGGTAAAGACAGCGGCAGTACTGGTGAATTACCTGATCTTAATCACCTTAATAGGCATTTTACCACGTCACCGGTTACTGTTACTGATACCACCAAGGCAGCCACGCTTACTTTTTTAGACACAGTGGCCCGTCCTGACTGTGAGCCTTTTGAATTTCGTGAGATCACTGTGGGGGAGGTTATAAAGAGTATCCTATCCATTACTTCCAGGGCTACGGGTGTGGATGGCATTTGCCGTGACATGCTGATGCCTATCCTGGATGACGTTGTGCCTATTATCACACACATTCTAAACCACTCTATGGCAACCAACGTCTTCCCTTCTGACTGGAAATTAGCCCATGTCATTCCCATCCCAAAGTCCTCTTCCCCTACCGCTTTCTCTCAATACCGTCCTATCTCTATCCTACCATTCCTGTCCAAGGTCCTGGAAAGCGCTGCTTTCACCTCTCCTCTTTTCACTATTCATTAACGAGCTCGGTAAAGTACTTTCTTGTCCGTACCACTTGTATGCTGATGACTTGACAGAAAATAAGTTTTAGGTACCATTGAAAATGGTTATCAGATGTAAATCGCCTGAAACGTATTTTTCGCCATAGCTCCGAGGATTTTTGGAGGATCGAGATGGGAATAGTACTAAGAGTTGAGGAATTTATCGTGTGAGCGTTTGAATTTTGAAAACCGGCTGGTAACATTTTTTCGAATTTTGAAAAATTATAAAAAATAAGGTTTTTGGGGGGTGTTTGTTTATTAGATTCTAAATATTTCGAAAAAAAAACAGACTTAAGAAAAATTAAAAGAAAAGGTCCTAGGGTTATTAGTTTACCTACAAAATGGCGAAAATATTTTGAAAATCGGTTAAAAACTTTAATGTGGTTGCTAAGCAATAGATACTCGCCACAATGCATCATGGTGAAGTGGAGCTAATGGTAAAACACCAAGAAAACTCCTCAAGAATTAACGTCCCTGCATCGGAGAAAAAATATTTTGTACAAAATAATAAGCAGTTGACATTAGGATGTTGTAAACTAAAAAAAAAATCAAACAAAGCTACAAGTCTTCAATGTAATGAGGAGCTCGATGGCGCAGAGGCTACGTCGCATCGTATTTTACGATCATCAACTTTGAGGAACTTTTGCGATGCCGGGTCACTGGATGGGTGACCAATTTAAAAATATGAAATTAATTGAATCAATTTAAAAAAAGTCTTTGGTCCTGGTTGTTGTCGTAAGATGACAGTCGTTAAAACTCACCAACTCGTATTGGGCTAGCGTGGTAGGTTATGACCCAGTATTTCCATGTATTGTTTTCGATGTGGAAAAGCTTGTTCCCAGCAGTGGGACGTTTATAGGCTTATGATGATGATTCAGTGTAAAACTTTGATAACTTTAGACTGTTCCAACATAACAAATGTCTGAAACTTGATGAAATACGTTTTTGGTATCGTCGTAATTAGAAAACATCACAACATTGAATTGCACAGATTGTGGTAAGTGGCAGTTGGTCTAACCAAAACTTCTGCCTCTGTAATGTGTGATTTATGTATCGGCCAGAACAAAGGCAATCTGCAACTTATCAGGAAGTGGTGTTTATCAGATGTGGTTTATTGCCCTAAATCATATTGTTATTTTGTTGTCACAAAGTTTAAGCCATATCAAATAAACTAGCTGTATTTTCACAGTTGGTAACTAGTATTGACTAGAAAGGAACTCTCAAAAGCTCCTTGGAAATGGATTAACAAACAAAACGACGCTTTAAATATATTTTCTTGTAACGAAATTAATGCGCGCTCAACGTAAATGGAATTTGTCTTGTAGGTATTCGAGGGCGATCGACACATTCAAAACTTGATATTCAAAGCAGTACAGAATATTTTGTGGCGCCGGAGCCGTAATGAGGCACGGCCGTATTTACAGCTACCCCGTTGACAAATCGAGTTTGATCGATCAGCATCGTCGGGCTGTATCCTCTGTCGAAGTCCTTGTGATTATTTCAACACGAACGCAATTAGAGAGGAGTGCCGAGCCTCCTGTTTGTTTTAATTACGTCGAAATAGCCGCCGCTGCCCGCGACCGCGTCGCCCGTCCTCCCCGCCGCCCCTTGCTCCATCCACTTTTATTGCAAATTGCAAACCCCATTAATGATAAAAAACAAACCGTTCTCTATCCGAGTAACGCTCAAGTAATGGTCGCTCACAGCCTCCGACAACTGAAATGAAACAGTTTTGGCTGCTTGATTGGACTGCTGCTGCTGCCTGTTGCCGGTGTTACAAACTTTTTTGAGTTTTGTGTCGTAAAAGTATTTCTGGTTCACAGTGCAGGTTTGTTTGTATTTGATACACGAGTTAAACTTTTACTGTAACTACAGTCTTGCTTACATTTATCATACTAAAATCATTATTATTTATTACCATTTCAATTGCCAATTGTCGCCATACCTACTCTTAATAAAATAATAAAATGATAGATAATTATTTCCTTACCCAGCAGTTTATTTTGACATTTGTGCACATGATTGCTACTACGTAGCACCTCGTAGCACATACCGTGCCAACACATTAGTGTTGTGATTTTATTAAATAATTTATAATTTTATCTTATTACATCTATTGTCATTTACGTCATTTACTAAGCGAAAAATTCCCAACACCTACACCTATCACATTTTGAGGGAACAATTTTATATGTAGAGATAAGAAATGCTATTATAGAAATGAAAAAAAAATATGCAATACCATCTTGTTTACGTTAATTCCAATAAATAACTTATCCCAATTCCAATGATTAATATAAGGTTATATCACTAAAAAAAGTAACGATTTTCGAAAACTGTAACTTAAAGATGACGCACAGGCTGGCTTAGCGAAATAATATAATAGAATACGAACCAGTACAATCCATTGTTACGTCTTATTGTAAGTGTCCAGAATGTCCAGACAAGACGAGGGTCCGAACGAAAGACTTAACTGTCCTAATTGAAAATAGTCCTTAATTTGCGACAAGTGGCCACACTGCACATTTTTTAGCGCTGTGGACTTCTTGGTGGAAAAGTGAAGCGTCATGTTTTTTTTTCTATAGTTTGTGTCGAATATTAATGTGAAATAATGGTGGATTTTACTGTTAAGTGTTCGTGAACGTGCATGAGTGTTGGCAAATAAAACAAAACTGTGCAACATCACTTTTTAAATTCTCTTAAGAAGTCCGTGCGAGATCTCAGTAAAGTCCCACATCTTTACTGGAACTCAAGGGATTTGGGGGAAATATCATTAAGCATCAAACGTTCATATTATCATCACTTATTATCATCAGTTTAAGCATAATCAGTGAACTCTAATATTACGACTGAAGGACTAGTATGATGGACGACATGGTCATGAAAAAATTTTTTAGCGCTGTTCAAAGTACCTGCATAATACTATTGTATTATTTAAAAGAAGAGCTGGGTGGAACAGCAGCTCACTAGAAGAATTACTACTACCTACTCTTCCCTTAGATGTCGTAAAAGACGACTAACGAACAAAAGACTGCACCAACTCCAACCACAGATATAGTGTAAATCTATATCTGTTTATCCAACAGTAAAAAGCGGCCATGGGCTCACCGCCTATCACGTTATTCACATGTGCAGTTGCAATTTGATAAAACTTGGACTATGGCAGCTAGTGGACTGCTTCTGCGGCCCTCATTTCCTAGTCTCTGACTAACCCTTTAGGGATAATGATCGTGAATCTATGTTTTTATGTATGTTTGAAAAGAAGGACATAAAATCGTAGCAGAATAACTATCTTGAATTCTGTAATATTACTATGAAAAGCTGTAGAGAAGGCAGAGGAAGGTTGTTACCGTTTGTTATAACCGAGTTCAAAAGTAATTAAATTATATTTCTCTAATAAAGTGTTTGCAACATAATACAACAAAACAATTAATTATTATTAATAGAGTTTAGTAAGTGTTATAATCATTATTTTAATCCGCTAACTTAAGTACCCGTCGTGTATCGTTCATACTCATAGGCCTGTATATTATTATGATGATACAAACAGCGTACTTTAGTAAGATATGGCATTTACTTAAATGGGATAGTAAACCAAATACGGGCTGTATACACTTCCTCTAATAGTATTATTAGTAGTATTTTTTTTAATGTGACACGTCATAGTGACTACATCCTGCCTGATGGTAAGCAGCCGATGCAGTCCAAAATAATGAGAGCGCTCCTCATCGTGGAACAAGCACGGTAACAAGCGCACCCATTCACGACAGCCTGCATAAATGCTGTTTCACGCCCCGTATAAAAGACCCGGGATTATAGGGGCTGGGAAACACATGCGCCGGCACAGAATTCCAAAGCCGAATGGTCTTACAGAGGAACGACTTGCCAAATTTTTGGTACTAGTGCTGATATTCTGCACAGTATGATGGTGGTTTCTAAGACCAGCACGTGTAGTCCGGGACAGGAAAGGAGAGGGCGAGATTAGATCAAAAAGTTCTTTAGAACACTCTCCGTAGTAATTTCGGTAGAAGACACTGAGTGAAGCAATGTCTCTACGCTCTGGAGGTCCTCAAGAGAGGCTGTAACCTCAGCATTTCCAATAATGCGTACCGCTTGACTTTGCAGTCTATCAAGTGCATCGAGGAGGTATTTAGCGGAGCCGTCCCATAGATGGGAACAATACTCCATACTCGATCGCACCTGAGTCTTGTACAGCAAACAGCGCTGCTCGGGAGTGAAAAACCGCCTCACCTTATTGAGAATACCTAACTTACGGGAGGCAGTTAAAATAATTTGGATTCAGTTCCTGGCCGATGTCCATGCCAAGAATGCTGAGGTCAACTAAAATGGGTAAAGGAGAGTTCTAAAGAGAGGGAGGAGTAAGGAAGGGAGTTTTCTTGGACAAGAATGCAAAAGCCTGGGTTTTTCTGGCATTAAACTCGACCATTATCAACTCAATGTTTTATGACTTTCATCATCATCATCATCATCAGCCTATAAACGTCCCACTGCTGGGCACAGGCCTCCCACGTGGACACTGCATGAGGGGATATTGGGCCATAACCCACCACGCTGGCCCAATGCATTGGTGGGTTTTAACGACTGTCATCTTACGACAACAACCGGGACCAACGGCTTTACGTGCCTTCCGAAGCACGAAGGAGCTCGAGATGATTTTATATCTGGTCACCCATCCAGCGACCAGGCATTGCGAAAGTTGCTTAACGGGCAAGTTCGCAAGCCGAACGCGCTGGCCGCTGCGCCATCAAGCCCTCAATGACTTATGACTTTACATAAATATATCCTCCTACCGAATTGCATAAACTTTGAGGGACCCTTCTCCAATCGTGGAATTGAGTTTCTTGTTATATACGGTCTACCGAACATGTGTATCTAAGTAGAGGGAGGTAAATATCAAGTTTAAATCTCTCGTGTGTGCGATATCGATCGGGCTCGTAGGTGCGGCGTGCCTGCAGCCCAACTAAATCCAATCGTGAAGTGCATTCAGGTATTATAACTAGAGACTCAACCGCCAAGCAAGCTTTTGCGCACTTAGTTGCGGCTCATGGGGTGCAAACGTCTCAATGATTCTGAGTTGGGATTTGAAAACATTTTATGTACTCATTTTCGTATTGTTAAGTTATGATTCAAAGTATCGTTTACTTTTCTCAATAGGATCTTTCTGCATGTTTAATTTTATAATCCATAACTCGTGATGTAAGACTCAAGTTCTCGAGTCCTTTTACTTAGGGCTCGAAGTCGTTTACATGCTCGACTCTTTTTAACGGATTGCTCGACGACTACGAGCTTAAGTGCTCCTTGGAGTGTGACATTAGAGCTCGAGTATTTTTCAACGCTCGAGTCTTTTTTGCGCCCGAGTATTTTTCTGCGCTCGAGTCTTTTTTTGAGCTCTAGTCTATTATTGTGAAGAGCAATTTCATGTATCAAAGTTAGGTGATATTAGTATAAGGGTGGCCTCACACAAACCGATCGATGGAGATGTTGAATTATTCAAATTGAAAATGAGAAATAAAATATGGTTTATTACAATAGTAGTTAAAATAACGTTTGCTTGCATACCTTGGATTGCTAAAATTCATCCGAAATCACGCCTCGAGCTTCAAGTAATTTTTTTAAACTCGAGGTTTAAAGCTACCGTCGTTTTAATACTCGAGCTCTTACAAAGGCTCAAGTCGTTGCTCAAAGCTCGCGCTCAACTAGACTCGGGACTCCGAGTCTATCGAGCTCACAGAGCCCTCCAAATTCGACTCGAGTCTTCAAAAGTAGAATTCGAGGCTTGTACATCACTAGATAAATAAAACCCTCGACATTTTTATGACTAGATTATCAATAAGTTAAGTCATCTACTGCCACAAGTAATGAAAAAGTACTTAAAAATACAAATAAAGGTATTATTACTTAAATTTAAATTAAACGTTATTTATACCCTTCCTCTCTTTATACTATGGCAGAGGACTGCTTTGCGCACTTGGTCGCGGCTCATGGGGTACAAAGGTCTGAGTGATTGTGAGTTGACATGTGAGTAGAGATGGGTAATGGGTTATTACCCATTCCACCCATTTGGGTTATAACTGGGTGAATTGGGTTTTAACCCATTATCACCCAATTTGGTGTGTGAAAATGAACAACGTAATATAATTGTATACATTTTAAGGTAGGAAGTAGTAAGCAACATAAAATGAAAGTCCAAACACAAATCAAGTCATTTGTTTCTTTTTTTACAAAATTTATTTTCTTATTTTCAAAATTATATGAGTAAACATAATTAAAGTTTTGGTAGTTTAGGTAATCATCGTAGCTGTTCACAATCTACAAATTCTAAATTATTCGTTTTTGATGTTGACGGTTCGGAACTGACAGTGTGTAATGGCATGGTATTTTCCGATATTTGAATTAGTGGTGATGAAGCACAATCCTCAGACGTGTCACCTCTGATTCCTATCATATTACATTTATTACATATAACTATAATTTATATGTAATATAAATTATAGTTATATGTAATAAATGTCAGTTTAGGTGCCTTTTCTGTAGTGAGTCTCTTCCACCATGTTGTTGCACTTACATCGCTTATATTTACCCACCTTAACCGATAACTTAATTTTAGATTGATTCAAGAGTGGGCTGCAAAGAGTTTGACCAGGAGATCGACCTTTTCCTGCGGCTTGTGGGCTAATGTTTCGTCAGGACATCTCGGTGGTGGCAGCGAGGGTTGGCAGAAGTTGGAGTGCACAGTTTTCGCCAGACGCCAGTAGCTACGACTGCCCGTAGGACGCGTCAAGTGTTCTCGGCATACTCGTGCAACGCGCTGGGCATCCGCCCTAATGTAGGCCCATTTACAGGACTTGGTGGCATTATTATAGGCTGCTTTCAGTGAGCGAGTTTCGGGATCCACATGAGCTCTGATCCAAGCGCGGTATGCCGTCTGTTTGCTCTCAACAGCGCTGGCACACTCGCGATTGAACCAGCGGTTGCGTCTGCCTTTGCTGATGACATAGGAGTGTGAAATATAGTATTCCATCTCTAACACTATCTCATCAGCAACGGCAGTGGCGCTAGCTGCCGGGTCCTTCCCACTGAAGCAGCGCTGTCTCCAAGGGACGGATGCAAAATAGCATACCATCCCAGTCTGCCGACGCGTAGTGCCAAATCTGGCGTTTCGAAAACGCTGTTGGCGGGAGCCATGCCAAGGGCGCTATGCTGGATATCAAGCAGTGATCCGAGGAACCTAAAGTTGCTTGGACCTCCAACCGGTATCCAGCAGGACGACTCATCAGCAGAAGGTCGAGTAAGGAAGGCGCATGGTCGACTATGTCTGGGATCGAATCGTGAGAGCGATTGCGTGGGCAGTTCTATTAGCATGGTTTGTTTTGGTTTTTCTTCAAGCACAAAGCCGGAATAGTTCAGGTAGGTGGTGTCAGCTGGGCAGATTATTTGCGTCTCCGGCAAAAACAACATTGCTGGCCGTACAGTCTCAAGATGGTGGTGGACGACATTGAGGTTTGCATGGAGTTCACGGATGTTAGTGAACTCCACCTCAAACGGTAATGTTGTGGTGGGGGTGTCGACCGCTGTAGGTTTTGTTGTAGGCGTTGTCATTTTAGGAGTCGAAGGTAGGAGGCGTGAATCAAGAAAATTATGCCGCGATGGGAATGGTCAAAGTGTGGTGGCCTGTTTCCCCAGGGATCTGCCCACAGACGAGTTTCATTAATCTGCCGAACAGAAGGGCCCCCGAACCCCCCGGGAATGGTAGCCGGGACCCCACCTTCCGGTCACTAACCAGACTGGTCAAGCCCTACCACCAGTGGAGCAGATCAAGTTTCGAAAAAATCCGTTAGTCGCTTCTTACGACACCCATCGGATGTAGGAGATGGGCGGCGATTAGTATTCTTTCTCCGTCGCCGCACGGATAAAATTATATGTTAAGGATGAATGAGATGCGAATGCGAGGGGAAAGGAGACGCAAGGTATCTGCGCGGAGCGCAGACACTATGCACTCATACATAAACGGGATTTATCACGGCCGGTGCAATTGGGTAGAAAGAAACGTCGGGTATATAAAAGGTATGCGTAGGATGCCTTTACTAAGTAGTTTTGCATTAAATCCAGTTTATATATATGCAGATACTACGTGTCCACCCTGTCCCGCGCATCCCCGTCACCCCCGTTGCTTTAGTTTTCACCCACATAAATTGGTTATAACTGGGTTAAAATGGGTGATAACTGGGTTTTAACCTACCCGTGGGTTATTACCCGGATGATTACCCATCACTGCATGTGAGTAATCTAACCGATTGTGGACCTTACGGCCGCAAACCAGGGCGCAAAATATTGCTTCGTGATGCGTCTCTAGTTACAACACCTCAATGGTTAAGCGTAAGCTAAACTCCAATAGTCCCGCGGCCCGGCCAGCCGTGTAACGCGCGCGGCTAACTGCCGCTAGTCCGCCACACAAGCGACTGTAATCTCGCTGTTATTGTATCAGTTTGCATGGATTAATAACGCTTATTGCACCTCCGACAAATCAGTTCAGTTTACGGACAGTTCTCTGTTGAATGTGTTTTGCTCGTCGATATTATTTGTGTGGCTTAGGACTCGCTTAGTGGGTTAATAACTTATTTATTAGTCGATATAATAGGATATATTTATTAATGTAAGACTAATGTTATTTTTTTATAAATCTAGATTCTAGTTAAATACTTTTTGTTATATGGCTGGACTATAGTAGAGGACTGCTTTTGCTTTCCTCATTACCTAGTCGCTTACTAACCCTTCGTGGATAATAGTCGTGATTATACTACTCTGTCAAGAAAGTACCGGGAAACGATCAATAATACACAAAATACATACGATACACTTACGCCACATGACGGTATTTACTCATGTGCTTACGCCAACGAATAATCCATTCATCAAAACATTTTTTAAACGCTTTTTCCGGAATTAAGTTCAGTTCTCCCCGCGAATTCTTCTTTATGTCTTCTACCGAATAAAAACGGATGCCACGAAGTGGTAATTTGAGTTTAGGAAAAAGAAAGAAGTCGGCTAGAGCCACATCTGGTGATAATGTGGTTGCTCGATGGTATTTGTTGAGTTTTTGGTCAAAAAATCGTTTATGGCCTTGTGCGAAGGCGCAATATCGTGGTGCAAAATCCAAGAATTTTCTTTCCAAAAATTTGGCCTTTTTCGTCGAATTTGCTCTCTTAAACGCCGCAAAACGCTCAAATAATATTCTTTACTTACCGCTTGACCTTACGGCAAGAATTCCGAGCGCACAACACCGCGATAGTCAAAGAAAACAGTCAACATGACTTTGAGTTTTGATCGACTTTGGCGTGGTTTTTTCGGTTTCGGTTAAGTCGGAAGGCGGCACTCTGAAGCTTGTTGACTAGTTTGCATGTCAAACTCGTAAACCATCGTCTCATCACCAGTAAAAATGCGTTGCATGAATGTTGGGTCGGAATTGACTCGTTCTAGCATGTCCTCGGCGACTCTTATGCGATTGAGTTTTTGGAGAAAATTCTTGTCTTTTGGGACTAGCCGAGCGGCAACATGTTTCATACCCAAGTGATTATTTAAAATGCTACGGATCGACTCGTGAGACACAGAAAATTCAGCGGCTATCTCTCACAAACTTGAATGAGGTTTTTCAGTCACCATTTCCTTCACTTTTGCGATGTTAACTTCAGTTGAAGACGTTGATGGCCTATATACCAGAGCGAAGCAAATCTTCCATCACATCTCGACCGCTTTTGAACACTTTGTACCACTCATAAGCACGTGTTTTTCATAAAGTCGATTTACCGTAAGCCTTCTGTAACATTTTCAGTGACTTCGGTCACGAAATTCCATTGGCGACGCAAAATTGAAAACAAATTTTTTGTTCGATGTTTTTATCCATTATGAAATTCGCAAAACACACTAGATATAAATTAACTAAAAACAGCACTGTATTTAATCTAAATAACAGATGCAACTCAAACTCCGCGCCAAAATCTAACAACAAAAAAAACAAAAAATTGAATATAGAATCGTAAACAAATCATCCGTTCCCGAAACTTTTTTGACAGAATGTATAAAGGTATGTATGGATTTTTCTATGAAACAAAAATGGTTTTAACTAGACCCGGTCTGGGAATTGAACCTAAATTATTTAGAATACAATAACAACCCTAATGTATTTTATAATATTTTTTTTTTAATTTATTGTTCAGAATTTAATAAAACTTTTATTCCAAAAAAGATCTTAGTTAGTGGTACTGTAACTTTTAATGAATGGGCTACAATTGGTATTCGCAGAAGTAGGAAACGCCTTTATGAACTTTATGGTGAACGCAACTATAACACCAGCGATGACTTCAAATTATATGTTAAAAATTATTCAAAGTTATTCAAAAGAGTATGTCGATTAGCCAAGGCAAACTATTTGAGTTCTAAGATTAAGAAGAGTAATGACAAAATAAAAATGACATGGAATATGTGAAACAGGCAATAGTGAAACAGGAAAGGTCAAAAGTCGTAATAATGAGTACAATTTAAATTGTGATAATAAAACCTTGACTTCTGATGCTGATGTTGCTGCAGCATTTGAGAGGTTTTTTACTGACATTCCAGTTTCAACTACAAAAGCCTTGATTTCCTCCCTCACTGTAGCTGAATCTGTTTTGAAGGAGAATGTTAAAGATTGTGAAAGTAATTTCAGTTTTCAAAAAATTTGTGTTATAGATATAATAAAAACATTTAACACTCTCCATAAAAAGAAAACTGCTGATCTGTGGGGTAATTCCGTGGACGTCGCTAAATCTGTAATTATGACAATAGCTCCAGTTTTAGCTTGCATATTTAATGAATGCATTGACTGTGGTGTTTTTCCTGACCTCATGAAATATAGTAAAATAATTCCATTATTTAAATCAGGTAGCACTTCTGACCCCTCTAATTTTAGACCTATTTCTGTGCTACCCACATTTAGTAAAATTTTTGAAAAGTTAATGCTAGACCAAATGCAAATTCATTTTTATAAAAATAAACTTTTACATTGTAAACAATATGGTTTTACTAGGGGTCGCTCTACAACTGACGCCGGTGTTGAGCTTTTAATCCAAATATTTGATACCTGGGAGGAATCACAGGATGCCCTAGGGGTATTTTGTGATTTATCCAAGGCTTTTGATTGTGTTTTACATGAAACTTTGGTCAGGAAGCTTAACCACTATGGAATTAGGGATGCTTCTTTGAGCCTTCTAATCTCATACTTGAGTAACAGGATTCAAAAGGTCGACATTAACGGTAAAAGATCTCCGGGATCAGTGGTTAAAATGGGAGTTCCGCAGGGTTCAATACTTGGTCCATTCTTGTTTTTGGTTTATATTAATGACTTACCTTATTTTGTAAAAGACAGTCATGAGATAGTATTGTTTGCTGATAATACTTCACTTTTATTCAAAGTGAAACGACGACACCCAAATTATGACGATGTGAATAATGCGGTCTCAAAGATTGTTCACTGGTTTAGTGTTAATAACTTGCTATTAAACGAGGGAAAAACCTAATGTGTAAGATTTGTATTGCCTAATGTTAAGCAGGTAATAACTAGTGTACAAATTAAAGATAAGAATGTGAATCCTGTGGACACCACTGTGTTTCTAGGCATCACGTTGAATGCCAAGCTTCAGTGGGGCCCACATATAGCTAAATTGTCGAATAGACTTAGCTCTGCGGCTTATGAAGTAATGAAGATCCGTCAGTTAACTGACGTTGATACAGCTAGATTCGTTTATTTCAGTTACTTTCATAGTGTAATGTCGTACGCCATTTTACTGTGGGGAAATGCTGCCGACATTCAAACTATCTTTGTGCTGCAGAAGAGGGCTATTCGAGCAATATATAACCTACAGGCTGGTGACTCTCTCAGAGAGAGATTTAAGGATATAAGTATAGTGACAGTTGCATCACAATATATTTATGAAAATCTTGTGTATGTTCATAAAAATATTGAAATGTTTTCAAAAAACAGTGATATTCACAAATTAAATACTAGAAGTTAGAACAAATTAGCAGTGCCTTATACTAGGCTCCATAAAATAAATAATTATTTTAAGGATCTGTGTGTACGATTATACAACAAAGTACCAAATGATATTCAGAAATTAGATCTTGATAAATTTAAAATCAAAATCAAAGAAAAGCTTTATAAAAAAGCTTCTTATAAAGTGTCGGATTATACAGAAGACAAAACAGCTTGGGTCTGAAATGCTCCAAGTACCTACTCCAACAGCTATTTCTAATTGCCTATAATTAATTTATATAGAGCACCATATTTAATTAAACTATTTACATTCAAATTCATATTTTGTATTTTGTGACCTGGTAACGACATATAATATAGGTATATATTTTTTGTAAATGTCGTTGCTTCTGTGCGCTGTGGTTTCTTGCGCCCGTTCTTTGCCACAGTTAAAAAATGATGTCCTGAATGGGTGGTAGGTTAAAAAATATTTGGACGTTTCAAAGTGCTTGTTGATTGAGTTTATTGAATAAATATATTTTGACTATTGACTATCTGTGTACGGACACGTATATTTTGTACTCAAAAAGTAAAGTAACCCTTAAATCATAGAAAAACAGCGTCTTAATCCATAAAGCGCTATCTTTTTTATGTATTTAAAAACAATATAGGTACCAGTATTCACAATAATTATATTTAATATTTAATATTTTTATATAGTTGTAGGGGTGTTTATGATCATGGCAAGATTTAGCTTTCTAACTTTAATAATAGTCAGCAAATAATATAGCTGTTTGCATAAGATACAGACACGGTCATAATAATATATCTTGAGTGTGTCACCTTCTATTATAATCGGCGAAAACACACTTTTTGAAGTGATATTTTTGTCACATTTTATTGATTTTGTCACCTTTTTAGGTGGTCGATTATGTTAAGGTCGCCGGTAGCTTCTGGATGCGAGCAGCATAAGACTGGTCGTGGTGGAGATCCTTGGAGGAGGCCTTTGTCCAACCAGTGGACCATGTTCTCATCACTAAGCAACTTCATTTTAATATTTTTTCTAGAAAAGTCGGATCGTAACTTTTATTAAACAAGGAAACATATTAGCAGTTCGCTTGATTTAAAATAGTATCATTTCGATTTCAAATCAAACTCGCATTGGTGTATGTATTATTTTAGGCTGACAAGTCTTGCAAAGGGTCTAAAAAGAAGACTTAAGTGTTGGTCATCTTCCGACTCTTCTCTTTTCTTTACATATACGTGTATGTATGATAATACTCACTACTATTTATCCCCGAAGGATTAGCCAGAGACCAGCCAATGAGGACCACAAAAGCATTCCACTGCCACTGTGCACGTTTCACCGAACCACAGTTGCACATGTGCTTAGCAGCCTTAGTGAGCCTATAGCCGCTCTATGCTTTTGCATGTATCTTTGGTACGTTAGTCGCCCTATACGACACCCAAGGGAAGAGATGAGTTGATAGTATTCTATTAATGAGCCAACACACACATGTATAATATTATTTTCACACCACCTGCTAGACAATGTCAAATTATAAGTCATGCAAACCTAACCTAAAGTAAGGTCTAGCAGGGCATTAAGGGGGTGCCACGCGATCACAAAAACTGACATAAGGCTCTTAATGAACTACAAAGCAAAATCAATCTTAATGATATATTTTATAATTAGAACAATTCTGCTTTGAAGTTTCAGACCTATTAATTTAATTAGAGCAATGTTTTTATTCTGCGAAATGTGCAAAACCACGCGCTTATTTAACTTATTCAGCCCATAGCCTACAAGTGACTTAAAAATACGTAAAATTTGACAATTTCGTGTAGGACCCCCTTAATATTATACTGAATTTCATTATGCCCCGCTGGAACATAAAGTAGAAATCGCATACGAAGATTTACAATAGGTAGTAGGTACCTACAACATACTAATTCCATTATTACATCTCGTCAGTTATTATTGCGTAAAATGGCCAACATTGGCGTTCTTGATCTCAGAAACAAAAATACATTAACAATTTTGACTTATTGAATAGAGTAGAATAGCTATTGGCATAGTTCGTAACTGCCTTGCTTTTTGTAAATTTTGCGTAACTTTTTAATTAAACCCAAAATTGCAAAGAAAGATTTTCATAAAATACGCGAAGGCACTTTTTGAGCTCCTAGATTAAGCTACTGTTCTAAACAAATGAAGTAAAAAAAAATAGAATGTTATATCTTATGTGGTCGTATAGTTAATAGCGGCCTCGGCATTTTCAGATATCATTGTTTTTAAATAGAAAAAAAATCTTATTCTGAACCTAAAAACTACGAAAATCGCTTTAAGTTAACTGTGAATTTCTCCTATCTACGATAATATTATTGAGCAAAATTTATTATTAAATATTTTGTAATGAATTTATTATCCTATTTAGATAAAAACGATAAATACTACTGCAAAATTACGCCGGCTGTCCGTCCGAACTCAGCTTATTCTCGCAGAGTGGAGATTTGTAATATTAAGCATGCATTTATCATCCTATTTCGATAAAGAAGATAAATACAACTGCAAAATTACTACAAAATGCGAAAATGGGCATTTTACGCAAAAATCGCAGTCGAGATGTATAGGGCCCTTATGATCTGCACTAAAAAATAAATTGTTCGAAAATCGAACTGGCTATCACCAGTAGAATATTACTAAAAGAAAAATAGAACACAAATTAAAAAGAGGTACTCGTAAATACTGAACATTGCGCTTTGTTAAACTATTGCTTTTTATTGCTCCTCGGGGATAAAGGTGCCTTCGTCTTGGGCGACCTTGAATCCCTACGCTGCACTCAGGATTCTTGTCTTAACTGGATCCTTCGTTTTGCTCGGGATTCAATAGGGCGCCCGCTACATAACATAAGACACACTTTATCCCTCTAGTGCATAATCTACTATTTAATGAAATGCGTTCTGTTATACTCAAAATAAGCTCAGGGTAGCTCTGTTAGTACATGTGATTGGTTATGGAGCTACAAACACACGTATGTTATGAATCAATGTTCTAATAAAACACAAATTATGGAATTAAAATGTTCAATTTATGTATCTTAAACTTAAAACAAATGTCATACAACAAATTTTACTTTAGAAAATTATGTATTACTCATAATCGGGCATAATGTCCATTAGAATGCAAATCGGAAAATCACTCACGCTAATGCAAATGTTGCCCGTAGTTTCACAATGTCATGTCTTAAATTCAATGGACTATGCCAAAGCAAATATTTTCATTAATAAAGCTTTATTGTTGCAACGCCGCAACTGTGTTTGAAATAAGAATTTGTGTACATTACTATTTCGATTACAGTTTCCGACACTTAACGGAATTAGGGATGGTTTCTTTTAAATACTTACAAAATAATATACAGCCTAGTTCGACCCTAATTTTGTCCATCCTAACAGTCTAAGTAGATTACCACCTTAAACCAAATTTACAAGCTCTACCTCTTTGTAATATTTGTTTACATGGGTAGACGAGAACTACAAAGACTTTTCGAGCCATGGAATGTAAGTGACATCGGCTCTACCTCAATAAAGCAGGTATAAAGGTACGATTCGACACTAGCGAAAATAGGCTACAATCCTTTCAGCTTATATAGCCGATACCTTAGCGGTTATTACCTGTAGTCAGCGGGTTGGTTCGAGGCTCGGCGCGGCGGCGCGCGGCGAAAGCTATAAGGAGATCGTAACGAGAGGGCACCGCCAGACACTCCGGGGTAAACGCGTTTCCTGCTCCATTGTTTCCTAATTTTTGTAAGTTGGCCCCGTGGCTGGCCTGCGCGCACTCCCTTTTGTTTCGTGCCTTCCTTCCTGTGACGTTCCGGCCAAATTGTAACTTTTTATTATCCGCTCCTGAGCCAAGTTTCCTTTGGCGGACTCTCTAAAATAAGCGATTAAAATTGCTTGTGTAAACCTTACATAGTACTCTCGGTTTGAGCAAACAATTTCGCGGAATATAATACGCGCCAAATTGTTTCAGTGCAATATCCTGTAAATTGGTTATGTTGGAACGAATCGGATTAGTTCATTTTCTACATACTTTTATTATTGTTCAACATAGGGCTTCAACACGCTTTAATTGTTACTTAAACATGTAAGCCATACTAAAATGCATCGAACTATTTGTTTAGAAACAATAAATTGCTTTTAAAGTATGTCCGTATCGCAAGTTAGCAAACTGATTCGTTTTTTAACTTGTACATTTTTTACGGATCTTCAATTTGTTTATTTAAGGAAATTTAAAACTCTTAGCATATTTCCACAGCTTAAAGAAATTAAATTTGTATTTTGCTTAGACATAAATTGTCCTAATAAAAGATGCAGATTTCTTCAAGCTAATTAAAACATTTGGGTTGGCTTTAATTTAGAATGTTGTTTGTATATAAATATCAGCTTAGGAGAGAAGATCGTAGGTGGGTGCATGAGGGGCATTTAACGGGCTAATTATCAAACGGCTAATGAAGTTTGTATTCAGCGGGCGGCGCGGGGGCGCTACGTGCCGCGACTGGCAAGCCGCCCCACCTGATCACTCCCCGCCCTCCACACAAAAATTGCAGAGAAAAAGTTTCATCGCAGGGGAACGTGAATGAAATGAAGAATTGTGTCGGCCGCTTTCGGGATTATTCCTCACGTAGAATTCCTTGAGAAACCTCTTCTTTCTGTTTCGATTCATCGAGACGTCTTTTTTGCCTGTGTTGCCAACCGATACTCGCCTGCATATTATCTCATATTGAAATGATATCCCCGATGACTCCTTTTATTTTAGTTTCTTTGATCTATCAGAGTAGCTGGCGAAGGACAAATACGTAACGTAATAATAAATACACCGCTCATTTTGTTCGAGCACGTAAGGTAAACCTTACACCGTAGTTCCATCGAACTTGAGACGATAATATAATTTATGGTTAGTTAAGCTGCGAATACCGAGCGGCGGCGGCGGGTAGCTATTCGTATGTATCTAGTTTAAGCGACTCGAACGAGGTTAATTATCGCGAAGAACATTGTACCCCTGGTTCGGCGAACATGATATCAGTTCAAATGGCAGGGGCTCGTCGTGTTGGGGTTTACACTGAAACGTGATACATTCGGCCCGTGAGTGTTGTTATATCGACATCAAAAATCTGTAGCGTGCCGTCCCAGCGGGGCCGTGGCGGCGCTTCCAGCTCATTTCTGAGCATAGGCTGTCGTCGCGGGCCTCGTTACAGACACGCTTTTGGACTGTACTTACCCCATCAAACGAAAGTGGGGCTTGACATTCATATTTTAATACTTTACCCCGACGACGGACCTTTTAGCCTTTTTAGTAGTCACCTTTGTTGTGGAATTAATGACATTATGTTTTTTTTTTTAATTACAATATGTTACTGCCGGTGCTTCTTTTAAGTGGCTAATAATCTATATTAATAAAAGTCAATTGTCGAAATATTTGTACGCGCATCACTTCCCAAGTAACACAGAAAGCTGTATATTTTATCACTTGTGATCAAAAAGGCTACTTACAGAGTATTAAAACCGTTATTATAATTCACTGGTGATCCTTAAGCTGAATATTAGTACACAAATGACGATATTCTGAATAAGAACTAAATAATGGTAGATATTCTTCACCCTTAAACAGCAAAATGCGTTTATTTGGTATATAACCTACGCTTTTAAGTCAAGTCAAGTCAAAATATATTTATTCAATAAACTCAATTAATAAGTACTTTGAATCGTCCAAATCTTTTTTAACCTACCACCCATTCAGGACATAATTTTTTAACTGTGGCAAAGAATGGGCGCAAGAAACCACAGCGCACAAAAGCAACGACATTTACAAACAAAAAAAAAAAAGAATAGTCGTTACCAGGTCAATACAAAATATGTATTTAAAAAATAATAAATGTTGCAATACAAAACTACAATACAATGTAGTATCAATTAAATAAAGACAATTAGAAATAGCTGTTGGAGTGCTTAGAGCATTTCAGTTCAGAGCCAAGCTGTTTTGTCTTCCGTGTAATCTGACACTTTATAATAAGCTTTTTTATAAAGCTTTTCTTTGATTTTAAATTTATTAAGATCTAATTTCTGAATATCATTTGGTACTTTGTTGTAAAATCTTACACACAGACCCTTAAAAGAATTATTTATTTTATGGAGCCTAGTATAAGGTACTGCTAATTTGTTCTTACTTCTAGTGTTACATTGTGAATATCACTGTTTTTTAAAAACATTTCAGTATTTTTATGAACATAAATCAAATTTTCATAAATGTATTGTGATGCAACTGTCATTATATTTATGTTCTTAAATCTCTCTCTGAGAGAGTCGCCAGACTTTAGGTTATAGATTGCTCGAATAGCCCTCTTCTGAAGCACAAAGATAGTTTGAATGTCGGCAGCATTTCCCCATAGTAAAATGCCGTACGACATCACACTATGAAAGTAACTGAAATAAACTAATCTAGATGTATCAACGTCAGTTAACTGACGGATCTTCATTACTGCATAAGCTGCAGAGCTAAGTCTATTCGACAATTTAGCTATATGTGGGGCCCACTGAAGCTTGGCATCTAACGTGATTCCTAGAAACACAGTGGTGTCCACAGGATTCACATTTTTATCTTTAATTTGTACACTAGTTGTTACTTGCTTAACATTAGGCAATACAAATCTTACACATTTGGTTTGTCCCTCGTTTAAAAGCAAGTTATTTACACTAAACCAGTGAACAATCTTTGAGATCGCATTATTCACATCGTCATAATTTGGGTGTCGTCGTTTCACTTTGAATAAAAGTGAAGTATCATCAGCAAACAATACTATCTCATGACTTTCTTTTACAAAATAAGGTAAGTCATTAATATAAACCAAAAACAAGAATGGACCTAGTATTGAACCCTGCGGAACTCCCATTGTAACCAATGATCCCGGAGATCTTTTACCGTTAATGTCGACCTTCTGAATCCTGTTACTCAAGTATGAGATTAGAAGGCTCAAAGAAGCATCCCTAATTCCATAGTGGTTAAGCTTCCTGTATCCTCCCTGCATTTGTATATATGTTATCAATACAGGTGGCCAAAGTGGCAGTTATTCTTGTTGGCTCCAAAAATAAATGATTCAAATTGTATGATAGAAATAAGTTTTTAATTTTAGTTGACAATGTGGAGTTTTCTAGCAAATTTATATTAAAGTCACCGCAAACAATTATTGTTTTACCTACATTGCGGACTTTACGCAATGTCTCATCCATAACTTTTTCAATAAAGTCATATAATGCTGAAAGAGGTCTGTATATACCACAGAGTGGTCTATGGTATATACTTATCACAACAAACTGCTCCAACTCCACACAAGCTATTTCTATTGTTCGTTCAACCGAGAGGCTCACTATGTCTTTGCGTTCCTTTAATTTAAACTTTTTACTAACAATAATTAAGGAGCCACCATGTATTGCATTTCCTCGACTGAACAAACTTTCTACCAAATGATTCTTAAAATTGAACATGAACTGATGGTCTCTAAGCCAGTGCTCGGTAATGCAAAGAATATCGATATTATTACAGTTCATGAACAATTCAATCTCTAAATCTTTGCCCATCATTCCTTGGATGTTTTGGTGAACAATGTTCATATTATTATTCAGCCGTTTTAAATTTTCAAGCCTACTTTCTGAATAAGGGCAATTAAGTAGTGGCAAATATGTCATATGCTGTATAATTGAGTAAATGTGTACCTCTAACGCTGTCTTCTAAAGGGAGTACTTGTGTACTGTTACACAGATATATGATATATAAAGGAGTTACTTTTGTGTGTTATTCAGTAAATGGTGTTAAATTTCCCTGTTGATCCGTATCTCTACAGCTATTATTAACGACTGAATAGTGGCTGTTTACAAGGTCATCTGAACGTTATTATTACTCTTGAAGAGCGCTTCGAGTATTTTATAACGTATATTGCTTAATAAAGGTTCACACTGAATTAGTATATCCCCGTGAATTTTCTGACGGATCATTTCATTCACGTAACAACCCAAGTAGCATATCAAGCTGTATAAAAGCTGTATTTGAACTTATTTTTATACTTACAGCTGCATATTGAGGCTGTAAAAAGGCTGTATAAGCGATTATACAGACCTTATTAGCTCAAAAAGGGCCCATATTATAAAACTTTTCGCGTTAGTATAGCTGTATAGTAGCTGTAGAAGCAAAGCAGAAGCTGTTTAGTAGCTGTTTAAGAGATGTTAATCGGTGTAAGGAAAAGCAACTACACTCCAAATAATATTTTATAAAGATAAAAGTTTAAAATATGAGTTATAAGTGAATTAGAAAATTATGAAAATAAAAGAGAAACATGTCGTACAAGAATAATACAATAAATTATGACGCATGATGTTCATATTTCAAAGTGCAATCCCAAGTATTGATAAATCTTAGGAATCTGATGGTATTAATTGGTAAAACAAAGTGCAAATCCAATTTTATTGTCAATGTGTGGTTGGTTATTGGCAATATTTTAACGCGCCAGTAAAACTATAAAAAAACATAAAGAAGATTATTAAACACGGGTAAGTTAGTGTTTGTTTTTAAGGTTATAATATAAATTATATTTAAAATAATAGATTGTAGGACACAGCGACAAAGTATTGTAGCTGATAATCATGAAACGGTTCAAACTATTAACAAACATTGGTTTAATTATATTTGAATATCTTTTTTCATTCGTTCTAAAATGGCGACATTTTGTTATACAGCTTAGACAATATTAGGAGGGTACTAAAGTCTTACTAGCTGTACTACGGCGGATATGGATTGCATAATACATCTCTTAGTTTTTAACCAGCTTTATTAGTGTTTTTTTTATTATTTAGGCTGTATATGAGTTCTGGGTAGAGAAATTATAATTCTGTTTAGAGATCCGTGTAAGAATTGATTATCCCTGAGTTTTATTTTAAAAATTGAACAATGAAATGTATTTAATTGAATTTAAAGTGGTAATAAAAATTAAAATATAATATTTAAGTTATTCTACGATTGGTTCCAGATTGTTAATCAACAAGAGAAATCAATAACTTCACGTACTGCAACAATATTCACACAGATAATTCCAGAAGTGACAACTGCTGAAAAATATGTTATTCAATATATAGACGAGTGCGAGCTGGCAACAATTTCTGTAGACCCCCATCGTAATGAGTTTGAATCTCAAACCCCTTTTCAAACCCAGAAGATCACGAAGTAAATCAGATAGAAAATTATCTAAAATAAATTTTAGATAATCAAAATAATATATTAGACAAACAATAAATGTTCTTGCAGACAATCAAAATAATATTTAATCAAATAAAACATGTTATTGCAACAGATACTTTCTTTTTCACATTTTCTATATATATCCCGTTTTTAATTAAGTGTTCTATTTCGTACACAAAATCATCTAAATATTGGTCAATTTGTTTGGTTTTCCAACACCAAAATAAATTCAAATTACAAACGGCTTAATATCTGGTCTTTCAAATATAGTGGACAAAATTGGCCAAAACTCTTTATTTGAGCTTCTAAATATTGGGAGACCCTCAAAAATGAAATTTAAAGTAATTTTAGTTGGAACATTGTTCAACCTTGTTCAATCGTTTTGATACGTATTTGTTTGATAGTACAGTCAAGGAATTTAATTTCCTACCCATTTCGTTGAAATGTCGTTAGACATTCGCAATGCATTTAGGTCGAAAATTCTATTTCAGTGATAGTATTGAAAAGTCAATACGTCTTATTTGTCACTTCACATTACAGATAACCTCTTTGCGAAAAGTTATCATTTGCTTTTCTAATTACGAAAATGACTGTGTCAGTGTCAATCGAGAAAATTATAAAATAATTTTTACATTAATTTGAAAAATAAAATGCTTGCCGCTAACCGTGAACTATTAAGAGTTCAAATAGTGCAGTTACATCAAGAAGGAATAGGGATTCATGAGATAACACGTCGGTTAAATGTGAGTAGAGACACAGTTCGCCATCCTCGACTCGAGTTCACCATGTGAACGTAGTCGGTTAATCTGTTGCCTAGTTACTAACATAAAACAATGCATGCGATATGTCAAAGTAACGTCGTGCTCTAGGTAGCTCTTATGGTGACAATTTGCTATACGAATTTGAACCTTAGGTGGGTTGGAAATTAAATTAATTGACTGTACCTAAAATAGTTCTAGCGTCATGTGGCGCTAAATCGTTTAGAGCTATTTGAGTTTTTTTTAATCCACACCGGGTTAGCGCTTGGCCTTTATCTTACCTGATAGTAAGTGACGATAAGGCCGAAGATGGAAGCGCGCTTCACCCGGAATCCTCAACCACTGAGGAACTGGCTATCTTATCTCAAACTGTCGGAACACAACAATGCTATAAATATCGTTGTTATGGCGACAGACTTAGATAAGATGGTGGTAGTTAACCAGGCGGACTTATCAGCCCTACCACCAACCAAACCGAGCACACAAAGATGTACACCCCGCTGGGAATCGAACCCGGGACCTCTTGGTCTAAAACCGGTGGCATAGCCACTAGACCACAAAGGCGGTTAAATAAATATATATTTCTTTCTGTAGCCCATTCTTTTATTCACTGGCGAAACTACATATTTTTTGAAAATTCGTCATCATCATTATTACGTTGTTAATCAGGTTCCAAAGTTTTAACTAAATTCAAACATTCGACACCAATTATTGTTTTTCCTACAGAACCTTCGTTGGACGTCGATGGAATTGGCGCTTAACTGTAGGTTGTCAAATTTAAAATATTATAAATAATTACTGTCATTTGGTTTATTTATATTTCGTTATTAACCGACGTAGAAAAAGGAGAAGGTTCTCAAGTCGTCTGTCGTCCATCTTTTTCTTTTTTTCCACATAATAAATGCGAGCTTCAGCAAATACACTATGATGCAATCGTGACCACTCTGTCAGTAAAGTGGGCTAAAGCTGTACTATTGATGTAGTTTATTTTTTTAGTTTTAAAGCACTCTTGTAGACAGTTGTTTTAAAACCACTGTATTCACAAGAGTGCCTAATTACGCTATAAGATTAAGTTTTATAATGGAGGTTGCATACACCATTGTACAGAAACAAGTATCGAGTGATACCATAATAACGCTTAGTTCAGTAGTAAGTAAGTGATCACATACAAAAACCAGCCTCTATACAGCTTTAACGATAAAGCTAGCTTAAAGTGTCACAAAACTCTTAAAGTTCTATAGCAGTTTTAATAATCTGTTTTAAAACCTTAAGATTCCGCAGATCCCTTAAAACTAATTTTATACAGCTTGAGCTGTATAATAACTCAAATATCTCTCTCATAAATATAAAAGTATCTTTTGACACTCTTGTATGTCTTTTAAGGGGCCTTAAGTTCTAAATGAGCTGGTAAATTAATGTTGTAAACGCTTGTGTGCTGCTTGGGAAGTCCCTAAAATGGATCAGTCTGTATTATGCGGATCCTTAAAAGTGTATTTTATCACACATTTTATCGTTGCTAGTTCGAACGAATATTCAGCCAGTAATCAGTGTATTGCCGTATATGGATTCACATGTAAGACTTTTTTACGGCTAAGTTTGAATAAGCAGACATATGTGCCCCATTACGCGGGCTACGACAGCAATGTTGAAGTAAACCGGTTCACATCGCTCTTTAATTTCACCACCATTTTTTATTTTGTATAACCTTTAATGTCAAAAATTTTCTTAGAAATATAATTGTATACTCTAACAGTTATTTTGAATTCCCAATAGCTTTTACGTAGTAACAAAATGTACTTATACCGATATCATACAATCATTTTAAAAACTTATTTTCTCTCACTGTCATAAATATGAATCATCTGTCACCAAAAGTATTAATAAACGTTCTTACAGAACAAATCGTGAACCTTTAACTTAATTACTATACATATAGAAGCGTACATGGACGACAATTGTCTAAATAAAGTGTAAGTAGTGTTTCCTTAATTTGCTAGTATTTTCTCTTGTTACCACCTCTTACACCTAATACTGCGATTATAACGTTACTATAATGATATTACTCAGCAATTGCGAACTAAAGCTGAATAAATTGTGCCCATTTAAGCAGTGTAGTGTCTGAATAGCATGCTAATCTGCTTTTATTCAGTAGGTAATCTTATTCAGCGCTAAGTAAGTACACAATAATCCATTATTCATCTAGTATTCAGCTTATGTGTGTTACTTGGGTTCAGAACGACTGCACTTATTTGGCTAATTCTTTTTTTATTGTGTTCGTAATTGTTACGACAAGGTTTGTGTGCAAGAAAATGTCATAAAAATTACGGAAAAGTGTTAAAATTTAGATTAAAAAATCTCCATATAAAGTGATTGAGTGAGTGACATAGAAGAGCAAAGAGGATGAAAGTAATGAAAACAGTTTGAAGCCTATCTAGACAGCCTGCATCGCAGAAGATCTTGGGATCGATTCCTGCTGTGAAAAAAAAAGCTTTTTTTAAAAATTGGCCTTTTAAAGAATTGCTCCTTTTAAAAATTGGTATTTTAAGAGTTTAAGAAATAGGTATTTTCAGAACTCACACTTTCAGAATTTAGCGAATTGGTTCTTTTTTAAGCATTTGGGCATTTTAAGAATTAGGTATTTATCGACTAAGCCTTAATAATATAAAAAATATTAACAGAATTGACTTTGACAGCTTGACGTTATTGCTATTATTATCGATACGATAGTGAACTTAATAAATTGTTAGTATTTATTTTAAAACTTAAGTAAATCCTAAATAACTTTTAACTAAAACTTGACACTACCTCCATTGATTGTTAGGCGGTACGAATTTCGCCGGGACAACTCGTTAGTTACAAAAATCTTTGTTTTCATAACTGAACATAAAATTCTTTCGCACAGAATATTTCTCTGACATTATATAAAGTCACGTATAGGTACACCTTACGTATACAAATTACAAACCAACAAACAGTACAGACGACAAAATAATTTGTTTTGAACTCTACTTTTAGGTACTTTCGTAATAATAAGTATAGTTTAATTATTGATAATATTATTTTGAAACGATACCATCTTTAGGCAGTAAAACGACAATGTTAAAAAGCTATATTTTCTTCTTTCTTTAGAGTTCTCTCTTAATGATAAACCAGTGGCTCAAGTCTGTCTTGCACTTACATCGAGCTAGTAATTAAACTTTAGTTGCAATCTATTGATTATAATACAATTAATCAGAGTCAATGTATGTTGGATTCCAGTGTATTATTAAATTCGTTATCGAACATTCGGCTGTAGCGTTGATTGATGCACGAATGTTGTAATGTAAGCAAACGTTAACTCCTACAGTGAAAATAGTTGCAACTTTGATCGACTGCACTGTGTGAGTCCACAGTACGTCAGGCGCTCGTTCAAGCACGCTCAGTAACTTAATTTGATTTTATGTTAAACTTACTACTACACAAAGAAGTAGACATAAAATAACATTATTATGTCTGCTTTTTTTTTACATAATAAATGCTGTATGAACTTACTTGTAACTACTAATGAACTTAATAATTTAATAAGTAACTAACAATTTACGGAACTATTCTATGTTTTTTGTTGTCTTTGGGTATCCGACAAAAACATGTCATCCTGCTTATCTTTTAATTTCGTTAATTCATCATTATTCTAAATTAAGTATCCATAATTGTTTAAAATGTTATCTTATCACTATAAAATTAATGTAGTACGAGTAGTTAGGAGACAACTATCACAATATAGCTGGATACTCCAATAACATAATGTTAATAAAAGAAACGTTATTACCGTAACAGTAGGGTTACCATCCGTCCGGATTAGTCCGGACATGTCCGGACTTTTAGACTAGTCCGAACTTTATCCGGTTCTTTAATTTGTCCGGATTTTGGAATAATGAGTAACAAAACTACATTTTAAGTAATATCAAATAAGTCTTTAATCTTTGTTAACTTCTCTTTTATCTAAAAGCAAAACGTAAAAGTGAGTAATGTTTCCCTATTGTGACTAAAAAGTTCGGACTTTTATCGAAATGTCAGACTTTTGTTCAGGATTTTTCAAATTCCTAAATGGTTACCCTACGTAACAGCAGCTTAATGTTGAGAGATTAAAGTGAAAAAAGGCGTCATTACACAGCGTGTTACGCTCGGAAAATGCTGTTGTGCTCGTGCAATCATTCTCAACTAAATGTTTGAAAAGATAATTCGGTGTCGGTTTATTATGCGATGGGCGACGCGGCCGGCGGGCACCGGAGGCCCCAGATCACACATGCTACTAATTACTCATTTAACAATCAACTCACTAAGGGTAGAGCCACTTTAGTCGATAAGACCGATGGAGCCTCCGTTTTATGACCAGGCGCCTGACTATAAAAACATCCTTTGTTTTTCGGCAGAGGCATCATCCCTGCTCTAATCCATTTGAAGTATTATATCAGAATTTTATTACGTACTCTCATCATTTTACGAAATGGATAATGTTATCAACTTTACGTATATTTTTGTTAGAGCTACGAATCACGTGGTGGGACGCCGGGTCGATACAACTATATAAATAAAGTTAATTAAATATTAACATTCCCAATACAAAATATAACTCTATTTCTTTTATATAAAGAATTGTCAGTAGCAACTTCGAACACCGCGCACGTTAAACTACATATTTCGTACTTATAAGTACACAGAAAAAACGGTATTCTTCGAATAAGTAAAATAATCTTGCATGAAAGCAAATTGCATTAAACCAAGATTATGGTTGCCTCATATATATTGAAACATATATTTTCTTACATTAAAAAAAAAATAATCTTAAACTGATATTTGAAATAATCTTGAAATAAAACAATTCTTGATTGATTTAAAATAATACATCTTTAACCAAGAATTATAAGTTTTCTTAATGTAAGTTGATAATTCTCTTGATGCAAGCTTAGGATGTATTTTTGTTTCAAGAAAATATTGATTTCAATTCAGATAACTTTATTTTAATTTGAGAAAATTATATCCTTAGACCAATAATAACTAATATTTTAAATTTCAATTTATGCTACCTTCAATAAGGAAAAAGCTTTCTTGTTCCGGGAAAAATATTCCTTCATACCTTGCAATAAAGAGTCCTAAATGCATTTTAATGTTAGTTTTTTATTTTACAAAAAACATTCTTGCAGGAAACACCTGTCCTCTATTGAGACTTTGAGAGTACTGAAAGAATACTCAGTAACTCGATAGACCAAGAATGTACCAAATATACTTGGAAGTAACTTCAGTGCAAGTTTCGACACGTTAAAAAAAAACAGATCCATACTTATACTATTGATGAAACGAAACCATAGCGCGATGCAGGAATCAGTACAGCGCCATCTAGGGCGTCATTGTTGTCGTCACTTTGTCCACTAATTTTTCATCTGGCAGCCACAGGCCTAATCTCAAACAGTACAAACAGTTTTAAACTTGCTTTGCATGGCGCGCACACTCACAATATCGTTAGGTAAGCGTGGGTTGACATATCAAAAAAACTATTTTTGGTAATGATAACTAGTTACTGAGTTAAAATATTTTTATCTTTTTTCAATATTTTATTTAATTGAAACAAGGTACTATAATATTTTGTAGCAAACCAGGATGTTTACTCAAAACAAGATTAGATGTCATTAGTTCAAGAGATATTTTTTTAAATTTGCTCAAGATATGATTCAAGATAATGTTTTCTTCATCTAATGAATTGTATCATTGTAATAAAAAAACTTTCAGTTGAAATAAGTATTTCATTGTATTAAAGCAATAACATTTGAACTTCTTAGATTAATTTTACTTATTCTTCATTGAAAATATTTTTTCTTGATTGTAAAAATGCAACAAGAAAATATATCTTTTGTTTTAAGACTGCCAATATCTAAAAATAAATAAACATTACTTGTATTAAGACAATTTTCCTTAAAATAACGTAATATGTCAAGAAAACTATTTTTCTTGCTTTGAGAAATCCTTTTTATCTGTGTAGCATCCATAATGGCGAGGGATGTTAGCGGAGGTCTGGGTTGACTTTATTAACTTAGATTATCGTTGACATCTTCTGCTAATTATGAAATTATACTAGCGACTTACCGACACCTAGATAAACCCTACAAGGTTTTCGTGGTGCGGTCTTTATGTAACTAAATTGTAATCTTTTTGTTTTTAAATAAATTGAAAAAAAGAACAGCACGTCTAAATTACGTTGTACTACTTTTCAGCTTATAATATATATATTTTTTTTTTTCATATTTTTACTTCAGATCTGATTTTTGACCCGCATTTACTAACATTGATGTAACTGCGCCATCAATTCTTAAAACGAGACGTCAGTAGACCACTAAAAAGAATCTACAAAAAAGGTTTTTGCCCTATACAAGGAATATAACGACACTAAAAGTACACTTAGCCAGGAAAACCTCCGCAGTCTTCCGGGAATTTTCCCCAAGGAATTTATAAAAAATCCCTTTTTAGCAGAACTTGCCTTCCAATTTTCAAGTTTGTAAACTTTGTAGTTCCTGAGTTTCCAAGATTAGCTATTCTGTCAAAATTTTGTGTTTATTTATTCAAATGTATGAAGATAGATGCGTTATGAAACGAAGGTACCAATGCGATATTAATTAATAGGAAGTGATGAAATTACAACTTACTTACCCTGACGAAAGGGGTTCGAAACGTCATTCATATGTGGCTCTTTCATATCTTTATATTCTGCGTGTTCTATTAATTCTATAGGCCGATTAGATCACACGATATCACACGATACCACACACATAAACGAAAGAGCATAATGGCTTACGAGCCACAATTAATAAATGTGTAAACTAAATATTTAGTTTTATATATAAATATTGATTGTGGTGTGAGTGTGAGATACTTTACCTTTAAAAAAAAAGCATCTGCAAACATAGTTAACCATTTTCTTAGTACTATGCGTTACTACGCGCATGTCATATACAAGGCTGTTGTGGAGATTAAATGTCGATCTCCGAATCATTCTATTTTCGTTTGTTTGCCTCCAAACTCTTGAGCTATTTATAGCTCTAAATTGTAACGTTAATATGTCTAAAATATCTTTTTAGATAAAATATATAAAGCCCCGAGCAGCTTTATAAGAAATATGAGTAGGCAAGGTATGGTATTTTCCTCTAATAAGTTCTCAAAGCGACTCAGCCACAGCACAGAAGAAAGATCTTCTGTTTTGTGAACTCAGCCGCTGTAGAACTTTTCCTTTACATCATTTTAGAGTTTTATGCCTAAAACTATTTTGCCTTACAGACTGACAGTATTTTCATCGATTTATTTATGTAATGGTCATCATTGGTTTTATCATTGGTGGAAGGCATATGATATGCCTACATTTATACCTTCCACCGATGATCCGACATTTTTGCACATCACATCTTAATACTGGTGACTGTACCTTCGATATTTGGATGATCGATAAGAAGTACTTATAGAAAAAAAAAATTCAATTGAAATGCAAACAGAAAATACTGATTAATTAATTTATAAAGTTCTCTCGTTATATGGTGCCATTAACTTGCCAAGGTGGTCTAATGCAGGATTAAGAGTGTTAACTTTCTCTTATGATAGCAATCAGGATCAAGGGCTTAACGCGTCTTTGAAAACACCGGGGCTGCTGCGTGCGTATACAAACTTTAGTCCCCCGCGGGGTTGAGACCCTAACATCTACTAAGGTACCTTTCTAATTATACCGGCTAGGACGAAACGATTGTACATTGACGGTTCGATAAGAACTTGTAAGTGTGAGAACCAACTTACCGCATCGATGTACAACGATCTCTTCCTGTTTCACCCTTGAGGATACAGCTGGCATAACAACACTCAAACTATGTTTTACGACCTTTGTGGCGTGTCAATATCTTAGCTTTAGCTGCCATCTTAGTCTCCTTTTTCTCTAGTACGCTCGATTAGCTCATGTGCTATTTGTGGGAAAGCCTGTGTTAAGAGGGTTTACGCATTTCGGTTTCCCATACAATTTTCCAAGTCGAAATTTTCAAAGACCAATAAGCCAATTTCAATGAATGTTCATCTGCATGCTAAAGTTAAATACAGGGATCTAAATAGTTTTTTGAAAACATTTAAAAAAAAGTTTTATTTGGCTGAGTTATTGCGATTTAAAGTCCACTATAGAAAGTTTAAAATCGCAATAACTCAGTTAAAAAAACGTTTTTTAGAAATGTTTTCTACAAACTGTTTCGATCTCTAAGTATATTTTACTTTAGCATGCCGAGTTTCATCAAAATTGGCTTACTGGTTTTAAAAATTTCAACTTGGAAATTTGTATGGGAAACCGAAATGCGTAAACCCTCTTACGTTATCCCAGTGATATTTGTCGTCACCCCCTCTCTTCCCTTGGGTGTCGTAAAAGGCGACTAACGGACTAAGGACTGCACATACATCCAACAGCATAGAGCCTCGATGGGCTCACCACCTGTCACGCTGAGCACATGTGCAGTTGCTATTTGGTGAAAAGTGGACTATGGTAGAGAACTGCTTTTGCTGTCCTCATTGAATAATCTCTGACTTCGGAGATAATAGTCGTGATTAAATGTATGTACCAGGCCACTCAGACAGTTTTGCGAAAAAAAGTTTTTATCTATAAGGCACTTGTAATTTTTTTTTAAATTTGTTAACTTATTTAAAAATGAAAAAAATACCATGTTTCGAATTTTTCTTCACATTTTTCTGGAGCCAAATTAAATTATCGTGTCTCATTTAAAAGATCTGCATCGAGAACATTTTCGTACGATTTTTTTCTACGATTTTAAATGTGGCCTTAAACCTGATGAGTCATTTGATCGACTTCAAATGGCTTTTATGGATGTAGGACCTTCACAAACAACCATCTACCGTTGGCATAGCGAGTTCAAGCTCGGTCGCCTTACTTTGGAGGATGAACAAAGGAGAGGTCGTCCTACGACGGCTGTCACAGAGGAAAGTGTGCTAGCAGTAAAAAAAATAATTTAAGAAAACAGGCGAATTTCATACAAATAGATTTAGCATACACTGTAGATTGGATTAGGAAGCGTTTACAAGATTCTAGATGAGCACCTTCGCGTTAGGAGGATATAGTTTTGAGCTGGGTGCCGCAACAAACTCACCGAAGCTCAGAAGCAGGGCCGTGTGGAGTTAGAGACTTCATGAAGTAAGTGTAGCGATGCTTAGTAAGAGCTTGACAACCATGTTGTAACGACACTATGGCTCCCAATCTCTTATTTAACATAGGGTTAATCAAAACCAAAGTAAGTACATTTGCTATTCGATAATGGCTTCATACCTATTATTGAATTAAAATTAATTAAGAGCGAAGAGAGTTCCCCTTGTTTAAAAAAGGGAACATTACTTGAAATACACAAATTGATCCTTTTAATATTTTATTTCAATGTTATAACGTGATCTAAATATATGTATATTATTGTCTCTTAAGGTAGCGTCTAGTTATAAAATAATATTTTATTATACACAGGCCACTGGTCTGTGTTATTATCAAAATGTATGTCGCTAACTTTTTTATTTTTTATTTATTACTTACCACTTAAACATTTCAAATTACTAGACAACATTCACCAAAAAACACATATGTATATGTCGGTTTATACGTACTATAATGAGTAATTCGACATTCATTCGCATTTTACTAAGAATAACATTTTAACTAATTAATTCAAAAGAATAAATCTCATTGCTTAGATTGTAAATTATGATTAGTGTGCTTATGGGAGTTAGGAGTAGTATTACATTAGAGACGGTTACGTCCAACGTGTTTGGAGTGGATGGAAGTGTCGACTGCGGCGAAGCATCAGGGGACTTTCTGCGGCCTCTGGAGCCGTGCCAAATATTCGTCTGCTAGTTATTTTTCGCGCGTCATCCGCCAATAACAAGATATCCATCGTATACATAATACTATGGAAATGCCTACCGATCTCGAAAATAAAATACGACTCCAGAGCGCTCCATCGCTCCGATCCTTTCCTCTTTCTTATCCCCGACAAACATGAAAGCATTCATCCAGATAAAAAAACACACAAAACCGAATTGCACGCAAGTAACTCTATTAAAATAGCTTTTGTCTAGTATTCATTATCCCCCCTGTCTAGTTTTAAATTCTTTTGTTGGCAGTTGTCGTTGCATGGATGCATGAATAAATTGTTTTTGAGAGTTGAGCATTCTGTACAAACTGGTAGGTCAAGATCCCTTTCTCATAGAAAACTCTTTTGTGCGGTAGTAAAAGGCGTGCACTATTAAAGGGCGCGGATCGGCTCGATTCTGGATTGGGACGTTATTATTTAATCTGTGGCTATGATGGCCTACAATGGGGCTATTTTGGCTACTGTTGGGAATCATAACTAGATGTTGCCGGCTACTGTAACATTTATGATTTACATTTCATGCTCGACGAGTTCTCAATATAGGTCATTGATCACAAACGAGGGCAACAATTACATTTATTTTTAATATTTAACAAAACCAACTATACATACTGTCGTTTTTACAAATGCATGTTCGATTTACATACATTAAGATAAGTTTATATACTATGTTATAATCACATATGATCGAAGGTAAAATGATACACACTTTTAAACCACGGCGGCGTTTCATTTCAAAGTAAATGTTTAATCGAGTTTTACGCAAAATGCTTGTATAGCAACTTGGCCAAAGGTCGGTTACTATTAAAAATTATGCCTAGGATACGTAAGCTAATCATTTAGTATCAATCTAAATATGTCCATCATTGTAGGTACGGTACTACATATACATAAACAAATATACACGCCTATTATCACCGAAGGGTTCGTCAGAGACCAAGCAATGGGGACTGCAAAAGCAGTCCATTGCTACAGTCCACGTTTCACCAAATGATAACGTACGGTACGGTACTAGTCCCAGATAAGTCCTTCGATCAATTTACTTAGCATTGAAGTTCATTGGCATGCAGTGTTCGAGTGCGGCGTGTAATTGCCAGCCATGCATGTCCCGTGTGATCGCGAGACGGCCGTCGCCGGTGCCGGGTGCCGCGCCTATGCCGGCCGGCAAGGCCCGGAATACATGGTAGAGCGGTAGCGGGCGCGGTTGCATGACGTCATTGTCACGGGAGTTGCGATAGCTTTCTTAGTAAGTCGTTTACAAATCTTTGAGTTGAAGTAATCGTTAATATATTTATCAGTGGGATTATATTTTATATCAAAAAATTTATAGTCTAACAAAGTTACCTAAGTAATATGTTTTTGTATGTGCTTTGACATAAGAAAGTGTTTCTATGAATAACTTTATATGTCAAAACGTATACCAAAAATTATATCTTTGATCAAGATTTTAACCAACGAAAATGTATTTGCTCCTTATATGGAAATAGCTTACATAGTTCTTGTTGCCTCTTCATTTGTTAATCTTAAACTAAGCTAATCTCTCATCAAAATATAGAAAACGAACATTTAATGTCTGACTAAAAAATCGCGTCGCTACCACCGTCACTCGTTAAGGCTGAGTGGAGCCAATAGAAATGCGCGCGCGCTGTCATTGCCCGCTTGCCCCCGGCTCTGCCCGCCTCGGAACAATGAGCGGAACCTGGCTAATGCTCGCCATGCTTCATACGCTCCTCTCTTATGCTTAATGGGACCTTAATGGCCTTTGCGTTCTTGTATAATTTGTCCTTTGATTGAACAATAACAAACGGCGAGATATTACTCACATACTCGCATGTCGTCAATGTGTATGGCTAACTAAGTTGCGAATGATGTGTGTTTTGTAATATAAACTAGTATTGTAAAACTATTACTTATAGGTAAATTATACTTTAAAAACAAATTAATTATGTTAGTAAATTAAAAAAGTGTAATGTTAAGTAAAATTTATTCGTTCGCTTTCTTTAAAATTATATCGCTTATTATCATAAAAAATATTTATCGCTTAAATTTCGTATTATTCCGAACAACACGCGCCTCCGCGTATAACCGCTACGCTATAACTACGTGAATATTATTCTCATTAAAAATTCTGCTAGTACGCTCGCGTTAGTAGATGAATGCAAATAATCGCAACCCTCCCTTGATATCAGACATTTTACCGTGTTATGGAAATCGGCGGTTAATAAAGATGTAAACAATAATGTTTGAAAAGTAAATAGTAATAATTAGGAAATATATTTTAAAAACAAGTTTTTACATTAATCACTCTTAATTCACAATTTATTTAACTGAACATGGAATACTCGAATCAAAGATTGTGTCAATATTTTAACAACTAGAAGAGAGCACAGTGCAATATCTCATCCTCACGACATTATTTTGATAAAACTCGTGTTTTATCAAAATGTGATTGATACCTTGGAAAGACAAATTTCTCACTTCTCACGTATATCCTGACTTACGACATTTTATATACTAGTTGAGTAATGATGCTCCTCACGTATATCCTCACTTACGATATTCATCTCACTAGTGATGCTCCGGATCGTGGTGTGGCAGGGTGTTCCGGGGAGGTAGCCGGGTCGGCTGGCCCATTCAGCCGCGACCGCTCCGCATAATGAGATGCACTGTGCCCAGATGTGGCGCAGGCGCGGCCCTAACGCCGCCGCCTTTTGTTTTTTGCGCTATTTTTTTATTCCTCTCCGCTGGCTCGCTCGTCCCGGAATGTCCTGACGGCGAAACAATACTGGCACAAAACGTTTAATTTGTAGAACATGTGTGGCTCCTTTTGTACAACACAATGTGAGATACCTACGCTTCTTTATTCTGTAAAGTAATTATAAATATTCTTACACTGGTAACTGGAGAACATTTGTTATCTTAATAATTGGTTTGTCTAAAATTGCAATAACTCGAACATTTAACATTGAAATGAAACAGTGTATACGGATCTACTCCCGATTAATAATAAGTTATATTTTATGCTTTTTTGATAAAATCATAATCAAAATTATACGAGAGCATAGGTATCCATATAAATTGTTTGATCACAGTTTAAATTTCATGATGTCTAAAGTCAATTAAAATAAAATGCGTAAGTAATGAATATGATTAAAACATTTCAGTGTAGAAAAACGATTTAGTGAAAAATGTGATACATAATAATGCTGTGTTGAATGTATCCTACAAAAAATAATTTATCCTATTAAAATTGTTTTTAATAAATTAAATTGAAATCCTACATAATACCTATTCTTTGACTATTCTAATAAAATAGAAATTTTTAAATGTTTCTTGTAAACCCCGCCTAGCTCTCTTACATCTAAATATAATTTAGAGTGCGGAGAGAAGTTCCGAGCTCCGGTTGGCGTTGGTCTGACGTTTATTTATGTTGCCTTAGTCAGAACCTACGCCAGATGTTATTTTACGACAACTCGCCGCCGAATAAACAATTCCTGTTTTTACTTACTAATTCGTAACCCTACTTTATGTTCTACCTTTTCAACTCGAATAAACAGTATTTTCAAAGTTTTAGTGCATTCAAACAAATTAAAATTAAAAAAGGTAAACCTCAAACTACTAAGAATTTCATAAAAAAGTCTGTTCATCTTACAAGCTAATCTGATATGCTCGATTACATCCATGTAGGTACGTACATTGCACTTTCGGCCTTTTTAAATTGATACCAGTGAACACAACACGGAAATCAAGTCACTGTTAAACAAACAACAATCAACACTTTTTCTTGAGATATGTTCTGTCACACGTTTCGGACCCGATGGCACGCCCGCGCAGCTCCATACTTCTTTACATTCCATACGATTATAAGCACTATGGGAAGTAAGGAAGCACGGAACTCGCACAAGGCTCGTCTTCTTTCTTCAAAGGCTGGGCGGTTCAGTTGTTCGAAGCTCGTTGAGGCGTGGAGTCAGGTCGCGCAGAGAGACGCTGGCCGGAGGGCGCGGGCCTCGCTCCGACGCGGGGGCGGCGCGCGACGCGGCGTGGTGGCAGCTCGCTGAGCACTGGCGGCGCGCTCGGTGCGCACGCGCAGACCAGCTCTAAAAATGGACTCAACCGGCGGAGTTAGCTTACGACTCGCGAGTACCATCCATTCCAAATTTGTATTTTCTCGAAATAGAACCGGCGGCAGGCGTCCACCGGATCGGTTTCCCGATCGTGCAGCGACCTGCAGCGACGGTGACCGGTCGAGGTGCGCGCCGGAGCCTCGTTCGCGGCCACTCTTATGTAAGGCACCGTGAACCGCGCCGCGTGACGACCGTATCGAAAATAAACGCGCCGAGTCGCGCCGGCGCGGCGGCAGCGGCGGCCACATGTGCGCCTGCGCTCCCGCCGCCGGCGCGCTGGAGGGGATGCTATTATTAGTGCGCACCATCCACCACTGTCACCTCCCGCGGGGTGGTTGCGCTATACATAGTTCTGATCACGAGTTCTGGCTGCCACGGCGTTCACTGACCTCTGAAAAACGTCAAAATTTTAGTTTAAAACAATGTTAATTTTGGTCTTAATTAATTGCCCCAGAAGGAGATGGCGGGACTAGCTGGACTACAATCGGAAGGACTGGCAAGTTACAGCCCTAAACCGTAAAGAGTGGAATGATGGTAGAGGCCTTTGCCCAGCAGTGGGACAAGCCAGGCTAAATAAAAAAAATTGCCTCTTTATTATTGGAGACATTAATTATGTTAAATGTTCGTGGATAGAGACTAAAAAACTTAATATACTAGGCTTAATAGTTATCTAGGCACTTGATACTTTTACCACACCCAAAAAAGTATAAAAAATCAACGGAAGATCAAAGTCAAAGCGGTGTTCACGCTCAACCAGTTTTGTCATTTAAACTACTCTACCTTCTTTCACTATCGTATTCATTACCCAAAAACAAACTGAGAGTTATGTCTCCATCATAATTATCTAAGATTACATTATCTGTACCTACTAAGTTGATCTCGTGAAATGGTGGCAATGTATTGTGGCAGGAGTTCCCGCCCGCCCGTAAAACTCGCCGCAACGTTCACTCAGTCAATAAAAGAATTTTGGCAAAGTTTCGCAGACAAACAAGTGGGACGACAGCCAACTCATCTTTTGTCTGCATGAAAGCAACATGGTTTTGTTAGCATTTCGATACCGCTGTGTTTCAAAGTTGTAAAAAGAATAGAGAAACCAGCCGATCACTTGTAGAGACTTTTGTTGAGACATACATAGGTAAGGTACCTTACCTACCTAAGCACTTTAGCAGCCCTTTTTTCTTTATCTTAAAAGTTTATCACCAACGTGATGTATAGGATTTTCAGTTAACAAAATGTGTAGATACTTATTATGGCAAACTACACTAGCCTACAAAAATAAGTATCACACACTTAAAATTTTTTTTTTCTAAACTATAGAAGTTAGAGATTTAAAATAAAAACGTTTTATAGCAATTTTATCAGCTTTCTTTGAAACTATAGTAAATTATACAATAGTAACATGTTTAAGTCTTGTGTGTCTTGTTTATCTTGTGTACTTTAAAAGTTATTACAATTTTAAAAGTGTGATACTTATTTTTGCAGGCCAGTATAGTTCACTTAACAAAATGAGCTAAACGTTTAAACAGGGTGTTTCTTGTAAGATGTCAAGCCGAGGTGTAGTGATAGGGAACTACGATACCTATCGATTGAACCCCCCATGATGTTCAGCGATTTTTGGTAGTTTTCGAGCTATGATTTTTTTTCTTTTCTAAGTATTATATGACGAATTACTTTATTTTTTAAAAGTATCTTTTTTTTGCGTAGATATTCCTGTGAATTTTTTTCTTTAACTGTAATCATCTTCCTAATATCAATACAAGTTACAAAAAAAAATATTAAACTGCTGTCGTAATAAAGTACTAAGAAAAGAAAAAAATTATAGCTCGAAAACAATCAAAAATCGCTGAACATACATGGGTGTTAAATAGATAGGTATGGTAGTCCCCTATCACCACGCATCGGCTTGACACCTTACAAGAAACACACTGTATAGTTATATTAACAAAACAATATGAGCCATCGTATCCACAAAAAAAATATACTTCTTAATTATTGCATCTTTAAACTATGAACTGCAACTGGAATCTGCCCCCTGAGCACGGATCTTTTATCGACCGATAAAGTGACATTAGACGATAAAATTTGACAGTTCAAGTACTGCCGATGTCAATTTGTCGACGTCTAATGTCACTTTATTGGTCGATAAAAGATCCGCGCTCGCACTGCAGGTCGAAGTTGTTAGCACACTTCATACCTTTTTACGGCCATATGGAACACAACTTACTATGCTACTAACATTATTATAAGGTGACGAGACTTCATTGAAATGGTAGAAATGGTAGCCAGGCGTTCTAAAAACAAATTGTACCAGCAACCAATACGAGTATAATTATATTCCCCCGCTGCGATATGAACCGGTGACCTCCGGGTTTAAGACTGTTAGTCTAATCACTACTTGTACTTATATACCGATCCCACTTTAACTTCCAATATATTTAACAGATCATGTTTAGCTAGAACCGTGTTGCGTAGCGGTGAAAGAATACTGCCACCCCCTCTCTTCCTTTGGGTTTCGTAAAAGGCGACTAACAGACTAAAGACTGCACATACTTCCAACAGCATAAAGCGGCGATGGGCTCACCACCTGTCACGCTAAGCGATTGGTGAAAAGTGGACTATGGTAGAGGACTGCTTTTGCTGCCCTCATTGCCTAGTCTCTGACTAACCCTTCGGAAATAATAGTCGTGATTATATATATGTATGTTTAGTTTCAGTAAATCGCGAAAGTATAGGGTAAAACGGAAGACGTAAGCTGTCTGGTAGAATAGCCTGCGTGTGTATGACTGCTCACCAAACGAGTGACGTAATGAATATTTCATATCGTAACACTGAGAAGGGAGTGCATTACCAGCCAATGCGCTTTCAAGCGAGCAACATTAGATCCGATCAGCTAGAGACGCTCCGCTCGGCCAAAGAATAGCGGAGATGGTGTCCGCACAGCAGCCGACCGCCGGCGGCGCTTGTTGAATATTAATGCGACATTGTTATTGGCCACTAGTGGCCGCTGCTGCCCCAATCGCGCATTTCCATAACTTACTATTCTGGCTCCATGGGGAATCGGCTCGCCGTACGAATACGATCGCGCCGATCATTCATATCTGCCCTGTAAATTCTGTGGTCGCAACTACAAAAAATAAATTTCATATAAACCTTGTCCTCGCAGTTACAAACACAACAAAAATAAGAGTTAGCCAAATAGGTGCAGCCGTTCAAAAGTGATGCGTGAACATACCTTCATGACAATCAATTTTTATTTATATACTTAGATGATAGTAACTTTTCCACTCTAACACCGATTATCTAGCCCTGGTTAGGCTTCTTTTGAAATTTGATTATATTGTTTAGATAACGGATAACATACTTATACACTACCAGACCGCCGCACAGTGGGACGTTTGTATGGGAAAAACGGCAAAACCTATAACTTCTAAAGTACAATTCTAGGCTCGTTACTTTTTTTTGTACCATCTTTTAATATAAGTACTAAACATTCAATAATATTGATCTAAAACAGGATTAGATTAATTTTAAAATAAATTATGCATGTTTTACTTGTATAATTGCCACTAATCATAAATAAAAATAAAAATATGCACTTCCACTCATATAAACACACAAATAATAGTAATGCTATGTGAAATCACTCGTCTGAAATTTTAGAATCTGAGCTCAGGTCGAAGTGGGTTGGTATGCCTAAGGAAAGACGTAAAGAAGACTCTGACGACTCTGAGCTCAGTAAATATTCTTTAATGTCTTCATCACTCTTAAAAGACTTATTAGTTGTGATGTTCCTTAAGTTAGCCACATAGGGATCGGAAGAAACTAACATAATATTCATTAGTTCATCATTTTTATTTAATATATGAGAGGTCTTTCTAGTACGAAACAAATGATTTTTTCGAAATTCCTTGTTTCGCTTCTAATGCCTCCTCCGATAATGTTCCTATAGGCAAGTCAAAAAATGAAATTATATCAATCCCGTGAATTAATGTAATGTGCTTGGCATGTAATACCAACTGTAATTTTGTTGATTTATTGTTTCGTATTTTCTATTAGGTGTTTCAGCTTGGAAAACAATCTTTATGCAACGAATTTGTCACTGATTTGAAAATATTATACTTTCTCTTAGATTAATCTAAGTCTAAGTAAAGTGCAAGAGTTTGTTGAAGTGTCAGAGTCTTGTTCTCTTTCGATGGTGACCCTAAAAGGCGGATAGACAAATTGGACTCCAAATTTAGTTTCTCATTACTAAAGTTTGGAACCGATTCATGTACACGTCGTTTTTTAGTTTTCTAACTACAGCCTTCAAAAATTTTATGCGGTCTCCACCTTTACATGTACTTGGCATGGGCATTGGTTAACCTAATTCACGCATGTAATATACTATATATTATAGGGTAATATCAAATTCTGTCTAAGCCACTCTTCATTTTTTGTTATATAGTAGTCTTAAGGAATAAAACTCTGATAATAGGAGTCGCTACTGATGTCTTTTTTTCACTCTTTGGGCTGGAAACCCAAGTTTCGAACAGGTCCCTATTTTTTATTATTGGGAGAGGCTCCGAAAATAGCAAATAACGGCGAAGTTTGCAAGTTGTTGCAAAAAAAGTTAACGAATTATCAAAGTACAGATATAGATTGACTTAACAAAACAAATATCCCAGAGAGGGTTTTTGAGGTATTTTAGTAAACCTTCGATATATCTTGGCAATCGAATTAATTTTGAATTAATTTTTATTTTACACTTTAAAGTTCCTAAAATACACTAATATATCCAAATTAAAATCACTTAAGGTCGGTTGTACTCTCCCTGACAATATTTGAATGAAAAATCAAATCAATATTTAATAAATAAGCCGTAATAAATTAATAATGCAGCGTACTTTTTAATGAAAATAATAGCAGGTTTTTACTTGTCACAGTTCACAAAGCAATAACTCATTAGTAGCGTTGACGAATACGATATTATTTTCATATATAAGAAGGGTAGACATCTAAGAATACTTACATGTGTTTGAAAACTACCCTCGTCTATTTCAATAATTTAGGTTTTGGGTATAGGACGTCCCACTGTGCGCCGGCGACTTCGTTCGCGTGGACCCCGTACCCCGTGACGAATTTTCAAAATGACTCCCCTCCCAAGAATACTTATTGTGACGTAACTAAAATAGTCATACTCGTACATTATGTTATGCTATCGCGACACTTTTTGTAGATAATGGTGTGTTCTGCAAAGCTACATTAAAGCTATTTTTTTTTATTCTATCATTAATAGTTTTCTTAGCGCACGCGATTTAAAGAATTTATTTGAGGTTTAGTAAGGAACTCAATTTTTTTTGAAAATTTAATTTAGCCTATGTCAACCGGAGATAGTGTAGCTTCACAACGGTGAAAGAATTGTTTAAATCGGTGTTGTAGTTTTGGAGCCCATTCAATACAAACAAACATCATTATAATATTAGTATACATAGAAAACACCCAGAGCCAAAATCAATTAACAAAAAAATAATTAAAATTGTCTTGACCGGGAATTCAGAGATGGCAGCGCCAGAACCGGCGTGCTATACGTCGTCGTCGTCAAATCTATACGTTACATTATTCATTAATGGCACCGCTAAGTGGCGTACAGCTGGGCACGTAATACAGGAGCACTCCGACGCGACGAGCTGGCGTTGTGGCGCGATGGCCGATGATTCATCACTCGTTTGTTTCGTGTTTCGCGTGTGCGCCACAGACATCAGTTCACATCACGCATTGTGAACTTAGCTGTTATTGGCACCAATAACTTATGCCTATTTGTCTTCAATTTACGAGCTCTGTGTACCGCCCGCCCCGCTACAGTGGGTTAGATGCGCAGACAAACATATTAATTTGTTTACAATGGGGAATGAGGCATTTTGTGATTTGTTTTTTTTCTAAAAATAGTCTTTATTTCTTTGTTGCCAAGTTAAATTCATAACGTTTATCGTTTAAAAAAATACTTTATGAACACGTTAAAACACGTAAACAAGTAAAAGATATTATACCTCTTCTTTCTAAGTAGAAAGAAAGAAAAACTATATTAAACACAAATAAGAAAAGAAAGCGAGGCCATCTATAGGCCTCAGCCTTAAGCTAAAATGACATTATTTGCGATATAGTTTGCAACAAGCGATGGTGCTCAGACACCAAATCTGTTTTGACACTTTGACAGAGATCTGATTGAAGACATTTAAAGAAATATAGGTTGCGAACCTCGCTCCTATTAATATCTAGTCCAAAGACTTTCAGTAGCCATCCGACACGGTGTCCATCACTAGTAAGTAGCATTAGCATTAGCTAGCTAGAGTGATGGACACTTTTGGACCACACATCACACCGTACACGTAAAGATTCATTTTTTTTTTAATTTTAATGTGGCTCGTCATAGTTAAGGACTACATTCTGCCTGATGGTAAGCAACCGATGCAGTCCAAAATAACGAGAGCGCTCCTCTCCTTGAAACAATCACGGTGACAAGCGCACCCATTCATGACGGGCTGCATAAATGCCGTTTCACGCCCCGCTTAAAAGACCCGGGACTATAGGAGCTAGGAAACACATGCGCCAGCAAAGAATTCCAGAGCCGAATGGTCTTACATAGGAACGACTTGCCAGATTTTTTGGTACGAGTGCTGATAGTCTGCACAGTATGATGATGGTTCCTAAGACCAGCACGTGTAGTCCGGGAGAGGAAAGGAGAGGGCGGGATTAGTTCAAAAGGTTTTTCAAAACACTCCGTAGTAGTTTCGCTAGAAGACACTGAGTGAAGCAATGTCTCCACGCAGCTGGAGGTCCTCAAGAGAGCTTGTAACCTCATCATCTCCAATAATGCGTACCGCTCGCCTTTGCAGTCTATAAAGTGCATCGAGGAGGTATTTAGCGGAGCCGTCCCACAGATGGGAACAATACTCCATACTAGATCGCACCTGAGTCTTGTACAGCAAACAGCGCTGCTCAGGAGTGAAAAACCGCCTCACCTTATTGAGGATACCCAACTTACGGGAGGCAGTGAAAATAACACTCTCGATGTAGCATTTTAGATTCAGTTCCTGGTCGATGTCCAAGCCAAGAATGCTGAGGTCCACTGAAATGGGTAACGGAGTGTTCTGAAGAGAGGGCGGAGTATGGAACGGAGTTACCTTGAATGAGACTTTTGAAGCCCAAATTATCAATATAAGTAAGTACTGTTTGAAGTACGGATACTGTGTGTACTGAAGAATATTTTTAAAACCTAAGTAATGTAATGTATGTTCTATGTATGTATGTTCATTTGGAATTTCATATATTTTGTTTAACTTTTGTGGCTAAAGTACGAAACGGTAGGTAATTCTCTATCACTATAATTTAAAGCGAACCAACGAGCACTTCCAAACAAAGACGTTGAATTATACTTTAATTATTCAAAGTACTGCAAAAAAAGTTCCACGGTATTCCTAAGAAGTTCTCTTGGAAATGACTACCGATCGGACTGCAAAGAATCTGTATTCAACAAGATCCGATTAACTTAACAAGAGGAACAAGCTTTAAATTGCATCCAACTTCCAGCATTATTGGGATAGAAAATTAAATGAAATGCGAAGGAGGAATTTATGTGGTATTAATAAAATTCCTTTTAACTATAAATCAGAAACAGCCGTTGTTTAAGAAACTGTCTTATATACAGACATACATATAATAGCGACTATTATTGCAGAAGGGTTAGTCGGAGACTATAGGCAATGGGGACAGCAAAATCAGTCCTCTACCATTAGTCCACTTTTCACCAAATAGCGACTGCACATGTGCTTAGCGTGACAGGTGGTGAGCCTATAGCCGCTCTATGCTGTTACAAGTATGTGCAGTCTTTAGTCCTTTAGTCGCCTTTTACGACACCCAAGGGAAGAGAGAAGGTGGTAATATAGCGTAGGCGCAGCGTAGGCGTTCGATGAACGTATGTGCAGCGCCAGACGCCCGACAACGCACACGCGTCGCGTTGTTACGGCGTCTCTGGTGGGGAACATGAGTACGCTGCGCTAGCGTCGCAGGTGCGCGACGCATACTGCGGTGTCATGTCATTTGTGTGACGTTAGCGCAGCGTTCAATTAACTGAAGAGGAAAAGCTGCGACAAAGCAACGCGTGATGCGTTGCGTACTGCGATGTCATGTCAATTGTGTGACGTTAGCGCAGCGCTCAATTAACTGAAAAGGAAACGCTGCGGCAACACGACGCGTGCGTTACGTACTGCGGTGTCATGTCAATTGTGTGACGTTAGCGCAGCGCATACGTTCATCGAACGCCTACGCTGTACAAACGCTAATGTAAAGGCGCTCTAACGCAAATTGAGTACCGCTTTACAAGCAAAAGTATTTTTTTAGTATGTTTGATTGTCTGTTCTCTAAAAACGAAGAGATAACAAATCTCGTGACAAATCGAATTTAATGCGGGTAAATCTCCGTTGGGAAACTAGTATCTTTATGTACATCAGGATTGAGGAGCCACTCGTGATTTTTAGAGTGAAATTATAGCATCAATTAGTACCTAGTAAGTATAGAAAATAATTTTGTTGGACAAATTCTTAAATTTGTAGTATAATATTTATTAAGGTACTTGCATCAATAAGTATAAAGGTAAAAAATAAAATATTATGTTTTGTATAAACTTAAACAACTGCTATGTAACCGCAATTGTGTTAAATTGCATTTCTGGTCGTGTTCTAAAACTAGAAACTGAAGAATTGTATACATTTATAGAATCAATTGTATCATCAGTCGGAATTACCCCATTAGTATTATCATCAGCCTATAAACGTTCCACTGCTGGGGAAAGGTTTTCCCACGCTGGCCCAATGCGGGTTGGTGCCCCATTTGCTTTAAGTTAACAGCTAGTTTTATACACACTAAGCAAAACATACCGTACGCTACCGTAATACGCGTAACCATATTTTTTTTCAGTATCGATAATTATGGTCAGTATGGAATATCGAATATTCGTTAAAACTTCCTTTGAACAAATTGTACATGTTATTTTGTACATAGATATTTAGTAGAAAGTTCTACTAAATGTTGGCATATATAGCTTTTGATTCTCTTCTATAGTTAGGTAGATACAGTCAATTATTTTAATGCAAGGATTGAGGAGCAACATGATGTGTTTTTTTAGCTAATTCGCACTTAATCTTACTCTTTTATTTAGATGCTACAAATTCAAGCATACATACTACTAATTGTCCATTAGTTCGAATGTATTAATTTATTGATCAATTTTATAGGAATTAACGCGTTTGTATACGGGCTGAGGAGCCACAATAAACTATTGTATTTTCTTTACTTTCGGCAGTACTTACACTGAAATTTTTAGTAGGTACCCTACAAAATACATACTAAAACATACTAAATTTTCAAACATTACTTTTCGAGTTCTGGGGTGGCTCCTCAATCCATACAATTTTGATTTACATTTAAAAATTACCAATTCCAGAATTTATCCTACAAAATTATATTCTAGAAGTATGTACTACTAATTGATGGTAATATTTTCCTTTAAAAATCAGGAGTAGCTCCTCAATCCTGATGTACACGTATTTTTTACGAGAGAAAACAATACAAAAAGTTTGGTTGTTGTCGCTTTCCGACCTACGTTTTACGACCTACGACGATTTTTCTATGCCCCTTAGTTGTAACAATAAAACGTTACTTGTATGTAAAAAGTAGAGCTGTTGTGTTCAGTGCAACCGGCTGTAGGTATGTGTCGCATACGCACGCATATGTGCGTTAGTCAGCATCGCTCTGACGCGGACGCCAGGCGGCGTTTTCTCGATTAATGTGAGTTTATGAGTCGTTAGATGTAACGAGCGCGGTGCCTAAACTAATGCAATGGTGACACTTACCGCTGCACCCTGCTCGCCGCACACACGCACGTTTGCGTGGATTTACATCACGTATTTATGACTCATCCTCAACTTTAGCATTTGTGGATGTAATACCCACACACACAGATTCACTATTATCCATAGAGGGTTAATCGAGACTAGGCATCATAGGCAATGAGGACCTCAGAAGCATTCCACTGCCAGTCCACGCTTTATCAAATTAGAGCTGCACATGTGCTCAGATAGGTGGTGTGCTCATCGCCGCTCTGTGCTATTGGACGTGTGCAGTCTTTATTCCGTTTATAGAGATTATCAAAATACTGCAGTGATCAGAACTTTATAACCGTTTAAGTCAAAAATACTCCATTTTCATAAGATCATGAGTTATGAGTAGTCATGATGTATGATTTTTATAAACGCTGGCTGGCTCATGACTGGTAGGACTAATTTTTCTTGCTTAAACATTTTTAACCGCGATAGTGTATCGATCATTTTTGATACAATCGATAATCATCGCCTATAAGCATTCCACTGCTGAGCTAATTCCCAGATGGACGGGAGCAGTCATAAACCACCTCGCACGCTGACCTAATGCAGGTTTCTAAATGTTAACTCATCTTACGATAGTTACCGGAAACCAGCCCCTTGATGTGCCTTCCGGAGCAAAGAGGTGCTAGCAGGTGATAAATATTTTTTATTCTACAAAGATTAATGCTTGTAACTTACCAAATGGGGAGAAACCGAAAAGGCCAGAGGCGGACGCACACTTCACCAGAAATTCTTAATACGAGAACTTAACTGACTATCTTAACTTGAACTGTCACTACAGTGCTGCTAGCTGACATTGTTATTATGATGACCAACTAAGATAAAATGGTAATAACTAGGATGGCGGACTCAGAACATGCCTGTAGCACCAACAGTCCATACTGAGCAAGATATGATATGTCAACATGTAGGTACCCCCCCGCTGGGAATCGATCCCAGGTTTGATATCTTCAACCACAGAAATAGATTTACATAGATAACGCGAATGCATGTACAGTCACGAGCACCAATATGTGTACACTTTGACTCTTATTCCATTGTATTAAGGGATACAATTGTTTACATGTTTTTGCTCGTGACTATACTTCGCGTGTCCGAAAACCCTGACCAAGCGTCGGGGTTGGTCGACGCTAACTTCAGTCTTCAAAATGCCTCGTTGCATTATAATTAACTGCAATTGCCCAAAAATTTCGAGCACCCAAAGGCAGAATCGTAACGTCGGCTGTGACGTCACTGTAGGTGTTAAAAAATCTGCACGCTTGGTTTCAATACAAACCGTGATACTTGCGTTATCTATGTAAATCTATATCTAAACTATATCTGTGTCTTGAACTATGGTAATTCGTGTTAGCAACTGCGCGACGTACTTTATACCATTAATATACTTAAAAGACCTTGGCTTAATTTATTTTAGTTTGTGGACACACGGTTTTCACACGGACGCCGTGTCCGTGTGAAAACCGTAAAACCTTTAAAATGTACAATAAACTCATTATAAATTAGAATTTAAATCCCGGACCCTCGCGGGTGTTGCGCGGTGCGGGGTTCGCGGTAATTCGTAAAAAGCGCCATTCACATTTTTATCTCAAAAGTTTAAAAAAAAATGTTTAGTTATAGGAATTATTATTGTAAAACACGGTCGTAATGTGCATTTACTTATATGAAATTTTAGAGGTGACTTCAGATTTTTTTCCTATCGAGCAAAATGTTTCTAATCGTTTTTTGGAAACAGTCATCCTCTCACACATACATTCTGTAATACATATTGAAAATTTCAGTGCGAAATATCTAAAATATCTTAATAACAGCTAATAGAAAACAGCCACCCCCTTAAGTATTCTTTAAAGTTTTTCATTCAAGATCGTCTAACAAACTAGCAAAAACTAATTTGACATAGTACCTAATAGAAATAATAATCACATAGCGCAACACTGGAGTCTGTATAAGGTTTAATTTTCTCTCCAGTACCAGCGACAAAGGCATAGCTACTAAGTAAAGTTTGTCAGTTTAGACTGAAATATTTCTGCACGTTTTCCTAGAGAGACACGAACGAAGTGATTGAGCTCCCTCGGAGAGTAGTGGCCGCGACTTAAGATGACACACGTGACTGTCTGAAGCGCCACGTGCACCACTTTGAAATCACATCTCACTTTGTACATATAATTTAAAAAGAAATCTTACAAATCTAAAAGCTTTCTATATCAATAAGTTAAACATTATATTAACATAACGAACTTGATACTCATCGAAAAGAAACGAATTGTCTACAAACAACAATAACAATTTTTTTATAAAACCGTTAAATCTATACAAGAAGTATTTTGGTGCAGCCCAGCTGAATTTTCTGTAAATACAGCTGACCTTTGTCCTGTTCATTGGTATTATGAATAAGATCTCCATATGAAATCAGCCTGATCGCTTGCTTGCTTGAATAATGAATCGTGATCGGCAATAGCTATGTATAGTAGCTGTTCCAGACTACAGAAAAATATTGATTACATAGAGAAAATACTTTCACGCAATCGAAATACTCGTTGTAGAAAGTTGCATGAGAACTGTTATTTATATTTAAGATACTGCATATGTTTGTCCTTTAAAGTAAGGAATGTCGTGTGTACTTTTCAACTATGAAATATATCGTCAGATCTTCTGCAATAATAAATTCAGGTTCACGATAATATTAGTGCTACAAGCTTTCGTTGGAATAATTCAAACGATCCGAGTATTGCAGCTGGCCAAACGATAAAACTACAGATTCACTGGTGTTCGAGCCTCTGAACTCACCATTCCATTCGTGTCACATCGCCCGATAGAAAACTGGATCGACTTCTAGTCTCAGCTGCAGTCTGCAGTTCTATCACTGTACTTCCACAAGGAACGTGTATCTCATCATGAACTGATGTGTACGGTGTAAGTAACGTCGCTGCAAAGTCAAAGTCAAATTATTTATTCAATGTAAACCTTTACAGGCACTTATTGACGTCAATACTAATAATAATAAAAAACAGTTAACTAACTTGTAGTTAAGACTAAGTAATCTACCGAACTATAGTCTGCTGCTGCCGAGTGCCTATACTGGCGGTACTGGCAGGAAGCGCGCGGCGGCCGGCGCGCCGACACCAACTGCTGGTACGTAGGACGAGCGTGAGCTTGCGCCGCGCCCGCCGATGACGACGTTTGACCTTATTTAATTAGTTCGTTCGTTTTTACTCTTTGAACGTAATACGGCATATTAAAATGTGTGTAGCCTAAATTACTGTTACCAACAGCTTGATCGTCGGAGCGGTCACACTACGTATTTACATTGAAAGCTTGCTTACAATCGAAGCGTACACGGCCGTTTCATGAAAGCGCTGTTTGTTATCTACGATATTCCTCGAATTCAGAAAATCGTAGAAAAGTAAAAAGTTTGAAAGTATAGCGCATGCTCGAACATTATTGTTTTTAGCGACTGTAGATACATAAACCTTGTAGGTGATGCAAACGCGATCTCTTGGGCTATTTTTGTGTAGAGTTCATCTACCTTTACAGCGTAGTCGATTTCTGCGACTGAGATTATAAATCAGTTGCCCACCACACAAGCTTGCTGTGTACTGTTTTAGCTGGAAAATGTTGTAACTTCCTACTTGTCCTCTTTTTCATACCAGACCTTCTCCAGACATCTTTCGCTACACAATGTATTTCGACACAGCAATAGCTTCAGTGTAACAAATTCAATTATCGGTACTCCACTATTGAAGCACTATCGAGTTTAACAGTTTTAACCAGTCTAATCTATGTGAACAAGTTTCAAGTAATTTACTATAACTGGGCTCGCCTTTGTTCTCTCACTAGTATGCAAGAGCTTGTGGTTTTGCACATTTGGGATGTTGGAATTTAGTTGGCAACCTGCAAGTCCAAATACCTAAGAGCTTTCTCCCCTATGAGATAACCTGCCAAATTACCAATTCCGTAGGAACAAGTCGTAACGTTCTGGCTAAAAATAATGACATTTACATTTTCCGAGTTCCGACCAACAATACGTTCGTTTACAACAAGTTCTCTACGGGGGAGGTTGGAATACATTTTTTCATTCGACACTGTCTGTGACCTTTGAAGAAGAAACCACAGTGGGGGCGAAGTAGCACCCACATGCCATAAAAAAGTTACAACTAAAAATATTACCCCCAGCCTCCGGCTTTATTAACGAGATTTCCATACTTTTATAACAGTTTTGCCCCTGATACTGCATTTTGTGAGGATTCGCACCATAGGAGAGCTAAACATTTCTATAGTATGAGTTTTATATGATAATCGATTACGGTACCCATATTTAATCGTGCAAGGAAGAAAAAAAATCCTTAGCCATGTTTCTTATAGTTTCTGAGCGTTTTCGCAAACCTAACCTAATTAGACTTTACCATTCTGCCATCTCCTCGCAGTTGTGCATTCAGTGCTGCAATTAGCTGCACTCGTACCTAAATAAGAGGGTAATTAGTGTATTCTTACGAAATTGAGCTCGTTTATTACCTTGTTTTAATGTACAGAACGCATTTCAGCGTGACTATTGTTTCCTTGTTGTTTTAAGAATTTAAGCTTCGTGCTCTATATTTTACAAGCGATCATATCTATATTGTTTATGGATTAGGTTTGGAACATGTTGTTTACAGTACTGTAATGTATATTTTTTTCTTAAAGCCTGTAGCTTTTATAAAGTAATTGAATTCATTTGAAGTTAATGAATTTTCACTTTACATTAAACGCTATACCTACTCGTAGCTCGTAGATAGAATAAGTTAATGAATTTTCACTTTAAACTAAACGCTATACTCGTAGATAGATGAATCTAAGATAAAATGGCGATTAGTTTATTTGTGTGGCATTTTGTTTTCATTAATTAGGTAGTATTTGTGTAAAATAACGATTAAGTATGGTTTAAGAAATTATGGTAAACGTTTATAAACCCAACTACTTACATCCTTGGTCGAGTGGTTAGCTAGCACGCCGGGTTTGGCGTCGTGCCATCTCTGAGGTACCGGGTTCAATTCCCAGTCAGGTCAATTTAGAGAAAAACTGTTTTTCTAAATTGATTTCGGATCGGGGTGTTTTTTTATGTTTATGTACATATTTATCCGTTATTTATAAACGATATATTAACAAGTTTCAAAAGAATACTTATCTTGCTACAAGTAGATAATTGGTGTGAGCGTAAAAACAAATTTTATTTTGATTTATTTTTATCTATTTTATTACTTTCATTTTTACAATCATTATAATTTGTTAAATTTATAGATTGTAGTTAAAAATTATAGTGTTAAGTAATAAGTAAGTATATAAACCCGCGTCGTATCTAAGCACAACAAAAATGTCACCTGTTACATACAAACTAAATAATATTCGACCTAAATGTAAGTATAATATGCAACTGATATTTTTTTCCAAATGTCAAGAGTTGTTCCTATACAATTAGTTGTTCTTTGCACTTAATAGGATGGTCCATGACATTGACTTTTATCCCCGACTGCACATGTGCACAGCGTGATAGGTGGTGAGCCCATCGCCGCTCTATGCTGTTGGATGTATGTGCTTTAGTCTTTAGTCTGTTAGTCGCCTTGTCAACACACCTTTATAAGTGTCAAACAACCATAGTGCAAATAAATAATTATCTTATCTTATCTTATCTTATTTCACCGCTACGCGACACGGTTAACTAATAATACCAAATATTAATATTAAAACGTTCTCATTACTTCCAGCGCCATGAAAATAATGCTGGGCAAGCTGCCCCGCCCGTGGATAGTGGACGACGCGAAAGACGACGGCTACACGGCGCTCCACCTCGCCGCCCTCAACAACCACGCGGAGGTGGCCGAGCTGCTGGTGCGCGGCGGCGCGCGCCCTGACCTTCAAAACGCTAACCTGCAGACGGCCCTGCACCTGGCCGTGGAGCGCCAGCACACGCAGATCGTGCGCCTGCTCGTCGCGCACGGGGCCGACCTCAACATCTGCGATAAGGTATAACTTCACTGCTCTATAATAGATAGGGTATCGCAGCTGGAACTACGGGTCCGGCTGTGTTTCTCAGGGGTACTACGGGGTTCCGGTTCATGCCCCCCGCTGGTTGTGCCTTGACCGGCGCCTCCGGCGGGATCCGGACGTGGGTTGGACTCGTAGTGGCTTGTGGTTAACTGTAGAGCTTGGGAATGTTCGTTTGTCCTGGTATTGTGTGCCAAGACTTCCAAACTCGTGCACAGCGAGCGGGGGAGTTGACTTTAGAGTCGACGACTCGAGCAGTGGCAACTGCGAGTTGTGCCCTTCGTGCAACGAGAAGTGAGCGTGCTTGACAGCTCCGGTTACCTATCTGGACAATAGGCAGTGAACTACACGTGTTCACGGGGAAACTCTCCCGAGTCACTAGTCTTATGAGGACCGAACGAAGAGCGCGCTTCGGCGGGCACTGATTTGGCGTCAAGACCTAACGCAAATGGTCTCCTGCGCGAGTATTTTGCCGGCGCAGGGACGTCTGGCAGTTCTTGCATAACCTAACGGTTGGTCTCGAGGTGCCAGTACAAATAAAACTTAGTGAATAAGGACAGAGGATGATGTATGCTTGAGGAGCTCGATGGCGCAGCGGCCGAGCTGGTGGTGCGCGCCCTGACCTGCAGAACGCGAACCTGCTGACGGCCCTGCACCTGGCCGTGGAGCGCCAGCACCCGCAGTGACAAGGTATTATTGACTCCTGTACGGTTGAGAAGCTCGATGGCGCAGCGGCTGAGACTGCTATGTGATTCTCTAATAGGCGACACATAGACGCTGCGCGCATGGCTGTGATCAAGATGTTACAGCCGTCACATCTTTCGCTGCAGTCACAGCTGTGGTCAATGTTGGGGCTGTTTTACTTACAAAATACCAATTTTATACCTGCAAGAAATGTCAAAGAAGTGATTCCCTATCACGCCGTTTACAGCCGTACGGAGCTTGTGTCGAACAGCGTTGAAAATTATTTAAGAAGAATACCAACGCTACGCTCACCGCTGTTGCAGGCGCTGCTACCAAGGCTTTAACGATGTTTGCGCTTAGAGAATCGCACTACTGAACAACAACGCAAAGGTGGACGAGCTGCTGGTAAGCTGACAAGGTATTGCTGTATAGTTGCTCGCTCACTTCTCGTTGAGCGAGCTCGACAGCTTTGGTTACGTGAGTGTGTGTGTAGTCAATCCACACCCGATTGTGACTCATGTTCTGCTAAACGGCCGGGTTTCTTCACAGAACTGCTAAACCCTCTGGAAAAAAATGTCAAAAGCATTTTCGGCTGTATTGCGAACATTATGTTCACAGGTCTTTGATGACACAGAAATTATAGGTGTTTCCCTCTAAGTGCTACATATAATTGACTGGGTTATTAATATGGTTACATAATAAAATCAACTTACAAACACACCTTTTTTGGGCCTATCAGCGAACTAAAATTATATTACCATATTATTTTCCCTAATCATTAAGTATAGTCTTAGTCATGGAGAAACAGAGAGAAGTTGCCTTAATAGCAATTTAACTGCCATTCATCAAGGTTGATTTACTTAATAATAACCATATCGAACCGCTTTCTACGTTCCCCTTCCTTTAAGTACTGAAATACGAATAAATTGTTACATTTTATCTACCTCGTGGCGCATAAAAATGTCACGTTTTGTAATTAAATCTTATTCGAAGGACTATTATATCCTGCGAGAAGGACTGTTGACTCGGAATGGATGTTAGCACATCGTTGACGCGGCTTTCTAAAAATACAAATAGAACAGTCGCAGACTAGGAGATGTGAATCTGTACCGACATACCACGTGGCGTTCGTTTTTACTTGTTTTAAATTCGAGATCTGTCTTGTTCCTGTGTTTTATTTTATGAAATTACTACGATAAGATTGATACATAATTAAACCATAATGATTATGCATTAAGCAACCTAAGAATATTTAGAGACAAACTTAAAAGACATCTTAAAGCACTGTAGAAATTTCAAAACATATTGATGAATATTAACTTTTTTATCATATTTAAGTATTTTTCTTGTAGGTTAATTATCATTATATAATATATTAGAGTTACATTATATATATAAATACATATAATTACGACTATTATCCCCGAAGGGTTAATCAGAGACTAGGAAATAAGGACCGCAAAAGCAGTCCTCTGCCATAGTTTACTTTTCACCGAATAGTGACTGCACATGTGCTCAGCGTGACAGGTGGTGAGCCCATCGCCGCTCTAAGCTGATGGATATATGTGCAGTCTAGTCCGTTAATCACCTTTTACGACACCCAAGGGAAGAGAGGGGGTGGTAGTATTCTTTCACCGCTACGCGACATGGTTATTATTAGTTAATATTTTTTTATAAATAATATGTCGGTTCAGTAGTTAATATATACGCTGTTTTGCGTACCTACTTACTGCAGTACCTATACTAAAGTGTTCGCGGACGATCAGCGTCAGGTTATCCAATTTCAAAATTTATTATGAACTTTAAAGTTGGTGGCATTAATAAATTATGTTCTATTTTTGGAATACAAAGAAGCTATTTTTATTATATTTGCAATACAATCTACTAATCGTAGGTATATAGCACTAAGACGCTGATGGAAAGCATTTAAACCATTAACCGATACATGTTGAGTAGTACCTACGTAAGATTGAACATGTCACAGGCGGCTAATACCAACCTGATCGATGTGATTTGTGCCGCCTGGGGGCTCAATGCCCGGACGGGACTGTTAGCCGTATGTTATCGTCTAATAAACATGATCGTTGATTAAATCAAACTGCATGTTGCATTGTCGTTGATGGTTAATCAAAGCTCTTATTCTCCATTGGGTGCTCTTACAAGATTTTTATACATATTTATTAAGGTTTACCAACATTTGAACACATTACTCATTACTCTTAATAAAAATTAATATTATTATAAAATAAGTTAAATATTAGAATTAAAATTAAATAGGTACCTCAAATAATTGTAGTTATATACAACTTGCGTTATATAAAATAAAAATATTTTATAAGAAAAATAATGAATAAATTTAAACAAAACCACACTTGTTTAAATTTCTCAAGCCAAGCAGAGAAAGATTGATTTCTCTGCTCCGCTTGTCCGACTGCCAAGTGACTTTTCTCTCAAATGATTCATTATAGTAACTAACGCTTGGCACGGTGTTAACATGTGACTGTCGTATTCTATAGTTAGAATTATTGCTGGCCATAGTTTGTCTGTAATAAAATTCATGATAACCAGTACCTACTTAAAAAAATGTAAGTTAGATTTACATAGTTGCTGTATTGCTGATTATTGATGATGGATGATTAATAATAATAATAAAATGTACTTTTATTGCACACAAGAAAATATAACAGAAAACATTTTACAGTGACAAAGTACAAAACAGGCGGCCTTTTTGCTAACAAGCAATCTCTTTTAGGCAACCTTGGGTGATAGAAATATAATAAAAATAATATAGAAATGGGTGCAAGAATAAGGGAAATAAGAAACAGAAATATAAGTATAAAATTAAATTGATAGGTACAACGTACCTACAGTCACCAGCATTAAGATGTAATGATGCAAAAATATCTGATCATTGGTGGAAGGCATATTATAGGCATATACAGTCGTGGTCAACTAATTAGGGACAATCTCTAGTTAAGCCAAATTGTGAATTTATTTTTTATTTTCCAACGAGTCTTAACAATATTCCATATCTTTTACACGTAAGTATAATTAGTCATTGATGTGCCCGATTATACAAACAATAACAACTTCTTAAACATTAAATCTCTTTACAGTATAGCTGATAGATTATCAGTGTGCTATTTGTTCAAAGAATGCTGGCTGGCCATTTAATTAGGGACACTGAGATATTGCGTTCTATTTTCAAAATTTGAATCTCAATACTTTTTTATTTCTTCTTTTATTGTTTTGTGGTAGTTTTGGCGGCAATCCAGATTTTTAATTTTAAGTTTTGAGAATCATTTTGAAGAAATATGGGCAAAAATAAAAGTTGCGATCCAACACTACGAACAATTATCATGAAGTTTGTCGAGCGTGGTTGGTCATACCGAGGGATAGCAGAACATTTAAATTGTTCAAAAACTATGGTATGCAATGCAGTGCAACATTTCAGGCGCAATAACACAGCTTTAAATGTGCCCAGGACAAAAAGATCGAGAAAAACAACTCCGCAAGAAGATAGAATGATAACCAGGTTAGCTAAGAAAGATCCGTTTCTAGGCTCTATTTTAATTAAACACGAAGTGTTTGGGGCAGACGAAAGAGCCGGTGTATCAGCGAGGACCGTTCGACGACGTCTGGTAGAAGCAGGGTTGTTCGGAAGAGTGGCTCGCAAAGTACCGTTGTTGAAGAAAGAACATAGAAATGCTCGTTTGGCGTTTGCACGTAAATATGGACATTGGACCTACGCCCAATGGCAACATGTATTATTCTCTGACGAGACCAAGATTAATTTAATTTCTTCAGATGGAAGGCAATACGTACGGCGTCCTGTAAAAGCGGAAATGAATCCAAGATTCACAAAAAAGCAGGTGAAACATGGCGGTGGAAACATTAAAATTTGGGGTTCATTTTCTGGACGTGGAGTGGGACCTGTGAGAAAAGTTCAGGGTAACTTAGACCAACATCAATACAAAACAATATTGGAGGAAACTATGCTTCCCTATGCTGAGGAGCATCTCCCTATTATATGGACGTTTCAGCATGATAACGACCCGAAACATACCGCCCGTTCAGTCAAGTCGTTTCTTACCAGTCAGTCAGTATCGGTGCTAGATTGGCCAGCAAATAGACCGGACCTCAACCCAATTGAGCACCTTTGGCACGAAATCAAGAAAAAAGTTTCAACTTATCGTACCACAACTTTAGATCAACTTAATCAAGCTTTTTGTGAGGCATGGGCAAACATTCCTATCGAAACATGTCAGAAACTGATAATGTCTATGCCACATCGGTGTCAAGCGGTAATTACTAACAAAGGTTTTGCTACTGGGTACTGATTTTACACGTAATAAAATGGAGCTTTTAAAAATATTATAATACTGGAGATTATTCGTTTTGTTTAACTCTATTCATCATTATACTTTACTGTCCTTAATTAAATGTCCAGCTACATAATTATACCTTAAAATTTAATACATGTTCAACCTTTGATATTAAATACTTTTTTCTATTTAATTATTCTCTTATTTACAGCCATTTATAGTATAGTAATCGGACCAAATTATGCAAATAATAGGTGCTGAAAAATCAATAGGGTTTTATATTTATATGTACATAACCGGTTATTGCTCTTCACTATCTTGAATGTCCCTAATTAGTTGACCACGACTGTATATGCTTAAGTAAAATTTTTTTTTAATTTTTTTTTTTTGGATGGAAGGTGCGTGGTTCGATTCCCGCCTGAGATTGTCGTTCTTTTTTCAGTGTTTAAAATTTTACTTAATTATATTTAAGCGTTAATAAAACGCTAAAATATAAAACAATAATCTATAAACGCAGCTTCATCTCAACCGAATGTTCAAATATTTGTAAAAATATTTCTTTCGGATCTCAGAGGTGAAAACTTCTAAGATTTGATGAAGCAATGTTGACTAAAACATAAGCATCAAGCACTGACAAATTTCGACGGTTGAAAGCCAGACCTCGGTAGCCAAGTGGTTAAGGCAGCCGCCCGGAATGCGGAAGGTGCGTGGTTCGATTCCCGCTTGAGGTTGTCGTCTTTTTTTAGTGTTTAAAATTTTACTTAAGTATATTAAAACGCTAAAATATAAAAAATATATATATATATGCTTTCCACTAATAATCAGATATTCCTCGATAGTCACATCGTAATGCTGGTGACTGTACACCAAATATATTTATAAATGAGATGAAAAGAGATCATGCAATATTATAGGTTACCTACATTAGGGAAATAAATAAAACTAAGACGATATACGTAAAAAATTACTCCGGGCCTGACCCTTGAACAAATCCAACGTGCGAGCAGTCCTGATGCTCTCTGGAAGTGCATTCCATAGCCGGACAGCATGCACAGAATAGGAGTAGGAAAGGAAATCGGTGGAGTGAACTGGAGTCGTTAGAGAAAGGTTGTAAGCAGATCGTAAAGTCCTACTAGAGGAAGAAGAACGAAAGGAAAAACAACTTCGTAGATAAAGAGGAGAAGTTGGTAAAAAGAGGACAAAATATAGAAGGGAAAGAACGTGTAAATCCCTACGCCGACGAATTTTCAGCCAGTTAAGCCGAGCTCGATAATACGAAAATGGTCATATTATCTTAAATTAAAAATAAATCTTATATAGACATTCTGCAGACGCTCTAGCTTATTAAGGAGTTCCTCTTAAAGATCAGCGTAGCAGACATCCGCATAATCAAGAATGGATAGTAAAAGGTTCTGTGCCAGGGTTATTTTGGTGCTAGTCGGTAAAAAATTACGAAGGCGGTTGAGGGAACCGTAAGCAGCAAACACCTTTTTCCGAACTGCCTCCACTTGGGGGCGCCAAGTGAGGCATTCGTCAAAAGTGATTCCTAAATTTTTTACAGTTTTTGCAAACGGAATATCAGCGCCCGCGAAATGTATACAAAATAACACGAGGAAGAAGGTCATAATTGATTCTAGAAACTAAATATGGACTGCCAATGATAATTGTCTGCGTTTTGCTAGGGTTAACAGCAAGACCACAAGTCTTGCTCTAATAATTTATGACGTTAAGATCTGCATTAGTAACTTCCACAGCATGTGAAAGATCCGATAACGGTGCCTGTGTGTAGATCCGGAGATCATCAGCATACAAGTGGTAGGAACATGAAAGCGACTGTGAAATTGAATTAATAAAAATTGACAAAAGTGGGGTAGATAAGATGCCACCCTGAGGGACACCAGAACCAATATTGCTCCATGTAGAGAAAGATTCTTCAATACGTATGCGTTGCCAGCGCCCCATCAGGTAACTTCGAAACGAATCAACCACGGAGGGAGAGATGCCAATAGAACGTAGAACACTGAGGAGAACGTCAAAATCCACTGAGTTAAAGGCATTACTAAAGTCTAATGATGTCAATAGAATAAGATGACGATTCTCCATGCCATGATGAATATCGTCAGTGCTTTTAGTTAAGGCCGATGTCGTACTATGATCAGTACGGAAATCAGATCGAAAGGAATTTAGGATATTGTTTTATTTAGGAAAGTAGTTAGTTGACGATGAATAAGTTTTTTAATGACCTTAGAAAGGAAAGGTAATATGGAAATGGGACGGTAGTCGGGATACAAGGTAGGTTTAGACTTTTAGGAAATGGAATAACAGAAGCATCCTTCCATGATGATGGAAATGCTCGAGACGCTACTGAAGTATTGAAGATGTGAGTAACAATGGGAGTAAGATTATCTAATAATGGAAGGATCATATTACGACTTATAGAATCATTACCCACATCATTCAATCATTCTCTTAACATCATCCTCCGTAAATTAATTTAAGACAAACGGGGAAAAATCAGGTGTTGGTAAATTAGAAAGAGGATGCAAAGTTTCTGTCTTGCAATGTAAGTCAATAGGCGATGATGAAGTAAAAAAAAATTGAGATTATTTATATCCAGGTTAGTTTTGGGACTACACTGCTGAGATTTACCAACCCCAAGCGATTTGAGGAATTTCCACACCTTGGCAGGGTTCTCATTTTGTACGGATTTATGGATGTGGCGTCATTGAGCGTCCCTTACCACTGTGTTGCAACGATTTCTAGCACGGTTATTTTATGTTCATTCTTAACCAAGGGATCTAGTTTGTACCTAGACTTGGCAGAGTTTTTTTAGCCATAATCAGTCTTATATCATCCGTTAACCACGGCGCATGCAAATATTTTATTTTGACCGGTCGGACAGGTGCGTGCACGTCGTACAGCTCGATCAAAAGCCTATTAAAAAGTTCAATTTGCCCATCAACAGAGTCAGCAGTGAATATGGCTGACCAATCCAAACTACCGGCGTCTTCATGCAGCTGTGCTAGATCCATTTTGGCGAGATTACGCTGAAGCAGCACGCGCGGCTTATTTTTCGATAAGATAAAATAATATTGACTATGCTTATTATTATTAACAAGGTTAGGAGAGGAAACAATCATGAGATCTAGCAGTGAAGGGGAGCAATTGGGAAAACGGTGAGTCTCCCGTAAGGAAAGAATATGTAAGTTACAAGAGTTGACTAAAGAAAGTAACTTACTAAGAACGAGAATCATTCTTTAAGAGACAAGTATTTAAATCACCCATTAGAATTGTGTGGTTATAAACAGGAGTAAAATTTTCAAGAAGTTGCTCTAAAGACGCGAAGTAGTCCACTCTTAAGGAGGGACTGTAATAAACACCCAAAAGAAGTTTGGTGTGGTGACATAAAGAAATTTCCAAAAACAAATGCTCGGCAGAATTGGTGGGAGGCGGATGTGAAGATCGACTAAGGACAGAATAAGGGATATGTGAGCTAAGATAAATAGCCACTCCACCATGAGAGGAACTTACACGGTCATTTCGGACTAGTTTAAAACCAGGCAGGGAGTAAGTCGTGGACATAAGTTGAGGATTGACCTTATCTTTCAAAGTAAAATTTGTTACTTAGAGCTTTATAAGTAAAATATATTACGGAGCATCCTACGGATATGCCACACGAAGGGGAAGTACCGTAAATACCGATAGGTACAACATTTTATTGAAATACTTTTTTTATATAATTGCCTGCTTGTACCAGGTGTCGAGACTGCGAAACAAAAAAAAACAAACACCTGTATTTTTACCAATCAAAACGTAATATCACATTTTTTTATAGCATGACGTTATGTGTTTTGCCGGAGGTTATATTTATGTAGGTACATACTTTCATGTCATATTAAAGGAAATTGGCACCGTCTTAAGTTACTATTTAAACCTTCAACTGGAATTATCATGTATGGCAAGGTGTCTCTCTCCAAAAAAAAAATCTGTTACGTATCGTGACGAAAGTATCACAAAATCATATATATGATGAGGTCGCCCATTGCCAAGGACGGCGACACGCCATCACACGAGGCGCTGCGCCACCACACTATGCAGCAGCTGCGACGGCTGCAGGACGCGCAAAGAATATGTTAAATCTCTGTGACGTATCATGACGATAGCATCACGAAACCATGACATTGTTTGTTCCCAGGACGGCGACACGCCTTTACACGAGGCGCTGCGCCACCACACCTTGCAGCAGCTGCGCCGGCTGCAGGACGCGCGGGACGCGGCACTGCTGGCGGGGCTGGCGCACGCGCACGACAAGAAGTCCTCCGCCTCCATCGCCTGCTTCCTGGCAGCGCACGGCGCCGACCTCGCGGTCAAGAACAAGAAAGGTGCAGCCTCCTTACTCTAGAAACCAACCCCAAATTATCGCTGGTGTCGTAACTTAGGAAGCCCGGGTATAGGCTTTTAATTTCGGGCAGAAGTCCTCCACCTCTATCGCCTGCTTCCTGGCAGCGCACGGCGCCGACCTCGCGGTCAAGAACAAGAAAGGTGCAGCCTCCTTACTCTAGAAACCAACCCCAAATTATCGCTGGTGTCGTAACTTAGGAAGCCCGGGTATAGGCTATTAATTTCGGGCAGAAGTCCTCTACCTCCATCGTCTGCTTCCTGGCAGCGCACGGCGCCGACCTCGCGGTCAAGAACAAGACAGGTGCAGCCTCCTTACTCTTGAAACCAACCCCAAATTATCGCTGGTGTCGTAACTTAGGAAGCCCGGGTATAGGCTTTTAATTTCGGGCAGAAGTCCTCCACCTCTATCGCCTGCTTCCTGGCAGCGCACGGCGCCGACCTCTCGGTCAAGATCATGAAAGGTGAAGCCCCGAAACCAACCCTAAATTAGCGCTGTTGTCGTAATTTAGCACGCTCTGGTATAGGCTATTAATTTCGGGCAGAAGTCCTCCGCTTCTATCGCCTGCTTCCTGGCAGCGCACGGCGCCGACCTCGCGGTCAAGAACAAGAAAGGTGCAGCCCCCTTTACTCTTGAAACCAACCCCAAATTAGTGCTGGTGTCGCAACTTAAGAAGCCCTGGTGTATGCTATTAATTTCGGGCAGAAGTCCTCCGCCTCCATCGCCTGTTTCCTGGCAGCGCACGGCGCCGACCTCGCGGTCAAGAACAAGAAAGGTACGGTGTGACGGTCTCAAAGAATAACGTCATATCTGCAAGGTACAGTACCTACCTTAGTTGAAGTGACACTATCGTCGATATAGACTATCGACGGCTTGCAAAAGTATCTGATCATTGCCTTGCCATATGCCTTCTACCAATGATCAGATATTTTTGCACATCACATCCTAATGCTGGTGACTGTACTTGTGTCGCAGATATGACGTTAGACTTTGTGACTATCGAATTTCGCCTCCTTTTTTTACTTGAGTAAAACTCATTGTTAAGTACCACCGCGCCTGGGGTGTGCATGGTTATGTGAAGTTCTCCCCCCAGCTCCCGCCTTCCAGTCCAGGTCCAAAGGCCTCAGGGATTCGGGAAAAGTTGGGCATCTGGGATCTGGAACCGCCGCCAGTTAGGCAATCTCCGGTGTTTACCTCAGCCGCGGCCCGCCACAGTATTGGCTGTTGATTTCAGGCAGAAGTACCCCGCCTCCATCGCATGCTTCCTGGCAGCGCACGGCGCCGACCTCGCGGTCAAGAACAAGTGCGCCTACACTAGTGCCGTATGACATTAAAATAAGTTTGGAATCCCTGGTATAGGTTATATTCGAACCTGCGCCTTTCTGACAATCCGGCGCAGGTGCTATTCTAATTAAGCAACCATGTCCATCAGGCAGGCGAAATTCAATATAAGGTAATATTTTTACAAATTATTCATCATCATCATCATCAGCCAGAAGACGTCCACTGCTGGACAAAGGCCTCCCCCTAGGATCTCCACCACGAATGGTCTTCTGCTGCTTGCATTCAGCGGCTACCCGCGACCTTCACCAGATCGTCGGAACACCTGCCCACACTGCGTCTTCCGGTGCGCGGTCGCCACTCGAGAACCGTTCTGCCCAAACAGCCATTGGTTCTACGGGCGACGTGCCCTGCCCATTGCCACTTGAGCTTGGCGACTCTTTAGGCTATGTCGGTTACTTAGTTTACTAGTTTCTTATCGCATTCCTTAGCTCCGTTACACCATCGAAACCATCCACATTGGAGCTAGTAACCAGCTGGCGTACAATGTAAAGGCTTATTAGATTAATAAACAAAAAGAAATACACCATTTTCCAATATTGTAATAGTTATCAATCATGCATATAATTTCTGCACACAGGACAAACGCCCTTGGACCTCTGCCCCGACCCAAATCTGTGCAAGACTCTGACGACGTGCCGCAAGGAAGGCGCAGGCACCAGCGACGCGTCGCCGGAGAGCGAGCAGGGCCCCTCCGCCCCCGCCGCCCCCGCTGCCCCCGCAGCTCCAGTTTCTGAGGGGGGCCCGGCGCCCCAACAGTCGGATCCCACTACGGACGAGTGCCTGGTCTGCTCAGACGCCAAGCGGGACACCCTGTTCCGACCGTGCGGCCACATATGCTGCTGCAACGTGTGCGCCGCCAGGGTAAGAAAACTTTGTTACGTGGCAAGTTTAAATGTAACTGTAGGCCCATTCGCTCCCATCCGCCTGCGACTTACGAGCCTGGACATAAACTCGTGTTTAAATATATTGGAGGAGTCCCGATGGATCATGTGGGAGGCCTGAGCCTGGGACGTTTACAGGCTGATGATGATGATATTTCAGCCATCATAATCATAAATTTTTGTACCAATGCTACTTGCAGGTACTAATTATAGTTTTTGATACTAAAACTGTCACAAGAGCGGCACGTTGACGACTTCAGAGTAATTGCATTTGCTGTCACCTGTCGGTTGCTAGTTGTTGACATGTCAGCGGCTAGCAGTCGACACGTCGTTGGACAGCCATCGATACTTCGTTAGACAGCCATCGATACGTCAACAAACCATTGTTAAGGCGTGCCACGGCGGCAGCCATCAACACATTGGCGACAGCCACTAACACGACGACGGTGCTGCGGCTAGCCGTCAACGCGCCGCCCCCGTCGGCTAACTGCCGTTCGTGTGTAAGAGTGCTATCGTGTGTTGTACAAGCGAGTCATTGCAGATTATCTAAGTCTGTCGTCATAACAACGATGTTTGTAGCATTGTTCCGACAGTTTGAGATAAGATAGCCGGTTCCTCAGTGGTTGAGGATTTCGGGTGAAGCGCGCTTCTACCTTCGGCCTTATCGTCACTTACCATCAGAAGATGAATGCCATGCGCTTACCCGTTGTATAATAAAAAAAGCTCTTTCGTCATATCATCGGTGTTAAAGTCTGGCTAACGAAAGCTGAACCAGGAAAAACGCGGCAAATTAAAAAAAATCATGACTGGGTCACACAGGGTCACTCACACAGCTGCAATTTTCTCAGAAAAATTTCAATTTGACATACGACATGACACCTCAGATAGACACACATAGAGACAAAGTGTTGCCAATCAAATAACTACAAGGTTCAGCTTTCGTTGGCCAGACTTATAACTATGTTGTCGTTTGCGTGCGCAGGTGAAGAAGTGCCTGATCTGCCGCGCGTGCGTGGTGTCCCGCGTGCGCGTGGGCGAGTGCGTGGTGTGCTCGGAGGCGGCCGCCACGGTGGTGTTCCAGCCGTGCGGCGACGTGTGCGCGTGCGCCGCGTGCGCGCCGCTCATGCGCAAGTGCGTGGAGTGCCGCACGCCGCTGCAGCCGCAGCCGCACGCCGCCGCCGCTGCCGGGCCAACGCCCGCCGCCGCCGCTGTCAAGCCTGAAGGTGAGTGCCTACAAGCGCATGTTACTGTACACACACACACACACACACACATACATAAACAACCAACATTTCACTACCTACCTCTAGTATCCATCTTTGTATTTTAATAAATATTTTTAAGTTTCCATCTGTCGCAAACTGTAAAACTAAGTGGGTTCCCACAACACAGGGCTTCCTCGTGTGGGACCTACAGGTTACATCTCCTGTATTGTTGCATAATGTGAGAATAGAAAGTGAAAACTCCTTATTTTTATTTAGTTGTTATGTTAAGTTCTGATAAATAAATTATTTGTATTTGTATGTGCAAACGTATGTGGAGTATTCTGGAGTAACGCATGGTGCCACTATGTAAGCATATTGCTAAATATCTCTTTCATCACTGCTGTGTAACTTAGACGCTGCGCAAACGCAAATACTTTCTGTTGCCGACTTTTCACACCGTTATATAAAAACGTGATTTGAAGTGAGTTTAGTTGCCGCCTCTGGACACTGCAGCCACGTTTTTGTAGACACACTCCTTAATCTTTTGAATTCTACTCGTAATTATGGCAATGTTTTTGTTTCATTAATTGTGGAGGCCAGCCATTTTGGTGGCGATTTCTGAATTGTGAGTTGCCACGACGACGTACATGATATTCACGCTAACTGCATATAGCTCTACGATTTATTAAAGTATCTTAGGTTGCAAAATTGAGTAATACTTAAGTTGCGAGGACCATGAAATGAAAGACAATTAATTAGTTAATACATACAATTAGGATTTAGAATTTTAGTTCCTTTGCGTGTAAGTGGTGAATAAAAATTTGAGTAGGGTGTCTAGCGTTTTTTTCTCACTCACTCTCTGTACGACGGCGCCATTGATATAAGATGCAAAAGTTTTGTCTGAAGCAAATCAATTTTAATAAACTTTAAAAAACAGTAATCAGTGTTAATTATTTAGACCCGATCCTACATCCATACATTAATTAAATCTTGCAGCGGACAAAGACGGCGGCAGCAACCTAGCGCACGTGCAAGTGAACAAGGGCCAACCCGCGCCTACACCGGCAGCGCCCCACCACATGAACAACGGCTCGCGCCCCGCCGCCCCCGCGCCCATCGCCCCCGCCCCCGCCGCGAGCGCCCCCACCCCCGCCCCCGCTGCAGCCGCCCCCGCCCCCGCGCCCGTAGCCGCCCCCATGGCCGCGGCCGCCCCCTGCGCGCTGCAAACGCCAGCGCTGCCCCCCGCAGCTGATGTGCAAAAGCTGCAGCAGCAACTGCAGGATATCAAGGAACAGGTACTTAGGATAAAATGTTTACTAGAAAAAAACAACCAGTCTCAGGAAAGCTCGAACGGAATTCGAACCCGTGACCTTTGGATTGCCGGTCCACTGCTTTAACCGCTAAGCTACGGAGACCCCAGAAGACTCGTGAAATTTTTTCTAGTAGTTGATACGCTGCAAGCCAGCTGTATAACGTCACTGTGAAGTCTACCCTCACATTAAAAAAAAAAACCATTCGTAATTGCTTATAAAGATAAAGTCGTAATTGCTTATAAATATCTTTATTATGTGTCTTTCTAAAACACAGTGTTGGGTGAAGAAGCAGTCTATGATTCATTGCCAAATGTTTCTATGGTATTAAAAAACTTACCAAATTGTCCATGGTTTGTTCGTTGTTTACCTTTCATTGACACCAGAGGCGCTACCATCTATGCGAGTAACTGGTGGAAACCTGTTTAGATCTTCATATAGCGTTTGTGATTTTTGCCGAACCAACAGCAAAAATATTGAAAAGTTGTTCAAACTTTCAAATTAAGTGATAAATCGTAGTGTTACTATTTTAAAATTTGTGTATGAGGTGTGCAATGAGTGAATTGGAAAAAGGTGAGAGTGAAAAATCGTGTTCTGTCGCCCCGGACGGGGGACAGGCTCGAGATGATTCTTCCAGCGAATCTTCATCCTCGGAGGATGAAAGATTCGCTTCACCTCCTCCTAATAAGAGACGTAAGTACAAACACACCTATTCCGACCCAAGAGTCGATAGTTTGATGGCGCAAGTAAATTACATATCAAATTACGTAGCGCATTTTTCGAATCATAATAATTTGCCAACGGATTTGCCAAGTACTTCTAACTTACCTAGTACAAGTTCGCATGATAAAAGTGAGTTCCTTACTAATCCAAGTTTGACTACTAACAATTTCGCTGCCACTAATACATTGACATTAGGTGTTATTAACATAAATTATGATGAGAATAGGATTATTCCTCTTGCTAACAAGGAGCGACTTAATGAACTCATTAAGTTGCAACAGTTTGATTCTCAAGCTTGGAAAGGCATTAGATATAAGAAATCAATGCAAACTTTCATAGCTTCACCCGGGTTCATGGGCTTAAAAATTAATGAAGAATTATGTCACTTCAATAAAAGTAAAGATTATTTAGCCTCAACTGAAGCGCTTATGGCTAGTTTATCAAATGCAGTGTTAGAACAGAGACATTTAGTGCAAAGTGGATTACAGAATATGTTAGATTGGGCAGCAAAAGAAACAACAAACATAAATGTAACTGATTTGTTTGAAAAGTTTTCTTTAATGTTTGGTCCCGGACCAGATTTATCAAAAAATTCTGAATTGTCAATGCAAATTATATGCGGTAAAAGAGCAGAATGCATTGAATTTAGACCTGATCGCATACTTTAAGAAATAGGAAATCCTAATCTCAGATCAACTTTACAGAACATACCTCCTAGTTCTGAATATTTGTTTAGTAGAGAAGCTCTCCAGCCGGTTATTCAATCATTAGGCGGCTCACAAGCATGGTTAAACACCCCGTCCTATTTGATAAAAATGAAACCAAATAATTCATTTGATAGTAGTTCTTATAAAAAGCATAATATCTTATCATAATAATAATAATAAAAATGAAAGAAAACCAAAGTTTAGTAATTCTAAGAAGCCCTTTCGTCACAACAACTATCCTGAGCAGTCCATTGCCAGTTCTAAGCAGAATTGACATTAGACAGGGAGCTTCAACGGGGGATGTCTGAAAGACCATGTCGACACTTGGAAAAAACTAGGTGCAAATCAGTTTATTCTGAAAATTATAACGAGAGGGAGAATTCCATTCAAAATAAAACCCCCATTGCAGTTCCCTTACAAAGACATTCAAATCAGATTTGCAACAAAAGTTACTTCACAAATGACAAGTATGATCGAGGATCTCAGAGTAAAACATATATTAGAACAACCACCACTTCTGAATGCGGGCTTCCATTCAAGAATGTTTTTAGTGAAAAAATCAGACGGTGGAATGAGACCTATATTCGATCTTCGAAGTCTCAATACACATGTAGCGACAAGGCACTTTCATCTGATATCTCAGTCAGATGTAGTAGATTTTTTGCAGGACTGCGACTGGCTAGTGAAGGTAGACCTTCAGAACGCATATTTCCATCTGCCTATTGCAGAGGCTCACAGACGTTCCTCCGAGTGGTATACAACGGGGAAATACTACAACTGACTGCTCTACCATTTGGCCTATCTTCGGCACCGCAGATTTTCTCAGCGGTGTCAAATTGGGTTGCGGAAACCCTTCGAGCCCGAGGAATCCGTCTATTAGTTTACTTAGACGACTACCTGTTAGTCCACCAGGACCGTTCCCTTCTAGTCACTCAGGTTGCGGAAACACTGAGATTGCTAGAGACTTTAGGGTGGCATGTCAATTACCCAAAGTCTGTTTTAGAGCCCACTCAGGAACTGGAATACTTGGGTATAGTTTGGAAAACCCACAAAAACATAATGGCATTACCTCTAAAGAAGGTTCAGAAAATAAGAACATTGATTTCTCAAAGAGGCACAGCAACTTGTAACTTGTACACTTGCAACTTGTACACTTGCAACTTGTACAACTTGTACAAGTGGCAAGTGTACAAGTTACAACAACAACGTTGGCAACTTGTACTCTAAAAGAGGCACAGAGTATGTTAGGCCTTCTGAACTTTGCAACTCTCACCATCCCCAGAGGACGACTCCACTGTCGGAGAATGCAACTTTTCCTAAGAAGGTTCAAGAAGAACCGACCAAGGGAAAAGAAGGTATTGCCGCAGGCAGTTCACCAAGACCTAAACTGGTGGCTAAAAGCTGTAGAGCACAGTTCCATGACCTTACGCAAAAAGAAAGTAACACACTTCTTGATCACCGACGCAGCGGATGCGGGGTGGGGTGCTCAGTGGAGCTTACATTCTGATACAATCAGACAACCAAACACTAGTGTCATATATCAGAAACGAAGGCGGAACTCGGTCACTGGCTCTGCTGAACTTAACAGCAAAACTCTTAGAGTTGACCGAAAAGCTGGGAATAACACTTTCAGCTTGTTACCTACCAGGAAGGCTCAACGGGATAGCAGACCGCCTGTCCAGGGGTCGTGTGGTATCCGAATGGCACCTGTTGCCCCTGGCCACGGAGGCCATATTCAACGAATGGGGCATAACAGACATAGACTTGTTCGCTTCCAGGGCCACAGCAGTCGTTCCAAACTATGTTACTCTAGACTCAACAGATGGGTGCGCAATTTTTTGCGAAGCCTTTAGTCGTCAATGGGACTGTCAGTTAGGATGGGTGTTCCCACCTCCCAGCCTAGTTCCACAGGTGTTGGCACATCTGAATCGTTCAAGGGGAACATACATTCTGATTGCGCCTCAGTGGCCCCAATGCTTTTGGCTCCCAGATCTTTGAGCCCGGTCTCTAGTGGAACCACTACCCATAAAGGAGCTGCGGAAGACCCTAATAGACCAGACGACGGGCAGATGCCCTCCACAAGTAGACAAGTTATCTCTTCTGGCTTGGAAAGTTGGGGGTGGACTAAACAAATAGCCCACTGGGCCACAAAAGAGAAAAATTTGTTGAAGCGTGGCTGGCGAGAATCAACCTTGTCTACATATAAAGCACCCATTAAGAGATGGATCTTGTGGTGCAAAAATAATAGGATTGATCCTAAAGTACCTACAGGTAATGATTTAGCCAGATTCTTGGCAAAGCTCTTTCTAGAGGACAAGCTGGCATATAGCACTATATTATTGCACAAGTCTGCTGTAGCTACATTCTGTGCCACATCAACTGAGAATTTGTCAAAGAACTTTTTTGTCCATCAAATTTTGAAAGCAATTTCTCTTGCCAAACCAGAAGTGCAGTTTTCTCATATTTTTGACATAAAGTTATTATTTGACTGGCTACAGACCACACCACCCGTACATACATTTTTTGATGTATCTCGTAGAACTGCACTGATTCTACTTCTTGCATCAGGACGTAGAATACAAGACCTAACTCTATTAGACCTATCTCAAGAAAGCTTTTTTGAAGAATCTGATAAAATTACACTCTGGCCAAAATTTAGTTCTAAGACTGATTGTAGTACACACAGGCAGTCTTGGGTCTGGAGTCAACACTCTGATAAAAATATATGTCCAGTAAGGCAATTCAAAGAGCTTATCCAAATATCTCATGAGAGGAGATTGCAAAGTAATGTTAAAAGTTTATTTATTGGTACAAGGTATAACTGGAATAGTCAAGCCTGCATCCAGAACAAATATTGCAGGTTGGATCAAAAATATTTAAAAAAATGTTAACATTGATGCACCACCTGGAGCTATTAGATCAGCAGTAGCCTCCAGAAGTTGGCTAGATAGTAGGCCAGTAGAAGAAATCCCTAAGAGAGGGAATTTGAAGAGTATACAGACTTTTCAAAAGTATTACTGTCGAAAGGTTCAAAGGGCCGATGAACAATTCTTGTGCTGATTTATTATTTGAAAACTTTACAAGTTTTAATTAACAATTATTATTTCTTAATTAATAGTGACTTTATTTTGCCAATGACAGTGTTGGCATAATTGTTTTTGATTTTGTTAATTTGTTTAAAAAGTTTAAAGTTTTACTGAGACATGCATCTCATTTAAGAGTTACAAGTAGTTTTACTTAATTAATTTACTTAATTTATTATTGTTCGATTTTAAACAAAGTAAATTTTTATTTATAAGCCATTTGATTAATGATTATTAATTTTGTCTTATTCTTACAACATAGCGTTTGTGCTTGACACCAGCAGATAACAAACAGATCTTCACCCAACACTGTGTTTTAGAAAGACACATAATATAACTGTTTTGCATTACAACAAAACAATTATTATGTGTTGGATAAAACACAGTGTTGCAGCAAGGTCTTGCTGGTGATAGACTATGAAGATTTAAACAGGTTTCCACCAGTTACTCGCATAGATGGTAGCGCCTCTGGTGTCAATGAAAGGTAAACAACGAACAAACCATGGACAATTTGGTAAGTTTTTTAATACCATAGACACATTTGGCAATTAATCATAGACTGCTTCTTCACCCAACACTGTGTTTTATCCAACACATAATAATTGTTTTGTTGTAATGCAAAACAGTTATATTACTGAAATTTTGCATTCACAATGCTATACTTGAGGAGCTCGATGGCGCAGCGGGTAGCGCGTTCGGCTTGCGATCTTGCTCACTAAGCCACTTTCTGCAATGCACCCGGAATTGGATGGGTGACCAAATTAAAAACATCTCGAGCTCCTCCGTGCTTCGGAAGGCACGTTAAGCCGTTGGTCCCGGTTGTTGTCGTAAGATGACAGTCGTTAAAACCCACTAACCTGCATTGGGCCAGCGTGGTGGGTTATGGCCCAATATCCCCACGTGCTATTGTCCACGTGGGAGGCCTGTGCCCAGTAGTGGGACGTTAATAGGCTGATAATGATGATGATGAAATGCTATACTTATAATTATTAAACTATTAAACATATTAAACATTTTATCCTGTATCTATATAGCACTGTTAATGCAAAATTTCAAAAATAAAGAACAGGTATTTACTCCTGGGAACACCAACGTACTAGCTATTTATCGTTTAACTGTACGAGCCGTATGCCAACAGATAAGGATGTCACCCCACCAATGTTTAGTACCCAAAGAACTGCCTGATACGTAACTCGTCAAGATTCACGCTTGCCATAAACATCTGGGTACCCTGTAATACATTGATTCCCATATTATATGGAAGGAGTGACCTAAAACCGCAAAGACCGGCGTGGTACTCTGCCTCCACGAGGTAATACTTTTACAAAAGACAAAGGCTTTCCTTGACCTGTCGTAGTCACATGACTTTGGCCAAGATAGGTAGCGAAAGGTCCCCTGCGCAAGTCCTACATACTATTAATAAATACTCGGTGCTTATCTTATACATAATATACGGGTTACTTAGAGACTAGGCAATGAGGACGGCAAAATAAGTCCTCTGCCTTAGTCCACGTTTCACCAAATAACAACTGCACACGTGCTCAGCGTGACAGGTAGTGAGCTCATCACCGCTCTTTGCTGTTGGATGTATGTGCAGTCTTTAGTCCGTTAGTCCCCTTTTACGACACCCAAAGGAAAGGGATGGGTCAGTATTTTAATGAGCCGCCAACGCACAGCTCATCTTATAATATTTTTATTGAAGGAGGTCCTGCACGAAAAAGTGAAAATTTACGTATTTTTAAGTCACTTGTATTATGCGCTGAATTAGTTAAATTCATTATAAGAACTTAAGTAAATCAGCCTGATCATTACACAAGGTCATGGCCTTGTTGATATTTGAAACAAATTCTTTAAACAATAACAAACATTACATAAATCTAATGACTCAATAAATGACATGAAAATATTTGTATTGATATTCGATATTTCTCTTCTTTAAAAAGTAAATTTTAATTTTTAACACGAGCGCGTGATGGTTTTGCACATTTCGCAAAATAAAAACATTGCTCTAATTAAATTACTCGGTCTGAAACTTCAAAACAGTTCTAATTAATATCATTAGGATTGATTTTGCTTTGAAGTTCAATATGAGACTTTTTGCAATTTAGAGTCAGTTTTTGCGATCGCGCGGCAGCCCCTCAAACATTTCTGATGCAACCCTCGTCGTTCCGCAGACAATGTGCCCGATCTGCTTGGACCGATTGAAGAACATGATCTTCCTGTGCGGCCACGGCATGTGCCAGATGTGCGGCGACCGCATCACCGTCTGCCCGATCTGCCGCAAGCAGGTCGAGAAGCGGATCTTGCTGTACTAAGCGACGACGGCGGGTAACACAAAACCGAATAACATAAACTTACCTAAGGAATTCCTGGTTCTGGGTTCTACTTAGATTTGGGCAGGAATGCGCCCATCTTATTGTCATATTTCTTAGGCGACAGAAGCGAATTTTACTGTACTGAGCAATGACGGCGGATAACACAAACGCAACTAAGTAATTCCTGGTTCCGAGTTCTACCCAGAATTCGACAAGAACGCGACCATCTTACCTCCGTACTCAGAGACGTCAATTGAGTTTTAATGACAATTAAGTCTCTTGCTGTCACTTTCATATGTATAGTAGGTACAAAATAGAGAAGGAAAGACATTCAATTGCCATTTAAACTTAATTGACATCTCTGAGTACGGCAGTTAATGTCATATTTCTTCAGACTTCTTCAGGGTCAGCAACGGAAAACCCTTCTTGTTGTCGCGCGCGTCCATGGACTGCGCTGGCCGCTTTTCATCAGACGGGTTGTAGGGTAAGGTGGTGTGGTGGTGGTGGCATTTTAACTTTGCGGCCCCTTAAAAAATAAAGTATCACATTTAGAAAAATCAACATTATTTATTTATAGTCTCTATATATTTGTTAACAAATGATGGAACAACGAATTACACCAATGTCATTAATTAAAGTATGAACTGAAGAAATATAAAAAACTAAAATTGCGCACTTTTGTACGCCTGGGTGTACAAGAGTGCGCGGCGAGTTGTACAACAGTACGCGCATTAATTCTCAGTGCACAAGTGGCATTTACATAGTCCTTGACCTAAATAGGAAATGCAGTTTTCATGCCACCATTGTTGACACACCGAACATTCGATCCAGTCTTCAGTAATATGCTCTTTGTATATTTCTTGACACCTACCACACCTCCAAGGTGTGAAATGGTTTCTGATTTCTTGTTCAACTTCACGGGAAAATGTAGTTTCTGAACGGCCTAATTTAGTAGAAGGGATAGAATTTATTTTATCTTTTATTTTATATTTATTTATTTCGAACGAATCGGTTAGCCAAGTAAATACGTTATTTGAATAATCAATAAATATAACCAACAGTTTCGGAACAGATATCTTCGCAAAACGCAAGAAAATTAGATCAAAATGAGTAAAAATCTATTCACTTACGTAGTATCTCCGGTTTTTAACCAATTTCGATTTTTTTTCGGCAGCGCAACCCTTATCACTTATGAACTAAAACACACTGAAGTTAACCGCAGACCTCGCACCGAGCCGGCGTTACGTTTGATTCGCACTCTTATCGACCGCGCACTCTTACACCACCTTACCCTACGCTTGTATGCGCTCAGTAACAAAAAATGCGTTTTTCGATGGATCTCAATGCCATAACGACCTAAACTTTTAGTGGTGGTAGGACTGGTAGGGCTGTAAAGTCCACCTGGCTAGCTACCACCATCTTATCTAAAGCCTGGCGCCATAAGCATTGTTGTGTTTCAACAGTTGAGAGATAAGATAGCCAGTACCTCAGTGGTTGAGGATTCCGGGTGAAGCGCGCTTCCACCTCCGGCCTTATCGTCACTTACCAACAGGTGGGATGAAGGCCAAGAGCTTACTCGTAGTTTTCGATCAACAATATCAACTAGACAACGCGTCACGCACAAAATCAAAGCTAAATTCTGTCCACATGAATAAATACTTTTTCAAAGCAATAAATTACTCAAGAAAAGACTTCAATAACATTTAGCGGTGAAATCAACCTTAAGGGGCAACAAATAAAGTACTTTTTCCTGTAATGCCTTGCGAGAAAATAAGAGCTCACTTCTCAAGTGCGCTCTTATTTACCGAGACACATTTTTATCGCCGACCTGACATCTATTTGTATGGTTTATCGAAGCCCATAGTCGATAAAAAATAACTCTAGGGGTGTAAGTTGACCAACATTCGTAAGGCCGTGTCCAATATACCAGTAACCATTACCAGTTCCCTTACTCCTGAAACCGATCTCTATTGGATCGGATTGGTATTGTGAATTTTCGTATTTTTAAGTTACGACACCAGCGCTAATTTGGATTCATATTGGGTGAACTAAATGGCATTGAGTTTTGTATTTTTTTCACTTAATATCCACGCAATATGAATCCATATTAGCTCTGATGTCGTAACTTAGGAGTACGAACATTTACAATACCAATCCGATCCAATAGCGATCGGTTTCAAGAGTAAGGGGGCAGTATATCTTGAGTTTCATTTGAATTCTACTTTACGACAAACCACTAATGCTTTCCGAAGCTCGGAGGAATGCGAGATAGGTATTACAATTTGGTATCGGCATTGCGAACGGTGTTCAACTTGCAAAATCACAACCCGAACACACCGTCGAGTTCCTCCGTTTAATTTATTGTACGTGTAACATTTTATAGGGAGTGTGTAACTGTGTTTGACTACTCCTAGACCTTTAGCGTCGCGAACTACGCTCGGCAAGTGTTCGCTGAACGTTCGCTGCACGTCTTTTTATGAAATGTAAACTTTTAGTGAGACTTTAAGAGCATTAGAAGCTCCCAACAAGTGCTGATCGACTAATGAAATGCCACTTGTAAGAACTTTTATACAAAACGTATGTGGCATTGACTGATTGCAGTGCAAAATTTACTTTTAGGCTAATATTCTGGATATCCAAGGCATTTTTTCGATTGATGTTATTGTACTTGCATTTATTTTTAATGAGCTTAATCAAGTTTTACCAGTATAATATGGTTTGACTATGCAAGATGCCGATCTTGTATAGTTCCATAGTGCCAAGACCGTTATCACTTTTAAAACTAAGTAACTTCGTTTAAACGAAAAATAAAAAGCAACTATTACTTTAACAAAAATTAAAGCATTTTTGTTAAAGTAATAGTTGCTTGTATTATCAATTTTAATTGTAGGTATATTTTTCATTGTTAAGAGCGTTTTAACATATTTCGGCGCTTGTTGCGGTTTTTACCGCTCGACAACGAGACGTGATCACGTGAGTGCGCGTGTGTGCGTTTTGCCTCACGCGTACGGCACACAGTTGCGTCGCGCGACGACTGCACGATCTTGATCTGTACTCGTAGCTATGGCGTACCTATATTTTAAAGAAGTGAAAAACTAAAGTTTAAGAAGAAAATAAAAATACTGTCCTCAATATAATATTTAGGTATCTTAATTAAATTTATACAAATATGGATGATGAAATATTATTATAATCAATCACTTTACCTAGGTAGGTACTTATAAAAATTAACTAGTTTTACCCGACAACGGCGAAGCAAGAAGGAAGATTATGATTTTGACCGATATATAGATATGTATGTATGTATGTTCGTTTATCGGTTTCCTCACAATTTTTAACTACTTATCATAATTTGACAAAATGAGGTAGGTATCGTTGGAAGCGTGCTAATCGTACGCTGGTTATAGGCTACATGACGTTACATTAAATTGATTATGGCGCCCTCTAGATGTTTAAATTACGTTTAAAAAGGAATTGTAGTTAGTCCTCAGAATAATAACTAAAGCATAGGAGTGCTATGACATTTAAGTATGCACTCCGTTTGGTCACCATTCGAATTACATTTGTATAAGTATGTCGCTTTTGATTTTTTTTTAAATATTAAGTTTTTTTTGTGAAATATTATAATTAACCAAAAAAATTAAAGTTATTGTCCATAATTTTATTATTTATTAAATTAATTCTAATTAAACATTCAAAAAACATGATTTCAATTTAAAATCATCAGTCAAACCAAACCAATCAACGTGTTTTGCACAGTCTTGTAATTTTGAACGAAGTTTTGGAACGAAAAGTTGTCTGTCTATTCCTCAATCAGTAAACGTCAAAATGTCATTGCAAAAAATATTAAAACTTTAGAGACTTATATTTCGAAAAATAAGAGTCTCCTTAGATTATGCAAATGTGCATTAGAATCTCTGATTTTTTTACAACCTAGTGGAATACTCATTGTATTCATCATCGTGCACCATTTTTTAAGATCCAAGCCTTAAAAAATCTAATCGATGCATTTTATTGTTTGAAAGTTATGAAAAAAGGTAAAGGTCGAAAATAAAGAAAAAAGTCACTTATATGACAGTATTTATTAGAAAACATAAGCTTAGTGTGCCTAGCACAAATTACGTAGTATGAGATTAATCCCTTTGCTTTTCCTATATTTAAAAATATGAATTGTAATAAAATCTTCAGAATTAATATTAAATATTCCCGTCTTGTTCGGTCCACCCGATTATATTCTTTTTTATTATAATATCATTGGATTACTTATATACTAACTTTGAACTATTATCTCCTAAAAGATTGAAAAGGGATATTTTTTATTTTTTACACATATTTCTTCCTACGTTTAAAATTATTTATGTTGCCTAATGACTTCTAGACTATGAGATATAACTCGTTTACTTGTAGTAAATTTCTCGATTTTTTTACTTGAACTTGAACGTGATAAAAATACAAGTTATTGAAATAAAAAATCAACTTTTCTTAATACATTTTCAATTTATCAATTTATTAATTGTAGAAATCAGCTGTTTTCCTAGTAAACTAGTAAATTATCCAATTAAATCGCCTCTGTGGTCTAGTGGCTATGCCACCGGTTTCAGACCCAGAGGTCCCGGGTTCGATTCCCAGCGGGGGGTAAGTACATGTTTGTGTGCTTGGTTTGGTTGGTGGTAGGGCTGTTAAGTCCGCCTGGCTAGCTACCACCATCTTATCTAAGTCTGTTGCCATAACAACGATGTTTATAGCATTGTTGTGTTTTTTTTTTTTTTTTTTTTTTTTTATTCTAAGCCCGGCAAATGACCCCACTCCACCTGATGTTAAGTGGAAATGAGGTCCAGGCGCGAGGACAACTGGTGCAGCGTAAGAGACGTAGCATCAGTCATCCTCACTCTGCCGGCCCACAAAGTGCTTCTTCACGCCTCGTTTGAAGGACCCTATGTCATAGGTAGGAGGGAATACGTGTGCTGGTAGACTATTCCATCTTTTGGAAGTGCGGCAAAGAAACGAGTCACCAAATTTCTTTGTGCGAGATGGAATGTTAGAGACTGTAAATTGGTGACTCCGGAGAGCAGCACGCGTACTCCTATGGAGGAAGGGAGAAGGAGGGATGAGGTCAAAGAGTTCTTCAGAGCACTCGCCATGGTATAAACGGTAAAAGACGCTGAGTGACGCAATATCTCTACGCAATTGCAAAGGCTCGAGAGTTTTAGTGACCTCTGCATTGCCGATAATGCGCACAGCGCGGCGCTGCAATCTGTCCAAGGCATCGAGAAGGTACTTTGCGGAGCCGTCCCAAAGGTGAGAGCAATACTCCACGCAAGACCGCACCTGTGTCTTGTATAATAGACACAACTGATCAGGCGTGAAGAATCGCCGCACCTTGTTCAGGACACCGAGTTTACGTGGGGCATTTTTAATCACGGTTTCGATGTAGTCTTTTGGTTCAGATCGCAGCGGATATCCATACCGAGCATGTTAATACTGCTTTGCAGGCCTAGAGATGTACCCTGAAGAGAGGGAAGGGGAAGGAATGGCGACTTTTTCGCTGTGAACGCGCACACCTGTGTTTTCTTGGCATTGAACTCCACCAGATTATCGGAGCCCCATCTAGAAATGAGGTCCAACACCCGATCGAGCTCAATGACAAGATTTGCTCGCTTCATTTCGGTGTCTACCCGCCCAGCCGTTGGGTGTCCGTTATATCCCCCATGCACTGTGCTATCATCTGCATAGCAATGAATGTTTCCAAGAGGAAGCATGTCATTGATATGCAGAAGGAACAGCGTGGGGGATAGAACGGAGCCTTGAGGAACACCAGCGTTCACTGACATGAACCGCGAAGCGCATCCATCCGAAAGGACACGGATTCTACGCTCATGCAGGAAGCTGGCAATCCAGATACAGAACTGAGCGGGCAAACCGTATGCCGGGAGCTTGGACAGAAGAGCTTTGTGCCAGACCCGATCAAAAGCCTTGGCTATGTCAAGGCTAACTGCCAGTGACTCGCCACGCTTGTCAATAGCCTCACCCCAGAGATGTGCAACGTACGCTAGAAGATCACCCGTTGACCGTTTTGGCCGAAACCCATATTGACGATCGTGAATTAGGGAGTGACCTTCTAGGTATCGAATAAGCTGTTTGTTCAATATTCGTTCTAGGATCTTACACAACACTGAAGTTACGGCTATAGGGCGGTAATTAGTCGGATCTGACCGATCTCCTTTTTTAGGGATCGGTAGCACATTAGCTTCTCTCCAAGATTCCGGCACACAACCCGAAGAGAGCGAGAGACGGTACAGACGCGTTAACACAGGGGACAACTCCGCTGCACACATTTTCGGGACTATTGCTGGGATGCCATCAGGACCGTTAGCTTTCCGGACATCGATTGACTGCATTTCCGCACGGACATCACACTGCCTGATTTTAATATCAGACATTGTGTGGCCACAGTGAGGAATTGAGGGTGGCTGTGCATCACAGTCATCGATCCGGGAGTTAGCCGCAAAGAGTTTGGCCAGGAGATCGACCTTTTCCTGCGGCTTGTGAGCTAAAGTTCCGTCAAGACATCTCAGTGGTGGCAGCGAGGGTTGGCAGAAGTTGGATTGCACGGCTTTGGCCAGACGCCAGTAGCTACGGCTGCCCGTAGGATGCGTCAGGAGTTCTTGGCCTACTCGTGCAACGCGCTGGGCATCCGCTCTAATGTAGGCCCTCTTACACGACTTGGTGGCATTATTATAGGCTGCTTTTAGCGAGCAAGTTCCGGGAGCCCCATGAGCTTTACCTCTGATCCAAGCGCGGTATGCCGTCTGTTTGCTCTCAACAGCGCTGGCACACTCGCGATTGAACCAGCGGTTGCGTCTGCCTTTGCTAATGACATAGGAGTGTGGAATATAGTATTCCATTCCTAATACTATCTCATCAGCAACGGCAGTGGCGCTAGCGGTCGGGTCCTTCCCACTAAAGCAGCGCTGCCTCCAAGGGACGGATGCAAAATACTCCCGCATCCCGTCCCAGTCTGCCGACGCGTAGTGCCAAATCTGGCGTTTCGAAACCGCTGTTGGCGGGCGCGATGCCAAGGGCACTGTGCTGGATATCAAGCAGTGATCCGAGGAACCTAAAGGAGCTCGAATCTCCACCCGGTATCCAGCTGGGCGACTCGTCAGCAGAAGGTCGAGTAAGGAGGGCGCATGGCCAACTATGTCTGGGATCCTGGTGGGCTGGTTCACCAGTTGCGTCAGGTTATGCGTGAGAGCGAATGCGTGGGCAGTTCTACCAGCATGGTCTGTTTTGGAGGAACCTAACCACAACTCATGGTGGGCGTTGAAGTCCCCCAAAAACACCAGTTCCGCCGATGGAAACCGCTCCTGCGCATCATCTGCTACCCGACTAAGATGTTCAATTAGTCGAGTTGTCTCCATGTCGCCGTTATGGGATCGGTAGACGCAGACGTAGACACGGCAATGAGAGCCTAAGTCGACGTGTACCACTAGGAGGGAGAAGGAAGGGTCCTCCAGACAGCGCAGACGGCGACAGCAAACATCCGCCCGAACGAATAAGCAAACTCCGGCTTTGGCTTTGAAGGATTCTTCAAGCACAAAGCCGGGATAGTTCAGGTAGGTGGTGTCAGCTGGGCGGATTATTTGCGTCTCCGTCAGGAACAACATTGCTGGCCGTGCCGTCTCAAGATGGTGGTGGACGGCATTGAGGTTTGCATGGAGTCCGCGGATGTTAGCGAACTCCACCTCAAACGGTAAGGTTGTGGTGGGGGTGTGCACCGCTGTAGTACCAGTTTTGTTGTTAGGCGCTGTCATTTTAGGAGTGGAAAGAGAGAGGCGTGAATCGAGAAAATGATGCCGCGATGCGAATGGTTAAAGTGTGGTGGCCTGTTTCCCCAGGAATTTGCCCACAGACGAGTATTATTAACCTGCCGAACGGAAGGGCCCCCGAACCCCCCCGGGAATGGCCGCCGGGACCCCACCTTCCGGTCACCAACCGGCACGACGGACCACCCCGAGATTATGCGTGGCATGGTGAGGCAGCCTCACGAGCTGGTTAGGCTCGCTTGGGCCCCTGTACTGTGCCACGGGCGGCCAGCGGGACAACCGTTTCTACGGGTCTCCCTGGTCGGCAGGTTAACGAAGTCCTCCTGGCACTGGTTTGACGGAAGCCTCCACAGACCAAATACATCGCAGCATCATCCTCTCGAGCTCTGGTTATACGCTGGCTGATCCCGAAACGCGACCGACAAGCAGTCACTTGACGGGTGTTACACCATGCGTACGGTGGTCACCAACCAGACGGGTCAAGCCCTACCACCAGTGGAGCAGATCATCGCTCGAAAGAGTCCGTTAGTCGCTTCTTACGACACCCACCGGACGGAGAGAGGGGCGGCGATTGGTATTCTTTCTCCGTCACCGCACGGATAAAACCGGTGTTCCGACAGTTTGAGGATTCCGGGTGAAGCGCGCTTCCACCTTCGGCCTTATCGTCACTTACCATCAGGTGAGATGAAGGCCAAGCGCTTACCCGTTGTAGAATTAATAAAAAAAAATTAAAAAAAGAGTTTTGGTAGAGATAGATAGATAATATAGAGCATGATTATTACAATTATCGAAGTCAAAAGAAGATAAAGAAATACATTATATGACCAAAAACACTTCAAAAACTCCCAAGTTCTCGATTTACCTGTGAAAAATGTTAAAACGCTCTTAAGTTACCACCTATAGTAATGCATTGGAAAATTTATTAATTCCATTTTATGTTATTTATAGTAAATTTTTTATATAATTACCCTTTCTCCGGAAAGGAATATAATTGATGTTTGTTATTGTAAAACACAAAAAGGTTATACAATAAACCGTTTCAATTTTGTTATTAATCTAAGATATTGTTACTCGTAAGTGTTAATAAGGTTTTATATTACGCCTTCTCGTTATGCGCATTTACATGCAAACATCTCAAAACTATATTACTGTCCTATTTAACATTTCCTTAGCTTGTAAAGTGTCGTTTATACTCGTATTCTATGGGATAGTGCGCGCACGGACTGAATGCAAGAAGGCAGATGAGGGACCGTATTCTAAAGCTTCGCGTGTACTACCTACAGCCGCGACATGCCGCAGCGCGTCGCATTGCAAAATTGCCCGATAATTCATATAAAATGTACGAATATGATTTTTGTAAGGCGATGCGGTGCACTGCGGCCTGCCCTAATGATCACCAGCCTTTACACTGAACGGCACAATTATGTGGTTGACACATGTTGTAGTCGCCCAGCTTGTTGCTGGCTAATTCGTATTGGCTGGTGCGCCTCAGCTATGTGATGTTGACATTATGGAATAAGTATCAAAATTATCGCCGCGACACTATCTCTCGTGATTTACCTCAAGACTTGAATGCATTCAGTGCGCGCGCGAACTGTGGTTTAAATAGTAATCATGAATTAAGGCAATGTGTAGAATACACTGTATTAATTTATTATACATGTTAATAAACAATAAAGTTTTATACCAAACACAACGTACTTTATTATTAAGGTATCAAATTAGCATTATCTCTAAGTTGAACACAAATTGAGCTCTTCTAGGAAACAATGTGCTCTTAAAGTTAAAATTGTCTTTCTTTAAGAACATGGCTCCGAATATGATTATAAGTGGGGAAGGCTGAGCTGGTTTCAGAATTTCCGAATTCAATCTTCACTAACTCACGGTAAGCGACTGAACAACTCTCTACTCAGATGAAATACAAGGAAATCAAAAACCACGCACGCCTATATTTTGTATGACTACCCGCCACCAAACGGGTTCGCACTGCTCATACAATTTAACGAAACATGATTCGCGATTTTGCATCTTCGCATGTTTCAGCGGCTCTAGTGAACACTGGTCTTCGATCAACAATATGTTGATCGAAGGATGAACCAAATAAATAAATAAATAGTGACCCTAACTCTGCCAGCACACTCAGGACCATTAGACTAAGGGTCGATTTTTCAATCATCACATAAAACTTATTCGTTTATTAAATACCACTTTGGGTAGGAAATGTATTGTCATATTGTGTCTTTTCTTTACAGGTGACATTTTAGGTTGATCGCGTCATACTTATAACAGATAGATAAGTTTTATCCGTGAATTGAAAAATCATAAACAAACAAAAGAACATCACAATAAATATTTTAAAAAAAACTAGCTAAACTAAACTAGAGTAGTGCGATATGAGCGTGTCGTCTTCAGGCAGCTTCTCGCGGCATTCGCTGGCTTACGGTGCTTCGGTGCGCTCGTCCCGGTCGCTCAGCAGCTCGTGAGTGAGGTCCTGTACGCGGAAGGCGAGGTGGAAGTCCTGAGCGAGGTCGCTCTCGTCGCAGCGCGCGCACTCCTTGTAGTACAGCGCCGACTGGCCCGCTAGCGCCGGCGACGTGGCGCAGTACAGGGGCGTGCTAGCTCCTTGGCTCTATAACATACGTACATAATAGTACATTATGATATAAGTGCGGTAAGATGAAAATTACAGCCGAGGCGATATTGCTGGCCCGAGCCGTAGGCGAGGGCTACAAGAAAGCAGAGGCTGTAAATTTCAAAGCGCACGTATGCCATACGACGTTTTATAACATATTTGTAAGGAAAAAAAAACCGAAAGGGCGACTAACGGACTAAAGATTGTACATACATCCAACAGCATAGAGCGGCGATGGGCTCATCAAAATAATACTACTAACCCCTTTCTTCCCTTGGTTGTCGTAAAAAGCGACTAACGGACTAAAGACTGCATATACATCCAACAGCATAGAGCGGCGATGGGCTCATCAAAATAATACTACAAACCCCTCTCTTCCCTTCGGTGTCGTAAAAGGCGACTAACGGACTAAAGACTGCACATACATCCAACAGCATAGAGCGGCGATGTGCTCATCAAAATAATACTACCAACCCCTCTCTTCGCTTGGGTGTCGTAAAAGGTACTAACGGGCTAAAGGCCTATGTTGTCCATAGATTCAAATGATTACTAATTTTTAAATTACATTACCGCACTAGTGCGAAACTTATTACATTACGATACTGAAATCGGTGTAATACGAGCTTCTTTACGAGCAAATGTGTTATAAATAACATTACGACTGTTCTCATCAAAAAACATTTCTTTTTAAGTTATTATCTATTATTATATTATTGCGTATGGCAAAAATTGATCCTGCGTGGATCATTATGTCTACTTTTAGACTCCTCAGCCAAGTTTCAGTTATTATCTGCGATCGGTACTTGTTTTCACTATGAGCAGATGTGTTTAGCGGAAAATCGCAGGTGCAGTGTCATCCAATGAAGACATCTACTCATTCATCCTATTGGCCTTTGCCATCATAAAATGTCCCTTCTTTTGAGGCGTTTCGTGTATCATCTCGTTGTCAATGCCACTGCCAACTTATTCGGATGACTTTCCAGTCTTCCAAATGATAATAGACAATATAGGCTGGCAAATTCATACGTGGACCCGTGGTCTGCGGGACGGGGACGAAAGGTTGCAGGGGCAGGACAGAAGTGCGCGGGCGACGGGACCGCGTAGTAGAAACATCAGTTCAGTTGTGTGCAGAAATCACCCCTCCCCCGTCGTCGCCCGCGAATCATAGGACTATAATAGTCACGTACCGAACTTTCCAGCCTATTGTAATGGTCGCAATAGGCTGGAAAAATCTGAAATGGGCCGCAAAAGCAGTGCACTTCCACAGACCAGCACGTTTAACCAAAAGCACATGTTGTCGGAGTGAAAAGTTAGCCCATAGCCGCTTTATGCTGTTGGATGTATGTGCAGTATTTAGTCGCCATTTAGGTACGTCGCCCGAGAGAAGAGATGGGTGCTAGTAGGCATTATTGTAATGAGCCGCAAGTGTATTATCCGCTAAAGAAGACGAAAGACGACGCAGTGTAGGCAGGCCTCCAACAAGATAATTAATTTAGGACCTTTGGGAGCTTCATATTGATACATTTCTAATCATCGTTTTGGTACGATTTAAACGACATACTCACGATCGACTTGGAGAACGGCTTCATGGAGGTGTAAAGGGCTTCGTACACCCACCAGTTGCGGCACAGCTTCGTCTTGACGAACGAGCCGGGGTGTGCGCAGAACACCTGCTTGCCGCTGTGCAGCCAGTGGTAGCCCAGGTAGTGCATCGCCAAGATTCCGCACAGTTTGGACACGTTGTACGCCTTTATGGACGTGTACTGGTCCTTAGGCAGCGACAGCATATCGAGAGACGGCGCCAGCGTTTGTGCCAACGACCACTTTATGTTTCTGCAAAATTTTGTAAAGTCATTTTTCGTCGTCATGTTTTAAACGAATGAACTGTATGGTAGCGGCCAAGGCAGCGACGGGGCAGGGGGTGCTAGGAATCTCCCGGCAGAGATCTGGCTGCCGCCAACAACGAACTTTGGCCCTGGCAACCTACAATAAACGTACACTGCGGACCGACGAGCAGGTTTGCGAACTGGAAGAAGAATTGAGCAAGATACGGTGGGGCATTGTGGGATTATCTGAAAGACGTCGATTGATGAAGTCTACGCTCCGTCCTGCACCCATCCAAATCCAAAACCCCGAAAGCTCCAGCTCGAACTGCAAAATGGCTTCGAATGCCTGAAGGATTGCGTAGACGTGGACAATTAAAATAACAAGTTTGTGAAAACTGTCCATGCGGTTGGGTCTAAGTTCTTCAAAACGCACCGTACAAGAGGACCCAAAAATCTCTCGAATAATACTCTCAAACTGATGGAAGAGCGGCGCGTGATGGTTCTGCGTTCTTCGGATAATTCGTTTCAGCTTCGGCGGCTTAAAGGCAGATCTCGAAGTCTTTGACTCGCGACACTCGCCGATTTTACCCCCGTATTAGAGACTATCGAGCGAAACAAAGGGTCAAAAGTGTTCGCAAGAGATTTGGGTAGAGCCAACTGACGACGCTGAAAACCGATGACAGCAGAATTGTCACGTCCAGAGGTCGAGAAGTTCTATGGACAGCTGTACACATCCACGCGGCCACCTGTACAAAGCTTAGCTACAGACCCTAGAGCGAAGCTAACGTGACAGCTACACCGAAGATATCCCGGACTTCAGCCTGTTCGAGATTGGTATGGCTCGCAAGCAGCTTAGGAACAGCAAGGCATCGGGTGCTGACGGAATTACGGTTGAGCTTGAAAGCTGGCGAAAAACCTGTACTCGCCACTTTTTAGAAACTATTTAATTCTGTCGTACGTCGTACGTAGCGTGGCTTGAAAGTGTGGTTGTTTTGTTATTTAAGAAGGGCAGCAAGACCCTACTGAGAAACTACAGACCCATATCACTTCTAAGTCACGTTTATAAGATGTTCTATGGTGCTGAAGCTTTTTTGGATTCCAATAAGGCTTCAGCACCATAGACCACGCTGCGGCAGGTTATACAGAAGACCGAAGAGTATAACCGGCCACTTTGCTTAACGTTTGTGAACTATAAGAAAGCCCTTGATTCGATCGAAACATGGGCCGTGCTACAGTCTCTCCAGCAGCGGTGCCAAATCGATCGACTACCGGTAGGTACATCGAAGTGTTGAAGTGTTTGTACGAAAACACCACTATGACAGTTCGCCTTCAGGACCAGACCTCGAAGCCAGTCCGGCTGCAGCGTGGAGTGAGACAAGGAGACGTCATATCTCCGAAGCTCTTCACTGCTGCACTGGAGGACGTGTTTAAGCTTCTGCACTGGAGAGGACTCGGCATTAATATTCACGGCGTGTACATCAGTCACCTTCAATTTGCCGACGATATAGCAGTCATGGCTGAGACCCTGGAAGATCTCGGCACAATGCTCGGTAATCTCAACAGAGTCTCTCATTAAGTGGGCCTTATAATGAACATGGAGTAGAAGAGGATCATGTCTCACTCACGTGTCGTACCCACTCCTTTGAAGGTTGGAGACTCTGCTCTTGAAATTGATGACGAATATGTATACCTGGGACAAACGGTCTAGTTAGGTAGGTCCAACTTTAAGAAAGAGGTCAATCGTCGAATCCAACTCGGCTGGGCAGCGTTTGATAAGCCACGAAATATCTTATCGTCCAAAATACCGAAGTGTCTCAAGATGAAAGTCTTCGACCAGTGTGTGTTGCCAGTGATGCAATACGGAACCGAAACGTGGTCGCTCACTATGGGCCTAAGAGGCAGGCTCAAAGTCACGCAAATAGCAATGGAACTGTAGGTATATTTATTGTCAACTAATATAATGACTCTATATTACGTATTTTAGTTTACCTAATACCTACGTACGAGTACTTACCACATGAATAAATACCCTACAGAATGCAAGCTGCCTATATGGGGCCCGGTAGGTGTACTCATACAAAAGCGCGGCGATGTGTGCGTGACATCTCACCGACAGGTTCACCGACGCGCCGCCGTGGTAAAAACTGGTTTGCGCCGGTCCCATTGTGGTATGACGGACAGGGCCGCACGTTTGCGCGCATTAGATGAGATTCAGTTATTCGAGTGATTTTGTTGACGAATTTAGGATTTTACCATTACAGTGTTTTAAATATTTATATACATACATACACATAATCAGGACTTTTATCCCCGAATGGTTATTTATTACAAGCTTTTATTTAACTTGCAATGTATGTAATGTATATGTACTTATCTTTTGTTCGGGTGGAATTTTGCAACTCAATTTTGAAGCAGATATCTTCAACCGATTGAGCTAAAATTTTGCATACATGTGTAAATTGCGTGACAATGCAATATTATGATGACATGGTGCTGACATGATGATGGAGCTGGAAGGTAGCCGTAGGAACTTCGCAATGAAACGGCACAGCCTCATCGAGCTTGGGCTCGTTTGAATCGTCTTGACGAGTAGTTTGTCTTTCAATGGTAACCAGGGTCTGATGATGGAGCTAGAAGGTGGTCATAGGAGCTCTGTAATGAAACTACGCAACCCCATCGAGTTTCGGCTCGTTTGATTCGTCTTGACGATTTTTTTGGTGCTAGATGGTAACCAGGGTCTGATGATGGAGCAGGAAGATGGCCATAGGAACGCAGTAATTAAACAACATAACCCCTTCGAGTATGGGCTCGTTTGATTTGTCTTGACGAGTACTTTGGTGTTAGATAGTAATCAGGGTCTGATGATGGAGCTGGAAGGTGGCCATAGGAACTCAGTAATTAAACGACATAACCCCATCGAGTATGGGCTCGTTTGATTTGTTTTGACGAGTTCTTTGGTGCTAGATGGTAACCAGGGTTTGATGATGAAGCCGGAAGGTGGCCATAGAAACTCAGTAATTTAGCACACAATCGCGTCGAGTTTTATTCGTCTTAATGGATAGACCGTTTTTGATGGGTAGTGAGTGGTGGTGGTTTGGAAGACGTGAATAAATTCTGTAGTATACCTACACGTTCAGTAAGATGAACAGATGAAAATTAGTTATCCTTGGACACGTTTCCAAGGATAACTAAAAAGTAAAAAATAATTTAAAAGTAAAATACCTTTTTAAAGAACAAGCTTTTATTTAAATGCGCTAAATAGAAAAAAATAAACTTTTACTATAATAACAAATTATATCGTTATTACAAAATTTATATGATAACTAAGGTTTTTCCGAGATTTATACTATATATAAACAAGTAAATTAAATAACTTGATGCGATAGGTTTTAACTATTAAAATTTTCAATCTAAGAAAATACGAGTACATAAACCTCGTGACAACCTTTTATATCATTATAAATTGTGTATCTAAAATGGTAATGTGAATAATAATAGTTACAAATCAATGCATTACATTACATTATAGGCAAACACAACATGACAATAATGAAAAATAATCAGAAGTAATTTCGGGAAAATGATATGAACCTTATTTAATTGAATCAGTACTACAAAGAATTCCAAAAAGAAATAACATTAAATAAACAAACATAGCATTAAGAAATATAAAATTATATTAATAATTAGTCAGAGACTAGGCAATGAGGACAGCAAAAGCAGTCCTCTACCATAGTCCGCTTATCACCAAATTGCGACTGCACATGTGCTCAGCGTGACAGGTGGTGAGCCCATCGCCGCTCTAAGCTGTTGGATGTATGTGCAGTGTTTAGTCCGTTAGTCGCCTTTAACGACACCCAAGGGAAGAGAGGGGGTGGTAGTATATTCTTTCACGGCTACGCGACACGGTTAATTATTTATATTAGTGTTTAATCTAAATATATAAAACAAAGTCGGGTTAGTTACACAATTCCCAACTCTTGCACCGTGTGTATGAATAATTCCGGTAAAAATAAGGATATTTCTTTTTTTAATATTTTAAACAATCAGTTAAAATAAGACTGCTTTATAGATTCGTAATATTTGATTATTTGCGGAGGACTTGGGTTCGATTCAGCACAGAAGACAATTTTTTCAACGTTTCGTTATCTTTGAAATAATTTAAATTAAGTATGTGTCAAATTACAATAAACCTTATTTTTTACCTTTTGAAATACAGTTTTATTATGTACCTCTACCTACTTACCTTATTTTAATTTTCTTCCCTAATTTTTTACACGTGAAGCGTGTGTCAGCCCTATCAGAATAGGTATGAATTTTGCGCGTTGTTAGAGAGCTTGCACTCTGTATGGTAGTTACTCATGTGTACGTACTTTACATTTAATACGTTTAGTAGGTAAGTACGTTACGTAAGATATAAAAAACGACAAATTAAATTACCTATGCGATTCTGACGACACGAATACGACGCGCGCGTCCGGCGCGAGCGCCTTCTCAATGTTAGTCAGCAGGTAGTACTGGCTCAAGTAGTTGACCTGGAACGTGGTCTCCAGCCCGTCGTCTGTCAGCGTCCACGGCAGCCCGAAAACTCCAGCGTTCAAAATAACTATGTCGATTTTCCTGCAATAAAGCAAACAGCTCTTTATATAATTTAGAAAAATACGTTGTGCTTACATTTTTAATTGCTGAAGCATTGTTTGTAAGTGTAGTGCCGCGTGCGTGACAATCACTTTTTAAAAAACAGCAGCTCACGCGCATTGTACGACGAATTTAAGTGCAACGAAGTTGCGGATGCGCTTAGAGAGTGAGGCCCCAGGCCAGGCTTTTAATATGTAGGAGCACAGTAAGTACAATGGCGGACTCCGTCGCCTTACCATACCAGTCTAAAGGCCAAAATCCCTTGCACACCGCGTCGTCTATTTGGTACAGGCACGTACCCGGGCGGTTGGTGCGCTTCATACGAAAATCGCTGCAAAGTGGTAAAGCGACGGTGACCCCGACCGTACAATATAACTATTACAACAAGCTCTGAACAAACGGAGAGAGTTCCGACCACATGAATAAATACCCTACAGAATGCAAGCTGCCTATATGCGGCCCGCTGTAGGTGTACTCATACAAAAGCGCGGCGATGTGTGCGTGACCTCTCACCGACAGGTTCACCGACGCGCCGCCGTGGTAAAAACTGGTTTGCGCCGGTCCCATTGTGGTATGACGGACAGGGCCGCACGTTCGCGCGCATTAGATGAGATTCAGTTATACGAGTGATTTTGTTGACGAATTTGGGATTTTACCATTACAGTGTTTTAAATATTTATATACATACATACACATAATCAGGACTTTTATCCCCGAATGGTTATTTATTACAAGCTTTTATTTAACTTGCAATGTATGTAATGTATATGTACTTATCTTTTGTTCGGGTGGAATTTTGCAACTCAATTTTGAAGCAGATATCTTCAACCGATTGAGCTAAAATTTTGCATACATGTGTAAATTGCGTGACAATGCAATATTATGATGACATGGTGCTGACATGATGATGGAGCTGGAAGGTGGCCATAGGAACTTCGCAATGAAACGGGACAGCCTCATCGAGCTTGGGCTTGTTTGAATCGTCTTGACGAGTAGTTTGTCTTTCAATGGTAACCAGGGTCTGATGATGGAGCTGGAAGGTGGTCATAGGAACTCTGTAATGAAACTACGCAACCCCATCGAGTTTCGGCTCGTTTGATTCGTCTTGACGATTTCTTTGGTGCTAGATGGTAACCAGGGTCTGATGATGGAGCAGGAAGATGGCCATAGGAACTCAGTAATTAAACAACATAACCCCATCGAGTATGGGCTCGTTTGATTTGTCTTGACGAGTACTTTGGTGTTAGATAGTAATCAGGGTCTGATGATGGAGCTGGAAGGTGATCATAGGAACTCAGTATTTAAACGACATAACCCCATCGAGTATGGGCTCGTTTGATTTGTTTTGACGAGTTCTTTGGTGCTAGATGGTAACCAGGGTTTGATGATGAAGCCGGAAGGTGGCCATAGAAACTCAGTAATTAAGCACACAATCACGTCGAGTTTGATTCGTCTTAATGGATAGACCGTTTTTGATGGGTAGTAAGTGGTGGTGGTTTGGAAGACGTGAATAAATTCTGTAGTATACCTACACGTTCACTAATGGTGGATTCGACCAAACTGGAATAAGACTTACTCCGAGATTAGTCTATACAAATTCGGCGTTTAATCTAGGTATAAGACCTTATTCCAGTTTGGTCGAATCCACCCTAAGATGAACAGATGAAAATTAGTTATCCCTGGGCACGTTTCCAAGGATAACTAAAAAGTAAAAAATAATTTAAAAGTAAAATACCTTTTTAAAGAACAAGCTTTTATTTAAATGCGCGAAATAGAAAAAAATAAACTTTTACTTTAAATCTTTTACTATAATAACAAATTATATCGTTATTACAAAATTTATATGATAACTAAGGTTTTTCCGAGATTTATACTTTAGTTAAACAAATAATTAAATAACTTGATGCGATAGGTTTTAACTATTAAAATTTTCAATCTAAGAAAATACGAGTACATAAACCCCGCGACAACCTTTTATATCATTATAAATTGTGTAATGACGTTTTAAGTTGTTAGTAAAAGTTTTAAAGTAAAAGTTTATTTTTTTCTTCTTAGCGCATTTAAATAAAAGCTCCTTTATTAAAAAGGATTTATTACCATATTTTTTTATTTTAACTATTAGGTCTACCAACATTTTTACAAAACAGCTTATATCTAAAATGGTAATGTGAATAATAATAGTTACAAATCAATGGATTACATTACATTATAGGCAAACACAACATGACAATAATAAAAAATAATCAGAAGTAATTTCGGGAAAATGATATGAACCTTATTTAATTGAATCAGTACTACAAAGAATTCCAAAAAAAAAAATCACATGAAATAAACAAACATAGCATTAAGAAATATAAAATTATATTAATAATTAGTCAGAGACTAGGCAATTAGGACAGCAAAAGCAGTCCTCTACCATAGTCCGCTTACCACCAAATTGCGACTGCACATGTGCTCAGCGTGACAGGTGGTGAGCCCATCGCCGCTCTAAGCTGTTGGATGTATGTGCAGTGTTTAGTCCGTTAGTCGACTTTAACGACACCCAAGGGAAGAGAGGGGGTGGTAGTATATTCTTTCATGGCTACGCGACACGGTTAATTATTTATATTAGTGTTTAATCTAAATATATAAAACAAAGTCGGGTTAGTTACACAATTCCCAACTCTTGCACCGTGTGTATGAATAATTCCGGAAAAAAATAAGGATATTTCTTTTTTTAATATTTTAAACAATCAGTTAAAATAAGACTGCTTTATAGATTCGTAATATTTGATTATTTGCGGAGGACACGGGTTCGATTCAGCACAGAAGACAATTTTTTCAACGTTTCGTTATCTTTGAAATAATTTAAATTAAGTATGTGTCAAATTACAATAAACCTTATTTTATACCTTTTGAAATACAGTTTTATTATGTACCTCTACCTACTTACCTTATTTTAATTTTCTTCCCTTATTTTTTACACGTGAAGCGTGTGTCAGCCCTATCAGAATAGGTATGAATTTTGCGCGTTGTTAGAGAGCTTGCATTCTGTATGGTAGTTACTCATGTGGTCGCGACGGCGCATTGTATGAAGCTTTGTTTGTCTCCGTTCCGTTTCTTTACTCATGAGCCATTGATCTGTCACGTATGAATTTACCAGCCAACAGGAATATTTAATATTGCCACGCGCCCGACAATCCACAATACAGCACCGCAGTGTTGCCAACTCAGCTACTTTATAGCTAGATCTAGCTACTTTTGGAAACCAGGCAGCTACGATTTAATGAAACTTTTAGCTAAATCTTTTAGCTACTTTTTCTAGCTACTTCACGAGAGGTATTGCTTGGTGTCTGACTAACCCTTCGGGGATAATAGTCGTGCACAATTTTCACTAAACAATTAATAAATTGTAATTGATATTTATTTAGGTATTAGTTAATTAGATTTTTAGATTTTTGTAAAATTACCGGCTAATTAAACTGACTTATTGAACAGACTAATTATATTTTAATATCAAAACGATTCAAAAATCGAGCAATCTAGCTACTTTATGCAATACGTCTAGTTAATAGCTGGAGGTAACAGTGGCAACACTGCTGCACCGGCCGGTGTGCAGTGCTTATAAAATACAAAAACCCCGTGACCATCTTTCGTTTGTTGTTATAGGGCAAGGGCATTTTCATTTTAAATGGCATTGTCGTAAATGGATTTTTAAAAAGTTTGTAATATTATACCGTAACCGGCCTAAATAAATTATAATTATCATTAATTTTAGGATTTAAAGAATAATTTATTGTAGAAATGAATATGTTTCCTTAAATTGATTATTATTGCGAGTGAGGTGGTAAAAATAGTCTGATTTGTAACGAAAATAAAATAACATGAATAAATAAAAGAAACCAATCAGTAAATGTGCAAAAATAACTTAAATTAAGTCTGGACACGTTAACTTAAAATCATCAACAAAATCTCTGAAATTATTAAATATGAATTTAAAATCTTCGGTTTTGTAACATTTTACGCAAAACAAAGTTATATTTTTAAAGTTTTATAATTACTCTGATGATATCAGTGTTAATTAAAAGGGGTTTTTAGTTTTGTTTATAATGAAGATCTATGGTATAATTAGTAAGTAATCGAAAACTTTTTAAATATGAACGAATACTTTGTAAAAAAATCAGGGACAGTTACAAAAATGGACATGACATGTTACAAAACTACACGGACTCGTCCTCATTGTGACGAAATTTGCAAAAAAGTGAGATTCAACAGTGAATTTATATCTTAACTAAGATTAACAATACCTACTTTTTTTTACTTCTATTTCCGTTTTAAGATCTCCAGAACAACACAGATTTGGCATGGTCGTGCTAGGAAGTCATTCTATTACCAGAACGACAATCGTATCTGTAAAATCCATATGGGTACGTAGAAAGCTGGGAAATAGGAGTAAGAAATAGTAGATAATTTTGTACTATTTTAAAGTCTTCAGAACAAAACTGTGATTGGGCGTGGTCGTGCTAGGCAGTTGTTCTTACTAGCACGACAGTCGTATCTCTAAGATCCCGATAGCATTCCGCGTGGTCATGCCAGGAAGTATTCTTCTCAGCACGACCATCGTATCTCCTAGATCTAGTTGGTAGAAATCAAAAAAGTGGTAAAAATTGAAAAATTGAAAAATCCAGACTGTTTTTTACCGCCTACTGATATTAGAAAATCATCCGTGGTCGTGCCAGGAAGTATGACATTACCGAGGTATTGGATTAAATAAAATTTTTCAACACTTTTGACATGTTTTTATAGCAACAGTGTCTCATCGGAGGACGTGGGTTCGATTCCCGCCTGAGGTAGCCATTATTGTTCAACGTTTCGTTTCGTTTAACCGTCTCGCGTAGCGGTGAAAGAATACTACCACCTCTCTCTTCCCTTGGGTGTCGTAAAAAGGCGACTAACGGACTAAAGACTGCACGTACATCCAACAGTAGTGCGATTCTCTAAGCGCAAACATCGTTTTAGCCTTGGTAGCAGCGGCTGCAAAAGCTGTGATTCTGCTAAATAATTTTCAACGCTGTTCGACACTAGTTCCGCACGGCTGTAAGCGGCGTGATAGGGAATCACTTGTTTGACATTTATTGTAGGTATAAAATCGGTATTCTGTAAGTAAAACAGCCTAAACTTTGACCACAGCCGTGACTGCAGCGAACGACGATGTGACGCCTGTAGCATCTATGCTATGATCATAGCCATACGCGCAGCGTCTATGTGTCGCTTCGCATAGCTGATGCAAAGAGCGGCGATGGGCTCACCACCTGTCACGCTGAGCACATGTGCAGTCGCTATTTGGTGAAAAGTGGAGTATGGCAGAGGTCTGCTTATGCGGTCCTCATTGCCTAGTCTCTGACTAACCCTTCGGGGATAACAGTCGTGCTTATATGTATGTGTCGTTATGTTCGTACGACAATACTTACCTATCCAGCTTCAATATCTCGTCGGAGGTGTTCTTCACCGATTTCAGCGACGCAAGGTTAGTCTCATACAGATAAAGGTTTTCCCGGTTCTCACAGGCGTGCCTGATGACGCAGCCCGCCTCGTAGGAGTTGCGGCAGGCGGTCAGCACGCGGCAGCCACGCGCGGTGAGGCACTGCGCCATTTCCAGGCCGATGCCACTGTTCGCGCCAGTAAGCAGGCATGTCTTGTCCTTCAGGTCGATGTCTTGAACCACCTGTAGTTCGTAATATTTCCTTAAACGCTTCGCTTTCCGTAATACCAGACGTAATACAAAGTCTATTGTGTGTGACACATAAATGTTTCATACGGAAAACATAAGGTTAATTGCGTTAAACGGTCAAATAAACTCGAAAATAACGAAAAGTTGAAAAAAATGTGTGCCTCAGGTGGGAATACATCACCTGTGTAGTTGATAAAATCTTGTACGAGCATCTTATCCTTGAACGGTAGGTACGCTCGTCGGTCGTCGTCAGCGTATGTAATACGCATAGGTGTATATAGCTACTATGTATTATGTGTTTGCAGACAGTCATAGAAACGGTACACTTAGATACACATCCAATTAGTTTTTTCCCTATTATCTACTATTCTTCAGTACATTGAGCAGTTGGTATCTACGCATGTTACCAAAATCAAGACCTAATAAAAAATGACGGCACAGAGCCGAGGCCGTGGATTTCTTTATAGAAACAAGCCTTATTTCCCTCCCTTCTCTAATCAATAAGATATGATAATATATGAATAGGTACATGGTTTATTGTATAAAACGATGTTAAAACGGCAGAATCATAAATAGTTTTCTTTTATACATTTTATATTAAGCATTTGGAGAGAGTCGTGCATATGTAGGCCGAAGCACCTTCCATAACCTGGGCAGCATACACAGAGAGGAAATAGGAAAAGAAGTCGGATTTATTTGGCAGAGTCTTATTTTTAAAAAAACTAACTAAGTAACTAAATTGACGCAGCGACCCATAATTACTCTCGGGCTCCGTCCGATTGAGTCTTATGTTGGAGTGACCTAATTTATTTATTTTTATATTACTACTATTATTACCCTAATAGGGCATCCCAATAGGTATAAACTTCTTAGAACATAAATCTCATCACGTGTCACCTGCCAGGGTGATCCAGGACGGTACGAAGATGAATTGGAAATGTCCAGTCAGGCATCAGCGCAATCAAACTTCTAGAGTTACATCGTGAACTCTTACTCGTACATAGCGAGAAACTTGATGTAGTCAAACTTCTAGAGTTACGTCGTGAACTCTTACAAGGTAAGAAACTTGATGTAGGTACTTGAGCAAACAAATAGATACTTTGCTTACTATAGTGGTCACTTGGGTTCTTGATGGTGTCTGTCTCACGTATCGGCACACCCACCGTAAGAAAACGAAGTCAACTGGTGGTGTAGGTATTGATAGCTAGGTACTGCAGCGTACCTTTACTTTTAATAATAATAGCCAGGGTCTTTATTGTTGGGATTAACTAATAGACCATAGACCGGACAAGCTTAGACCAACAATAGAAAATAAAACAATTGAGTTAAAGTTTTGGTCACCTATTTGGTGACAACGACGACGGTCAGCCAAATTGTGACAACTTTCGCAAGTCGTTTACTTTACTGCTACGGCGCAGCGACCCAGAGTGGATCTTGGCCTCCGACAAGATGACGGACGCCACGCTTCGCGGTTCTAAGCGAGTTCTTGCCGGCAATCAGCACCGAAGCACTAGAGGTCCTTTTGTACCTCGTCGCTCCAGCAATACCTGGGCCGTCCGACCGATTTACAAGTCTTGCTGCGGTCTTTCTCAGAATGGACCGACCGGCATGTTATCGTGCTTTTCGATATGACATCGTAGTATGTATGTAGTATGGCGCGTGGTAAAACGCGAGTTCATGAAGAGCACGTGTACAGCTGAGTAATATTTATTCTATTCTAAAATAGAAATAGGTTCTGGATGTCCTGATTATAAATAGGTAAGTACTTACTATTTTTTTATTCTTTTGGTAGACAAGTAAAAGTATAGAATTTATTACAGCCCTTAGGTAGGTACGGCTGGTAGCCGGCTTTCATAAAACGACATCTATCGAGTGTTTTGAACTATTTTTTACTTTTTAAATTGTGCTGTCAGAAAATCGCCCATTGAAGAGCTCGATGGCGCAGCCGTTAAGGGGGTTTACGCATTTCGGTTTTCCATACAAACTTCCAAGTTAAATTTTTAAAAACCAATATTGCAATTTTAATGAAACTTTGCATGCTAAAGTAAAATATAGGGATCTAAATAGCTTGTTAAAATATTTTTAAAAAACGTTTATTTAGCTGAGTTATTGCGATTTTAACCTTACTGTAGTGGACTTTAAATCGCAATAACTCAGCAAAATATAAACGATTTAAAAAAATGTTTTCAACAAACTATTTAGATCCCTGTGTTTTACTTTAGCATGCAAAGTTTCATCAAAATTGGCTTATTCGTTTATAAAAATTTCGACTTGGAAGTTTGTATGGGAAATCGAAATGCGTAAACCCTCTTATGGCGCTCGGGTTGGGCGGTCTTACGAAAACCACCAGGGCCCTGATTCTGTATCGCAATCTATAGATTCCACACCTAAACCTTACCGCGCACAAATGTCAAACGCATACGTTTTTGGGAAGATATCGTGACTTTTTAAGGAATTAACGTGGTTTTGAAACAAGGAATCGTTACAGAATAAGGGCCCAGGTCTTACGATAGCCAGATGGTGGGTTATAGATAGCCCAATATCGGCTGTCCATGTGGGAAGGCCGGTGCCCCAGCAGTGGGACGATTGTAGGCTGATGATGATGATGTAAATTATAATAAATTACCTGCTCTCCGGTAGGACCGTGAATACTTATGAAGTCTAATTGTTTTGCTAAAATATTGGCACAGCCTTGTAGTACATTCTTGGCAGATGGAATTACGGTGATATTTCTTTTATCTAATCGACATACACTTGGACTCCTGTAAAATATAAAAATATGTTTAGTCATGCTGTTATCATCATAATATATTGTGTTATTAAGATTATAACCTTCTAGATGTGTATGATTAGATGTTAGTATTATAAATAGAGATATCCTAAAATGAAGAACATAGAAGTGACTATTCACTCACCGGTAAGCGATAAACATACAAGGTGGCCGAAGAAGTTACGTATCATTTCAAAGTAGCAGATTCATAGAAGGTTCATTATTTTTACATTACCTACATACATTATAGTAAAAATGACTACTTACAATAAATCTACAAAAACCTATCTTGACAAATTAATAAATTGAGCATTTCATATAGAATCTTACCGTAATAATCTTGACAGCAACATGTTCAAAATGTACTTATATAAGTACTTCGATGTGTGCAAACACTTAGTAGGTATTTACCTACAATTATTTCTTTGTTAATTTAACACCAACCAGTAGGGGTAAAACGCAATTCTTAGTACTTAAGTACTACTTAATGATTTAAATTAAAGATAAATTTCAGTTGAGTTATAATAGGTAAAAGAAATTCTGTACAATTGAACATTTATTAACGCACTAGAAACTAGTACTAGCACATGAATAAATATACCACCAGAATCCAAGTTGCAGGTATACTCACACATAGAGCGCGGCGATGTGCGCCTGACCTCTCACCGACACGGGTTCAGCTGACGCGCGCCGCGCCGCCGCCGGATCAGCGGCGGGCGGCGGCGCGGCGGCGGCGTAAAAACTGGTTTGCGCCGGCCGGCTGTGCGATTCTCTAAGCTAAAGCCTTGATAGCTGCGGCTGCCGCAGCGCTGAGAAATGACTCTGTCTCTTTCATATTCATAGAATTGGAAAGAGACAGCAGATCACAGCCATGCGCGCAGCGTCTATGTGTCGCTTAGAGAATCGCATAGCGGGGCGCCGGGCCGGCTCATCAGTTGCGGTTTGCGGTATGTATGACTGACACGTCGGTTATTCGAGTGATTTTGTTTACGAATTTGGGATTTTACCATTTCAGTGTTTCAATTATTTACCTAATATAATATCGATTATGGGAAATTAGTGTTTAATCTAAATAAATAAACAAAATCGGGTTAGTTACATACAGCGATATATATTTATATCAATGGTTACACAATGCCCAACTCTTGCACCGTGTAAATCAAAATTATTGAAAATGAAAGATTTGTTAGCCGTTGGTCCTATTCGTCTATTTCGCATTTTGCCGTTCGCCTACTACTCAATTCGTCAATAATTTGATTCGACTATTTCGTGAATCGTCATTACGCAGTTCGTCCATTTCGAGATTCGTCTTTATGCAGTTCGTCCATTTATGGAATCGTCATTACGCAGTTCGTCTATTTCGTGAATCGTCATTACGCAGTTCGTCAATGAGGGATAAATGCGTGTTTAACCAAATACGTATTGACGTATTACACGTTGGACGAAATGCCTTTTAGATTAACAACCTGTTGGACGAAATGCTTGTTGGACAAAATGTATATTGGACCAAATAACTACGTGTTGGACAAATAGATGTTGGACGAAATGCATGTTGGACTATATACGAGTCGGGCAAATTGAGCGTTGAAATACAATTTGGACGAACTGCGTATTGGACCTACGGCTAACAAATCAAATGAAATATTTTTAAAAAAAATCGCTCGAGGTTTTCGATCGCGAAAGTTAAGCAATGTTGAGATTTTATGAACCTACGGTCACCCATTCCCTTGGCGACCTCGGCGAACATTGCTTAACTTTCACGATCGTAAACTCGAGATTTCTATGTACCTACAAGTGATGTATAGTGTAAAAACAGATGAAAACTGTATCAGCAACTTCCATTTATTCGCATAAAACGATTATAAACATAATTCCTATGTTTTGTCGCGATTTCGTGCGTCGATATTATGTTTGACATGCCATGAGAATGTTTTCCGATCAATAAATTATTTAAGAAAACTGTATAATAGATTCAAACTGTACCACACGTTAAAAAAAGTAAGTAAGTGATTGAAAAAAATAATAAAAATAAAATATTTAGGGTTAGCCATAAGTATACAATAATTTAACTTATAATGTAACGAAGTAGCAACAGATTCTCATTTATAGGCTTGATGAATGATTGGTCTCGCTGCGGTCGAGCGCAGCGAGACCAATCATTCATTTAAGCATTGATAAGCATTGAAGATATCTTGAAGACTAGTAAAATGGTCGCACTCAAGATATCTTGAAGATATGCACCAAGACAATGTAAGTCTAAAAGGGCACATTCTTTGGGAAATCACTAAGACAGAGTTATGAGACTTAAACCCTAATAATTAGGGATTTTTTTGTAAATTTTATTTTATTTTAAATTTTGTTAATTTATAAATCCTTAAAACTACACTCTTAATTATTAATTAAGGGTGTAGTTTCAAGGATTTCTAAACAAGTACCAACTTTCAGATATCTTGTAGAATTGTAGATTGACTTTAGACAAGGAAATAGACTTGAAGATAACTTGAATACCTAATGATAAAATTTTACAGATTAAGTTAATATAACAATGATGACTGTTTTTACCAAAGAGAAATTATATTTCGGGTTTAAGAATCTTTATTTCTCATAAGAATTAGTAAATTCACTTACTTACATGAGAAACTTATACTCGTAACTAACTTAAATATTAAACTAAATATTTAGATATTTTTTTTCCTCTTGAGCCATTATTCTACATTATAAGTAGAATAATGGCTCAAGAGGAAAAAAAATATCTAAATGAGAAATAAAGATTCTTAAACCCGAAATATAATTTCTCTTTGGATTTAGATATTTTTTTTCCTCTTGAGCCATTATTCTACATTATAAGGTAATACATTGCAATTTACTAAGGTAATTCAATAATTAGGACATAACTTCATCAAAGTATTGTAGACCAAAAACTTAAACAACATCCATATTGAAAACAATAAAACCACAACAGACAGCAAACACTGGTTCAATGCGAAGAAAGTCTGACAGAAAGAGGGCAAATCCAAAAAAACATACACTAAACGCACTGCGTTCGCCCCGAGCAGCATTGGTCTTTCTTACCAACACGATATTAAAATGAATATCACGGAATAAGCGCGTCTGGAAGTGTTTCGAGCGCGCGATATTCAGAAAACATAGGTAGTCATCTTTAACACTAAATTAACTCTATACGAAGGTTCATGAAAATGGCGATTATTATTTTACTAACTAATTTATATTATGCATAGAAAAGACCGGTAATGTCGTTGTATGCATTAGAAATACAAAAACGCATAGTGTTTTCTCGTGTAAAAGCGATGGATAATGTTATAAAATAGGGGGCCTTGAATTAAACCTAATTAGATCCATTGAGATAAATAAAGTACCTACATTATAACTCAATGATTAACAAATTTAAAAATAAAGGGAAATTGAATTTCATAAAAAAACTTTGAGGTTAGAAAATAATGCTACATTTTAAGCAAACATTCTAAGACATTCATGCAAGTAAAAAAAATGTAACAAAGACATAGTACTTTAATTTTTAAATGTTATCTCGTTATGATGTTGTTAGTTAATTTCTGACTATTTTTTGTAATACATAGCTCAAAATGGCGACTTATTCGTCAACTGGCGAGTGTAAAACTCGCAAGTCAACTCGCTCAATTATAAAATCCAACGTATTTAAGTATAGTTAGCTACAAAACCGTTTCAATAAATATAATATACTCGTAGGTACCTAATATAAACGATACGACTTGAGTTTAAAGATAAAAAATATAGGTACTTACTTACATAGTTTTGAGATAGGTATAAATCAACATGACAAAATATAAATTGCTTACTTCCTTTAATAATTAAATAAATAAATAAATCTTTACTACAATCACACCAATTATCTAGCCCAAGAAAAGCTTCGAACAAACTCGTTAAATGGTTACTAGACAACGGACAAACATACTTAAAATACTTAAATACATACTTGTTATACATAGGAAACACCCAGACCCGAGACAATTTAGAAAAACAATAATTTCTAAATTGACCCGACCGGGGATCGAACCCGGGACCTCAGAGATGGCGACACCATGAAAACCGGTGTACAAACCACTCGACCAAGGAGGTCATCAAACATATTACAATGACTCGAGAATTTGGCTTATTACCTAGTATCTAAACTGTGTAAAACTAAGCAAATAAAATAATAAAAACAACAATATCACATATGTTTCGTATCGGGAATCGGAATGATGGTTCGAAGCTAGAATCATCTTTGAAAGAGTTAAATCGTGGCGTTCCCCATGGCTCCATTTTCGGGCCGCTTCTTTTCTTAATATTATACAGCGCTGATCTTTGCTGGGGCATCAAACACTGTAGGTATCATCTCTATTCCGATGACGTTTAGTTATATCGACCAATGAGCCCTCACAATGTTACTTCTCATATCGCAAAATTAAACGAGGACTTAGGGAGTGTGGTCACAGAAAACGCTCTTGTTCTGGACCCGTCCAAGTCGAAGTCCTTTGCTCTCTGTTTGCCTATAACGCAGTGTGCCTAAGTCGCGTAATGCCTAAACGTCATTTCAAATAAGCGTTTGGTCTATGTCTCACATTGCCCACTTCGCGATACGACTATGTCGCTATTGGATTACGAGAAGAACTGACTGATACGATAAAGAATGGATTCCGAAAAGGCGGTCTTTACCCATTTGATGTGGAGCAGGTGGACTTTTTGAAATGTGTAAAAGATGCTCAGATTCTAAATGCGACGATAGACATTTCGAAATAGCAAAATAAGTGCTTTTCCTGATGGAAGAAATATGTCGAAGCTTGGAATAAACCCAAACATAATTCCAAGTCGAATACTACTTACAATCGATTTTGGTTCATCCACAAATAAAATAAAATAAAAATATCTGGGAAGTTAACAAGAAGTGCGTTTAGTGCTTTTCATGCATTCGACACAATGGCGACTGCGCGCGCGACACTGTGCGACACTGACACGGCGGATTCGCAAACAGTCTACCTATGTCTACGACCGGAACGTATTCGTGAATAATTATCAGGAACATAAAGGCGACACAACTGTTCGACACATTCAGGCAAGTCAATTACTCCCCGTAAAATAAAAAATATAAACAATGTGCCAACTCGCGCGCACTCGCGAGTTTTACGCTCGCCAGTTGACGAACAAGTTAAAATGGCGTTAATTCTAATTTGTCTTAACGTAGCAAGAGTTTAGAAGATTTTGAATTTGTAAGTTTACTTAAGAAAGAATTAAGTCAAGTTATACTTTACATAGTATTAATTTAGAAACATTAGACTTAATTTACACTTAAAATAGTTTTAGTGAAGTATTACTTAAGTGCTTTTTTTTATACTAAGCCCGGCAAATGACCTCACTCCACCTGGGGCCCAAGTCTGCTAATTTACGAATGGCATAATTGAATCGTAATTGTATCGCAATTGTATCGCATTGTAATTGTTTGACACATTTGGTATTCTTAAATGAGTTAGAGAATACCAAATGTGTCAAACAATTACAATACGATCCAATTGCGATTCAATTATGCTATTCGTAAATTAGCAGACTTGGGCCCCTGATGTTAAGTGGAAATGAGGTCCAGGCGCGAGGACAACTGGTGCAGCGTAAGAGACGTAGCATCAGTCATCCTCACTCTGCCGGCCCACAAAGTGCTAATTCACGCCTCGTTTGAAGGACCCTATGTCATAGGTAGGAGGGAATACGTGTGCTGGTAGACTATTCCATCTTTTGGAAGTGCGGCAAAGAAACGAGTCACCAAATTTCTTTGTGCGTGATGGAATGTTAGAGAGTGTAAATTGGTGACTCCGGAGAGCAGCACGCGTACTCCTATGGAGGAAGGGAGGAGGGATGAAGTCAAAGAGTTCTTCAGAGCACTCGCCATGGTATAAACGGTAAAAGACGCTGAGTGACGCAATATCTCTACGCAATTGCAAAGGCTCGAGAGTTTTAGTGACCTCAGCATTGCCGATAATGCGCACAGCGCGGCGCTGCAATCTGTCCAAGGCATCGAAAAGGTACTTTGCGGAGCCGTCCCAAAGGTGAGAGCAATACTCCACGCAAGACCGCACCTGTGTCTTGTATAATAGACACAACTGATCAGGCGCGAAGAATCGCCGCACCTTATTCAGGACACCGAGTTTACGTGAGGCATTTTTAATCACGGTTTCGATGTAGTCCTTTTGGTTCAGATCGCAGCGGATATCCATACCGAGCATGTTAATACTGCTCTGCAGGCCTAGAGATGTACCCTGAAGTGAGGGAAGGGGAAGAAATGGCAACTTTTTCGCTGTGAACGCGCACACCTGTGTTTTCTTGGCATTGAACTCCACCAGATTATCGGAGCCCCATTTAGAAATGAGGTCCAACACCCGATCGAGCTCAATTTCAAGATGTGCTCGCTTCATTTCGGTGTCTACCCGCCCAGCCGTTGGGTGCCCGTTATATCCCCCATGCACTGTGCTATCATCTGCATAGCAATGAATGTTTCCAAGAGGAAGCATATGTCATTGATATGCAGAAGGAACAGCGTGGGGGATAGAAAGGAGCCTTGAGGAACACCAGCGTTTACTGACATGAACCGCGAAGCGCATCCATCCAAAAGGACACGGATTCTACGCTCATGCAGGAAGCTACCCAAGTAACAAAATGTGGTCTTGTAGTGGTTCCGGAGCCAGGTCTATAACAGGCTAGTAAAAGTTTATAACCACGGAAAAGGGCCCATTTTATACGCGTACTTTTGCTAATAAAACACTCATAGTAGACTTGGCGAGCACCACTTAGACCAATAATACACTTATAGTTGGACTACGCAGAACCATTTGCTTCCGCGAAGCTCACTATGAGCTTTTAATAGAACCAGGTAGACTTGTAACGTACTCCGCACTTCTATTACTAGCTACTTCAAACATTTGTGAATTGATGTTTTGTTGTGCAGTTGTGGAGAAAAATAAAAAAAATAAAAGTAACTTCATCTATTTTATATAAGATGTAATATCAAGTATTTTGCACGTAATATTATACGTGCATACATGATTGCACGGCAAACGCGCTATGTATTTTTGGTGAAGTATATTGTGTTTTACATCTCAATTTTTGTTCGCCTTTTGAACAAGGCGTATTAACTAAGTTGTGTTTAAAAATAATATTAGTCCTAACAGCATTGTCGCGCCATATTGTGACGAAATAGGGTTCCGCATACAAATGTCTTATGCTTAATTTTAATAACTAAAAGTTTATTATTTTTATGTTTTAGTTGTGACTTTGATCGAACTATCATGGTCATATTTCCATTTGTTTATATCCATTTTTGTAGTAATTTAATAAAAACCCAATGACTCAAAAGAAATCAAGATAACCGTGAAGATGCGAGAAATATTAAAAGCAATTGTCTTCTTAAATGGACTTCACGAAGATATCTTTGGACACTAATAGTTTTACAAGAAACCTTTTTAAAGAAATTAAGATTGTAACAGTATTCGAGAGTCCACAATAATACTAAGTACACTTACTCTTAGAAGAAACCACTGTAGAACTAATTCACTTATAATTGGCACATAAAGTTGACTTATATACTCCTATAAGGTCAAGTAACAAGTGTAAATGGTTTTAGTCTATAAATTACTATTACTGGCGTATGACACTTATAGCGGATTTATAATTACTTCTTGTAGGCGATTATAAGTGTAACTTACTGGAGCAAGTTTTCTCAAGTGTATTTACACCTATGCAACCCTTTTATAGGCCATCTTAGCCTTTACTGCGCCTATAATTTCCTTCTATACACGACTATAAGTCAACTTATAAAAGTAGGTGTACTATAAACCCAAACGAACTCCGTCGTAACCTGTTATAAGCTTGATAGTAAAACCTGGAACCACTAAAAGAGCGGTACTAGTGCTGTAAGCCTGTAAACTGTGCACTACAGGAGAACTTTGTTACTTGGGTAGCAATCCAGGTACAGAACTGAGCGGGCAAACCGTATGCCGGGAGCTTGGAGAGAAGAGCTTTGTGCCAGACCCGATCAAAAGCCTTGGCTATGTCAAGGCTAACTGCCAGTGACTCGCCACGCTTGTCAATAGCCTCACCCCAGAGATGTGTGACGTACGCTAGAAGATCACCCGTTGACCGTTTTGGCCGAAACCCATATTGACGATCGTAAATTAGGGAGTGATCTTCTAGGTATCGAATAAGCTGTTTGTTCAATATTCGTTCTAGGATCTTACACAACACTGAAGTTACGGCTATAGGGCGGTAATTAGTCGGATCTGACCGATCTTCTTTTTTAGGGATCGGTTGCACATTAGCTTCTCTCCAAGATTCCGGCAACCCGAAGAGAGCGAGAGACGGTACAGACGCGTTAACACAGGGGACAACTCCGCTGCACACATTTTCAGGACTATTGCTGGGATGCCATCAGGACCGTTAGCTTTCCGGACATCGATTGACTGCAGTTCCGCACGGACATCACACTGCCTAATTTTCATATCAGACATTGTGTGGCCACAGTGAGGAACTGAGGGTTGCTGTGCATCACAGTCATCGATCCGGAAGTTAGCCGCAAAGAGTTTGGCCAGGAGATCGACCTTTTCCTGCGGCTTGTGAGTGAAAGTTCCGTCAAGACATATCAGTGGTGGCAGCGAGGGTTGGCAGAAGTTGGATTGCACGGCTTTGGCCAGACGCCAGTAGCTACGGCTGCCCGTAGGATGCGTCAGGAGTTCTTGGCCTACTCGTGCAACGCGCTGAGCATCCGCTCCAATGTAGGCCCTCTTACACGACTTGGTGGCATTATTATAGGCTGCTTTTAGCGAGCGAGTTTCGGGATCCCCATGAGCTTTACCTCTGATCCAAGCGCGGTATGCCGTCTGTTTGCTCTCAACAGCGCTGGCACACTCGCCATTGAACCAGCGGTTGCGTCTGCCTTTGCTGATGACATAGGAGTGTGGAATATAGTATTCCATTCCTAATACTTTCTCATCAGCAACGGCAGTGGCGCTAGCGGTCGGGTCCTTCCCACTAAAGCAGCGCTGCCTCCAAGGGATGGATGCAAAATACTCCCGCATACCGTCCCAGTCTGCCGACGCGTAGTGCCAAATCTGGCGTTTCGAAACCGCTGTTGGCGGGCGCGATGCTAAGGGCACTGTGCTGGATATCAAGCAGTGATCCGAGGAACCTAAAGGAGCTCGAATCTCCACCCGGTATCCAGCTGGGCGACTCGTCAGCAGAAGGTCGAGTAAGGAGGGCGCATGGCCAACTATGTCTCGGATCTTGGTGGGCTGGTTCACCAGTTGCGTCAGGTCATGCGTGAGAGCGAATGCGTGGGCAGTTCTACCAGCATGGTCTGTTTTGGAGGAACCTAACCACAACTCACGGTGGGCGTTGAAGTCCTCCAAAAACACCAGTTCCACCAATGGAAACCGCTCCTGCGCATCATCTGCTACCCGACTAAGATGTTCAATTAGTCGAGTTGTCTCCATGTCGCCGTTATGGGATCGGTAGACGCAGACGTAGACACGGCAATGAGAGCCTAAGTCGACGTGTACCACTAGGAGGTAGAAGGAAGGGTCCTCCAGACAGCGCAGACGGCGACAGCAAACATCCGCCCGAACGAATAAGCAAACTCCGGCTTTGGCTTTGAAGGATTCTTCAAGCACAAAGCCGGGATAGTTCAGGTAGGTGGTGTCAGCTGGGCGGATTATTTGCGTCTCCGTCAGGAACAACATTGCTGGCCGTGCCGTCTCAAGGTGGTAGTGGACGGCATTGAGGTTTGCATGGAGTCCGCGGATGTTAGCGAACTCCACCTCAAACGGTAAGGTTGTGGTAGGGGTGTGCACCGCTGTAGTACCAGTTTTGTTGTTAGGCGCTGTCATTTTAGGAGTGGAAAGAGAGAGGCGTGAATCGAGAATATAGATAGATAGATAAAAACTTTATTTACTGCTAAAAGACACACACATGTTGGTACACAAAATCACAATAAAAAACACAGTACAAAAAAATAAAACAATACAATATGTGTGTGTGTGCCGCAGCAGCAAAAGGGTGGCAGCTCAGCGTCATATTCGCTCGCCTTGCGAGTGAATCGCTGGTTTTCAGCAACAACCTTGAGTGTAAACGCGAGTACGTTTACCAACGTTAGAAAAAATAAAATCAAAACTAAATAACTAAAAATTAAATATACCAAATATTATACTTGAAAAAACCTGTGATCATAGTACCTTTTTGCTTGAAAATGATGCCGCGATGCGAATGGTCAAAGTGTGGTGGCCTGTTTCCCCAGGAATTTGCCCACAGACGAGTATTATCAACCTGCCGAACGGAAGGGCCCCCGAACCCCCCCCCGGGAATGGTCGCCGGGACCCCACCTTCCGGTCACCAACCGGCACGACGGACCACCCCGAGATTACGCGTGGCATGGTGAGGCAGCCTCACGAGCTGGTTAGGCTCGCTTGGGCCCCTGTACTGTGCCACGGGCGGCCAGCGGGACAACTGTTTCTACGGGTCTCCCTGGTCGGCAGGTTAACGAAGTCCTCCTGGCACTGGTTTGACGGAAGCCTCCACCATCCGGTCCACCGATCATCCTCTCGAGCTCTGGTTATACGCTGGCTGATCCCGAAACGCAAACGACAAGCAGTCACTTGATGGGTTTTACACCATGCGTACGGTGGTCACCAACCAGACGGGTCAAGCCCTACCACCAGTGGAGCAGATCATCGCTCGAAAGAGTCCGTTAGTCGCTTCTTACGACACCCACCGGACGGAGAGAGGGGCGGCGATTGGTATTCTTTCTCCGTCACTGCACGGATGAAATGTGCTTTTGGCATTAAGTGATCTTTAGTTTTATTAAGATACAAAGATAGTTTAATGTTTTTGTTTAGATAACACCAGATAGTTTTCTGTAGTTTTCATTCTGTCTTAGTCTTGCTAAGTTATTGGTGCTGTTATTCATTAAAAAACAATTCATTTTATTATTCTGCGGCGGTTTTCTTAGTGCCGCTACCGGACGCGTCCCCAGGTTGAAACACATATAAATAGGGTGACCATCCGTCCAGATTAGTCCGGACATGTCCGAATTTTTAGACTCTATTCCGGACTTTGTCCGCCTCTTTAATTTGTCCAGATTTTGAAATATGAATAACAAAACTGCATTTAAAGTAATATCAAATAAGTCTTTAATCTTTATTAACTTCTCATTTATCTAAAAACCATAGATTTAGGATGTACTAGATACACAATGATGGCTTGGAGACGTGGCAAAAAAGATAAGTACCTACATTGTGTTGGTGAAATGTAAAGAATGTTATTTCGTCCTGTAACGTCACATTCACGTACAGAACATGTCACCATAATTGCACATTTAATATTCTTAATGTTTAATCGAAAGATTAATATAAAAGTGCACGAATTTCAGCGCGATTTAAAATAGTTTGGGACGCTAAAGTCCGGCCAACGAAAGCTGAATCTGGAAAAACGCGTCAATTTAAAAAAAAGTAACACAGAGTCACTCACACAGCTGCAAGTTCTCAGAAAAAAATAAATTGACATACGACATGACACCTCAGATTGACACACTTATAGACAAAGTGTTGCCAATCAAATAACTACGAGGTTCAGCTTTCGTTGGCCAGACTCTATGGCCTCTTACTCGCAAAAAAAAGTTGACATATCGGTACTTCACTCACTGTCTCTTTTGCTCTCGGGGCGATTTAAACTTGATAATGATTTCTCGCTCCCACACTTCGTGTATCTTGTACATTCTAAATCAATGCTAAAAACAAAACATAAAAGTGAGTAATATATATCCGGACTTTTATCGAAATGTCAGGCTTTTTGTTAGGACTTTTCAAATTCCTAAATGGTAACCCTACATATAAATGATCTCACTTCTAATGTTAGGTATCAAATAACCGTTAAATGAATTCTATTTTGTATTTCTTTCAATTCAGATACAAAAGCTCTTAGAAATTTATTGGGCTGAGGTCTTCCGATACCACAATATTAATACCAATGGTCATTATTGTCCTTAGAATAATAACATATAGAAAGTAAGTCCGCGCGCCCATTTTCAAGCACTGTTTTTGGAGCCAGATATGGCTCCAAACGCCGAGTTTTCAATGTACACTACGGAGTTACAATGATATTAGCACCAATGATATTAGCACCAATGATATTAGCACCAATGATATTAGCACCAATGATATTAGCACCAATGATATTATATGTTGTTAGAGGAATTTCGCGAACGCATTATTTAGTTGCAGCGAATTTTAGTAAGTATCGCATTTTTTAGCGAATCATTATTTCAAGTTGGCGATATTTTGCGAACGCCTTATTTAGTTGCAGCGGATTTTAGTAAGTATCGCATTTTTTAGCTAATCAATATTTGATGTTAGATATATTTTGCGAACGCCTTATTCAGTTGCAGCGGATGTCAGGATCGCATTATTTAAGCGTAAAAAAATTTCAATCATGCAGCATGCATCGGGGGCTGGCCCTCCTGCTCGGGGGTGGGCTCAGGGGGCCTGAGGCCCCCGCTATAAAGAAAAAGTTAAGTATGTATGTAAGTTAATTTAAAACTACTGATAGCTGTGTTCCATACTTTAAACAATATAAAATATTAACGTTGCCAAGTCTATACATACTAGAAGTAGCTGTCTTTGTAATGTCTAACCCAAGTCGTTTTGAACGCCTAGCCGACGTAGTCCCACGGAATAGGCGCGACAATAGTCTACTATGTCGACCTCTAGCTAAGACAGCACTTATGCGCAAAAGTGTCTATTGCATGGGTCCAGATATTTATAATAAAATACTCAAGTGCTGGAAAGAATTACGTCTATTGAAATTTAAGCATAAACTTTGAATTTTATTAGCAGATAGAGCATATTATAGTGAAGTGAATTCCTGAATGAGAAACAATTAATAATTGATTAGTAATCTTATTAATATAATAAATTAGAATTTATAATAATTTAATTATGTTTAACATATTTTTGCATGCCTAGTGGTAAAATATGGCTGAATCAATTTAATTTTTTTGTACCACCAATCATGTACCCATGCATATTTGCAAATAAATATATCTTTATCTTTATCTTTATGCAAAACTATAGTTCTGTCGGATAAGTAAGGCTACAAATGCTACGTAGGTACTCTGAAATTTTCTGCAACTAAAAAAGGCGACCGCGAAATTCATCTAATAATAAATTATAGGAACATAAATAAACCTTTCGCTATAAAATGCGACCCTAAAATTAGCTGCTACTGAATAATGCGTTCGCGAAATTCATCTAACAAATCGTATAATTTACTAAAATTTCACGGCGCGGAGATGCATAGTTTTTACGCTAGAATTTATTGAAAATTGCAAAGTAGTCAAGAATTGAAGGAAAATCGACATGTTGTTTGACGTAAAACATTAAAACGTTTAGTCTATCTGCCCACTCCTGTGGGTCACGTGATAGGTTAAAAATTTAAGACGAAGTATAAGAAAAATTAATTTAAGAAAAATTTAATCGCGAAGCGCAGCGATTTTCTTGAATTTAGAGGTTATTTTTTTTATTAGACAACAGAAATCTAGCTCCCCTCAAAAATATCTTGGGGGAAGGGGATGGAGGGTGTACGGTAATGGTAACTTGGTAGATATTTTTTTCCTAAAAATAACCTAAATAAATAACCTACATAACCTCAAAATAAAAATATCTTGAAAATTATGCATTTCCGCAATTTAGATCCCCCTGCTTTAGGTTACCCCCTCCCGCTCCCGATCCCCTTCCCCCTTTTACGGTGTTTCTTAAATTCCTAAATTTATGTCCAGATCTTTAAAATAATGTAAATTAGTTTAAGAAAGATCAAAGTACGTGAAGTTTTGACTTCTCAAAGAAGATGCGAATTATTTTAATTGGAAACCTTTGCCACGGATCGCTGTGCGGAATGCTGTACTGATGATTTCAAGGAGTCATTAATCAAAGAAGGCACCAAATTATTATAGATCAGGCTATTATGCCAATATTCTCCATTGCCGCAGGATTTAATATCTACAGACTTTACTGCCTTCAGAAGTGTTCTATAGCATCTTTGGTAAAACACCTGGCTCACGTATGTTCAGGATCTGCAATAATCCATTGATAAGTGTGTGGTACATTGTTATCAATAAAGTCCCGGTGATTACTTTCCATCAGGTGACCCGCTTGCTCGTTTGAGTCTTTATGCTATAAAAAAAAACATGGCAATCAGAAACACACTACTATCTAATATTTCAATTTCCGAATTTTCCGCCGTACCTCCTTCCTTGTGGTCTACAGCTGTTCCCGATGTTATAGTTGCACTGTTGATCATTTGCAATGTGACTTACCTAAGTACCTACACTCGCGCTGTTATCTAATTTTTTTATATTTCTCAACACGCCGACGAAAAAACCTGTTCTTTTAATTTTTTGAACTCTGTCCATTTTTGCTTGATCCTGTTTTATCGAAATCGTCCCGCTAAGTGTAGTAATAAAGTAATTAAATTAGTCTTCAGAAAACTATTTCTAGGAAAATGGTCTTAAAAAGTTCTCTAAGTAAATCTACGAATTCTTTATTTACTTTGCAAGACTTAAAGAATACTTTATCATTTCTATTTAGTATTAAGTGAGCATACAAAAATAATCTTAGTTTAGTAAAATAAGTTTTTTTTTATTTAACAGTAGAATAACCTAAGACTTATCTAATTATCTAAAGAACACTTAATTTAGTTTTAGGTATCTTTAATTTGCTTAAGTAGCGTTCGATGAAGAATAATAAAGTCTTAAAGAAAAAAATCTATTTTAAGTCTATTTGGTTTTAGCAAAATAGAGTTAAGACAAGTAAGATTTAGCCATTATTGCCAATTGCTACTTGGGGCGTAGGTATATACCTGTCGCGTAGCGCTGAAAGAATACTACCACCCCCTCTCTTCCGTGTGGTGTGGAAAAGTGGACTATGGTAAAGGACTGCTTTTGCTGCCCTCATTGCCTAGTCTCTGACTCTGACTATGACTAACCCTTCGGGGATAATAGTTGTGATTAAAATATGTAAGTGTTGTATGTATGTAACTTAAGAGGCCTAATTACATATCGAATGTGATTTTTGCGTAAAATGCCCATTTTCGCATTTTGTAGTAATTTTGCAGTTGTATTTATCGTTTTTATCGAAATAGGATAATAAATTTGTGCATAATATTACAAATCTCCATTCTGTGAGCATAAGTTGAATTAGGACGGCCGGCGCATCGTATTTTGTAGTAATTTTGCAGTTGTATTTATCGTTTTTATCGAAATAGGATAATAAATTCATTATAAAATCTTTATTCCTCATGAAGTAACAATTACTCTGGTATAAATTTTACTCAATAATATTATCATAGATAGGAGAAATTCACTGTTAACTTATAGCGATATTCGAGGTTTTTTTGGTTTAGAATAAGATTATTTTTCCTATATAAAATCAATGATATCTAAAAATTCCGAGGCCGCTACGCACTATTTGACTATTTAAGAGATAACATTATAATTTTTTTATTTTACTTGTTTAGAACAGTAGTTTAATCGTTGAGCTTCAAAAAGTGCCTTCGCTCACTTTATAAAAATCTTTCTCTGCAATTTTAGGTTAAATTAATAAGTTAAGCAACATTTACAAAAAGCGAGGCCGCCACACAGCTATTCTACACTATTCAATAAGTCGTAATTGTTAATGTATTTTTGTTTCTGAGATCCATAACGCCAAAATTGGCCATTTCACGCAAAAATCACAGTCGAGATGTAATAGGCCTCTTAAGTATGTGTCAAATTCCACTAAACCTTATTTTATACTAACCACGTTTTATTATGTACTTACCTTATTTTATTTTTCCTCCCTAATTTTTTTAATGTGCAACACGTGTCAGCCTATCAGAATAGGTATCATTTTTGCCCGTTGTTGGAAAGCTTGGACTCTGTAGGGATATTTCCACGTGCTCGCAGTCATTTATTATTAATTTTTGTTTTATTTCAGAAACTTACAGCTAAGTATTACTAACATTATCTCTAATCAAACATAGATAGGTAACTTTTAGCCTTTGATTAAATACAAAGCTTTTAGCTACCTACTAACAAGTTTTCACTTCTATGAAACCAATGACATATTTATAATGACATCTTGAAACCTAGTGTCAAAATTAATAAATAATAAACTATTTCTATGGCCTGTTTTTATTTGTAATTAGACCTGTGTACAAGGAAGTTATTATAGGTAATTCACTGTGGTGTGATCACAGACGTATAATAAGGATGTGATCCACATTTCAGTTTAACCGCCTCCGTGGTCTAGTGGCTAAGCCACCGATTTCAGACCCAGAGGTCCCGGGTTCGATTCCCAGCGGGGGGTACATCTTTGAGTGCTCGGTTTGGTTGGTGGTAGGGCTGTTAAGTCCGCCTGGCTAGCTACCACCATCTTATCTAAGTCTGTCGCCACAACAACGATGTTTATAGCATAGTTGTGTTCCGACAGTTAGAGATAAGATAGCCAGTTCCTCAGTGGTTGAGGATTCTGGGTGAAGCGCGCTTCCACCTTCGGCCTTATCGTCACTTACCATCAGGTGAGATGAAGGCCAAGCACTTACCCGTTACCCGTAAAAAAAAAATTAGTTTGAGCTCAAAACAGAAACCACTCAGTAAGTACACCCTAACCTGCTAGTTGCGCTTGGCCTTCATCTCACTAGCAGACCTATTATCTAACTCGACTGGCAGTTAAAATGATGAACACCCAAGGAAATATATCATACATTGCGTGCGTACTATGTATTTTTCACTAGCAATTGGTACAGTACACAGCAGTTCACAACGAATTTCCTTGGATGTTCATCATTTTAACTGTCAATCGAGTTAGAGAATAGGCCTGCTGATGGTAAGTGACTAAATGGCCGAAGGTGGAAGCGCGCTTTACCCGGAATCCTCACCACTGAGGAACTTTTTGCCGTGGCCGCTGGTGGTCGTGGGGGTCGACCAGGCTCAGTGCCGGAACTAGAGGGGGGGGGGGGGGGATTTCCTAGAGGGCGGCAAATTGCCATTTGCACCCCCCTTTTAAATTGTAGATCCGGGGCTGGGCAATATTGGTTGATATCACCATACCTCGTGAAAGCCGAGAAGGACAAGCTCAGTAAATTAATAACCTTGACTTGGGCTCACGAGGTTATCGTCATGTGGGATGTGGATGCAACCAATAATGTACTCTAAGTGTAACCACCGATAGCCGATAGCTTGGGTCAATCCCCGCTGCCGCATGCCGTAGTAGTAGTAGCACACTAAGTAGTAGGTAGTAGTAAGTTTTTTATAATAGTTAACATTTTATATGTTTTTGTTGTAAAATATTTAAAAAAAATGTAATTAAGATATTTAAATAGTAAAGGAGATAATATTAATATGCATTTACTTCTCATTACAAAAATGCGCTTGACTTCGTAACGAACAAACTGAAGATTTGGCTGTATGAGCTAAATCCCTTTGCCTTTCGGCCATAAAATGGAAGAAAGAAGAAACTAAAACACATGAAGTTGTAGAGAAAACTGGAGGCAAAACTCCTTCATACCTACGGGAAGCCTAAAAAAAATTGACTTTGACTGCATTCTATCTCGCTCCATAGCATAGAATACATAGGAGTACGTAGGTCCCCCCCCTCTCTTTCTAAATTAGAAATTGACATCCGCCATATTTAAACTTTTTTTTTGATAATTTGTTTCGTGACCATGTATACTACTAGTACTTCAGTCGAATTAATAGAGTTCATTTATTATGCTCTAAGATGATAATGAGTGATGATATTAAGCTAAATGATATTCCCCCCAAATCCCTTGAGTTCCAGTAAAGATGTGGGACTTTACTGAATCTCACACGGACTTCTTGAAAGAATTTGAAAAATGATGTTGCACTGTTTTGTTTTATTTGCCAACACTCATGCACGTTCACGAACACTTAGCGGTAAATAATCCACCATTATTTCACATTATTATTCATTACTATATTGTCTGTGGACAAAACACAATTTTTTTAGAAAATAAGACAAAACTACAGACATGACGCTTCACTTTCCCGTCAACATGCGGTGTGTTGTGTTACCATTGTTTGAGAATGCCGGTTACAACCGGGGAAATTCAGAAAAAAATATTGATATGATTTAATTAAATGGAATATAATTTTACAAATTACAGGTTTTGATAATAATTCACCAGATTTAACACAGACATATAATAGAAGAGATTTAATAACACATTAGGGAATATTTAACAATGAAATTGAAATGACCGAGTAAAAAGATACGAATTTCTATTTATTTGCAGCTATGTATCTGCCTGCAGCATTTTATAATAACTGTTGCGTACTATTTTTTACTTAAGGTTTTATTTAATTGTAGTGGTTAGTGGTTGGATCCGATTTCAGAGTAGAATTAACGTACAAACTTCCTAATTCATAGATAAACTTTCAAGTCTAATGATAATAGTGACGTCAAAGAAAAAAACAAAGTCGCTTCCCGCTTTTTGTCTGTCCCGATGTATGCATGGATCTTAAAAACTACGCAACGGATTAAGATGCACTTTTCTTTAATAGATAGAGTGATCCAAGAGGAAGGTTTATATGTATAATACAGTCATGCATAATATAGTAGAGAAACACTGATAATTTTAGAGGTTTCTAATGTGATGTCGTAAATAAACACATTTTGTACGCTTACATTGCAAACGCTGGCTGAACCCTACGAGATAAATCAAAATAATGTACTACAATATTGTACATCTTATAAAGGTCTAAAAAAAGTCCGCGATGGCATATTTCTATCTCTTAGGGATAACCCATAATAACCATTTTTTTATCCTTTCCTTTTTACGAGAAATAATGGCTTATTTATGAAGCGATTTTAAGCATTACAACATTAACCCTTATCCAATTAAGTAAGTACCTTAAATAAATAGTGCATGTAATATAGATCAATATGGCTCTTTACAGCTTTTGTAATTTAAATGATCATTGTAAGATCAAACACAAAAGTGCTACACTTTGGATTTTTGATAACTACTCCCATGTCCTCGGACCAAATATATGTCTTTGATTAAATGTCAATCCAACCTTTTTGATTATACTATTTATTACTCAGAACAATAAACTAATAGTCTAAGATCCGAGTATAGACTTCTATTATATGTCTGTGGTATAGAACGACCTTCACCGAGAAGGTTAATGGATGAAAAGTATTTTATATCAAATTTAATATGTTAAATAATATATCGCGAGTGGGTTGGCTGAAAAATTTCAGTCCAGTACCTTTAATGATTAATTTATATTTAAAAAAAAAAAAATTACATTGCACTGGTTTGGTATGTGTGTGTTTGTAATGAGCTTATCTTTAAATAAACATAAATTTTATTTTTTTAACCAGACGGTTGCAAATTACTAATATTGACTTGCCTGTTTACACCTACCTACCCAATGTTATGACAGGAAAAAAATAGTCAACCTAACGTTTGCATATTCTATAGGCTTCATGCTTTCGATTGGTACCTATGTAATTTATCTATTATCGAAACAAGTGCAATATTTTGAAAAAATATATTATTATTTATTATAAAATATATTATTAAATATTTAATTAATCATATACTGGACTGAAATTATTCAGCCAACCCACTCGCAATATATTTTTTAACACATTAAATTTGATATAATATACTTTTCATCCATTAACCGCTCGGTGAAGGTCGTTGTATACTCGGATCCTCTACTAAAAAGCATAGAAACCGTCTGAGTAGAAAAAAAGCGTACCAGGCAATCTGTCATCATCTGTCAAAACTGGAGGGAGCCTTTTAATACTACCAAATTAAGTTACTCGCTCTCACCATCGCCTTTGTCAGCCAACAATGACACATATAATTTTGTCGTATAATACATGGATCATTGGTGTGCGTTTCTGTTTAGATTAGAAAAGTATAATTGTGTGAATACTGAAATTTTGTTGCAAAGAACTGTTATATGTAAGTGATAAAGCAATGAACTGTGGCGTTCGTCGTTTGGAAGTGTTAATCTCGCATGGGAAATAAAGAAAATAACAGTGAAATAGTCGGCTTCCACCTTAGATTAAAACAAAAAGGGAAGATACGGCATGCTCCTACTTGTAGTCATTCAAAATATAGTCCTACTCAACTACTTAAGAGGCCTATTACATCTTAACTGTGATTTTTGCGTAAAATGGCCAACTTTGGCGTTATGGATCTCAGAAACGAAAATACATTAACAATTATGACTTATTGAATAGTGTAGAATAGCTATTGGAATAGTGCTTAGTGGCCTCGCTTTTTGTAAATTTTGCTTATCTTTTTAATTAAATCCAAAATTGCAGAGAAAGATTTTCATAAAGTGCGCGAAGGCACTTTTTTGAGTTCATCGATTGAACTACAGTTCTAAACAAGTGAAATAAAAAAAATATAATGTTATCTCTTAAATAGTCGAATAATGCGTAGTGGCCTCGAAATTTTTAGATATCATTGATTTTATATAGGAAAAAAATCTTTTTCTAAACCAAAAAACTTCGAAAATTGCTATAAATTAACTGTGAATATCTCCTATCTGCGATAATATTATTAAGCAAAATTTATACCAGAGTAACTGTTACTTCATGAGGAACAAAGATTTTATAATGAATTTATTATCCTATTTCGATAAAAATGATAAATACAACTGCAAAATTACTACAAAATGCGATGCGCCGGCCGTCCGAATTCAACTTATGCTCACAAAATGGATATTTGTAATAATATGCACAAGTTTATTATCCTATTTTGATAAAAACGATAAATACAACTGCAAAATTACTATAAAATGCGAAAATAGGCATTTTACGCAAAAATCACATTCGAGATGTAATAGGCCTCTTAAGCAAACACTCAGACATGCACACCTATAAAGTGTAAATCGAGCGAGCGAGACAAAGCGGTAAGTTTCAACGTCAGCGCGAGGGAGTCAGCGAGTAGCGCGTTGACGTCTCGGTCGCTTCGCAACATACGAGTACGTACGACCGATTCCGACGCCACTGCGGAGTAGCGTCTTTCTGTTTTTAGCACATCCCCTCTCCTTACTTCACTAAGTTTATTTGTACTGGCACCTCGAGACCAACCGTTAGGTTATTGCAAGAAGTGCCAGACGTCCCTGCGCCAGTAGAACACTCGCGCAGGAGACCGCCAACGTTAGGTCTTGACGCCAAATTAGTGCCCGCCGCAGCGCGCTCTTCATTCGGTACTCATAAGACTAGTGTCTCAGGAGAGTATCCCCGTGAACACGTGTAGTTCACTGCCTATTGTCCAGATAGGTAACCGGAGCTGTCAAGCTCGCTCACTTCTCGTTGCACGAAGGGCACAACTCGCAGTTGCCACTGCTAGGGTCGTCGACTCTAAAGTCGACTCCCAAGTGTCCACCTTGGTAGCGGAGTAGTAAGCACACTCACTTCTCGGAACCCATCTGGGCGCCTAGCCAGTTCCCACGTCCTACGCGGCTGGCTGGACCGGAGGCTACGGCATCTAGGAGGCCGCCTCTACTAGTTCTCCAGACTAGTACCGGAGATGTCAACACCAATGTCCAATGAAAACCACCGGACAAAGCTGCCAACTATAAGGGAAACTCACGTTCCCCGCAGGACTTTTCGCTTCTGGCCCCTCAGAGACCGCTACTAGGCCCCGCTCGCTGTGCACGAGTTTGGAAGTCCTGGCACACAATACCAGGACAAACGAACATTCCCAAGCTCTACAGCTAACCACACGCCACTACAAGTCCAACCCATGTCCGGATCCCGCCGGAGGCGCCTGGTTAAAGGCACGACCAGCGGGGGGCTAGAACCGGAACCCCGTAGTACCTCTGAAAACACAACCGGACCCGTAGTTCCAGTTGCGATACCCTATCTATTGAGGTCGGTAGATAGGGATTGAGGTCGGATGTTTTTAGCACAGTAGAATATCCGCAATAGTGCGATGTAGCCTGTTCGCTCGGCAAATTGTGACTGAAGTGAAATTGTGCCTTTAAGCCTAATTTTGGCGGCTCACTCACGAGACGCTAATGCCGTATCTTCCCTTTTTGTTATAATCTAAGGCTTCCCACTGGTAAAGTGATATTTCTATGTTTATTTACCGTTGTTTTGTTTTTATAGTTATATAGCATCTGGCGTTTTCTTCATGTGGAACTAAGTTTTAGTGGATTTTCCGTAAAATCTAATCGTCTCTTTATGCTTACAAAAGTGCTACTACCACCATAATTATAACATTTTTTTGGGTGTCACTCTTGATACTACCGCCCCAAAATTTACATTTTTACCTGTCAAACTCAATTGGCAGGATCCTATTAATATGTCATATTGACACTGGACCATAGACACATAGGGTTGTCACATTTTAAATTTAATTCTTGAGTTGGGTAAATAATAATAATAATAGCACTCTTAGTAGTTCATCAATAGCCTAATAACTGTGGTGGCTGCAATGATGAAATCTCAAGAAATCGTCTTAAATGCCCAAAATGCTCATGCAATTACCATCAAAAGTGCGTGGCTTTCCAAAGCTCTAAACCACTACCAACATCGAAGATAGCAGAGGGATGGTTGTGCCCAGATTGCGTCATAAAGTCTAAGCGCGGTGGTAACAACTCAGAAACACCTGGGAAGTAATGGTTGAGTGAAATCTCTCAACGATACCATTTTCGTTTGGAGTATGAGGTGCGATTCTATGATTTTGAGTTTTATGTAATCTTATGAATTCGCCAAAGAGTTGATTAACAAATTCGGGGCCGTTGTCAGTTACTACTGTAAAGGGAATGCCATGATGCGTACAGAATTTTAGTAGTGCTTGAACAACGCTCATAGCGGTCCCGTCTCTTAGGTAATATGCTTGAGAGTATTTAGAAAATGAATCAACGATACTTAAGAATTTCTCGCTCTGCACAGTTAAAAGATCTAAATGTACCAATTCAAACGGTTTGCTAGCAGGCGGTACTACTTGAAATTGCTGTTTGATCGGGTTACGGTCGTATTTACCTTGGCCACAGATCGTACACTCATTAATAAATTTAGTTATTTGATCTCTCAATTTCGGCCAATAGTACCTATGAGACAAGGCCAGATAACATTCGGTGATGCCGCGATGGTTCGTCTTGCCATCGTGGTATTTACTAATTATTTCCTGCTGTCGTAATATTCGCGGATGTTTTCTAATTCAATTTTTGTTAGCACAAGGTTCATTGCCGAATTTTTAAAGGTACGCTGTATTATAGGTATTATTTTGTACATAGCTTCAAATGGGTTAATTAGTAGGCCGGTTTTAATTTTAGGATGAACGTATTCTCTAATAGTGTTAATGACGTCTTCTTCAAGATTAGACTCCGATAACTGAATAGTAGTGCGTGTGTGAGTTTCAAAAGGTTTCAATACTACCACTTTGCCTTTTATATCGCCGACTACTGTAAATATAATTTGTTTAGTGAATTTATTCAAGGGGTCTTCCGTAATCGGCACTTCCAAGATGGGATCTTCAGCATCCGTGTGGACCGTAATGGTTCTAGAATCATCAGCAGCTTCCGGAGCACTAATGGTTCTTGAATCATCTAAGGAGCACGGTTTCTCAGAAGGGTTTACTATAATTGAGCTGATCTCCTCGTTATTTAACTCAATTCGCGATAGTGCAGCCGCGTTGGTGTTACTTTTACCAGATTTGTAAATAACAGTGAAGTCGTACTCGCTTAATTTTAACCGCCATCTTGTAAGCCTCGAATTGGGCTCCTTTAAGTTCATTACCCACTGCAATGGCTTGTGGTCGGTTATGATCTTAAATTTTCGACCAAACAGGCAGGGCCTAAAATATTTGGTGGCCCATACAATGGCTAGAAGCTCCTTCTCAATGGTACTGTAATTTAATTCGCTAGAGTTAAGTGTTCTTGAGGCAAAGGCGATAGGCTTGTCCGAACCGATGTTACCTTGAGATAAGATGGCTCCAATTGCGACATTGGACGCGTCTGTGGTCAATACAAATTCTCTTGAGAAATCGGGATATTGTAATATAGGATCGTTTGTTAAAAGAGCCTTACAGCGTTCGAAACAATTTATGTAATTTTGATTGAGATCTATTTTAGAGCCTTTCTTCAAACATTGAGTTAGTGGTTTCGTGATTCGAGCGAAATCTGGTATGAATTTCCTGTAGTATCCGAGAAGTCCGAGAAAACGTTTGATTTCTGTAGTTGTTTTAGGAAGAGGATATTGCTCTATAGCTTTAATCTTATTAGGATTAGGTTTCACGCCATCTCTACACACGACATGACCTAAGAATTCAGTCTCTAACTTTAAAAACTCGGACTTGTCCATCTGTATTTTAAAGTTACTAGATTCACGCAATTTTAAGAAGACTTTTTCTAAATTTACCATCATCTCTTGAAGAGATGTACCATGGACTATAATATCGTCCAAATAAACTAGACAGATGTTATTTTGTAGGCCTTTAAGAACATTATCCATTACCCTTTGAAAAGTAGATGGAGAGTTCTTTAAACCCATGGGCATTCTGAGAAATTCAAAGTGCCCGTTCTCGACCTCAAATGCTGTTCTCTGGACATCATCAGGGTCCATCTCAACCTGGTAATACCCACTAGCTAAGTCCAGGGTCGTGAAATACTGACACTTGCCTAATTTATCTAAAACGTCGGTAATATTGGGAATTGGATACTTGTCGTCAATCGTTTTCTCGTTAACCTTCCTAAAGTCTACGACAAGTCGCCACTTTGTCTTCCCGGATGCATCAGCCTTTTTGGGCAGGACCCAGATAGGCGAGCTCCATGCAGACTCTGAGGGTCTTATGATGTTCTGCTCAAGCATTTTGGCTATTTGATCTTTGACTTCTTGGCGGTGGACGTACGAATAGCGATAGCTCTTCGTATACACAGGAAGCTCATCTGTAGTTTTTATTTTGTGTTTTATCTTGTTAGTGAACGCTAAAGGTTCGCCATCAAGATAGAACACATCCGCGTAGCGCGAACATAAGGTCTCTAGATTAGCAAGCTCTTCGGGATTTAAATAATCGGTTCTAAGACAAGACAAAACTTCTTTAGCGCGAGTAGAAGTACGAATTTCGTGATTACTTTCAAGATTACAAATTTCGGCAGATACCGGACGGTCTAAATTCGAACCCTTCTGAAAATTTTCTTCCCTAGAGGAGCTAGGGTTGTCTAGTTCTTCAACAACGGGACTCTCAGTAGGGGTGTAGTTGCCCTCGTACTCATAATAACTTGAGTATGGATCATATGCAACACACCCTTGATCAAATTCGGGATAATCACTGTATTCAGAGAAGTTATTATAATTGCCCATAGTAATCGTAATCAGACTCGTTAAAATTAACTTCACGCGTTTTAAAATAATTTGTAGGAGGCGGATTACCGTACCGTCTCCATTCATGTCCCGACGGTGGTAAAGGTTTGGATGCAAAAGGGGCCACGCCACTCATAGGACGCGGTGCGTTGAAATTAGAAGGTTGGGTGAAGGGTCTATTATTCATCCTAAACACGTTGCTCTGAGGGTTATAGTTTGGCGGTGGAGCACGGAACATCTGCTGCGTGCGTGTGGGACCGCGAAACTGATATGACTGATTCGAATTAGGTCTCCAACCTTGCGTCTGTTGGAACGGTACCTGCTGCTGGCGCGATGGACCACTCATGTTATAGTTAGGTTGGCCTGAAGGGCCTGACATAGTGAAAGCGGGACCTTTCATCATAGAAAAGTTATTAATAGGTAGTTTGAAATTATACGGTGATGGCTGCGATGCTTGCCATTCTTTCTTACTAGGGCCACTATCGTTACGTTGTTGCAGATACAAAATGTTAAGCTCTTCCTAAACAAACTGAAGAGCTTTCTCCATCGTTTCGGGACGCATGCACCGTATTCTAGATCCTAAGGGATCTTTAAGGCCGCGTAAATAGGATTGCAAGGTTAACTTTTGATATAGAGTGCGTTTAGATTCTATTGTCGTACCAACGGTCTCGTGAAGCGAGACGTACGTCATTATGGTGCTAAAGAGATTCTGGCACCGCTCGCTCAAATTCCTGCGGGGTGCTAGCCCCTTGAGTTTGCAGGGAGAGGTCGTTATACAACGCCGTCTCGTCACGATGGTCCGCGAAGTTATTTATCAGCGCATTACGTATACCTCCCCAAGTATCCGGGATACCATTAGAGTTAATAAGCCTAGCCGCGGGCCCTACTACTTTATTTAAGATACCATTCATAAGAGCTAAATTAGCCAACTCATTTCCGGGAGCCTCGTTAAAATGTGCAATTACTATTCGATCCGAAAGATTGATGAAGCGCGTGAGTATATGGGGGTTACCATCGAATTCCGGAAGTAGTTTTAGGGACTTGTAAATCTTATCAATTTCGTCAGACATAGTGACGGACTCCAGATTCCTATTCTCGTCTATAGCACTAAACCTACTTATTTTCTTATTACTAGCAGCGTTACGCGATTCTCTCGGATGGAAAATCTTTACTAAGTTGATATAACGCCGCCTTAGTGCTTGAATGGCCAAACGACCAATGAGCAAATTTTACAGGAGACATTTTTTTATGTTTGTTATTTATATTATTAGAAGTATACTAATATCATTTCTGAATTAGAAACATTTAATATTACTTTATATGAATATTAAGTTGGTAATTAAAAATAATAATTAAATTACTGATTAATATTCATTTAATGGTGGAGGTTGGACAAAATGTCTTCAACAAAATTATGTGTATGGAGATTGAGCACAATGACATGGAGATAGTGCTCTAAAATGGCGTGTAAGTTAAGTGCTTGTTTGTCCAAACTACCATCAATACGCTATACAGTATGTTCAATTTCATACAAGATTTTCTGTACATTCGAACTCAGACTCAGAGAAGTGTTAGGATAGGGTAGGTACCTTTAAAGATAAACAACAAAAATACATATTATTTATTTTACAACGTTCAATGGTACCTGCATATTTATCTTAATTAAATAACTGCTATTACAAAAGCTGGTAAGTACTAAAAAAATAATATTTTAAAATATTTATTTAAATTTAAATTTATAATTATATTATTAATATATATATAAAATTTATTTTATAATTTAAATTTATTAATAAAAAAAAATAATTTAATATTTTATAATCATGGCTATTTTTTTTACTAATAATTTTATTTCGTACCTTTTTTAGCTTTAATTGTAGTATTTTTTTTATTTTGTTTACAATTATTTAATTTCTTTACAGTTACTCTTTCTTTTTAGTTTCCCTGTACGTTTATTTGTGGTTAGCATATTTTCTTCAGCATCTTTAATTGCTTCAACCTTTTTTTTTAAACGGTTTTATTTAGTTTGATACGTTTGTTGTTGTTGTTGTTGATGTTGTTGAGTTTAATTTAGTACTTAAAATTCCCCCCCCCCCTTCCTGTTGACCGATTGATCTGAAATTTGATTTTATTTTTACGTCTGATCAATGCCCTAGAGTGACGAGGAGAGTGGTGAGATGACTGGTGCCTTTTTTTTAACGCTTCCATGTAGTTTTTGTCTTCTAGGGCCATATATTTATAAACTGACCGAATATCTTGATTTTTTTTGCGTCGTCGTCGGGGGTTAAAAAGTAGCACTTAAAGTAGTTATACGGTCGTATCACGACTTGCGAGTATAAAGGTATAACAACCATCCTGTATATGACACACATGTAACTTAGAACACTAAAACAAAAGAATATCAATAAAATGCCAACGTACCTTTCGAAATTCAATTCGATCAATTTATAATCCTTATTCTTCGTTGTTACTGACATTTTAAAACACTTCATTAGTTTAAAAATCAATTAAATACTTAAATTTATCGTACAAAATCTGCTACTCGAAAACGAAACAAACAATATGATAAAAAAAAGGGGTTGCGTGGCTTCGGAATGCTTAGCTGTGATTAATTGGTCGATGGAGATTGGACAAACAAGAACGGAGACTATTATTTGGATGCGGTCATTTGAGCTAAATATGGAGTTAGACTAAACAAGAACTTAAAATAGTTTTTATATGGGAGATTGGATATTTTATTTTTGATAATTATGCAAGTTACATCCAAAAATATAAAAAAATATATATATTGCATAACGCGTAATCTGGGCTGCTATAGCTTGGAATAAAAAAGTCTATTTTGACAAAATTGGTCGAATGGCCATTTAAGCACTGGGGCGGCGATAACGTTATAGAATAAAATAGACACACCACAATAATAGTAATATATAAAATACACTTAAAAAGGACAAAGAAAATTACAGGATAAAGTATAAAGGATAAGTAAAGTTATAGGATAGCAAATACTTGAAAGATTCAAGGTACTTACAACATTGATTCAGTTTGAAGAATCGATTTCTGGATTCACATCGGCTGGAGCACGTAGATTGCGATACCCGTGACGCGGCGCGATAGCCACTCGGGCGGCTGGGAGTTTACGGAAATCTTCTGGGAAACCCGGACCGACCCGACGGGTATTCTACCGACTGCGCCAATTAAGCGTGGTCGCAACCGAAGTCTCAAAAAAAATCAATTTTATTGATACAATTTAATAAAAGTTACAATTTAATTACTTAAAATAATTATAATTAAAATTAGGTGAGACTCAACTGATGCCAGGTAAAAGAATGCGGTTTCCATGTCCGCGGAATCGCGGCGGCGGGCGGCGACGAGCCCGATGCTCGTTGCTGCGTCAGCTCCACGTGCGGTCAATGTTCAATATCCGTATGTTTGTGTAATTGAGGGCAATGCTATATCATGGGTTTGCATAGAGACGCCTTGCGTAACAAGAGCACAAAATGACAAACACTTTTAAAATATAAAAAGACATAAACATTTTTAATTAAACAATTTACAGGCAATAGTTAGAGCACAAAATGACAAACCCTTTTAAGATTTAAAATCACAATACCTACTTTTTAATAACACCATTTACACACAATGGTTAGAGTAAAAAATTACCAATAATTTAAAAATATAGAATGACCAACCACTTTTTATTTATATAACAAATTACACACTTAAAAAACTCTATCAAAATCAGCATTCTACACGCTCATGTCATGTTATTGTCGTCGTGTAACGGTTTAAAAGTATCCTTTTGCTTTAAAAGAAGTAATGTTACCACATTTGGTAGCACATTTGGTATTCTTAAATGAGTAAGAGAATACCAAATGTGTCAACCAATTACAATGCGATCTAATTGCGATTCAATAATGCCATTCGTAAATTAGCAGACTTGGGCCCCTGGATGAAAACTATATTGGTAGAAGCAAGATTTAAAAAAACAGGCGAGTCAACAATGGTAAAATTGCTCTACGCTTGCGTTCAGGACATCCATCTGCGAAGTTTGCATATTTAATGAAAAGAGCTAACTCACCTAATTGCAGTTCTTGTAATAAAATTGAAGACGTACAACATATGCTGATGGAAGAACAAAGCCGATGGGGAATCACTGTTCAATTAATTTAAAATAAATGCTAAAGACGTTGGATTAATTCTGATTTTTTTATCAAAACCTAAATCAGATCTGGCTAAAAAAAATTGTAAGTTGGTAAAGATAGCTGAACAGTGATTCCTGTAACAATTAATGATGTATTTTATTAGTTTAAGAGTGTAATTGGGAAGATAAAATGGGGCTGGCATATCCACGTGGACAAAAGCCCAGAAAAAAAACTGCTATTCCATTATCCAAAGATATAATGTGCCCTCTTTGGCCAACCGGAAAATCTATCCCTGAACAAAATTAAATGATCTGAAAAGTTTATTGTATCTCATACCAAAAGATGCGCAAGGTTTTAACAAATATTACAAGTTATAGGAATGTTGTAGACGACATTGACCGCTTTTCTGATGAACTAGACTTTAACATAGAGATAGATGCCAATAACATGACAGCATAAACATGTAGAATGCTAATTTTGATATGCAGTTTTTAAGTTGTGTTGTGTAAATTGTTTTATTTAAAAAGTGGTTAATAATTTTATATTTTAAAATTATTGGTCATTTTGTACTCTAACCATATTGTGTGTAAATTGTTTTATTTGTTAAAAGTATTTTGTCATTTTATATTTTAAAAAGCTTTTCATTTTGTGCCCATTGTTTTTAAATTTTTGTGATAAAGCAAGAGTATTTTTATTGTTATTTCATTTATTTTTATTCTTTTTACTTGTTTACAAAACATTGCCCAACCACAAAATATAATTTTGAAATAAAGAACCTCCCGATAATTTATTAAAAAAACGTTAACTATGCAAAATGAAAATAATTGTCTTTCCGCATATTTCCATAATATTACTCAGATAACTTTTCTTCAAAAGTTTTTCCAAAAAGAGTCTAATTATCTCGAATGTTGTAGGTTGGTTCTGTTTTGCTATTGTTTTGCTGTTTTAGAACAAACGTACAGCACACGCACAGTAGATATAATCAAGTGAATGTGAAAGGGTTTCGAAAGCTAATTATTTTTTTTTGTTACTATGTGAATTTAGTAGTTTTTGGTAGCCATAGATGTCAATGCGACTAAAATCATTCAATTTAGTGAAATGCAAAACAAATCCAAGCTACTCAGTTCATTGTTAAACAACTAACTAACTGTCCAAAATTTACTAAGTTTTTTAGTTTTTCATTGTCACCTGTATTTGATATGCAGACTAGAACCAAATAACATGGTTCTTTTTTATATTATATTAACAAGAAGCATGTGGCTTGGTTCCAGTTTGCATAATAGAACTATTGAACATCTGATGAGGAAAATGAGGTACCATGTGCCGTGGTTCTATTTAGCATATTTAAAAAGCTCTGTATTAAAAAATAGGCAGCATGGTTCTCGTTTGTTTTTTAAGAACTTTGATAATGTGGGTTGGTATCCAAGGTGTCTTTTATTTATGGTAAGGAGTCTATATAATGCCAGGATCTTTTTTTAGCATGGCAAGTGTTTAATGAGGATTCCAACTGTATAGGTAACTCATTTTCACACAAGTTATGGGTTAGTTCTGGTTTGCATAACTACGTCCAATTGTATCTGGAACATAATAGAGAAATATACACCATTACGTCATAATGCAAAATCTCAACACCCTAGTTGGTTTTGTAAGGGTCTTATTCATAATTTTATTTAACAAAATAAATATCATCGCTTATATGTGAAGTACCATAATCCTCGTGACTATGATACTTATTCAATGTTGCGCAGATGGTCTAAAAAGGAAATGAATTTTTTACAGAAAGTACATCGACCAAATAGAAGATAATATGACCCAAAACATTAGAGCGTTTTGGGCTTATACAAAATCTAAAAAAACAACAAACAATATTCCCAAAACCATATATTACAATGACCTACGAGCCAATAACGCCGCGGATGTTCCAAATATTTTTGGTGAATATTTCTCTTCCGTATACGGCCTTGCTTCTGCTGTTTCATATACACCAAATCCCCCCCCCCCCCCTCAAACTACTCCCTGGTCAATATTTTATTTACTGAAGAAGAAGTTCTTCGTCATATGAAAGGGCTTCAAGTAAATAAGGGCGCGGGTCTTGATGAAATCCCTCCCATTTTTATCAAAAATTGTGCTTCAGCATTAGCCGCACCTGTGACTATTTTATATAACAAGTCTGTGCAAGAGGGTATTTTCCCTGACTTATGGAAAATGGCAAAAATAACACCCATTTTTAAATCGGGCGATAAAAGCAACGCCTCCGACTATCGTCCAATCAGTATATTAAATTGTTTTGCGAAGTTGTTTGAAAGTCTGGTATACGACCGCTTATATAATCATTTTAAACATATACTAAGTGATAAACAGCATGGTTTTATTAGTGGTAAATCAACTAGCTCTAACTTAATTAATTACATAGAGTACATTTCTAGATCATTCAATAATAAAATGCAAATTGACAGCATCTATACTGATTTCTCAAAAGCTTTCGACCGCGTTAACCACCACATACTACTAATCAAAGCTCATCATCTTGGCATTCATGGTAGTCTTCATAGATAGTTAGAATCATATTTGCGTAATAGGACGCAGCTAGTTGCTGTGTACGGTTATGAGTTCCGTCAAGGACGATATTAGTCTATGGTTCCGTCCTTTTATTTTACCTTCTGGTGTACCTCAGGGGTCAAACCTGGGACCTTTGCTCTTTCTGATTTTTTTCAATGACCTATTAGAGAATGTCACTTGCAATTGCCTAGCGTATGCTGATGATATTAAACTCTTTAGTGTTGTCTCCTCGCTGGATGATTGTAAACGCATTCAATAAAATATAGATATTTTAAGTGACTGGTGCAAAATAAATATGTTGCATCTTAATGCTAATAAGTGTCAATATATTACTTTCACTAAAAGGCAGAATGTCTTTCTATTTGATTATCGCGTCGATGGATTGGCATTGCAACGAGTGTCTGTTATGAGGGATCTTGGTGTCTGGTTCGATACTAAGCTGACATTTAAAACCCATTACGATCATATAATAGGCAAAGCAAAGAGGATGCTTGCGTTTATCTCTCGAATTTCCAAACCATTTAAACGAATTTCAACCTTTTTGTTGTTGTACAATACTCTTGTGCGATCTCAACTTGAGTACTGTTCGTCAGTATGGGCGCCTGTGTATAATGTCGACATCAATAGAATAGAATCAGTGCAAGCTTGTTTCTTGCGATCCCTTGCAATAAGATCAGGAAAAAGGCGTACTCTTCCCGTGAACGTGTTACTTTGGTGTAAAGAGCCTCGAGAGTAGAAGAAAAGTTTCTGACTTGTGCCTATTACATAAACTGGCCAATGGACTGTTAAGTGAGCGTCTGTTAAGCATGTTGTTTATTAATACTCCCACACGATCCCAAAGGAACCCCCGGCTTTTCAGCATTCCACTGACAAACAATAATGTAACTCGGAATGATCCCATTAATAGAATGTGTGAATTGTACAATGATCTTGACTGTTCTTTTAATATTTTCCATCAAAACATAAATATGTTTGGGTATAACTCAAACAGTATTATATTCTAATTACTTGTTCTTTTTATTTTTTGTTTTTCTTTTTAATATAATAATTTTTAATTGAAAGTTGTATACAATATAAGGCTTTCAGATTTACACTAAACTTTCTGTTCAACTGTAATAATATGTATTTTTTTAGTTTGTAAGCTGTTTTTGTATTTTAAGTAAATAAATAAATACCTTCGTACGACTAAGTATTACCAGTTACCATTCATTATATTATATTGGAATAATAGTTAAATTACTACACTAAGAAGAAAGTGTTGTGAAAAATGTTAAGCATCGATAAATTAAAAAGTAATAGTAATGTTCAATTAAATGATTTAGATTTCCTCTGGATGAAATTTAACGTGCACAGTGGACTGCTGCAGTGTCTCCCGAAGATAGTTGGACACCAAAAAAACGCCAACATTTTACTGTCGGGTGTTTTACCAGTGACGACAAATGACGTAAACTGAGAGATGATGAATTGGTGAGTGACGGTCAAACAAAGTCGGATAATATTTACCTCAGCTACACGCTCTGCTTGAAGGTTCCCAAGTTGCCTCTAGCCTCTAATCAATAAAATATTTTTTTCGATCTTTCGTTTTAAAATTAATCAACTGAGCACCATTTTGTATGAGAATTTTTTAGAATTTCTTAAAGTCGTCATAACATAATGTGTTCAAAATGCCATCATTTTATATCCACCCATAATCTAATATAATCTCATAATCTCCACCCCCTAAACCATCGGCGTATACTGCAAGTAATATTTTTCCCAACTGGTTGGCCATGGCCGTTCTCCACTGTACATACATACCTACCATTACACCGTTTCTAAGCAGGCAGAAAACTAAAGAATTGTATACCTACTCATAGATATTCTTTACTTTCCAGGACACACACAAAAGTGAGCTATCAAGCACTACGACTTCAGCAACTTTGCTGTTACCTTATTTAACAAAATCTGTTGCTGCTGAGCGTGGCAGCACCATCGCTAAATTACAATAGGAAATTTTGAGGCCAAAAACACTAGCCCAACCACAAACAATAATAATTGGTGGCAGCACTAAGTTTCATGTTTTGTCTCTTGTAGTCGCCCTAAAGCTTGTTTTTTTGCTTTTCAGTTATTATTTTTATATTTTTGACGCAGTCAGATTTTTTGTTTTTTTTTTAAATATTTTTTTATTTCACACTTTTATGTTTTAAGTACCTACTAATAATTAGTCGGTTAAAAATTACAAATTACTTTCTTTAGTAAGTAAAGGGTTTTTTTTTGTTTAAATTCAACACAATTAATATAAATTAAATGTAATAATAGTTGTTTTATTTGAATACTATACACCTAACCCATTGGCAGTGCTTTCGCTGAACTACGCTCAGATGCTAGCACTGCCACACTGACTACAAGCACTGCCACACTGACTACAAAGTAAGGTTCTGTGGGATACAGAATGTTTACGCGGACGAAGTCGCAAGCGTGCCGCTAGTTATAATAAAAACAATACCTAGTTTTTATTCGTAGTATAACCCGCGCCAAACATCTAGCTCGCTGTGAACACGAGGCGATTCTCGTCGCAGTAGCACAATATGGGTGACAGCGGTAAGGGGGGGGGCGGGGTACACCCTCGCGCACTCCTGCGCATGCGGGCTCGCCATGTGTATTCGTTTGTTTTGGTTTAGCAGTGGAAAGTACAGTCACGAGTATATTTTTTTTGGTCGCGTCGCGATTTTAGGTGTTTGTTGTTACGTTACTATTTTAAGTTGTCGATTTATGTTTTTGTTACTGTTATTGTAGGAGTAGATACTGTTTTGTTTTGACGTGACAACGTCTTATAAATTGGTTTGCCGGGTGACACTTCAAGAAACTGCGTTACGCTCTGCTCACGTTATGCGCTCACAATGAGAGCGAGTGAGAGGCACGCGTCCCTTCCACTCGGGCATGGTTAGCCCGCCTAAGAGCGAGAGAGACAGACATAAAAAGTGAAAGGCACGCGTCCCTTCCATATTATTTCATCCTTCTTCCTACTATACGAATGAATATTCACATTAAAATTATTTTACCACTCAAAGTCGTTGTCACGTAAAACTTTCGCCCGTATACCGACTTTACAGGCAACCAATTTTTTTTGAAAGGCAGTTCGTTCCGTCTTAATTCCATTGTAACTTCTGTCAACTTTGAGTTACTTCCACTCACTGCCACAAATCATTCTTCTAATTGTCAGCCATCTCTCCTGGACGTACACATAGTTTTAAACCCAGATTCTGTCCTTTTACATGGACAAACTACAGCTCCATTCTCCTAGCACGACCTCCTCTATCTATCTTATCGTGTACGTGCCCCCAAATCTAAAACCAAAGTAATTTTCCGACGTAATTTTGGTAGTATCTGTGTGGATCGCTTGAGAGAAAGTTTTTCTAGGGTGGACTGGTCTGGCTTGTTTGTGGCTGACTCTGTAAATGAGAAGGTTACAATACTTAACAAACAGTTAACACAACTGTTTGATTTGCATACCCCACTCAGACCAGTGCGCGTTAAGCATCTACCTGCGCCTTGGCTAACACCCGCGATAAAGAAAACTATGCAGCGTAGAGATAAGGCCAAATCAAAATTAAAAAGATATCCAGGTGATGACAACCTGCTCACCTACAAAAGGCTGAGTAATCTCTGCAATCGACTTTGCCGGGATGCTAAGCGACGGTACATCCACTCTGCGATAGATGGTTTACCTCCGGATCAAACTTGGAGATTTTTAAAATCCTTCGCCGTTGGTAGGGACCGCATCAGTTCTGTGGATTTACCTGATGTTAACCAGCTTAACAGCCATTTTACGAGGTCACCAATTACTTTTGATAACTCCATCAAGTCGGACACGCTTTTATATTTAGAATCATTGACTCGTCCTGACTGTGAGCCTTTCTCATTCCGTGAAGTCTCTGTGGGGGAGGTTAAGAAGAATATCCTATCCATAACTTCCAAGGCCGTGGGTGAGGATGGTATTTGTCGTAATATGCTGATGCCTATCTTGGAAGATGTTGTACCTATAATTACACATATTTTAAACCATTCACTGGCAACCAACATCTTCCCGTCTGATTGGAAATTAGCCCACGTCATTCCCATTTCTAAGTCCGCTTCCCCTACTGCTTTCTCTGAATTTCGTCCTATTTCTATCCTCCCACTCCTGTCCAAAGTCCTGGAAAGCGCTGTTCAGAAACAACTTTTTTCATATGTATCTAAGCACAAGCTAATAGGTCCGTACCAATCTGGTTTTCGTCCTGGCCATAGCACAGTAACAGCCTTGTTAAATGTCACAGACGATATCCGCCACGCCATGGACAACCGGTTTTTTACGATTCTTATTCTACTGGATTTCAGCAGCGCTTTCAATTCTATTGACCATGACATCCTTCTTGCCATTCTCCATTCTCTTAACCTTACCCCTGCAGTGATCGAGTGGTTCTCGGACTATCTACGCAATCGCTGCCAGAGGATCAGGAGTGGGGACTCGCTCTCGGATTGGGCTCCCCTTACAGCGAGAGTGCCGCAAGGTGGGGTACTTTCACCTCTTCTCTTTTCAATCTTTGTTAATGAGCTCGCTAAAGTTCTATCTTGTCCGTACCACCTTTATGCGGATGACTTACAGATTTATAGGCATTTCGATGAATCAAATACTCACACTACAATCGAAACAATTAATAAGGATCTCCTCGCGGTGAAGGCTTGGGCGGGTGCTTTTGGATTGCTGGGAAACCCTACCAAATCACAAGCTATTATTATTGGTAGCAATAGGCTGTACGATAGTTTAGATCTAGATGGACTCCCCAAGGTTACGAATAATGAAGTAAATCTTGCTTATGCACAGAAAACAAAAAATCTTAGCCTCGTTCTTGATCACACTCTGTCCTGGAGATTACAGGTAAATGAAGTGAGTAGGCGCATGCATTATTCCTATCATCCTCTCAAGCGACTCCAGTTTTTCCTACCATACAACACCAAAATTATGCTCGCTCAGTCCCTTCTTCTCCCTCTTCTCGACTATGCCAATGTTTGTTATTTAGATGCGACTGAAGAGCTGCTTAACAAACTGGAGCGCCTGCAAAATTTGGCCATTCGGTTTATATTCGGTTTGCGAAAATATGACCATATTTCAGAGTTCCGGTCTAAGTTAAAGTGGCTCCCTATACGCCTTCGCCGAGATATGCACATCCTATGCCTCCTTTACAAAATCTTTCACTACCCCCAGCTCCCTTATTACCTACGTTCCCGCTTCACCCCCTTACCTTCTTCTCGCCTCAAACGTTATTGTGATACAAGAACTCTATCCTATCCACAATCGAATTCAAAATTTTTCCACAATTCCTTCACTGTCTATGCAGCTAGATTGTGGAACAACTACCGGCTAGCATACGTGAGAGGTCATCGGTAGAATCGTTCAAACACCATCTCAAAGAGCACTACCTATCAAACTTAAGTGATAATCAGTAATATGTATAAGTAATTTGTTTTATTATATCTTATATGTGTATGTGTATTTATTTATATAAATATATTTAATTTATGTATGTAAGTATATAAGTTTAGCGCAATAAGTCCCGCATATTTAATTTTTATCACCACAGCTAGGGTTAGCTGGAAGAGATCTCTTCGAGAGATAAGCTCACCCTTGTATATGTCCTGTATAACGTGTGTTTTTATGTAATTTATTTGTGCAATAAAGTATTAAATAAAATGCCTAGACGTAATACAATTGTACGTGGCAAGCTAGAAAAAATATTTATAACGTATAGGAGTTTATGAAAAAAGAAGCTGACAAAGGTATACAACTTGACCTTAAACATTTACAAAAAAGAATTGCGGCTGCCATCTGGATTCAGTATGGACTATGGACAGTGCGCAGAATTAAAGAAAAAGCAAATAAGTCGGATCTTTGGACAGTTTTCTGTACTCCCGATAAGGAAACTAACAGCATCCATTATAGCTTCTTAAAATGTTATTTTTTTTAAATATATGTATGCTTAAAATTTAATTGTTGTTATTAATTTATCCTGGTTAATTTTGGGTATTAAAAAATAAATAAAACGCTTATTTATAAATTATCTTGATGTAGTATTGTATAAATATTATAAAGCTCTAATTATAATGTTGCTAACTGTACACCTGCGCGTCGCAACTTCAGAGCGAGCTAGAAGTTTGGCACTACCTATACCTACCTACCCAATATTTTTAGTGGAAAATTCGAGTCGTTTATAATCAATATCGGCAAAGTAGGGTTGACCTAAATTTTGGCAATGGGCGATTTTCTGAAAGCCCAAATCAAAAAATATAAATTAGTTCAAAAGAACTCGATAGATGGCGTTTTATGAAAGCCGAGCCGTACACAAATGGTGTACTTTTGTTTGTCAACCAAAACAATAAATATTTTAATTTTAGGACCTATTTCTATTTTACATAATTTCGTTCACAGTTTGACAGTAGCACAATATTGATATTTTCCAAAGAGATTTAAATAGTAATAGAGCGGCTATTGTACACTATTTCACACAAAACTTTGAGCTGGTGCTCAAGTTACGCCATCTAACGTTGAAAGGCACATCCTTTTATTAAGAATATTATGAAGTATACTAAGATCAATTAGAATCAGTTTTACCTACCCCACGATAGGTGTCGCTCTGCGGTAGGGATGTTCCGTTATGAAATTCGACAAATCGATAATTTTGATGTAATTAACCAAAATCAGCATAAACAATATATAACATTTGAACAAGCAAGTGACAATTAGGGAAAATAATGAAAATTCAAATACTATTTATTTAGTAATAAAGTGTTACATTATTAACAACTAATTATAAAACAATGTGAAATAACATAAGTACCTAGCTAGTACCTCAGAACAGCATACTGACAACATTCATTTTTGAATCCACCCGCGATCACTTATCATAAGTAAGGATTATTATACACTCCCGTATACCAAAATCGAGTCTACTTTAAAACGTATCTAACATGGTTGTGTGATTGGATTTAGGAATCAATTCATGGGAATGATAAGGTAAATGGCTGACTTCAACAGATTAACACGAGTTGATCCATATAGTGTTTCATTTGTATATATTTAATCACGTTTATTTTTCATAAAATACCTAAGCAAACATAGATAGTTAGTTAGTTTTGCTGGGTTGTTTCCGCACTTAGCCACTTGATTGGGCCATTGTGCGTGTCATGTTTACATCTTACTCCAACCAACCCAGGTCCTCCCAAAAAGTAAGCAGCCTTTTCAGACTGCTGCAGGCTTCTGGAAGTGATGCCGGCGATTGGAGAATCCGTTGCCCGTTGATCTGCCACGCTTCTGCATTCCATGAGCACGTGTTGTGGCGTTTCTTCTGCCTCCATGCATCCTCTGCACAGAGGGCTGTCTGTCACACCTACGTTAAACAGATACGTGTTTACGGGACAGTGGCCAGTTATGATACCTAAGTTTTTCGGATTCTGTCCCTTTTTAGTCTAATGAGGTTGCGCGCAAGTCTTTTTGATGCCACCAGAACTGCATTTTTTGTTTGCCTACATCCATCACTGTTTATCCATTCCGTTAGGTGGGTTTCCTCAGTTTTGTTGCGCAGCCATGTTTTTATTTGGGCCTGAGGTATGGGCATTAGTGGTTCCGGTCCATACACTACTGCCTTTGATCCCCTTTTGGCCAATTCGTCTGCTGCGTCTTTACCAAGTGAGTTGCTGTGTCCTTTGATCCATTGCAGAGTTACTCTGTTTGTGTTTTCAGTGGATTGGAGTGCGTTGTGACATTCCGGTATGAGGACAGAAGTTATAGTATTGTTGTGTAGAGCTTGAAGTACAGATGCACTGTCTGAGATAATTTTTATATTTAAGTCTCTGACATCTCTGGCTGCGATCGCCTATGCCGCTCTTGTGAGACCAATGCATTCTGCTTGAAGATTGTGTTTAAAGAGTAGTTGTTGTAGAGTAGGGTAGTTGATATTTTGATATTTGGGTGATATGGATGACAAATGATACACGTCTTTAGGGTTCGAAGTCCGTTTATTACTGGCTAATATTTAAATGCATTTTCGGCGGCGTCGCAGCGCACGCACACATAGGTACACAACGCAGCGTGCGGGCGGACACATACACATCATTCCTCCACACTTAGTTTTGCCTGTTAACAATATTAAAAACTTCATTGGTACAATTATAAAAGAATTTCTTATAATCAACTTTCTCTTTTTGTCGCCTTGGGCGTCCCACTAACGGTGCAGAATCAAGGGCAGGTAGTGAGTCGCCGCCAGCTGACGAGGGAAGGTCGGACGGTGTCGGGGGCGCGGCCGAGGGCCCGCCAGTAGGCACCGGCAGCGGCATCGTTGGTGTCGTGCCGTCACACAAGCTACTTTCACCTTCCTCAGCACAGTCTACAAACTCATCTATGCAATCATCGTCCAACTGCGTATCAACCACATTTGAGGAACTATGTTCTATTAAAATTGGTATTTCTAGATCTGTATTTCCTTCCGGATTAGACGATGAATGCGTAGCAGTGCTGCTGTGTCGCTGGGCTGAGTTACAAAGAGGGGTTGGTGAATTCGATGCAATATTTGTCGATTCGCCAGGAGAACACCCTCTATATTTAATTAATTGATCGACATGTCTGATACAATTTGTAGAAAACTCAAATACAAAAATTTTATACATTCTTTTGCCTACACTCAGTTCCACTCTCCCCAATTGCCAGATTTCATTGCGTGCACTGTACCACCTCACCCAAACAATATCACCAGGAGCAAAACTGCGTGCAACCGGCTGTTGTTCATTGGTAGAAATTACACTTTTACCTGTTTTGCTTTTAATAGGTTGAATTAAATCTAGTCGCGATTTTAGGTTGCGGCCAAACATAAGTTTGGCGGGGGTTTCACCTGTGGTACAATGCACGGCGTTCCTATACTCAAATAAGTAATCCAATAAAACTTCTGAAACCATGCTAGGTGGTAAGCTATCTTTCAATATACATTTTAACATTCTTTTACATGTTCGGACTGAATTTTCCGCTTGTCCATTGCTACACGGGTGATAAATTGGGGAGTTCATGTATTTAATGCCATTGCAGTTACAAAATTAATTAAATTCCTTACAGTTTATTTTAACGTCGTTGTCTGATACCAATACGTTTGGTAGGCCGAAAGTTACAAAAATGTTTTTTAACTTAGTAATGAGTGCTTGCGTATTAGTACCGTTATTCATGTAAACGCATTCTAACCACTTGCTAAAGGCGTCTACAATGACTAAGTACACCTTTTGACCAATAGTCATGTAGTCAATGTGAACGCGGTGCCAGGGTGCCGCCGCGCGCGGCCAGGGCGCGGGCGGCGCGCGCGGCGGCGCGGCCCGCAGCGCGGCATACGTCTCGCAGCCGCCTATCCATTGCTCAATGTCGGCATCTATACCCGGCCACCACATTCTACTACGAGCGTTGCTTTTCATTTTTATAATGCCTAAATGTGTACTATGTAACTCCTTCAACATTTGACGTTTTAATGTTGGAGGAATAACCACTTTGTGCCCTCGTAATAAACAACCGTTTTCTTCCTGCAAATCTGTTCTGCAAAGAAAGTAAGGTGACAAAAACTTACATTTTACTTTGCGAGGCCAACCATTATTCATATACTTGATAACCTTATTTAGGATTTGGTCACTTTCTGTTGCCCGTTTAACGTCGCAAGCTGTAACTGAGTGAACCATACGTATCAAATTCGTTATCGGTATGACTGTAAGTTTCTGACAAGGGTGCACGTGAAAAGAAATCCGCTACGGAATTACTGATTCCGGAGGTAAACTCCACTACATAATTATATGCTGATAGTATGATTTTATACCTTTGAAGTCGCATCGCGGTTGTTACCGATATACCAGATTTTTTATCAAAGATCGACACCAACGGTCTATGATCGGTTTTTAAAATGAATGGTTCATTTCTACCATAGATATACTGGTGGAACCGTTTTATTGCAAAAATTATTGCGGTGGCCTCTTTCTGTATTTGACTATAGTTACGCTCATTAGGCGTCAACGATCGCGATGCGTAAGCCAAAGGTCTTTCCACCCCCGCGTTATCGCGCTGCGACAGGACGGCGCCGAGCCCGCCGGGGCCGGCGTCGGCCGCCAGCACGAGCTGCGCGTCTGGCTCAAAGTGTGCCAGCACGCACTCCGACGCCAGCTCGCGCCGCACGCGCCGCACCGCCGAGCGCTGCCGCTCGCCCCACTCCCACTCAGCGCCGGCTCGCAACAACTCATGCAAGGGACTGAGTAGTGATGATGCGTTCGGAATGAAGTTCCTATAATAGTTTACTATTCCTAAGAAACGCTTAATTTCACTAATGTTTGACGGATCGGGGCACTCGAGTATAGCTCGCACCTTCTCGGGGCAAGTTTGCAGGCCATTCTTATTTATTACGTATCCTAGATAAGTAACACTGTCCTTTAGGAATTCGCATTTCTCTCGCTGCAGTCTTAACCCCGCTTCACTGAAACGACTTAAAACGGTCCGTAAGCGCTCCAAATGAATGTCCTGACTGGGACCACTGATGCAGACGTCATCGAGCCAGATACTTACGCCTTCAATGCCAGACAGTAAAATTTCCATCGATTTTTGGAAAATCGCTGGTGCGTTGGCTAGACCGTACACAAGACGAGTATATTTAAAAAGTCCCTTAGGCGTATTTATCGTTGTAAGCTCTTGTGAGCTGTCTTCAAGTAAGTATTGATTATATGCACTTTTTAAATCTAGTTTGGTATATTGCTGTCCTCCACTGAGTTTAGCACTACCTCCTCTATCCGCGGTAAAGGATATTTATCCACTACCAAATCTTTATTTATGGTGACAGAAAAATCGCCAGCAATTCTGACCTTACCGTTCTCTTTTACTACTGGTACTATAGGGGTCGCATAGTTTGAATGACTAACTGGTACTAATACGCCGAGGCTCACTAACCTGTTGAGTTCTTCTTCGACCTTATTTTTAAGAGCAAATGGAATAGGACGTGGTTTGAAAAATTTTGGAACTGAATTTTCTTTGAGCTGTAATTTTACTTTAAATTTATTAAACGTGCCCAATTCATCACTCCACAAATGTGAATATTGTTGCACCAATTTATCGAGCTTACTTTCTTGTTTAAAAGAGACAACATTATTTAAGTCTGACATACACTGAAAGAACAAAAAGGTTGATTTTGCACGGGTTGGCGACACATTAGTTGAATTAACAAAGTGATGGGTTAAAGCAACATGAACAAATTGTTGTTTTCACAGAAAAGTTTTTGTTGGTATGAAAACAGTTGTTTTTACCTATTTGTACACGTTGGCGTAACAATTCATGCATAATTCAATAGGTAATTGTTGATTTTACTGTTCAAGATGTTGAAATAACCATTTTTAAAGTTAAATTTACAAAATAAATACGTTAAAACAACAAAAGATATTCAACCATTTGTCGATTACCAGAAACAACAAAATAAATTTGTTAATGATGCCTATTCCCTATAGTTGATTTAATGTAAATTTTAATGTTGGAACCAAGCTGATTGGCATAACCCTTTCAAATGTTTGTTTCAACCGATCCACATACAGTTGGGATAACAATATAAGCAGGTAAAAACCACAGCAAGACATAAAGTTAAACCAACACGTTCGAATGGTTAAACGAACACCCGAATGATGGTTAAAATAATGATATAAATTCTATACAAAAAAAGTAATTGACACGACCCATTAAAATGTTTGTTTCAACCGTGACACAAATAGCTAAGATAACAGTATTAAACAGGTAAAAACAACAGCAACACATAAAGCTTAATCAATATGTTCGAATGGTAAAACTAACTCAAGAGCAAGGGTTAAAATAACAACATAAATAGGTTAAGTCCTATACAAAAAAAACGATTGACACAACCCTTTCAACAGCTTGTTTCAACTGTCACACAAACCGTTGGGATAGCAATGTACACCGGTAAAAACAACACCAATAAAAAAAGCTAAATTAACCTGTTTGAATGTTTAAAGTAGCCCTTCAGAGTGTTTGATTTAACCGTCACATAAACAGTTGGGATAACAATATAAACAGTTAAAAACAACAGCAAGATTCATAACTAATTCAACAAATTCGGATAGTTAAACTAACTCACGAGCTAGGGTTAAAATAAATATATAAACAGGTTAAGTCCTGTACAAAAATTATCGATTGACACGAGCCTTTGAAATGTTTGTTTTAACCGTCACACAAACAGTTGAGATAACAGTAATCAACAGGTAAAAGCAACAGCGACACATAAAGCTTAATCAATATGTGCGATAGATAAAATTAACTCAAGAGCAAGGGTTAAAATTCTCTTTCAAATGTTAGTATTAACCATCACACAAATAATTGGGATAGCAACATAAACAGGTAAAAACAACACCAAGCCAAAAAATTAAATCAACAAGTTTGAATGGTTGAGCTAACGCTTACGAACGTATGTTATAACCGTCACACGAACAGTTGGGATAGCAATAAAACAGGTAAAACAACAGCAACACATGAGGCCAAATCAACATGTTTGAATGGATAAAGTAACTCACGAGCTGGGGTTAAAATAATAATATAAACAAGTTAAGTCCTACACACAAAAAAAACGATTCACACAACCCTTTCAAATGTTTGTTTTAACCGTTACTCAAACAGTTGGGATAGCAACATAAACAGGTAAAAACAACACCAAGACAAAAAACTAAATCAACAAGTTTGAATGGTTGAGCTAACGCTTTCGAATGTATGTTAGAACCGTCACACGAACAGTTGGGATAGCAATATAAACAGGTAAAAACAACACCAAGACAAAAAACTAAATCAACAAGTTTGAATGATTGAGCTAACGCTTTTGAATGTATGTTAGAACCGTCACACGAACAGTTGGGATAGCAATAAAACAGGTAGAAATAACAGCAACACATTTAGCCAAATCAACATATTTGAATGGATAAACTAACTCACGAGCTGGGGTTAAAATAATAATATAAACAAGTTAAGTCCTACACAAAAAAAACGATTCACACAACCCTTTCAAATGTTTGTTTTAACCGTTACACAAACAGTTGGTATAGCAATATAAACAGGTAAAAACAACACCAAGACAAAAAACTAAATCAACAAGTTTGGATGGTTGAGCTAACGCTTTCGAATGTATGTAAGAACCGTCACACGAACAGTTAGGATAGCAATAAAACAGGTAAAAACAACAGCAACACATGAGGTCAAATCAACATGTTTGAATGGATAAACTAACTCACGAGCTAGGGTTAAAACAAATAATATAAACAAATTACGTCCTAAACAAAAAAAAACGATTCATACAACCCTTGCAAGTCTTTGTTTTAACCGTTACACAAACAGTTGGGATAGCAATATAAACAGGTAAAAACAACACCAAGACAAAAAACTAAATCAACAAGTTTGAATGGTTGAGCTAACGCTTTCAAATGTATGTTGTTAAATTAAACGCTACCTAAATGCTAAATACGAGTAATCTGAGATAAAATTACTGTGTCACATACCTACCTACAATACAGACAAACCGACATAGCGAAACTATATCTATATTTGTATTTGCTTTCGTATGTCTAACTGTTCAGCTTTTCCGTCTATAGTATAGGTCACTCTCTCAACCGATTCTCGTGAAAATTTGTGAGCGAGCTCGATACCTATTTATAGTTAGGGCAAAATGCTTTTGTATGTCCGGCCCTATGATCTTGTTTTGGAAGATAACAAGATGAAAAGTGGAATTAAACGCCATACTTACCTACCTTAACAGTGTAAGTAGGTCCCTACTGTTAAACGAGCTTTGATTTTTTAATGGATTGTCGAAAACGGCTGTACTTAACGATTTCGATGTTTACGCTATAATTAGTGCTTTAACAGGACACAAACTTCTCAAATGTTTGTTTTAACCCTTTCACAAATAGTTGAAATAACAATTTAAATAATTTGTGCTGATCTCCCGGCAACGTCGCAAATTACTATCTGCGCGCGCTCAAGAAACAAGGGCGTCTATTCAAGAAAAGTTCGGCTATGCGATTCTCTAAGCGACACAGACGCAGCGCGCATGGCGGTGATCTGCTTTCTCTTTCCAATTCTATGAATATAAAAGAGACAGAGTTAATTCTCAGCGCTGCGGCAGCCGAACTTAGAGAATCGCACTGCTGTTGACAATGACATGTGAGTGGACACTTATGATGTTATGGTTACATTATCGCGATTCGGCGAATGTTTGAACTGTCGCGTCGTGTAGCTATAGCCAATCAGTTTGCTGAACCTACCGCACATCAAAGGGATATTTTCTCAAACTTGCAATGAAATGTTGACATGACTTACTTCAATTAGGTCTGGAAATACTACGTAACCGGTGCGATGAGTGAAGATGATATGTAAAGGAATTTCATACAGCCCAATACACCTACCTAGGCCCGTAAAGCAACAGTCTTCAGCAGGCACATTGTTTTCATTTGATCCAATGTAGTTCGCCCGAAAATTTTATATAATTATATAGGTAGAATAGTTTGCCGTAGAAAAAACACGAAGTTTTTATCGCGTCAATGCGACACGAATTTTTGCCCGATAATTTAGCATGATAGTGATATTGTTATGGATTGTCCTGGGTGTTAAAATAGGTTTTACTTATCCTAATAATAGTTACGCACAATATTAATTAGGCATAACTTTTAAGACACATTTTTTTAAGGATAACTTGTATTAGCATAATAATTGTTAAACATACTATTCTAAAGCCTAATACTTGCTGACGCATAATTATATTTAAGCATAATTTTGTTGGGCATAATAATTATACTATCGGGAAAAAGTAAGGTTTGGAAACTTTGTGTTTGCATTTGATAAAATACTTTTCGTATATAAAATAAACATGTTTAGGGCCACACCCACGCCGCACCCTAACCTGCTATTACACTACAGTAACCAATTTATATTAGATATACCTAATACCTACTTTTGGTTTTTCAGATTCAATTATCTATCACTTAAATTTAAAATATTGCAAAGACAAAACCTGTTAAAAAACCAATTCAAATTATAGCCGATTTTGAAACTGTAACCTCACCTTCTGTTTTATGTTATCTACCAGACTATCTTTATGCCTAATAACTATTAGACGAATAAACAATATGCCTTGTAACTTTATGGAAATCAAAATTAGGGCGAAAAACATTAGCCTAAACCATATTTATGCTTAATGAAATAGTATGCCAAAAACAATTAGGTCAAAATATTATTATGACAAATAAAAATATGCCTAACTCGTTATGCCAAATTAAATTAGGACAAAGAAAATAGGCGAAAAAGAGGGATCCCGTTAAAATAACGGGCACTTTGATCACGTTTATGGTATTTATTATCGACTAATAACTAAATCTAGCTTAAAAATAAGTGAGCGCCAGGAGAATTTTCGTCAGATGTTCAACTGGATATTCTGCCTAACCAAGCTCGTAGGTGTTTCACATAGCTCAGCCTTGTAGATTAAACCGTATACAAAAAGGGCGTGTCCTTAGTCTACAAAGAAACATTCATCGTGTCAATACTTGCAACGCACTGGATAAAATTATGTATAAGCTGGCCCTTTCAAATGTTTGTTTTAACCGTTACATAAACAGTTGGGATAACAATATAAACAGTTAAAAACAACAGCAAGATTTATAACTAAATCAACTAATTCACATAGTTTAAACTAACTCACGAGCTAGGGTTAAACTAAAAATATAAACATGTAAAGTCCTGTACAAAAATTATCGATAGACGAAGCGACGTTGCCGTATCCCGCACGCGCGCGCGCCGCCGTCGCGCTGTGATGCCGACAGCTTAGTTGAACGAGAAAATTCGAATAAAGAGCACGCAAGGTTTGCAGCATAGATTAACTTATATAGTTTGCAGTACGTATTTAAGGAGGTGAGGTGAACAGTTCAGTGTGTAATGGATTTAGGTAAGTGTGCGGACATATAAATGTGTTTTGATATAAAAACGTGTATCTACCCATCTAGCACATAAGTTTTATCGTGCTTATTCTATTTTCGCCGTAAAACGCGACTGGCCTGGGTACCTTAATTAAATACTTATTTTTATGTTTCGTATATTTAGCCGAATGGGGTATTACGGCGGAAACAGTCAAACGTTTTGAAGGTACCTACATGTTTATTGTTTTCGTTGTCTGATTACTAAAGCTTAGCGCCACGCTGCGTGTCGCAACGCAATCGGTTACATACCTTTTTCATAAACGTGGTTACATTAACTCATAGCCGATTTACACATCCTTAAGTAAGTAAAAACTACGTGTGGACGCCGGGCGGCAAGTAAGTCTGTCTACCTATCGCATTTAGTAAGCAAGGAAGTAGTAAGTTCAACTTACTTACTTACTTATGGGTGTGTAAATCGGTCTTCAGTACCGCGTGTCGCCACGTTCAATACAAAACTTTGTATTTTAAGAAAGGAAAACTGGTTTCAACGAAAAATAATGTGTTTTTAACTAAAGGAAAGGAAAGGAAAACTGTGGTTTTAACAAAAAATAATGTGTTATTTTAACTAAAGCAAAGCTTTTGATTCAACTGATATATATCGGTTGAATCAAACAAAAAAAATGTGTTACTTTAACTAAAGGAAAGCGTTTGATTCAACTGATATATCAGTTAAAATAACACATTATTTTTCGTTTAAACCAGTTTTCCCTTCTTTATTTAAATGTTTGTGTTTACAGGGCACATCTCCGGAGGCGGCAACAGCAAGTGATAATGTTTATGATATAATATCAGCGCCGTCGAGCCCGGCATTACGTAGTAACAAACACTCGAAATCCTGAAGAATATCACGCGTAAGTGTTTGAATGAAACATTACTTGTAAATATTTTTAACCCACGACGCAAAGAGAGGGTTGTTATAAGCTTAACGTGTCTGTCTGTTTATCTATCTGTGGTATCTTAGCTCCCAAACGGATGTACCGATTTTCGTTTAGTTTTTTTTGTGTTATAGATAATTTTATCCCGAGTGTTCTTAGCCATGTTTCATGAAAATCTGTTCAGCCGTTTGAATATCATCAGCTCTTTTTTTTTAGTTGATGAGGGATTTGATTAACTAATCTATTGTTATTTTAACTAAAGCAAAGCTTTTGATTCAACTGATATATATCGGTTGAATCAAACAAAAATAATGTGTTACTTTAACTAAAGGAAAGCGTTTGATTCAACTGATATACATCAGTTAAAATAACACATTATTTTTCGTTAAAACCACAGTTTTCCCTTCTTTATTTAAATGTTTGTGTTTACAGGGCACATCTCCGGAGGCGGCAACAGCAAGTGATAATGTTTATGATATAATATCAGCGCCGTCGAGCCCGGCATAACGTAGTAACAAACACTCGATATCCTGAAGAATATCACGCGTAAGTGTTTGAATGAAACATTACTTGTAAATATTTTTAACCCACGACGCAAAGAGGGGGTGTTATAAGCTTAACGTGTCTGTCTGTTTATCTATCTGTGGTATCTTAGCTCCCAAACGGATGAACCGATTTTCGTTTAGTTTTTTTTTTGTGTCATAGATAATTTTATCCCGAGTGTTCTTAGCCATGTTTCATGAAAATCTGTTCAGCCGTTTGAATATCATCAGCTCTTTTTTTAGTTGATGAGGGGATTTGATTAACTAATCTATTGTTATTTTAACTAAAGCAAAGCTTTTGATTCAACTGATATATATCGGTTGAATCAAACAAAAATAATGTGTTACTTCAACTAAAGGAAAGCGTTTGATTCAACTGATATAAATCAGTTAAAATAACACATTTTTTTTCGTTAAAACCACAGTTTTCCCTTCTTTATATAAATGTTTGTGTTTACAGGGCACATCTCCGGAGGCGGCAACAGCAAGTGATAATGTTTATGATATAATATCAGCGCCGTCGAGCCCGGCATTACCTAGTAACAAACTCTCGAAATCCTGAAGAATATCACGCGTAAGTGTTTGAATAAAACATTACTTGTAAATATTTTTAACCCACGACGCAAAGAGAGGGGTGTTATAAGCTTAACGTGTCTGTCTGTTTTTTTTTAATGCTAAGCCCGGCAAATGACCCTACTCCACCTGATGTTAAGTGGAAATGAAGTCCAGGCGCGAGGACAACTGGTGCAGCGTAAGAGACGTAGCATCAGTCACCCTCACTCTGCCGGCCCACAAAGTGCTTCTTCACGCCTCATTTGAAGGACCCTATGTCATAGGTAGGAGGGATTACGTGTGCTGGTAGACTATTCCATCTTTTGGAAGTGCGACAAAGTTATCTATCTGTGGTATCTTAGCACCCAAACGGATGAACCGATTTTCGTTTAGTTTTTTTTTGTGTCATAGATAATTTTATCCCGACTGTTCTTAGCCATGTTTCATGAAAATCTGTTCAGCCGTTTGAATATCATCAGCTCTTTTTTTTTTAGTTGATAAGGGGATTTGATTAACTTCCTTATGTCCTATCGATTCGAAATTTGGTACCGCGTTACTTCAATGATATATAAAGTATTTGGTAAGGTAAACATGACCTGATCAGCCGTTTGAAGTTCATCACTTTAAAAAGGACAATATAAAAGTAAAATTAAAAAATTAAAAAGCCCCCCGTCACAAAAAATATACTTACTGTAAAAACTAACAAATAATATTTTAAACCTATTATAATTATTATCGTCACATAAACACTCACAGGCACAATTAACCGTCCACCTATATCATTCGTCTCCCTGATTGTTTTTGTTAACTATGGCTTATCGAGTGTTTTGTTTTTTGTTAGAGGGTAGTCCTGCTATAAATTAAACACTTTTACCCTTATTTCGTTTCTTAAATTTGTGTCAATGACGGGTTTTTTGGAACTTAGTCGTTCTTTGACATTGTTGCAAATCTGTTACTGTGTTATCATTTCGTGTTCTTTTCTACCATAGTGTGCGATTATTATTTAATTCGAGTTTCTAGTGTTAGCTTATTGTTTGTGACTGCAAAAAATGCCACTCGATGCAACTGGTGTAGCCAGGGCAGTTGGCTTTGCTGACGCTGGGTACAGCCAACGTCGCATCGCTCGTACACTCGGTGTACCACGAACAACCATACGGGATGCCATCAGACGGTTCCGGGAGACAGGTTCATACACTCGCAGGCCAGGGCAAGGTCGACAGCGATGCACTTCGGCTCGAGATGACCGCTTCGTTGTCGGCAACGTGTTGAGAAATCGCTTTTCTACCGCTACTGAAGCTCGTACGCGTTTTTTTGAAGTACAAAACGTCAGTGTGAGTGAACGTACGATTAGAAGAAGACTGGCAGAAAGAAATCTAAGGGCGTTTTGTCCCGCTTCCACAACACCGTAGAGCTAGACTTGCTTTTGCGCGAGAATATGCTGAATGGACTGTACGAGAATGGAAGGACGTACTGTTCTCAGATGAGAGCAGAATAGCCTTAAGAGGTCCAGATGGATGCCAGCGTGTCTACAGACGCTCAAATGAAAGGTTTGCTCCATGCGCTATAACGGAAACAGTGGGTTACCAGGGAGGGTCCATAATGGTTTGGGGAGGTATCTCTTACGAGGCCCGTACCGATCTTGTAGTGTTCGACAGAGGCAGTATAAATGCTCAAAGATACGTGGAAGAAGTTCTCCAAGAACATGTCATACCGTTCGCACCATTTATTATTGACAATTTTAGATTAATGCATGACAATGCACGATGCCATACCGCAAGATTGGTTACTGAGTACCTTAATGAGACCGGGATTCAAGTTTTGCCATGGCCATCACGCAGTCCGGATCTCAACCCAATAGAGCACATATGGGACAACCTCAAAAGACGTATTCGAGCAAGAGTACCAGCCCCTACATCCATTGGAGAGCTCAAGACGGCTGCGGTAGAGGAGTGGCACAATCAGATATCCAAGATGTGATGGATGGACTATCAAACCGGCTCCAAGAAGTCATAAGGGCCAGAGGCGGCAACACCCATTATTAATTTTTATATTTTTTTAGTAAGACCGTTTTTTTTTAAATGTCTAAACGACTAAATTTAAAATGTCTAATTTTGGTCGAAATTTTAAAAATATCGATTTTTGTCATAATTCTGTATTAAACGACTTTTTAAAATCAAACCTTTTATTTTATTTTTCGCCTTAAATGTTGTTTATAACGTAGCATTCATAAAATGTGATCTATGTTTAAACATTTCTAAAAATTTTAGGAAATACAAGGTGGGCGGTTAATTGTGCCTGTGAGTGTTTTATATAAGTTCAAATAATTTTTATTTTCCAGGCGTCGTCGCGTCGGGGCACCGGCTTGACATCGGGCGTCTTCCGCGACACGCAATCTTTCGTAGCCGGAAGTATGCTGCGACGCGCGGCTGGGTAATATAGACTTTAAATACTGTGTACATGATTTAATATCGTTTAAAGATTGTAAAAACCGTTACCAAATTGTTTAAGAATAAACTTTTTACCGTATGAATCGTTTTTTAATTTTGTTTTTACAGTACTTGCTATGTCGAACCAACTTGTTTTCTTAGTTAGGCTAAAGATATGTGTAGCTATGTATTAGTTAGAAGATACTTTTGTTTGTCTACTTGTCGTGTCTACTTTCTACCTACCTTCTATCTGTGTGATTTAAATAATGTTATGTCATTCTATTTTAGTGTCTTAGTGTTGTATTAACCTAGAATCTATAGTATTTATGACAAACCCATTTTGTTGTGTAAACTTCTACAAATTTTGTTGGGAATACTAAAAATGTTTTGTACCTATTATCAACCTAGACATAGTATTCTCAACAAAACAGTTTTGTTTTGTCAATATTTTTTGTTGCATTTACCTGTCCCCCTAGCACGCTCGGTTAATTGTCCGACGTAAAGCATTTGTCGCACACGCATATTTGCCAGAAAGGGACGAATGCTTTATGTACGACATAAAACTTAGCGTACTAGCCTCACAAATAAAAAAACTATTAAATCAACCTCTCAATGAAAATGTTGGCTTAACACGAGGTACAATGTTGAATCAACTTGCGCTATAATTGTTAGGATCATTTGAATTATATTGCCAAATTAACTACTTTACAATGGTATACGAGGTAAATTTCAACATAATTCAAGTTAAGGTAATCCATTAAGAGGGTTTACGCATTTCGGTTTCCCATACAATTTTTCAAGTCGAAATTTTTAAAGACCAATAAGCCAATTTTAGCGAAACTTTGCATGCTAAAGTAAAATACAGGAATCTAAATAGTTTGCTGATAAATTTTTTATGAAAGGTTTATTTGTCTGAGTTATTGCGATTTAAAGTTTACTATAGAAAGTTTAAAAACGCAATAACTCAGTTAAATAAACGTTTCTTGAAAATGTTTTCAACAAACTATTTAGTTTTTTATATTTTACCACAGCATGCCGAGTTTCATCAAAATTGGTATACTGGTTTTTAAAAATGTTGACTTGGAAATTTAAATGGGAAACCGAAATGCGTAAACCCTCTTAAGTATATTCACCCTAAGTTGAATAATTATTTGACAATATAATCCAAGTTTTAGTCCTAACAATTATAGCGTAAGTTGATACAACATTGTAGCTCGTGTTAATCCAACCTCTACTTCGAAAGGGTTGTTTCAATAGTATTTTATCAGGTAGATGCAACACAAACGCACTTATTGACACAACAAAACTGTTTTGTTGAAAATACTATTATGTCTAGGTTGATACTACAAAATATTTTGAGTGTTCCCAACTAAATTAGTAGATGTTGACACAACAAAACTGCCTTGTTAAAATTACTATTGATTATGGGTTAATACAACACCAAGACACTTATTGCCTCAACAAAACTACACTGTTAATTTTACCATTTAATTGAGGTTAATTCAACAAAACATACATATAGATCTAACTAATACAGCAAAAGTTGGTTCAACAGTGCAGGACAGTTAACCCTACCCATTTTTGAAAGTACATTTAACCTTTAAAGTTGGTAAGTTTAACACCTTGACATTGATCGAATCAACAAAACGATTTTGCTAAAATACTGTTGGTTATACCCAAAATATTTTGGGTTGACCCAACAATATAGTACGAGTTGATCCAATATAGTAACTCAGTTAACACAACCTTGAGTTCGAAGGTCAATCTAACATTAAAAGCAAGTAGATTTAACACAAACACACTCGTGTTTTTAACATTTCGAGTACGTTAAAGCAAACCTTGTTAGAAGGTCAATTTTACTGTCATGGTTGGTTGTTTTTACAGGTTTGCACTAGGTGCAAACCAGTAAAACTAACCATTAAAAGCAAGTCGATTCAACACAAACATACTTGTATTTTTAACTTTTCAAATACGTTAAAGCAAACCTTGTTAGAGAGTCAATTTTACTGTCATGCTTAGTTGTTTTTACAGGTTTGCACCAAGTGCAAACTAGTAAAACTGACAAAAATCTAAAGGTAGGTAATGAATTAACATATTGCTAGACGGTTAAAATAACCATTGTGCTACTGGTAAAAACAACTAAATTCCACGGGTTGGTGCTATATTAACCCCTTGTTAGAGGGTTAATTTTACCATTTTAATGAAATGTTGAATCAACAAATATGTAATAAGTTAAAATTACCGAAACTGATCAACAATATAGTTTTTGTTCATTCAACAAAACTCAAGAATAGGTGCTATATTAACCCTAAAATTTTGTTGAAATATGGTAAAACCAACTAATAAATTCTTTCCGTGTAGTAATACCCATTTTGAACGTTGACATAAAATCACGGCCCAGTAATGGGGGTCCTCCATTTTTAACGACATATATTTTTATTTGATGCGACTGATTATTATAGGTAATTTTTGGAATAAAAAATCCTAACGGTGAGATTTTGTGACCATTATAAAGACACATCTTTAAGTTACATTTAAATAAATTATAATTAAAAAAAAGTCTATTATATAATTCATTAGAAATAACGCTATTACCCGACCCTGTGTCTAGTTCCATAGTTACACTAATTTCGCCAATACTTATGTCTATTTTTATTGGATTTTGTTCCACGTACCTTATACTAAAATTTTGGCATTCCTCGCAACCTTCGCCCTTGCCATTTTCGCCGTTATCGGTTTCATCACATAAGTTATTCACTCGCGCAAACTTATTTCTCTCGAAACAAACTTTTTTCAGATGCCCTATTTTACCACACTTATTGCACTTATAGGACTTAAAACGACACTTTGCTTCGTCGTGGTTTCTCATGCCACATACCGCACACATCTTGTTGAAGCGCGTTGGATGCGCAGCGCCCGGCTCCTCACCCGCGCTGCCTCTCGCGCTGCCGCGGGCGCCGGCGGCGCCGCCTCTGCTCCGACCACCTTCGAAAACTGTGCGATAAATTGGCTCTTCCTTCACACTTACGCTGGTTAAGGCTTCAGCCGCTCGAGCACTCTCGGCTTGCTCCGCAATCTGTAAAGCCTTGTCCACCGTCATGGTACAGGGCCTTTGTTCAAAAAGCTTATCACGCTCGGGACCTGAGCCTAGGCCTAGGATAAAACGATCTGTAATATTCGTTTCTAGGGCAGCTCCAAAATCGCAGAAACTCGCTAGTCCCCGCAGCCGCGCCACCCATTCCTTCAATGATTCGCCTGGACTCTTAGTCGCCCCGTAGAACTTCGCCCTGTCAGCGTAAGATGACTCCTTCGATTTAAAATGTTTGTCAAGTAATGCAACTAACTCCCCGTAACTAAGTGTATCGATGTCACTTGGAAATGCAAGATTTCTCACAAGCCGGTAAGACTCGTCCGATAAATGAGTTATCAAAATGGCGCCTTTGATTGCTTCTCCCACGTTGTTCACCTTCAAAAACTGTGTTAATCGTCCTTTGAAAATTGCCCACTCACTCAATTTATAGTCAAAAACTTGTAAACTTCCAATGTACGACATTTTTATAATATTCGTATCGTTCGAAAAATAAAAAAAATCCTCGTCGCCAGTGATATAATATTCACATACACATCATTGGGTCATCCGAGAAGACGCCAGCTCCAGTACCATTTGTGGTTTTGGAGCCGTCTGTATATATCCTAACTTTATTGATGCCAGAGCTGTCTTTCAGTAAGTTGGATATAGTACCTTCGGTCGAAGACGTGGTGACATGGTGTTCTGTCCATGGGCGCTTCAAGAAATGGTATTTCCTTTAGGATCCCCTGCAGAACTTTTGAGTGTGTTGTTTCTATGTTTTGTTTCCATAGTCCATTCGCTCTCAGTCTTATGGCAGCTGCCTTCGCCTCCTCCTGTATGACAAGATCAAGAGGTCTTAGGTTCAGGAGGTACTCGAGCGCGGCTGATGGAGTGGTTCTCATACATCCAGTAGCTGCTACAGTCGCTAAACGTTGTAGACTCTGGAGTTTGGCTTTCACTGTGATCAGTTGTGTTCTGGGCCACCATACAACTGATCCATAGTTCAGAGAGGGTCTGATTACTGATGTGTATAGCCAAAGTGTTATTTTTGGATTAAGACACCATTTTTTACCAACTAGTCTTCTACATTATCCAAAAGATATACAGACCTTCTTCGTTTTAGTTTCGATATGGCCCGCCCAATTCAATTTATTATCAAGGATAACGCCCAGATATTTTGTAGTTCTTATATTCTTTTGATTGTCTGTCCATAATCCTCGCACCACCTGATCCACGTGCCTTGGTTTCGTGTCTTCAACGACATGAATAACAGGTTACGGGCCCAGATCTACGCCTAGAACAAGTGAGTGAAAGAACACGCAGATTGTAGCGAAGGATAAAGTTGGGCGCATCGCATTCCATATACAGCACGGCACATTCGAGATGGCTTCAGAAACCGGCAATGGCGGCAATGCGGTTAGCCACCATCCTAACCTTATAGAAAAATTGGATGGATCATCAAACTACCACACATGGAAGTTTTCTATGAGAAATGTACTTTTATTAGAAGGACTGTGGGATTTGATAGAGGGTGAACCCAGAGCGGATTCAAATGGTGACAGAGAGTGTAAAACCTTAGCGCGCATTTGTCTCTCCATTCGACCATCACTTTACCAATATGTTTGGAATGCAACTATTGCCAAAGAAGCTTGGAATAAACTTTCTGATGTCTTTCAAGACTAGGGAATTTTTCGACGTGTCCTGTTGCTGCGTAAACTACATAAAATTCAGTACAATGAATATAATTGTATGACTTCTTACATTGAAGCTGGGTGCGTATCATTTCATATAATGACAAATTAACTAATTTCAAAGAACATAACGTTCATTGGATATAATTTTTACTTGTTCTAAATACACTTCCTATAACAACATTACGTATATTATTCATTTGATATAATACTCATATTCTCTAACAACTTATTCTATAAAGCTATATTGGTAGAATAATCATATTCTATAACATCATTTGATATAATTTTTGCTTAAAAATAAGAATAACATTTTAACCCTAAATTGATTTCAAATATTGTCTTAAAAAGTTAATACGTTATGTTTTCGATTATGGTTGTGCTAAAAAGTCAGTGACAGAAAAGAATCGCGGCAAAACCGACTCCACGTAGATTTGTCTGCTCTACGCTAGAGTGTAATTCAATCCCGCGTAGGCGCGGAGGGGCGAGGCGGCCCACGAGCTGAGGAGCAGGTAGGTTTAACGCTCGCCGCCGCGGCTGAGGCTGAGCTGAGGCCAGCAAGCCGAAGCTGCGGTGGTGAGCAAAAGCCATCTGCGACGATAAGCTCGTGTGGGACCGCCGGAGTCCCGCAGCACCGGAGCCGTGACAAAAAACATGCCTGCTTGCATGCTGCATGCCCGTTTGCATGCTGCATACCAGTTTGCATGCTGCATACCTGCTTGCATGCTGCATGCCTGCCTGCATGCTGCATGCCTGCCTGCATGCTGCACGCTTGCTTGCATGCTGCTTGCTTGCATGCTGCTTGCTTGCATGCTGCTTGCTTGCATGCTGCTTGCTTGCATGCTGCTTGCTTATTACATGAGTAATGTTTTATATCATTTGATTATTATATCAAATGTACATTATATCAAAAGTACATTATATCAAAAGTATATTATATCAAATGAAATTATAGAATCTAAAATTATATTAAATATTTATTATATTAAGTTAGTTGTTATATCAAATGAAATTATATGAAATGAAATTATATTATCTGAACGTTAGACCATAAGTAATTATATCAAACATTACACACCCATTGAAGCTATTATAACCACAGTGCAACAGCTTTCTGACATAGGAAAAACGGTGGACGATGAAGAAATTGCTGAAATCCTTTTGAGCGGTCTACCAGCTGAGTATGACTCCGTAGTATCCAACCTGTCTACTGCAACGATCACCACGAAAATATCCAGTGAATTGGTTCGTACTAGACTTCTTCAGGAGTTCTCACGAAGAAACAGCATGGATGACAGCGGATCAGCTTTTACCATGAAGACAAAGAGCATCGTCATCTGTGATTATTGCAAAAAGAGTGGTCACGATAAAGCAAAATGTTTTAAATTGAAGCGTACGAGGAAGCAGCAACAATCAAGCCAGAAAATTTTTTAGCGTCTGCCTTGATATCATCACAATCTAGTGATTTCTACATTGATAGTGGTGCTACTAACCACATGGTGAATAGTAAGGCATTGTTGCAAGATTTTCAGGACACTAAGAAGGCAGTTATTACTGTTGCTAACAACCAAACGATAAATAGTGAAGGAATGGGTTCTCGTACATTGCATGAGCTAAGACTTTTAAATGCTATGTATGTCCCTCAGTTATCTGTTTAATCTCATCTCCGTTTCCAAATTAGTTCAGTCTGGTCATTGCATTGTTTTTAATAAAGAAGGATGTCATATATACAATAATGTTGGTCAAATATCTGGCAACTTAGTCGCATCTGCTGCATGTTTAAATGGGTTATATAGGTTAGATTGTAAGTCCTTTGCATGTAAATGTAAGTCTATTGACAATAAACTAACCGGGTCAGGGTCATCGCCAACGCAGGAGCACTCTCTACTCCTTGATGACAGAGAGGATTTGTTGAGTGCCACAGTTACAGCAGACTTGGCAGTGGAGCTTTGGCATAGACGTCTAGGGCACCTAAGCCTTCAAGGTATGAAAAATTTACAAAAAGTTGCATGCGGTATGAATGTTATGTTTCAGCATGGAAAAGAATATCTGAAGAATTGCGTCCCATGTATCCAGGGCAAGATGTCGGCCGCATCTTATCCTAAAGAAGCGACGCGTGCTTCTAAACTACTGCAACTGATTCTGTAAGGGTTGATTTCCCTTACACTAAAAAGATGATTGATATTGATAACTGATAATAAATTGATAAGGCAGAACGGGAATGATAAATGAAACCGTTCAGTAAGAGTGTAGATTTGTCACTAATATATTAATTGCATAAATCGAATGGTACAATTTGCACACGCTAGCAAAACGTGGCGATTCCGTTTGATTACCCAATAGCTATATAATAATGCACTTATTATAATTTTATATGTACGACCAACGACACATAAACTCGTACATCCTGCGCCTCCAAGAAGAAATAGTTAATTTTTAGTCCTTTAGTTCTTATAAAAGTCTTTATCTTTAATCACTAGGGATTTCAAATTTAATTGAACGGTTCATAAAGGGGGAGGTCGTCTTATCGACACTTAACACTGATCGACGCACTTCAATAGGGACACTTTGAATACCCGGCACATTGATATTCACTACACTATCCGTGTCCGCCTCAACCTGCGCCTGCTGCGTCGGCGCGGCATAGCGCGGCGCTGGCGCTGGCGGTGGCGGCGGCGGCGGCGGCGGCGGCGGCGCGCTAGCCGCGGCTCGTCGGCGCTTCACCACCACGTACCCAATGATGCTCGAGGCTAGTGCTACCAGTCCAATGGTGATATACCCAAGAGTATAATGATGTACATCATGTATACTCAGCTCACTACTTGATTGTTCCTTTAACTTGGTTATCTCAGAGTTTAACAGATGCCACTCCTTATCATGTGTCTCAGTGTTGGTGATCTGTATCTTTGAAGTGTTCATAATTTTATTTAGCACTGATACCTCTGGGACTGTGAAACGTTGATTGATATTAAGCTTATTGAAGAAGTTGTTGTGCGAATGTATAACAAAGTCATTGCTCTTTAAAGTACATATAGGGCCTAGGTGAATGACCCCTATGCCTTTTAACACCTGTGACATAATAGCAGATTGACAAATTATGCGTACTACGCATTCTTCGCAACAAACAAATAGCCACGAGTTATCAGCATGTAATTTTATCCATTTCTCTTCGCAACTTGAAACCTCTGACGCACACGGCGAACTAACGCCGCTTACCAGTTTGATGTCGCAAATTGATTGGTTCATTTTTGATGTGTGAATAGGTTTGTCTATAGAACATATTATCTTTTGCTCCGGTAAGTGGTGGCATGTCTCTAGGTCTAGTTCCGATAAAAATATAAGTGAGTCTTTATTGATATTAAACCCTACGTAAGGGTAGTGCGGAATGATATGATAGTAGGAATAGTTTCGTTTCTGCGGGATAGTAATAATTTTGTCCAGTTCGTAGACATCGCTGCTTAGTATAGGTATTTTGATCTCCATGATAAGGTATTGATTAGTTATTCTCGCTGAAACTTTTAATAATCATATTAATGATGTTCGTGTTATCTGTTGGTAGTACGAGATCTCCTTGGAGTTGTCTTGAAATAATACTTATTTGTTCTTCCAGTTGTTCCGGTGATATAAGGTGGGAAGAAATATGGCCTTGGTTAATGTCTGCCACAGTGTCAATTAATGTTTGTTGCACGCGCCGAATGTTGGACACAATGATATGAGCTGCCGAGGACGAAGTCGTGAAGTACATAGCGTCTGATGTATCTACCTTGATGTGGTTGACCTCTATGGTTAAATTGTTTAAATGATTTTCTATAAGTGAGAATTGGTTCTTCATGACAGTTTCATGCCTTTTCAGAATGTTGTATTCGGCCTCGATGATAATAGTTTGGTTGCGCAACAGACCTTGCAGGTGGTTCTCATTGTGTTTAATTTTTTGTATATCCTTTTCGTACTGATCGGCAAACCTTTCGCCTAAAACTCCAAATAATGAATTAGCAATGTAACAAACCCCGTTTATTAAACCTCTTTTTTGTCTTCGGCGTCTGTTGATGGTAAGGAGCTGGTTGTAATGATTAATCTCATTGAGCTCATGTTCCAATTGCAAGGTCACACTCCTGTATTGTGCACTTGGTCGGGAACAGCCTTCTTTGATATGCGATATATAATTTTGTATATTATGTAAAGCCTGCCAATAAGTACTCATAAGGTTCCACTCGTCCCTAATATATTGTAGATTTGATATTTTGTCAAAATATATTCCTTAATCGTTGTTTAGTGCTGCGATATTATAATTTAGTTTTTGCTGTTGTTGACTCGGTGATATTAAAAGAATTGCAAGTAGGAATATGCTTAGGAAAAAATTTTTAAAAATGTTTTGCTTTCGACGTCCTTGCTGGCGTGATGCCGCTTCAGTATCGGAGGAAGTATTCATCCGTGGATTTGATGAGGGTGATGGTACCAAGGGAACTAGTTTTATAACCGGTCTCTTAATGATATTGTTGTTAGTTTTTAATGATACGACTCTAACACTTCCATCGCTTTCCGGGTGTAGTTCGAGCACGCGCCCCATTGCCCACTTCCCGGGAGGCATGTTATCCTCCTTTACTAGTACGACGTCGTTAATCTCAATGTTTTTGTCAGGCGACTTCCATTTTGAACGCAGCTGAAGTTGTTGCAGGTAATCCGAAGACCAGCATTTCCACAACTGTTTATTAATTGATTGTACGAGTTGCCACCTTTTTGTTAAGGTAATTGATTCCGGGTCAGTTTGAGGCTTGGCTAGCAACGATCCACCAACTAAGAAATGCGCTGGCGTCAGTACTTCATCGCTTGAATTTTCCGTAAGAGCGCAGAGTGGCCTCGAGTTCAGGCACGCTTCGACTTGATGTAAAACCGTGCTGAACTCCTCATATGTTAATTTCTGATCACCAATGACTCTTTTAAGATGATATTTTAATGATTTTACGGCCGCTTCCCACAACCCCCCAGCACTGGGGTAAGCGGGGGCGTTGAAGTGCCACTCTATATTCATTTCAATGATGTTATTAAAAAATTCTTTGTTGATGTTAGCTATGATCTCCTTATATTCGACTTGGATAAGTTTATTAGCGCCTACGAAGTTTGTCCCGTTATCACTGTACATGTGGCTTGGGACACCACGACAGGAACAAAACCTTCGGAATGCAGCGAGGAAGGAGGGCGTACTCAAATCCGACACAAGCTCCAGGTGTATAGCCTTGGTCGCTAAACAAATAAAAACTGATACGTAGCCCTTGGTGGTACGAACCCCCCGACCCTTGTTAAGTTTTAAATCTATGAACCCCGTGAAGTCAACTCCACAGTTCGTAAAAGGTCTCGACGGGACTACTCTCGCTTGCGGCAACTCAGCCATGATCGGTTGATATTTATTGTGGCTAAATCGACGACATACGACACACTGCCGTAACAGCCTTTTGACTGTAGACATTCCACTTACTATCCAATAAGTATTTCTGATATAGGTCAGGGTCAGTCTAGGTCCACCATGCAGCGTCGTTATATGCGCTTGATTTATGATTAGTTCGGTAAACCGATTACGTCCATTTAATATGATAGGGTGTTTAGCATTCCAAGTAATATTAGAATTACTTAATCTACCACCAACACGCAGCAGCCCGTTTTTATCAATAAACGGATTTAAACATGATAACTTGCTATTTTTGTGAACATTGCCTTTATTTTTGATATTTTCTAAATCTTGTCTAAATTCTATAGATTGAACAGTTTTAATAATGATGCAATAAGACTCCTTCAATTCACTTGATAACAATGTATCTGCCGTCGGTGAGTCACTCCGGCGTCGTATGCGCGCGGTGAAACGTAACACCCATGCTATTGTTTTTGCAATAAAAGTAATAGAACTATGTTTATTTAATTGTTCTATTACTAAATCTGGCTGATAATGACATAAGGCCGTTATCACATTGGATTTTTTCAATTCAATGTTAGGTTGTGGGTAAGAAACTACGGGGATGCAATCTAAATGTATAGTAGTGAGCCATTCTGGCCCTTCCCACCACAGCGGATGCTCTAACAATTGTGTGACGGTGACACCCCTAGTCGCACAGTCAGCAGGGTTGTATTCAGACTTAACGTAACGCCATTGCGGTGCTTTCACAAGATCTTTAATTTGTTGGGCTCTGTTAGACACAAATTGTTTCCAGCGTGATTGATCGCCGTAAATCCAACCTAGAGTTATCATTGAGTCGGTCCACGCATGGATGTTGATATTTTTGCTAGACAATGTTTTTGTGATCTTTGATAGAAGTTGAGCTAACAAGAGTGCCCCACAAAGCTCGAGCCGTGGAAGCGTCATTCTTTTACTTATCGGCGCTAATCTTGTTTTTGCTGCCACGAGCCTCGACGTGCTCTCACCCTTAGGATTGATTGTAAGGCAATAAACACAACAGGCGTACGCTTTTTCAGAAGCATCACAGAACCCGTGCAAGTGTATGATACCTTCAGTGTTACCCAGGTGTCGTGGTATGTTAAGCTTTGATATATTTGTGAATTCATTACGCATTTGAACCCACTGCTGTAACAAATCTGTTGGTAATTTCTCATCCCACGATACACCTGACTCCCATATCTTTTGAAATAAAAGTTTGGACTTTATTGACAGAGGTGATAACCATCCAAGAGGGTCAAATATCTTTGATATGTCTGATAAAACTTCTCTCTTAGTACCATGCTGAAGTTGAAGATTGTCGAATTTGTTATCATAGGTAAATGAGTCTGATGAAGGATTCCATTTTAAACCAAGGGTTTTACGCGATTCTGAACAACGAAATTCGAAAGGACTATTCAGCTGATGGTTTGATAAATGATTAACTAGTTCCTCTTCATTGCTTGACCACTTTCTTAAGTTCATTCCAGCCCCGCGTAATATATTTATTAACTGATCCTGTATGGCCTTGGCCATTTCTAATGAGTTATGACCTCCCAAGTAGTCATCCATGAAAAAGCTGTTGGTTAATGCTGATGATCCCAAGGGGTATTTTCCAGCATCATCCTTCGCTATCTGCTTAAGGGTCCTCATTGCTAAGTAAGGCGCCGCCTTTGTACCGTATGTGACAGTCGTAAGTTGATAATCGTCCAGCGGCTCCTCAGGGTTAGATCTCCAGATGACTGATTGCAGACCTTGGTAGGACTTGGATAATAAGATGCAACGAAACATCTTTTCAATATCTGCTGTCATAACATACTTAAATTGTCTCCAATTTATAATGAGAGATTGGAGATCAGCTTGTAGGTTGGGTCCGCGCTCCATCAAGTCGTTAAGGCTGTGTCCGCTGGAAGTTTTGGATGACGCGTTGAATACGACTCTAAGTTTGGTAGATGTAGAATCCAACTTAAGTACCCCGTGATGCGGCAGGTAACATACCGGCTTATCGCTGTCAGTGCGCACCTTCATGTGACCCAGGGTGCGATATTCTTCCATGAAATCTTTATATCCATTATAAAATGCTTGATTATTAGTCATTTTGCGTTCTAGTTGATAAAACTGCGCTAATGCCTTCCCTTTGGAAGAACCGAGCCTCTCCTGGTAGTCAGATCTCATTGGAAGGGCTACCTCGTACATGCCATTAGTTAAGCGTCTAGTAGTTGATAAATAGAAATCCTCGCAAAATTGTTCGCCAGCTGACATATCACTGATAGGGTAAGTAATTTCTTCTACTTCCCAAAATCTTGATAAATCTGATATGTCATGGATAACAACGTTACAATTAAACGTTTTCACGTTACCTGACAAAATCCACCCAAGCCTGGTTTGTTGAGCAATGGGTGCCTGTGAAGGTCCCTTGATAAGGCCACTCATGATAATTTGCGAATAAACGCTAGCATCTAACAACAAATCAATCGGACGTGATACATTGTAGTCCGGATCCGCTAGGTTTACATGCTGCAAGTGTGACCAAGATTTTTTCAGGAATGAATTATTAGGTAAACTATTTATAACTTTTGAGATGACTAAAGCTTCAGTGCTAAATTTAAAGTCTTGGTAGATTGAATGACATTCAATGGTCACCAATCCCTTACTTAAATTTTCTCCATTTCCAATACCTGATATTGACGCATGATATTTTTGTTTTTGTAGGCCAAGTGTTTGAACAGCATTTTCTGATATCAATGATATTTGTGAGCCTTGATCTAAGAGTGCTCTCAAAGTTACGTAGGTACCGTCAGCAGATAGAACTTTTAATAAGACTGTTGTCAATAAGATTTCCTCATTGTCGCCCGCCACATGATATGCGCTATGTTGCTGAGTAATCTTGCTTTTATCCATTACATTGATACTGGAGTGTGTCGGAGCGGCAAAGGTGTTTGGTGTAGAAATTTTATTCGTAAAGGCTTCATGTAACAAGGAATTATGGTCACCCTGACATTCCTTGCAACGTTTAGTAGAAACGCACGGATTTTCATAGTGCTTGTACAAGCAGTTTTTGCAAACTTTGTGTTTCATAATTGTTTTCAACTTGATATCCGGTGTCATACTTGCAAACTTCCTGCATTGATACAAGTCATGATTATAATTACAAATTGGACATTTTGATATACGGGTATGATAAGTTTTTTCTTGATATTTATCGCGATTGAAATGATTAAAACTTTTTGATGGGAAGGTCAACGATCTGGGGTTGGTCACATGCCTTGCTACAGATGATGGTGATGATGATGTGCTCTCTCGCTCCCGTTTATACACGGGTTCAAGGGCCATAAATTTATTTTCTAAGAATGATATGAGCTCTTGAAGGTCTGGTAGGTCACGTGGCGACTTACGGGCCTCTTTGTAATCCTTTAAAGTTTCGGAATCTAATTTTTTTGATAGTAGGTGAACGAGTAATGGGTCCCAGGTGTTGGTGTCCACACCTAGATTGTGGATGGCATGAATACACTCAACAGACGTGTCATGTAACCTCTTAATTTCGTGTGCTGACTGTTTTTGTATAGACGTCTGGCCTAAAAAGATTTCCATTTGATGGGTAAAAAGCAGTTGTTTGTTGTCGTAGCGGTGTACTAAAATCTCCCAAGCGGCTTCATAATTTTCTGATGATATGTGGAGATGCTGGATTAGGCGCTCCGCTTCCCCTCTTATTTTGCCCTTTAAGTGTTGCATCTTTTGAGAACTAGTAAGAAAATTGTTGTTATGTATAGCCTCAAGAAAAAGATCATAAAAAGTAGGCCATTGCGAATATTTTCCAGTAAACACTGGTATTTCTAGTTGAGGAGTAGACTGCTGGGTATGAGATGTAGCTTCCGGTTAAGTGACCGCTTCATGTCCTTAAATTGTATCTCATACATGACAAATTCTTCGTCATATAAAACGTCATCTCCTTGCAGGATATTATCAATTTCTAAATGTAAAGAGTCAATGATATTCCAACGTCCTTGAATATTTCGCAGCTCGTCTTCCAGTTCCCACTTTTCGGAGATCTCGTCTATATTAATACCTTTTAGTAACCGTTTAAATGCTCTAAAATTTGTACGTTGCTTTGATAATAATTCATCAACCTTACCACTAGGTGCAGTAGCTTTATCCTGCTTAGGAACCGAGTAAGTCAATAGAGACTGCCGAATTGATTGATACATCTCTTTTGTTCTCTCATATACTTTCTCCGTAAAATATTGGCTGCTTTTATCTTCAAATGCAGCTAACTGGAGATCGTTTTGCTCAAATTCCGCCCAGAGGTTATCTAGTGAAGTAAGCCTTCTCTCTAAATACTCTTGAGTCTTTCTACTCGCAGAGTCCTTACTAAAGTTTGAACTAATACTTTTTACGGATTCAATAATACCGCTTTGACGGATAAGTAAGGCTTCCATGATAATGTGAAATGATATGTAAAAGGAACAATCTTACTTTGACTGGTTTGCTTGCCTCGTAGGTGATAGTCACTGGCTCACGCTAGCAAGCCTCCCGGCCCGCAGTAGCAGCAGCGAAGACAGGAATGCAAGCCTCCTGGCCTGCACAGCAGCAGCCGCGATAGCAGTAAAACAAGCCTCCTGGCTTGCCTTACGAACGATGAGATGACGAGGATACCGGGTGCCGCCCGCACTCGATAATGGATGATAGCTTTGATATAGGGTGATACTAAACGACACTTAGTACCAACCGGTTACACGTATACACCACGCGCGGAAAGTAGGTCACTTGATAAAAGTCGACACGAGGTCCCTGGTTTGACCAGCCCGCACGAGGAGTCAAAAAAAAAACTCGAAGGACCAAAATGTAAGGGTTGATTTCCCTTACACTAAAAAGATGATTGATATTGATAACTGATAATAAATTGATAAGGCAGAACGGGAATGATAAATGAAACCGTTCAGTAAGAGTGTAGATTTGTCACTAATATATTAATTGCATAAATCGAATGGTACAATTTGCACACGCTAGCAAAACGTGGCGATTCCGTTTGATTACCCAATAGCTATATAATAATGCACTTATTCTAATTTTATATGTACGACCAACGACACATAAACTCGTACAGATTCATACTGATGTCTGCGGGCCCATGCAGAAGCCTGGCTGGGGAGGGGCTAGATATCTAGTGACATTTACCGATGACTACACTAGAAAGACCTTTGGCTATGTCATGAAGGAAAAATCCGAGGTAATTACCCATTTTATTAATTTTAAAACATGTGCAGAGAAGCAGACCGGTTTGCCGATAAAAAATTTAAGATCTGACAATGGCGGGGAAAACTGCAATCATAAGTTTTCCAAATACTTGCAGGAACATGGTATTGTTCATCAAGTTACGGTGCCATACTGCCCTCAGCAAAATGGGGTTTCAGAAAGGCTTAACCGCACATTGATGAATAAAGTTAGGTGTATGCTAATGGAGTCTGGTCTCAGTGAGCAGTACTGGGGTGAAGCTGTGATGACAGCTATATACTTGAAAAACAGGTCACCTACTTTAGCTTGTCGGATACCGGAGGAAGTTTGGTCTGGTTCACCTGTGGAGCTTAGTCACCTCCGTGTCTTTGGCTGCCTGGCATACTACCTAATTCCGTCACAAAAGAGACAGAAGCTTGATCCTAAGGCTAAAATGTCCGTTTTTGTGGGATATAGTGATACTTGTAAGGGATATAGACTTATACAGCTTGTATCAAGCGGGGCCAGCCATATTTCACGTACCTAATCAGTTACTTTTAGTGAGCTGGCTCACATAAAAACATTTCTTGATATCTCGGGCATTGTGGAAGTACATACTTTTGAAAATAATACGAGTTTATCGAGATTAAGACAACACTAACAAACAGCTGATCAAACAGTTGATTGGAGTAATGAACTCTGTCTAGTGTTACTTCCTCCTTTGCCTCTGCTGTGACCCTAGTATTTTTGTGCCTATTGTGCTGACTCCACCCGCTTTCAACTATTTATTTTTGATAAAGTTTAAAGGGTTCCGTGTTGTTATTTTTTTCACTAAGAAAATAAGTTACGACTACCTACTTTTATTTAGTCAATTATTCTCTGTTCCTATCACCAGGTCAGGTCAAGAATGTGTTATCTATCAGGTAAGTACTTTTGACGGTTAATTAGTATGGAGGTACGAATCCAAAACATTTATGATTTTGAGAAAATTAAATGTACTTAAATGTAAAGAGTCGTCTGAGTATTGTTCATGAATTGAAAGGCTTGTCATACGAAACGCACTGAGAAATGTCTTACTTCGCATAGCATTTCTACTTTGCTTAGACCGCGATTTTCTAAGCGACACATAGACGCTGTGATTGCTGTCTCTTTCCGATTCTATGAATATTTATTATTTTTTATTTTAATCTTTATTGCACAAAGAAAACAAAATGTACAAAAGGCGGACTTAATGCCAAGTGGCATTCTCTACCAGTCAACATTAGGGCTAGGCAGAAAGAGTTGTAGGCGGTGCAATTCAAAAAATGAAAGAGACAGAGTCAATTCTCAGCGCTGCGGCAGCCGCTACTGCCAAGGCTTTAACTTGGAGAATCGCACTGCTGAACAATAACTAAAGCAGTATTGTTCTGAGGCTTAGACAAGTAAATGTTTGTGAATACGGGTTTCATTCAGCACTGAACTAAACTCACCCGTTTACACGCAGTAAAAAAAACAAAACAGAAAAATCTGTCACCATGTGAGTTTTCATTGTAACTTTTATGTCGGCTCTAAAAAAACAGAAAATAATAATGTTAATAATTTGAACAGTGATAAAAAATGACTTAACTAATTTAAAAATATTGCTAGTTTTCGTAACTCAAAGTCTAATTTACGAGCCCTAAAAAGTATGGGCGGTATTAACTTATTGGCGGTATTCGTACTAGGGTCACTCCTGGTATGGGCGGAGTCACAAGAAATCGTGCGCGTGCGTCTTTCTCCTTAATGGTTTCTGTAGCTCATTTTATTTTTCTAACCGCTTTGGTTGACCCGTTATAAATGTAAGCATTCCTGAAATCCTAACTAGTGTGATACAACATAGATAAACTTTACTAACTAACTAAGTTTAACTATGTTGTATCACACATAGTTTCAATACGTAACACATTTGTTGTTGTTTACAATAATAATGTTCATAAGAATAACATTTTTAAACATCTGTGACATACGTACTAAATAAAACTTACGTGTGATGGAATATTTTATCACTAATTGACTAAATTAATAGCAACAAACCTAAAAATAATACGCAGCGCTTAAGCCAGTTTACACTTTGTGATGAATTGATGAATAACTTAACTAATTTAAAAATATTGCTGGTTTTCGTAACTTAAGTCTAAATTTTGAACCCTAAAAACTACTAGGGTTATGGGCGGTATTAACTTCTAGAACCCCAAGCGGTCGCATGAGACCGCAGTTGATAGTGGGGGCATTACTGTGCCTTTGTGGGAGCGGGCAAACTACACATTTCGGAATTCTAAGTACCAGGATAGGCGGCACACCCCAGACATAGCAACGCCCAACGGTACGATAGGTTTGTTTTCATGTTGTTGTTGTTTCATGCCTACAATTTTTTCGCAGTCGTTTGTGAAAGCTTACAGAGTGCATACCTACTTTTAGATATTTTTTGCTGTTTGGTTTCGATTCGACTACCTATTAAATTAATATGGCATTTCTAAGTAATCAGGAGTATTACGAAATGATTCTTTGTGTCGGAGCAGCTAATGGCAGTCTCCGTGGTGCTCGTGAACTGTACCGCGAGAGATTCATCGACGGCAGACCAGAAGCTGAGCAGCGACGCTTGCCATCGGCGGATTGCTTTCGACGAATGGTTTTGCGTCTCCAGCAGACTGGATCCTTTCGTGCGACGAGTCCGGAGGTCCAGCCAAATATGCGGGACTCGGGTTTTGAGGAGACTGTGTTGGAGCCACTTTTGTAAACTGTTTATTGTGAAGTGCAGTGGACTACACGTGCTTCGCTTTACCTCTCAAGCCCCAAGCGGCAAGAAGTGAATCTTTGTGTGCTGTTTTTATCAGATTTATCTAATGTAAGTAGGTACTGTTGTTTATTATAAAATTATTATTCTGACTAATGATCAGTAGGTAATAAGTTGTAAGAAATACATCGAAATACGAGTAAAATAATACGTGGTGTAAGCCGTTAGCATTTTTTCAATTTCCGAGTGAATTGTAACAATATTTGTTTTGTTTACTGTTACATGATAACTTTGTTATTTTTAATGTTTTAAACATTTTTTGACATTTCGATTCCAAGACTGAGAGGTTTGATTTTAGTTATTTTAAAAATAAGTCATTGTAATCAAGGACCTGGGGTACCTAGTTCTAAGTAGGCGTAGCTACCTTTAGGCCGAGTCCTGAGTCACGGGCGCATCGCGGAGTTGGATTCAGGGACTGAATAACCCAAAAATTAAGGTACCTTTATATAGCGGTATGGCGTCATACCGAAAAATAGCGGTTACCGGAATATTCCGATATCCAAATTTATATCGGTACCGTAATTTTGAGTTTTTAAATAATAAAGGTTTATTTCGGTATGAAAGAGACGGCTAACAACCGTTTCAAGCATAAGCAACTACTGGCTTTCTTATAAAGCTTTAGTTTGGATTGTTCTCGTTGTCAAAACACGTGCGCCGCGCATAGGTTTGATTTTTTTACTAAAAGACAGGATATACCCACAAAATATTCTTTTCGGCCAAAAACACAAACAAGATTAATTTTGTCAACCTCTAAACTTCACTTACACTCTAAAAGTCCGTTAGTTATGTGTGTGAAAATATATAATAAATTACCTACTTCTTTAAAAAATATACCCACATAAAAATAATTCTTTAAAAAACTGAAAGACCTACTTATTGCAAAATGCTACTACACGCTGGAAGATACCTAAAAGATCTCCTATAAAAATATAATAATGTATAATAATAAAATAATTATTGATAAATAAATAAAATAATATGTGGATAATATTTTGTATATGTATATATATGTATGTAAATATATGTGCATATGTGTGTGTATATATATATATATATAGAACAATACCTGTACCAGATTGGATGCAATTTTATTCCTATGTACAATAAGTCCTACTCTCGCCTTACGTAATTATATTTATTTAAGTAGAATCACAGAATAATATTGTAGAACAATGCAACTGCCGTGCACACGGACTTTTAAAAGTACGCTTGCCGGTAGGTATATTAACGCCAACTCAAGCTAGTGTCTGCTAATAAGCGGACGGACTTTTACTTAACCCTTAACCGATTCATTGCGTATCCCTCTTTTAATGACTTTTGTGCATGGCGGCTAACAAATATTCTGTGACGCCTCCGTGCGTCAGCCGCCACCCATTAAAGTGACGCGCTTGCGCGTCTTCAGCCATAAGTGAACATATTTTGCTTTTTGTTATGATTTTGGCTGGTTTACACGTGATTGCATTCAGTCGGAATCGGATGTCAAACGTAAAGGGTTTGCTAATTCGTTTAGTGTATTGTAAAGTGACTTATCTACGCGATTTTGCTGGAATGGCTGCTAAGTGATTTATTTGGATCAGTGGTTGTAAACCTTTTGTGTATTTTTAGTAGAAGTTTACAAAAGGGTGTGAAAGGAGTACCTTTATTTAGGTTCTATACCGTAGTGTTGCGATGCAGCCACAAAATATAAAAAATAAAAAAATAAAAAATACGCATGAGTAGGTGTCGGAACTCTTGTTCTCATTGTTAATGAGCAATGTAGTCCAATGAAATGGAAAATGGGTCGGGTGGTTCAACTTCATATTGAATAATCGCTTGAATTTGCGAATAATCGAACTTACTTATAAAATCAGTTTTCAATCTAGCCGTTTTTAATAGTAGATTGATACACAAGTTGCTAAAATGACATATAAAACGAGGTATTTTAACTCCCGAGCTTAATTCGATTGCAAGAAAATAAAATAATCCAATACAATATTTAAAATAAATAATGTACAGCCACTCAGGGCTTGTTTATTCAGTTAATTTTCAAACCTAGTCAGCAGCCAGTTCATAGGAACCGTTTTATTAAGGTTTTTTTTCTTTTAAACAAGGAGAAATCCTATTTTCGGATACACAGCGGGCCTGAGGAAGCCCGCTGGTTATGTGGCGACTCTCCCCCCAACGCCCGGTTCCCTGTCCAGGTCCGAAGGCCTCGACAGGGAATCGGGTAAAGAGGGGCCTTACCCACTAAAACTCCTTACACCATCCCATCACTTTTTTTTTTTTTATGGATTGGTTTGTAACTTAGGGCTTCATTAGAAGGCAAATATTTCCTTTTGTGTGTTAATTTGGGAGTATGGGTATTTCCCCGCATGGGATAAGCGTAGGCTATTAAAGGATGTTGGGTAATTTTGGGATAAAGGGTTTTGAGGATCAATTTGGATTAGGGTTCGTTTAAGGATATTGGGAATTATTTAGGGAAGTAAGGGAAAGCAGAAATTTAGAATCTATTATTTATTGCCAAAATTTTTGAGGTGGACTTTAGAGTCCTATATTTAAATTTAAGTGGACTTAAGGTCCACTTCTAGTCGATTGCGGGTCGCAAATAGTTAGGAAAGAAAGATTTTAGAGGTAGAAGGGAAAGAAGAAGTAAGGATACAGAATAAGGAAGGAATTTTTAGGGTTTTATGGGATTATTTTTGTTTATAAGCTTTATTTGCGTTAGTTTTTAGTCTTTAATTTAGGCTTAAATTTATTTATTAAGTCTTAATTCCGTATTATTATTATTTTAATTTAGTTTTATTTAATATTATTTATTGAAGAATGAATTTAATTTTTTTACGTTTTTTACAGAGTTTTGAGAGATTTATAATTTATTTATGTAATAGTTTTTATATAAAAAGGCTAGGCATTATACTTACAAATTTTCTGCCAATTTATTTTAGGTTTGTTTATGTGTATTATTTGGTCAAAGTATTTTATTTTAGACTAGGTAAAAATTTTATTAAAAGTTTTAGGTTTGTTTTAGAAATTTTTAGTGTTTTACTTTGGGCCTTTAAGTGTAGATTTTATTGTGTGTTATTATTTAGGAACAATCTGTGATAAATTTATTTAAAGGCGTTAAAGTTAATTTTTTTTTTAAGATTTTATTATGAATATTAGGGTTTTAATTTTTAGTGTAGATTATTTTAATGTTATTTTAGCTATTCAATTTAGGTAATTTTAGTTTATAATAAGTTTTGATTTCAAAATATGTTCAATTTCCATAGTCTGTTTGGTTCTGCAAGCGCAGAACCATGGATTTGATTCGGGGGCACTCTTTTCCATTCGTGGCATTATGGCTGGAGTCCACTTTAGTGCCCATGCGCAGGTTGTGTGCGGTACAGTTATAACATTTGGGTCTGTCCAGTTTGTTTGGGCACTCGGTGATCTGATGTCCTGGACTAGCACAGTGGGCACATGGTTTTTTCTCCGCCTTGCACTTGGACTTTGTGTGCCCGTATTGCAGGCACTGGTGGCACTGCACAAAGCGGCTGAGGTCCTCAACGTGGACCCTGCTATGGTCCACGTTGAGCCTCCCGAGAGCGAGGATGGTCTTACGCATCTCGGGAGTGACCTCCACAACCGCATTGTACAGTGCCGGGTTTCTGTTTGAAGTCAGAAAGCAGATGCGAGAGATGGCCACGTCATTTTGGGTCACAGCGACCTCCACCAATTCCTCGCGGGGGATGTCTTTCGAGACTCCCTTCAGGATTAGAAGTGGTGGTCGCTGCTTCGCCGGTTCGGCGACGAAGTTAGGGCTCTCGTGGTGACGGGCAATTGTCTCATCGCACTGCTCTCTGCGTTCAAACTCGACCCTTAGTTTTGAGTGCGTGGTCGGCAGAATTTTGATGGGGGCATATTTGTGCCTCCGGAATGATATCTCTTTCTTCCACATGGACATCACTTCCGGAGGCTTGAGGGAGGCGTCAAATGGGCTGACAATAATTGCGGGGTAGGTTTCGGGAGTGGGGGGCAACCAATTGCTCCAAAAACCACCACCACTTATGCAAGCGTTACTGCTGGCATCCCATCACTTGTCGTCAGGGTGGTTCGGGACCACGGACAGCAGACTCCGAATTCCACCCTACGACGGCCCGCCAGTGGGGAGGACGCCCGGGATAGTTTGGGCGCCCTGCAGATTCCCATGAGTTTCATGCAATGCGGCTATGGGGTCTCCCACCCCACAGTCACGCAAGCCTCACTGCGGTGGAAGGAGGTGGGCAAAATGCCGCCTTCTCCTACCGACTCGCCTGCGTCGGATCGGGTCCGCATGGAGTTGCTCCTCGCGGACCCTCTCCGCGGCCTCCTTCTGTGAAACAACCGCTTCACTGATCAAGGCCATGGCCCTCCATGATCTGTCGCTGTCTAGCATGGCTTTTACCACGCTAGGCAGCGAGAGTGTCTCCCCCAACGACCGACATCAGACTGTGGCGCTGCGCAGCCCACGACCCGCACTCCTCAAGGGTGTGCGTTTCTGTGTCCTGCGCAGCTCCACAGCTGTGGCATTCTGACGTCGACTCCCCTCGGTGCAGGTAGTATCCAAAGCATCCATGCCCAGACAGCATCTGCTCCAAGTGGAAAGATAGAGTCCCATGTCGCCGCTGTAGCTATCTCCCCAATTCTGGTTGGATGGCTCGGCACAACCGGGAGCCGTAAGTCGATGACCGCAAATCATCGGCCCATTTGGCCAGCAGCTCTTGGTCAGCCAAATCTCGAGCCTGTTTAAGCTCTTCTTAAGTATGGTTTCTACCCTGTTCTTTAGCCTCTGCCCGCTGTCGGTACAGTTCCGCCTGCTTCACTGCCTCCAACCCCCATGGCGGGATGCCAGCCAGCGCACAAGCTGCAGCATGAGACACTGTCCTGTACCCTCTGATGGCCCTCAACGCTATTATCCGCTGTGCGGCACGAAGATGTTGTTTGTTGGTAGCGTTGAGGGCAGTCGCCCATATAGGGGCCCCATAAAGGGCCATCGAGCCCACTACTCTAGCATAAAGCCGGCAAGTCAAAGCGTTCGGCCCACCAACATTCGGCATATTGCGTCCCAAAGCGGATGCCGCACTGACGAGAAGAGGGGAGAGTTTGCGAAAGTGCTCCTCGAAGCGCCAACGCCCGTCCAGAATGAGACCCAGATACTTCATCCGGACCCTAACCCGGATCCTATGCTCGTCTATATCTAGGTGGGTTCCAGGCGGCGGTCCTCGTCGAGGCCCATGGAAAAGAAGAGCCTCAGTTTTACCGATCGCTACCTCGAGCCCCAACATATGGATTCTGTCCACCACCAGAGATGTTATGACGGTGACCAGTCTCCCTGCCTCTGCGCAATTTCCGCCCCGGGCCGTGATCAGACTATCATCTGCATAACAGATTACATCGGCCCGTGGGCCTACCCAAACATTAAAAAAACCTGTTTCTAAAAAAACAATAAAATGGGTTTTGAATCAATTAAACGGTTTATAGAGGTTTTTTCTTCTTTTTTAAGTACCTAAACACACCGGGACAACGCGAGCGCGCGAGTGGCAAAGCGAATAGCGACCTTCCATACGTAGACATGAATTCTATTTGCCTGAAATACCGCTCTCCCAAAGTGAGCGCGCGAGTTTTAAATCGACTTGCGAGCTAATGTGTACACACGGAAGGTCGCTATTAGCCTAATCCAGCCAGCAGTAGGTACATTTCGCAGCTTTGGATTAAACTGGTTTATTTAGGTTTTTGAAGCCCTCTCATTTACATTGGAAGCGGTTTTTGTAAAAACCTTATTCAATAACCGGGATTTTTTAAACCGGTTCGAAGCCCTATCGTCACTAATTCAATTTATAATTAGAAAATATTAATAAAGGAAAGATGGCGAGCCAGTTTAAACCTTTACATCGTTGTTCCATAATAAGTCTTAACGCGTCAAAAACGTATGCCGCATAATCGCGTTTATCGTCCGGCATAGAAAATCGCGTAGCGAATTATTTATTACATCAAGCAAATCCTCAATATAATGAAAGTTCTGCTAATTAGCACTCCCTAAAAAGTAATTCTACAAAGTTTCAGTGGAATTTTCTTTATGACGCTATGTGGCGTCATACGCCATACACAAAAGAAGTAAAATTAGGGAACAAAAAGTTTGCAACCACTGAAGTTTTTTAACTGGCGCTATCTCCTAAAACGTTCAATACAGGCATAATCTACGTGTCAAATAATATAAGTTCTGTTAATTAGAACTCTCTAAATAGTCATTCTATAGAATTTCAGAGGAATTATTTATGACGCCATTTGGCGTCAAACACCATACGTAAAAGATATCAATGAAGCTCCATGGCGTCATACGCAATGAATCGGTATGCATGGCAAATGGCAACACGTAATGATGGACTTATTATACTAGTGCAGTAAGTTGGTTTTCACAGACGAGTAGACTAATGTAAGGCTTACTATTGACATGAGTTTGTAAATACCAATTTCCGCACTAGTGTAAAAAGATGTTTACACGCGCACATTTTTTACACATTTTTGCGCGCGACACGCAACAAAAACAGGTTTTTACTTGTCGCCTCGCAAGCAAAGCAAGTCTCACCCCTCACCCTGCGCCCCGCAACTGTCAATGCAACGTTTTTCGGTACCGATATCGCATAAAGGTTAAATAACGGTAAAGCCTTACCTTTATTTTATTAAGGTACACTTATTTTTTACCGGTAACGTAACCTTATACCGTAACCGCTTTCAGTCCCTGGTTGGATTGCGGAGCGTAGAAATAAAGTAGGTATGTAAGCGCCCGCTTGCAGTTCGGACAGGTTTCTTACATGTCGAGCAGGTATTTGTTTCGTGCGCGGCGGATTCCGCCTGCGCGATGCGCCGTGACTTAGGACTCTGGCTAAAGGTGGCCACTGACGATCACTTTTTCCCATCAGTTGAACTGACGTCAGTCCAAAATTTGATCGTGAATGTCGTTAAAAAAATTGATTGTATCACCTCAGTTCGATTCGAACTTCTCTTATGAATATTGATCCTTAATGCCGAAAACTAAAGTTCAAAATTGATTGTACCGGCCGGTCGAGAACTGACGATCCGGAGTGTCGCCAGTGAGTGGGAAATCTTTTTGGCGTAAAACTATTTGGAGTGATGCCACAGTTTTACGCCAGGACTGACGAGCAGAACTGATCGTGAGTGGCCAGCTTAAGAGTAGGTAGTACGATTATCTATTCTGTGACTACACCTCAAAGTGCTTCGCTTTAGTTGTATTGAGTTATTTCAAAAATAAGTCATTTTAATTTAAGACCTATTTAGGTACCTACCTAGTCGTAGGTAAACGTACCTATCTACTTTAGAGTCGAAACAATGTGACTGTAAAATGATAATATTTTTATTACTTTGATAATAATTAGGTGCTTAGGTAGGTAGGTACCTACTTAATACAAATTATTAAATCACGAAAGTAAAATAGCTGCCTACTTATCTGTCTTAACAAATCCAACAAAAAATGCCGCCAAGCGACTGCCGACAAACAACCCAGGCGGTTTGTGTCAAAGGTGCCGCCATGGTCAAAGGTTTTTGATTTTCGCCGCCCGCCACCGTCACAGTAAAACCTCTTGTTTGTAAAACTGTGCGCCTGGTAGGAGGCGGGGGCGTGGCGCGGCCATACTAGGGCACGCAGTTTTATAGTCAGGAGGTGCACTATAGGCAGTTATCATACAGAGTTCATGACCCTGCTAGTGATGGGTTTAGTTTGTTCTGATTTTAAATTAACTACAGATTAACTTTGTATGTAAATGCAAAAACAAATTAAATTAAGTTTATCTTACTAGGGTATTTATAGAAAGGGTCTACACTTGGGATAATTTGAAACACTGGATTAAGGCTGGCCCACTTGATACACGCTGTAGAGTCTACAAATCCACAAAAAGTCATTTTGTCACGTAGTGTGGCATTTTTAAAAAACAAATTTTATAAGGATTTGGGACACAATGTCAGAGACCAACATGATTTTATTATTTTAGATAACATTTTAAATAATTGTGACATTCCAATAAATATTGATAATTCAATTAATGAAATTAACCATTTCAATATCAATGAAATTAATAATTCTAATAATTAAATAAATAATTGTCATGATGAAATCAATAATTTGAATACTAATGATATAAGTAATTCTAATAACATTGATATAAATAATACTATGATAAATAATGATGACATAACATTAACTCCTCCTAATCAAAACTCTGTCTGTGATATTTCAGGATCTGATGGAGACTACTGCACAGGGAGTGAATGGGAAGAAGGTTCTGGCACCTCCGCTGAAGAGTCCGCTGAAGGATGTGTTTCTAGGCATCACGTTCCACTGTGTTTCTAGGCATCACGTTGGATGCCAAGCTTCAGTGGGGCCCACATATAGCTAAATTGTCGAATAGACTTAGCTCTGCGGCTTATGCAGTAATGAAGATCCGTCAGTTAACTGACGTTGATACAGCTAGATTAGTTTATTTCAGTTACTTTCATAGTGTAATGTCATACGCCATTTTACTGTGGGGAAATGCTGCCGACATTCAAACTATCTTTGTGCTGCAGAAGAGGGCTATTCGAGCAATATATAACCTACAGGCTGGTGACTCTCTCAGAGAGAGATTTAAGGATATAAGTATAATGACAGTTGCATCACAATATATTTATGAAAATCTTGTGTATGTTCATAAAAATATTGAAATGTTTTCAAAAAACAGTGATATTCACAAATTAAATACTATAAGTAAGAACAAATTAGCAGTGCCTTATACTAGGCTCCATAAAATAAATAATTCTTTTAAGGGTCTGTGTGTACGTTTATACAACAAAGTACCAAATGATATTCAGAAATTAGATCTTGATAAATTTAAAATCAAAATCAAAGAAAAGCTTTATAAAAAAGCTTATTATAAAGTGTCGGATTATACAGAAGACAAAACAGCTTGGGTCTGAAATGCTCCAAGTACCTACTCCAACAGCTATTTCTAATTGCCTATAATTAATTTATATAGAGCACCATATTTAATTAAACTATTTACATTCAAATTCATATTTTGTATTTTGTGACCTGGTAACGACATATAATATATATATTTTTTGTAAATGTCGTTGCTTCTGTGCGCTGTGGTTTCTTGCGCCCGTTCTTTGCCACAGTTAAAAAATGATGTCCTGAATGGGTGGTAGGTTATAAAATATTTGGACGTTTCAAAGTACTTATTAATTGAGTTTATTGAATAAATATATTTTGACTATTGACTATTGACTATTGATGTTCTATCTCTGAGCGTCTGACTTCTGGCGTGACATCAGCTGCAGGGGAAGCTTCTGAGCACGATACTGTCACTACAGGTCGTAATGTACGCTCTACACGTAATATTCCTCCAAAAAGGTATGGGGATTATGAATGTTTTATGTCATTGTATGAGGGTTTATTATATGAGCCGCAATCGTACGAAGAGGCTTTAGATTCTCCACAGTCTGAAAACTGGCAAGCTGCCATGCAACGCGAGTATGACTCATTAGTCGCTAACAATGTATGGGAATTGGTTGATAAACCAGTTAATAAAAATATTGTTAAAAGTAAATGGGTTTACAAGTTAAAGCATGACACTGATGGTAACTTTAATTGTTTTAAAGCGCGACTTGTTGCCAGGGGTTTCACACAGAAACAGGGAATCGATTACAATGACACTTTCTCACCAGTGGTACGCCATTCCACTATGAGGATCTTGTTCAGTCTTAGCAATCAATTAAATCTAGAAATAGATCACATTGATGTTGCGACAGCTTTTTTGAATGGGGATCTCAATGAGGTAATTTATATGGAGCCACCTATGGGATTTTCAGATAAAGTTAATGGGAAGGTTTGTTTATTAAGAAAAGCCATATATGGACTTAAACAATCTAGTAAAATGTGGAATGAAAAGGTACATCATGACCTACTTGTTTCACATAACTTCAAGCAATGTAAATGTGAACCATGTGTATACACTAAGAAAGTGGGTATGATTTTGTTGTAGTAGCATTGTATGTTGATGACTTTTATGTATTTTATAGTCAAAATAGCAAATATCAAAATTCAGAAAATACTAAAGCAACAATTTAATGTTAAAAATTTAGGCCCACTGAAAAATTGTTTAGGTATAAGAGTTACTAGAGATAAGTTAAAAGGCACCTTATGTTTAGATCAGTCTGAATATATAAAGAGTTTACTTGTAAAATTTGGAATGCAAAATTGTAAACCTGTAGCCACCACACCTTTACTATTAAATTGTAAACTACAAAAATCTGAAAACACTTGTGCATTTTTAGATAATAGTGTATATAAATATAGAGAACTTTTAGGGTGTCTTATGTATTTATGCGTTTGCACTAGGCCAGATATTGCATATGCCTGCAGTTATTTAAGCCAGTTTAGCACTTGTTTTGAGAAAAGTCATTGGCTCGCGGCCAAAAGAGTGCTTAGGTATTTAACTGGTACAATCAATTACTGTTTGTTATTTACAAAAAGCGTTGATTAGAAATTGAGCGCGTATACTGATGCCGATTGGGCGAATGATGTCAACGATCGTAGATCGTATATTGGTTATGTAATTAAGCTAGGTGACTGTACAATCAACTTGGGATCACGTAAGCAGCGATGCGTTGCATTATCCAGTACGGAAGCAGAATTTCTTTACTTTATTAAGAAATTAATTTTAGAGTTGACATCTACCAATTTAAATAATTGTATTGTATATAATGACAACCAAAGTGCTCAAAAATTATTGGAATCCAGAGAATTGTGTCATAAGCGTACAAAACATATTGATATTAGATATCATTTTGTTAAGGACCTAGTCAAAAATAATTTGATACATGTTAAGTATATTCCTACAGACAAAATGATAGCTGATGTATTGACTAAGCCCCTATGTAAGCAGAAGCATAGTAACTTTGTGCAGAATATGATGGCTAGGGATAAACTGTAATATTTTATACTTACTAACCCAATGTAGAGTAGCATTATGTTTTGTTTCTGTGACTATGTAGAGCTGTAAATTAATTAATATCTATTGACTTATGCATCCTAAAGTCAAGGGGAAGTATTAGAAATATGTATGTGTATGTATGCCTTTAGGATGTAATCATAGATAAGTTATTTGACTTGAGTATTTTGTCTGTGGTCGTTCTTTAACTCTTCTTCCTTCTTGAGATCATGTCAATGGCCGACGTACATTAATTCTCTCTAAATAATATTTGATTGTGATTCCTTATTATAACTTAGTTACAAGGTACTAATGTGTAATGTTATAGTGCTGTATATTCTGAGAAATATAAGAACTACAACCATAGTGGATTCCTTTTGATTGTCTGCCCATGATCCTCGCACCACCTGATCCACGTGCCTTGGTTTCGTGTCTTCAACGACATGAATAACACGTCACACCATTCTTCTACTAACTGCAGCGCTGAGCGCATTACTTTACATAGCACATTCTCCGCGTTCCCATTTATTAGTATTGATAGGTCACCTGCATAACCAATAGCTATCCACTACTATGTTCCACAAAAGCGATAATAGGACACCTCCCTGGGGGCATCCTCTTACTACCTTTGCTCTTGTGGTAGTGTTCACCACTATTTGGACCGCCGTTTTGCTGACCAGCGCAGTAATCCAGTTTCTTATGATTGGTTCTACTTTGAATTTTTGTAGGGCGTGGTTTATGCTGTTGTGCATTGTTTTGTCAAATGCTTCTATGTCTATGAATGCAGCATGTGTTGAAGCCTTGTTTGTGATAGCCGATTCGATTTTGTGCACCACCGTGTGTAGTGCTGTCTTGTTGATCTGCCTTTTCTATATGCATGTTGTTGAGGATGGAGTTGTTTGGTTTTTAGTGCTCCGTCCCTTAGGTATCTGTCTACTAGTCTTTCCAGCGTTTTTAGAAGGAATGATGTTAGGCTGATAGGCCTGAAGGATTTGGCGTGTGTGTAGTCCTCCTTGCCTGGTTTCGGAAGGAAAACTACTTTTGCTTCTCTCCGTGGTTTAGGAATGTATTTAAAGGCTATGCAGGCCCTGTAGATGGGTAATAAGTACTTTGTTGTCTGAATGGGTTGCCATTGTAGTAATGCTGGGAATATCCCATCGAGCCCTGCGGATTTGAAAGATTTGAAGCTTTTCAAGGCCAAGTATATTCTATCCGCTGTTACTATCTTGTTTGCTACTCCCCATTCTTGTGTAGTTGGTGTGCAGTAGTGCTCGTCCGACCACTCGAAATCTGATACGATTTTGCATCCCGGAAAGTGTGTCTCTAGTAGCACTGCGCTGGTTTCTGCATCTGTGTTTGTATAAGTGCCGTCTTTCTTCCTAAGGGAACCTAGGAGGTTTAGGTCGCCTTTAGCCAGGATTTTCTTTATTCTTGCGGCTTGGTTTGTTGCGTTTATGCTACTACAGAAATTGTGCCAGGCCTCCGCTCTCCGGAATCTAATCCGCTTCTTGTAGTGTTTTTGAGCTATTTTATATTTGTCCCAGTCCTCAGTAGTTCTGGCATTTTGGCTCGGTTAAAGATTGTCCTAAGTTCCTTGCGAACTCGTTCAAGTTCTGGCCCCCACCAGTGACTTTTTTCTAGACATTTAGGTGTTACAACAGGACATGACATTTCATAACATTTAACAAGGGTTGTGGTTAGAGACTGTACGTCCGATTCTATGTTATCTATGTTTAGTGTGACGTCAGTCAGTTGTGTGTCACTTATTGTTTTGGTTAGTAAATTATTGTACCTTGATATATCTGTTTTGCGGGGGTTGCGATATGGATCAGGGTCTGTTAGCTTATAATGTATTTGGAAACACACGCGGCGGTGGTCTGCGAAGGATGGCTCGTTCTACACGTGCCATCCCTCAATGAGGTTTGCCGCCGTGTGTGTTGCCAACGTAATGTCTATGATAGATTGGTATCTCGAGCTTACAAAGGTAGGTTCGGTGCCTCTATTCATAATATTCAGGTTTGTTTGGAATAAGTATTCGGCTAATAACTCACCCCTTTTGTTTGTATCCTTACTTCCCCACAGAGGGTGATGTGCGTTGCAGTCGGCGGAGATGATCAGGTCCCAGTCGTGAGCCTCGCAGTGTTGCACCAGTTCGGATAGTTCCTTTGGAGGAACCTCGCCCTCCCCCGGCATGTACACTGAGGCTAGCACTAGGACGGTTTGTTTCTCTGTATGGATTTTCACAGCTGTTAGGTCTCTAGAACAGAATTGGTTAAGCAAAGTGGTTGTTATGGTTTTGGGCATGAAAATGCAGGTTCTCGGTTTATCAACTGTAGTGTCTAACAGTAACTTACCACCGATGTTATTTAGACCGCAGATTTTGTTATTTCTAATCCATGGCTCTTGGATCAACGCGACGGTCTTGTTGTCTGCCTCCAGCACTCTGCGTAGAGTGGCCGCCGCTATCTGTTTGTGGTGGAGGTTGGTCTGTATGATGTTGAAGGAGCTATGGACTACTTAGGGCATCATCTTCGTCACTGGTGCTTCCCTCAAATTGCAGCGGCGAGTTCGTTTCCATCTCGCTCGGACCCGGTTTGGGAGCTGAGATGGGTGGACCTGGAGTAGATGTTTCCTTCACTGTGGCCTCACTCGTCGCTGGTTTTTTCCGGCCGTAGTCGTTTCTTCTGAGGTGAAGAAACGGATGAACCCACTTCCTGACATGTGGGCTACCCGGCGGTCTCTGTCTAAGATGGTCTGTTTCTGGTCTTCAGGGATTCCCAGGATTAAGTGGACCACCTTCTCCTTAGAACCTACCTCTGGTTTATCATCCACCCGCATGTCGTAGCACTGCCAAGAGTCCACCTTGTACCACGGGTTCTGGGCACATAGGACTTTGTGCAGTGTGGCAGCCTCGGTGATGCGGGTGTGGATGAGGAGCCCTGCCTTGAGCTTTTTCTTCAAATCCGACTGTTTGATGACAGCCAGGGTGGTTCCGGGTATGGGTGATTGGAGGGACTTTTCATTTTTCTCTAGCCAGCTGAGGGCATTTGCGTCTTCACACCTCATCGCTAGTACCCCATCCATCAGGAAAGGGCGACCGCGGAAAGATGGAGCTTGCGCACTCAGAGACGGTGGAGACAGTACAGCCTGCAGGATGCTATCGTCGATAAATTCCCTGAGCTGATCTGCCTGATTTTGGGCGAGGTCCCTCGGCGGGACGGTGATGATCGCTTCTCTCAGGTGCGATTGATTCGCATCTGCGTAGATCACCGTACGCTTCGGCTTCGGGTCGGTTTTCGCGCGTTTAGCTTCCCCCCTGGGTGATTGGGTCTTGTCCATACGTGCTCGCTTCGAAGAAGCGCGCTCTTCCAGGCCATTCCCAGTCCCAAGTTGTTCCTTTTCAGGAGCAGTGGGAGCCATCGCAGCGGTTCTGTGACCACGAGAACCTCTCGGTTTTCGTCTCTTTTTCAGCTGGGTGGGTGGTGGTGGTGGTGGTGGTGGTGGTGGTTGGGGCGGTGACTCCGTTCCCTGTACCGTTGCAGACTCCGTGGAGGTGGACGGTGCAGGTTCGCGCTGCGTTTCCGCTGCTGCGGCGGCTGTCACGTTCGGTGGCATCGGGTCCCTGGGTTGAAGGGCCTCCCTTCTCGCGCGCCTGTTATGGCGGCTGCGTTCTGGTTGGCCTTTCAGCCCTTTTTTCTTTATGTTTGCCGCTGGTTCAGCAAACCCCTTTTTGCAAAGCCGCTTGTGGGCGGCTACAGTTCACTGTGACGTGGTGGCTGCGTCGATGGTGTTTGGGATGGCCTCAGCGAGGCCATCCCAAACACCCCCAACAGTTGCCCCCCCCCCCCCCCCCCAGAATACGCGGGACGGACCGAGCAAAGCTCGGTGAGGGACTCTCCACTACTAGTGGTACCCTCCTGGGGTTGATTTTTCTTTACTTGTACTGACATTTTATTATTTTATTTATTTTATTTCAAAACATAAACTAGACGCTTAGTTTTGATATAGTTTGGATGTGGGGCGATTTGGAGATGTTGGCAAGGATGCCAAGTGTTTGCGTCACAACCGCAACGACCAATCGCGGCTGCCCCTCCGTCGGCCAATTAGAGTGCGTTATCCTCGTCGCACGGACACTGCGACGTATGTACCGGACGAGGTTTTGCCCGCGGGCGACCGCCGCCGGCACCACCGGCAGTGTGCAACGACATCTCAAGGCGAAGCCAAGCGTGACGCGCCCTTGAACTCAGCCCCGAAGCCCTATGTGAAGTGTACAGTGACAGAGCTAGTGCTACCAGCTCGCCCCTAACGCCTAACGAACACCAGTGATAAGTGTGTGTGTGCGACTGCCCTCACCGACGAAGACCGCAACAGCGCCCGCGCCGCCAGCGCCATCCGCGGCACGTTCAGCTTGTGACCGTGCCTGGACCACGGACCCCCGGTAAGCCCCTTCCCGCCTTTCCCTTTAACTACGTCGCATGTTGGTGCCTCTCGCATCAACATTTATGATCCTTTGCGAGCCGGATACATCCCAGTAACAGTCCACTAAATCAAACTCTACCCGCCACATTTAATTTTTTCGCCTCGACTCGTGCCACGCCTATACACCTACACATATAACATTCACAACGCACGCGCAAGCCGGGCCTAGCCCAAATACGCCCTACTGTCCCTATTGCAGGGAAAGGGGGCACAAGCTCATCACGTGCGCCGCTATAATGCCCAGCCGACGCAGGGCCGGTGGAATTTCGTGGTGTCGCGCGAGCGCTGCCCCCGCTGCCTCGGGCCACATTACCCGGACGAGTGCAAGTCGGTGAAGGGTTGTAGGGTGTGTGGCCGCGCCGAGCACCACACGTCCCTTCACCGACCGGACGACACGACGCAGCAGTGCCAGCCACAGTCGGCGGCGCGGTGGCTGCCGCCCCACCTACGGGAGACCCCGAAGCAGCGACCCAGCGATAACCCGCTGCATGCGTCCGCGCACGCGAAGCAGCCGCATGAGTCGCAGCAGTAAATTATTCAGCCCATTTAGTACACCACAAATGCACATTCCATCTGCTCATTCAATTACAGTCCGCTAAAAATAATTATTTCCGCCCATAATCTAATTCCTGCCATCATTTCTAAATTCATTTGTTCCCGTAACTTTGCGATTTATAATATCTCGTGCCCTAATAAAAATTAATTCGTTATTAGTAGTACACAAACACATGTAGTCAGCCCGCACCTATACGGTGCATGACATCAGCCCACGCCTTTGCACAACACAATAAGCCCGTACAAACACGTACACCACACATCAGCCTGCAACACATACACACACACACACACATGCAGTCTGCTTTTTATTTTTTGCCTTTACTGCGGTCGCTTTTATTGCGCTGTTGCGCGTTGTGCCACAGCGCGCACGCCTTCGTGCCTATATGGTCCCATGCCCAGCGCACGCCTTCGTAGTCCCATATAGGCACGAAGGCGTGCGGCTTTCGTCCCGGCTCGAAGGACCAAATATGTTAGCGCCAGGGGGGCGCAGTTACATGCGACGTAATTAGGGTTGTGGACCCAGAACGACCGGTTTGGTTAGGGCTAAGGAAAAAGTAGGTACTCACGGGAAGGTGTCTGGAATCGCAGGAACCTGGAGGCGAGCTGGCGGAGGGCAGCTATGCGCCTGCATAGCTGCCCTCCGCCTAGCGGTTTCTAACGCACGGCACACAGTTCTTTCACCTAATCACAGGCACTATCTTCAGAGAGTCACTATCAATAAGGTCAAAGAGTCACTATATATAAGCTGTGTTATTTCTCTGCCTGCCCTTGGAAGGTGTGGAAAAATTTTCTAGGGGTATTTGGTGCCCCAAGGCTCTGTGGGCCTGGATGTGGATATAAGCCAGCAGCAGCGACACTTGGCCCCAAACAAATCGCTGTCATTATTTTACGTACCAAATAATTATTTGTTTTTTTAGTTGATTAAGTGAATATTTTTGGTGTACATATTCGCACCACCCCTAGATGTAAACTCCGGTAAGTCAAAAAAATGCGCAATTGAGTTAGTTACATATTCGATCTCCTGATTTTACGCTCAACCCGAGAATATAACTCCCATATCTTCAATCGTTACCGTTGCCGAGAGATGGCGCTACGCGTACCTTTAGGTAAATTAACTCGCGTCAATGGGCGCGGTCACTACGCCGCCATTACGTGAAGTAAGAAGGTCGCTTTTCAAGCGGCGGATTTTGAGTTGCTGGAGTTTACATGAAGTTTAACAGGTAAGTTTCTTGTTCTAATTCGAATTGACGGGGTTTTTTTGATGTTTTTGATGAATTTGAGTTGCGGGAGTTTTGATGATTATTTGTCGCAATATTTTTTGTAGTCAAATCAAAATAAGAACTTATTGATGACAGAAAAAGTAAATTTATAGTTGCGCTAGTTTTGTTGAAGGAATGTTTGAATGGTTTTTACTTGGAAACTTAATGATATAAACTACTTATGAAAATAGAGAATTGCATAACTTTTTTTGTATTCTTAAATCAAATCAATTATTATTTATGAAATTGGATACATACACGTGATAATTGCTTTTTTTGAGTTGTTTGAGTTTACGTGATTTATGTTTATGTTTTTTTTATGTTTTAGACAATGAAAGGGCGCGGAAAACGTTTACTTGACATGCTTGGATTCGACTCGAATCGAATCCAGTGGTTATCAGGCTTAACCGTTGGCAACACTGCACACGTCACGTACGTCACTCACACCCTTTTTCAATGCGATAAAAACACAAAAATGGGCGATTTTCCGAGATAAAAAAAAAGAAATTGGTTCGTAAATTTTTTTTCTTAATTCAACAAAAATATAAGCTTAAAAACATTTTAAACACACAAAAAATCACGGAGATTTGTCTCGTGTGCTAGGGGAGATACAATATTTCACTACATACTTAACAATAGGTTCTCTAAATAATTTCTGCCACACAAACACTAATTGCAATAACAGCTAGGTACTACAAGACCAGTTACGAAAGTTTACAATAAATATAAAAATGTAGTATCGTCTACCATACATCAACAGTATTCATCAATGCTATGATGATCTACCCAACAAAAACAATGTAAATAACGTCTATCAAGTCGTCCTTCCCTCGCTGTGATCAAATGGTATTTCGATACGTAAGTGGGAGGGAGATAGCCCGATTGCAGCAGTGTCCCTGCGAGTGCACGCTAGGCTCGAGGAGTCTAGTCGCACGCAGGCGCCGCGCGCCGCATGCATTGTTTGTTTATCTAGGTCTATACTACAGGCTGTTTATAAAATGTGACTTTAAGTTTTTTTTGATAAATGACTTTATAGATGGCGTTTTTTGAACTAATTTTTACTTTTTAATTTGGGCTGTCAGAAAATTGCCCATTTTGCAGTCAGTGTTGCCAACTCAGCTACTTTGTAGCTAGATCTAGCTTCTTTTGGAAGCCAGGCAGCTACAATTTAATGAAACTTGTAGCTAAATCTTTTAGCTACTTTTTCTAGCTACTTCACGAGAAGTTTTGCTTGGTCTTTGACTAACCCTTCAGGGATAATAATCGTGCACAATTTTTTCAAAACAATTAATAAATTTTTATTGATATTTATTTATTTATTAGATTTTTACATTTTTGTAAAATTACCAGGTAAACTGACTTATTGAACAGACTCTCATTATATTTTAATATCAAAAATAATACCTACTTGTGTTTAATTTCATTTAAAAACCGATATTGTCATAAATTTTTCGTTTAATAGTTTATTCAAGAAACATTTAGCAACTTCTAACACCTTTTGTTACAAGAAACTTTTAGCTGTTAAGGATTCTTATAAACTAAAACCTCTTTACTTTTGGACAACTTTAACTTATGTCAATCAATACGGTTGTGTTGACTGCTAATAAAATGTTTATACTGTCATTATTCTACGAGTCTCATTTTTTTAACTGATAGATTAGTTTTATCATGGTAGCAGATCGTAAGGAATCGAGTAAAAGTTATGAATAAATCGAGTGTTTGATAAACCAAGTTTCAAAGCAATCCGGGAAGACAAAGATTCAAAATGCAATCACCTAGTTGCAAAATTGACATCGGTCACCTGAAAGGTGTAAAAAACTGGTCTACTTGGAAATTCAAGGCAACTTTACTACTTAGAGGTATGACCGGTGGATTGGATGCGGTATACGGTACTCTTGAGAAACCAGTGAAACCAGTGAAACTAGCAATGCCGATGAAATTTCTCAGTATAATACTGCTCTCGATCATTACAACAAAATTAATAGTTCCGCATTACTACTGCTTACTGCAAATATGTCAGATGAAACCCTAATGCCGGCACTTCACTTGGCGTATCGTGTTCGCGTATTTGCATTATTTGTCCGAACACGGCAATGTGTAGATGGCCTATTTGAATATATTTGCTTTATTTGCACGAATAAGGCAAACAACGCAAATAGCAAATATGCGTTTCCGTCCACTTGTCGGTTTTTGATCACACATCAGTCCACCCTTGGTTCTGTTCAGAAGCGCGCGTGCGGCTGTCCTGTTCAGACGTGTTCAGTTTTTTATACGTAAATATAGTAAAATGGATTGGACAAACGAAACCGTATTGCGATTTTTTTAATTATACTAAATGAATCTTAGTAAGTTTGGGACCTCAAAAATGCCTCTCATAAAAACAAAAACCGACAACGTTGCATAGATCGATATTCAAAATAACTTAGGAGAACCCTACACAATAAAAAAACAGGTGTTGGCAAGCCGCATTCAGGCAAATGTAATAAGCTGCTGCCACTGACACGTCCATCACTGTGGCATTCAATTTGTTTGTGAACAAGCAAATATTGTGAATATTTGCGTTGTTTGCCCGTATAGTCCATGTGTGGATGGCTTGTTTGACGCCAAGTGATGTGCCAGATTATTTGGGCAAACACAACGATATCGCCACACGAACACGATACGCCATGTGAAGTGCCGGCATAAAAAAAATCATGCGTTTTAACTCGTCCAAAGATGTTTGGGACGAACTACATCGTTTATTCGACGGCAAGTCTGAAGACAAGAGTTACGCACTTTGTATGGAGTTTTTTGGCTATTGTATAGATCCGTCACATGACATCACGACTCACATCTCCAAAATCAAAACCATTTGGTCAGATTTGAAAAGTGAATTAATCAAGATAGACAAATCCGAATTACCAGATATCTTGTTCATCTGTAAAATTCTCGATACTCTACCTGAAGCCTACTTTTCTTTTAAATCGAGCTGTATGTTGATGTCAAAGACTGACAAAACAATAGAAAATCTGACTACGCAACTTTGTGTCTATGAGCGTGCCATATCATTGAAGAATGAAGGTCCTGCCGGAGCTCTTTCGCTACTGAATAGCAATAAAGCAAAGAAGAAATGTGGATACTGCGGAAAAGTCGGTCATAAAGTCAGACAGTGTCGTAAATGGAAAGCTGACGGGAAACCAGCCAAGTCAGAAAACAAACAGACACCAAGCAATTTGAACTTAACGCTCTTGCAAGTAACTACTGATGTAAACTCAATGCTTACGAACTATGATACAGCAAGTCGGTTTGTTGACATTGGAGCGTCACATCACTTGCCGTAAAGATTATTTGTCTAGTTTCGAGCATTTTAAGGATACTCGTACAGTGACGACTGCTAATGTCCTAAACTGTCAAAGCTGTCAAAGCTATTACCAAAGGTACTGTTGACTTGAAAACTTTTATTAATGACAAAGAATCCAGGCTAAGACTCTGTGATGTCTGGTACGTGCCTGATATTATGCGAAATCTATTCTCTGTGCTGGCCACTCAAGACAGACTAAACAATAGTGTTTTCATGTCTGAAAGGGAATACTGCTCGCTGAAAGTTGAAGGACAAGTAATATTGACTGGCAAAAGAACTAAGAACGGGGGTTTATACAAGCTTAATGTAGAAACTGTTACAAAGTCAATTCCTGATCTGAACGCCTTGTCTACGGATAACCTACTACAACTTTATCACGAACGGTTAGCCCACCAGAATAAGAAACACGTCAGAGGAGTTATTGAAAGGGAACTCGGAATTGAAAATGAAAATGAAAAATGAAAATGTTTATTTCCATAAATAAGATGGGTTAACATGAATCGAGGTTGACTTACTCCTATTAAGCGTAAAAACACCGGTGCCAGGAGTAGCCACTCTCCCATAGCATATCATGGGTACATTTATGGTTTTAATATAGCCTAAACCGTTAATAACAAGCTAAATTTTGATCAGTGAGTATGTGTATGTGTATATATATATATTTTTATATTAAGTGTAAGGAAAGATTGTGTATTTTTTATTACATGTTCGTTCATTTGTACAAGTGTAAGTAAGCAGTAAAAATATAAATAATAATAATATAATTTCAATTGTTAGGATTCACAATAATGTCTTCTGTTTCATCATAATTCAGGGTCTTAAGCCAATCTGTTAAGAGCTTTTTACATTCAACATTTGTCTTTGTGTATATTTGAAGAGATTTATTAATGCGGTTGTAAATGTATGAAGATTGATTGGTGTATTGATGTCTTGCAAAATCAGTTTTACATTTATTAGTTTTAGCTACCTTCTTGTTCCTTCTTTTGTTTAATATAGTAATATCAACCGGTAGTGTTTTATGTTTATTGAGGATAGTATGTAAAATATACAACTGCCGGAGAGTCAGTACATCCGCTAAAGAATAAAGAGCTTGTGTTGAGAATCTAAGTTTTTTGAAGTACATGACTTTCAGAAGTAGTCGTTGTGCACGTTCAGCCTCAAGGAATTTAATCTTCGATGCACCACCCCAAACAGGTAGGCAATAAATAAGGATGGACTGTGCCAGAGCAATATAAACTTTGTTGAGCAGATCTGCACTAGCGGAATGTCTTAGGTTTTTAAAAACCCATATCATCTTCCTGACTCTGCTAGTGATTAATTCTATTTGAGAGTGCCACGAGAGACGGTTATCAATCATAATTCCTAGGTATCTGGTGGAGTCAACCCTAGTTATGTCAGGGCAATTACAATTTTTATTATGAACACTATCGCAATTGTGAATTTTTAGATTGTAGCTAGGGCATGGTTGAGTTCTATTGTTGATGGTGAAGCACATAAAGTTGGTTTTTGTTGTGTTGTCTTTGGCTAAGACAAAACTTACTGACATTAGTAAGTTTTGTCTTAGCCAAAGAGCAGTAGTAGCTAGAGCGGTTTCTGCATCCCTTTTAATGCATTCCCAGGAATTACCCGTCACTACCATAGCAGTGTCGTCAGCATAGGAGAAAACCCTGGTACTGTTGAGGTTAATTTTACAAAGATCATTTATGTAAATGAGAAATAATGTAGGCCCCAGGACCGAACCTTGCGGCACACCACATGTCAGATCGGTATCTTTACTCACAAACTGTCCTATCTTCACCCTCTGTCTTCTCCCACCAAGATAGTTACGAAATAAGTTTAAGGGGGTACCTCTTATTCCAGCACACTCTAGCTTCTGCACAAGAATGGGAACAGAGACGGTGTCAAATGCCTTTTTCATATCTAAAAATACCGTCATGCATTTACCTCCACTGTCCAATTGATCCGTAATCAAAGACGTTAGAGCCATTACTGCATCTTGGGTTGACTTACCAGCTTGAAAACCGTATTGTGAGTCTGACAAGATCCTATATTTGTTAAGATACTCGACGAGTCTTTTATTTACTAGCTTTTCTAATATTTTGGACAATGAAGGCAAAACAGAAATTGGTCTGTAGTTATTTGCGTCGACTCTGCTCCCACTCTTATAAACCGGGGTGATGATAGCTAGCTTTAGCAACGAGGGGAATGTACCTTTTTTGAAGCACGTGTTAACCAGGTGGCAGATGTAAGGCACCAATATGTTACTAGCTAGTTTAAGAAAACTAACTGGAATTCGGTCCCAGCCGGGGGCACTGTCTGATTTACGGCTCATAAGAATAGCATGTACCTCTTGTGGATCAGTGTCCATTAAAACAAAAGATGTAAGGTGATTACCACTTAAATGATGGGATAAATGTGAGGATTGTGTAGCGTTTATTGGTGTTATTTTACTAGCAAGGTTCCCTCCTATGCTTGCGAAAAAGTTGTTAACGTTGTCAACAGATTCATTTGGAGAAGATTCAATACTTAAGAGTTTATCATTATCAGTGTCGTCCTTCTTTAAGTAAGTTATGCTCTTAATGTTACGCCAAAGGCATTTAGAATTTTTCATAGATTTTTCTAATAGTTGTCTTTCGTAGTTATTCTTAAGCTTTCTTATTAGTTTGTTACAGAAGTTGCGGTAACGTCTGTAAGTGACACGGAGGATCTCATCATATGGATTAGAGCGCAGCCTCTTCTGCATTTTATTCCTGTTTCGAATGCAGCTTAAAACACCCGGTGTCATCCAAGGCTTGATAACCCGTTGAGACTTAGGAATTGTTTTCTCGCATGTGTTTTCTTTTAAAGCCTCTGATATTTTAGAAATTAGACTTTCTGATATTGTCTCCGGGTCATCACAGAAAAGTAGCTCAGACAAATTCTTGAACATGAGACTTCTTAACGCTCCGCCATAATCCGTGACAAACGCGACCTTTCGAGTTTTCGATTTAACATTTGCGTTGGTGAGATGTAAGAAAGTCATAGAGTGATCTGTGATAGAAGTGTTAAGTACTGCTATCCTAGCTCGCATCCTACCTGTCTCTAACTTCAGCATTATATGGTCCAGGCAGCTACCAATCCGAGTAGGCAAACTGTGACCCTTTAAGATACCATGGGTGCTCAACATATTAAGGTAATCGAGTCGATTTTTTCTCACAAAACTCGGCTCACCTGCGTCGTAAATTAGATTTATGTTGATGTCGCCTACTGGTATGATACATTTGTGTGATTTTAATACATTAAGATGAGCATCTAAAGAACTAATGAATCTATCAGCATTAGCAATCGATGGTGATCTGTATATAGCTAAAATAGTATAGTTAGAAGTCTCAATTTGTAGGCATGATGCATCCTCTAATACGACTTCTTTTATTTTAGCTGAGATATTACCATTAATGAAGGCAATGACACCATCATTCTGATTAAGATTACGAGTACTGTGATGCGAGGTATAATTAGGCAGGTCAGGGATAGGTTTGCTATCGCTAGTCCAACACTCTGTCAAGATCACCAAATCAGGACTAAACTTGAGATGTGTAAGTGATAGTTGCAAATCATCGAAATTGTGATAGATACTTCGAATGTTTTGAGATATTAAAGTCAAATCATTTGCTTTAACGTTTATTAGTTTGTGTAAATCCTCAATGTCACAAAGAGACGCATTCGCAACCTCAGAACCATCGAAGTCATCTAGTACATTAAGAGCGTCTTCCATTAAAAATTATAATAATATTTACGATATTGTGAATGATGTACTGTTGACATATAAAATAATAATATGATGCAAATATAGGAAAAAAGGACGTTACGATATTTGTGAAAGGAGGCAGCTTGATTTTCAAGTAGTTTAACTTTGAGTTTGGCATGTATAGGCATATATTTGGCATATTTATATAAATGCGATTTATGGTTGTATTTGCGACTTTTTTGATTGTAAAACAGTAGAGTATATGAATGAATCCATTTAAATATTTTTTTTTGAGATTGTAGGTATGATAGGTTAGTGTGTTTTTATGTTTGTAGTATATGAATAAAGTCATTGAATGAAGTGTAAACATTGATAAAATAACACAGACACAAATCAATGTAAGTATAAATACAACAAAATAAATATTAATCAAAAAAGAGATGTTCAAGAACAAAAACGAAAAACACCAGTAGGTACAACTATTTAAACTAGGACACTGAGCAAAACATAGTCATTCACTATTAATTAATTGATGCACCTGGGACTCCGATTTAATCGTTATAATTGAAGAGTTTTCCGACTTTCGGACGTAGACACGCCCATACGCAGTCCAGCAGAACTTATATTTGCCAGCTCTAACTAGGTCTCTCGCTAAGAAGTGGAGTCGTGCTCCCTTAGCGGTCAGCTGTTCCGACACGAATATGGGGGTGTCTTCAGATACTCGATGCCCCAGATGCTTAGCGCACAACTTATTTTTCTTTGTTGTGTTAAAAGTCTTACATAGCTTGAGGATGTCCGTCTTGATGAGGGTCGACGCAGTCTCGACCACAATCGGGCTGTTTACGGTGCCCTTTTTGCCACGAACCCTGTAGACGTCCTTGATGTCAGCTTTGCAGAGAGAGCTTCCTATGGTGGACGACAAGCATAAAACCATGTCGACTAAGTCGTCTTTCGTCTCACTTGGCCTTCGAGGTAAGTTTTTAATTTCAAAATTTGACTTGCGAGAGCCTATCTGCAGGTTTTCTATTTTTTCCTCCAATAAGGTGATATAATCTCTGTCTTGTTTTGCCTTATTCTCCAGCTGAGAAACTTTCTTGCTCAACTCTTCATTTTGAGCAGTGAGAAATGAGATGGAGTTCTCAATGTTGCGGTTGCTTTGTTGAATATCCTTTAAAGTCGCCGGAATGGTTTTCATATCCTGTTGTTGTGCAGTCCATAAGGATGTTATCATGTGTTTCATTTCCTCCTTAAACATTTTCAAGTCGTCCGCAGTGACACTTCGACCGCGAGCAAACACGTAGTTCGGCGGGGTAGTATCGCCTGTTATAGATCCCGAATGACTCATCTCAGCTTCACAAACAGACATGTCGTTCGTATGCTCCATAGTACCAGGATACTTTGAGTTATTAGGATGTGGCGCGACGGTCTGTGCTCTTTTTTATATTCGGCAGATAGGCGAGTATTGCTCCGCGGCGACAGCGCGCATGCAGGTATTATGATCATGCAAATACTAGGGTTGCATAAGCGCGCGCGCAGTAGCCACAACCGAATCAGTGCACATGCGCAAACGTGACAGGGGCAGGCGAAGCTAGGCGTCAAGTCAAGAGTCCGAGGTACCAGGGCGACAGCGTATCAATAGATACGCGCGGCGGCGGGGAATTAAAGTTATTTTATGTATTTACGGAAAAACTCACCGGCAAATGTTTGTATTGGGCTGTTATACCCTGTTTGACTTTAGGTAAAGACTTAGAATTCTTATTATAATAAAGCTTTGTGTAAGAATTTTGTTTTTTAATATTAGCTTTGTATGTATGAACATTTACAAGTGTTGGCGACAACTGTGCATGGGTAACAGGAATCTTAGAACGTAAGTATCTAGACCTGCATAGTTGTGCAGGAGAATAACCTGTCTTTTTGGGTGTGTTACGATAAGTAAGTATAGCTAAGTAAGGATCAGTATTATCTGCTTTGCATTTCTTTAAAATGTTTTTGATTGTGCCTATGGTTCTTTCCACCACCATTAGATCGGCTTAAGTACGGACTAGAAGTATTTAATTGGATGTTCCAATCTTTGACAAAGTCTTTAAACTCTGTACTTGAAAACGGAGGACCATTGTCAGTAACCATGTATTCAGGTATGCCGTGTCTAGAAAATATAGATTTCAAATGAGTAATCACAGTGTTAGCTTTGTAGTCTGAATTTAAGAATGCTAATTCTACATATTTTGAAAAATAGTCCACCACAACTAAATATTTATTACCATCTATTTCAAACTTGTCAATACCTACTTTGTTCCATGGTAACAGTTTATATTTATGAAAAATAATAGGCTCTTTAGAGTTGCTTCTACGGTAAGTTAGACAGACATGACATTGGTTAATATATTTTTCAATATCATCGTTAATATTTGGCCAGTAAACAGTAGCTTTTGCAGAGCGAATTGTGCTGTTCATTCCTTGATGTCCCTCATGGGCTAGTTTTATTACATAGGCTCTCATGGGCTCAGGAATGACTATTTTGTCTGACATGAATATTATGCCATTCATGTTATGTAATTTGTCTTTTAGTGAAAAATAAGACTTAATGTGTTGACCACAAGACCTTTTGTGTTCAGGCCAACCATTCTGACAATATTCAATGATTTTTATTAAGGATGGGATCCTGATTAGTTAATTGTTTAATTTCTTTTAGTTTTTCCTGACTGGCTGACAGATTTGACATCACAAAATTAACATGTAAATCTATATCTTTTTCGAGATCTAACAATGTGTTTTCATTTAGTGCTGCTCTAGACAATGTATCTGCTATAAAGAGATATCGACCCGGCTTATATATTATATTAATATCATAAGGCTGTAAACGTAACATAATTCTCTGTAATCTTGCAGGTATGTCATGTAAAGCTTTTTTAAATAATGGAATGAGTGGCTTATGGTCTGTTTCTACTGAGATTGTTTTACCATAAATGTATTGATGGAATTTAGTACAACCAAACAATACTGACATGAGCTTTTTTTCAATTTGGGAATAATTCTTTTGACAACTAGTTAATGAAGCAGATGCATAGGCTAATGGTTGTTTTTCTTGTAACAACACTGCTCCCAGGGCATCTTTTGAGGCATCGACTGACATGACTGTTTCTTTATTTTGGTCAAAATAAGTGAGTACAGGGGCACAGCTAATAAGCTTTTTCATTTTATTAAACTCTGTCTCATGTTGTTCTGACCAAGACCATTCTATTTTCTTAGACAAAAGTGTTCTTAGTTGACTATTCTCTTTAGACAAATTAGGTATGAAAGGGCTAAGATAATTGACCATACCCATGAACCTTTGAAGGTCATTGATGCAAGTTGTTCTAGGCATTTCACAAATTGCTTTTACTTTAGACTGATCAACTTGGACACCATTATGACTAAAAATATGACCTAGGTATTTAACTTCCGAAGCGCATATTACCAACTTTTCTTTGTTAAATTTTAAGTTTATTTGACGAGCTCTGTCAAAGACTTTTTGAAGGGTCTCATCATGCTGACTACGAGTGCAACTATAAATTAAGAAATCATCCATCATTACTTTAACGTTTTCTATGTCACTAAATCTTTTTACCATCTCTCTATGAAACATTTCAGGTGCTGCATTGATACCAAATGGTAGGCGAGTAAATCTATAGCGTCCAAATGGGGTTATAAAAGTACAAAGCCTAGATGAGCTCTCTGAAAGTCTTAGCATCCAAAAACCTTTATTGGCGTCTAGTGTTGTGAAAAATTTTGCCCCAGCAAGGTCTGATTTTATCTCGTCTAAAGTTGGTAATTGATAGTGAGGTCTCATGATAGCTTTATTAAGTTTTCGAGGGTCTATACATAACCTTAACTTGCCATTCTTCTTAGTAATGAGAACAATAGAACTTACCCATTCTGTTGGTTCCTCAACACGACAAATAACATTACTTTTCTCCATTTCAGCTAATTCTGACTTGAGTTTATTTCTCAGACTAAATGGTACTCTGCGACAAGCATCAACAGTTGGTATTGCATCAGGTTTGACAGTTAGGTCACAACAAAAATCTGTTAAACAACCTATACCTTGAAACAAATCACTGTTAGTAGACATAATGTTATCAGAGTTAAATTTTACAGTGAACATCCTTTTTATTAACTTCAACGACTTGCAAGTTTCCCTACCAATAATATTTTGACTGTTCATGTCGACTATATGAAACATGACACTGTATGACTGACTATTATGCTGTACGACTAAAGTACATTGACCAATGGTGGGTATTGCTTCGCCACTGTAAGTAGACAATTTATTTAAACTTTTCTTAATGACATTAGAAGAAATTTTGAGTTTGTTAAATGTGTTTATCGACATGACATTAGTATCTGCACCAGTATCCAATAAGAAATTAATATTTACATTATTGATGTTTAATTCAGTGCTCCAGGAGTCTGACTTTATGTTATTAATATGAACTGAGCTTACATAAACAGGATCACTATCATAAACATCTGTAATGAGTTTTACCTGCATGTTGCGACATACTACGGCAAAATGGTTGTATTTTCCACATTTCTTACACTGGACACCTATGGCAGGACACTTGACTCTGTGCACCTGGTTGCACTTGTGACATTTGTTGTCTTTACTTGACTGTCTAGATCTGCTTGGCTTTCTTGAATTGCTTGCATGCCTGGAATTGTGCATCTGACTGTAATTGTTTGACTGTCGATGACTGTGAATCCTTGACTGATGGGTGTTTGATTTTGACTCGATCTGACCAACAAAAGATGAAGTTTCTTCAAGTGTTTTTGCTTGCATCCTTGTCGTTTCTATATACATGGCTAGTTCCACAGCTTCATCTAACGTCGTAGGTTTTCTTATGAGTATTTGCTCCTTTATATGTTGATTTTTAGAGTGCAGATTCCAACTAAATATATCGCGTACTAAGCTGTCCTGAAGCTTGTCAAAGTCGCAGTCTCGGCTGATATTTTTAAGATCGGTGGCATAGTCATCGATGGACTCCTCTGTGCCTTGTCGTCTGTTGCATAGTTTGTGCCTCTCCATTGTTATATTAACTTTTGGTGTAAAGTGTTTATGAAACTTAGCGATTAACTCGTCGAATGTGATTTAAGAGCCGTTTACACGTATTAAGTTGTCAAGTAGGTAACTTAATTTTAAGTTAATTTTAACTAAATTCTTGCGTGTAAACAGTCACTTATAAGCTCTTTAGTAGCAAGTGGTAAGTAAACGATTTAGTGGGCAAGTGAACAAGTAGAATAGAATCGAGTCTATTTTTTGAGTAAGTAACCGCCCCTCCCGCACCGCTTACATTCCCCGGTAGGCGTGGCTTCTACTAAATTGTCATTTAGTTGACGTGTGGACGCAACAATTTAGTGAAGTATTTAGTGAAGTCGTGAAGTCTCGTGTGTGGCGAGAGCCGGTCTTGCCGCGATGTGTCGCCGCCGTATGCACTAAAGAGTGCTTAAGTAAATACACGATCGACAACTTAAAATTAAGTTAAAATTAACTTAAAATTTAGTTACCTACTTGACAACTTAATACGTGTAAACGGCCCGTGAGTCTATGTCTACATTAAATGAATAGAATAACACGCTTGTTGCTGTACATGGGGAGCGTCGATGACAAGCGATCAACGTGGCGTGCCTGGCGACCAAAGAGAAGAGAGAGGTGTTGCCATATGTAACAGTTTGGAACAAGAGAACGAGCTGAAGAACCTGCAGAAATTATACACGCAGATGTGTGTGGGCCATTCCCGCCTTCCTTCAATAAATTCCGTTACTTCGTTCTATTCAAAGACGACTACAGCAAGTATCGTCACGTTTATTTCTTGCGACAGAAATCGGAAGTTCACCTAAAGCTCCGACAGATGTTACAGGAATGTAAAGTGGCTGGACACTCTGTAAAACAATTTCTGAGTGATAACGGAGGTGAATTTGATAATGAGAACGTAAGGTGCATTTTACGAGAAGCTGGAATAAGACAAAGGCTCACGATGCCCTACACACCGCAACAAAATGGTCTCAGCGAACGTGAAAATAGAACCTTAGTCGAAGCCGCCCATACATTGATGCACACTCATGAAGAATTACCTCTCGCTACATGGGCATAATTGATAAACACTGCTGCGTACGTTTTAAACAGAAGCGGCCCAACTCTAGAAAATGGTAAATCGCCATTTGAATTGTGGTTTAAGAAAAAACCACGAATAAGTCACCTAAAAATAATTGGATGTGAATTTTACGCCCATATTCCTCAACAAAAGAGAGTAAAGCTTTCTAAAAAGGCTGAAAAATGCATCCTAATTGGATATGACGGTGATGAAGGCTACCGCTTACTAAGTAAAAGTGGAAAACTCATAAGGTCTAGAGACGTTATATTTAATGAGATAGTACTTACTTCGTCTGGCCTAGGTACTTCGGAAGAGCAGCACTCAGCTGAAATCTACTTTCCATTTTCAGAACCACCAATGTGTGATGCAAGGGGGGATGATCGCACCGAAAACAGCTCGGATCGCACTGAAGAGCATCGCGATGTAAACAGCTCGGATCGCACTGCAAGTAGCACTGATGAGCCCAGTTTGACTGTGCCTCCCACATTGTCGAATCATGTTGTGAGTCAGGAAGGAGGCAGCCAAGACAGATGTACGGAATCATTTCAACCGTCTTCTGAAGAATCCCAGCCAGGGTCACCTCTTTATGAAGGTGCTAAAGATGATGATGATAATGATGATTCTGAAGCTCCAAGAAATAATATAGATGATATAGCTGAGATAGCTACCAGAATGACTTTACGGGATAGAAGAAAAATTCGACCACCTAATCGTTTTGAAGATTATGTTATGATGTCAGATGATATTGTTAATGAGATCAATGAACCAAAAACCTACAAGGAAGCAATTTCTAGTCCGCATAAAGATCAGTGGGTCAAAGCAATGGAAAATGAGGTGAAGTCTTTAAAGGAGAACAAAACCTGGATACTGGTTGACCTTCCAAAAGACAGAAAGCCTATATCCTGTAAATGGATATACAAAATCAAGACCAATGCAGATGGCTCTCTAGATAAACTCAAAGCAAGACTAGTTGCTAGAGGGTATACACAGAAAAAAGGCATCGACTATGATGAGACTTTCAGTCCAGTTACTAAGATGACGACAATTAGATCTGTCTTAAGCGTTGCTGCAAACGAAGGTTTAAAACTCACTCAATTTGATGTTTCAACTGCATTCTTGTATGGTTCAATAAGCGAAGAAATCTATATGAGTCAACCTGTAGGCTACTTAGATGGAACAAAGAAGGTGTGTAGACTTAAAAGAAGTCTGTATGGCCTAAAGCAAGCACCTCGGTGTTGGAATAAATGCATGGTGGATTATTTGAAGACTATTGGATTTAAACAAAGTGATTCTGACCCCTGCCTGTTTATCCGAAACCGTGGAAGTAACAAGATCATTCTTGCTCCATATGTAGACGACGGTCTGGTTGCTGCAACAAATCAGGAAAATTCTGAAAAGTTTATTAGAGAGTTGCAAAGAAGATTAAAAATCACTATAAAAGATGCTTCCTATTTTCTAGGATTAGAAATACAAGACCAAAACGGTAGTTTAAAAGTGTCACAGAAGCACTACGCTCAGAAAGTTTTAGATCGCTTTGGTATGAGCGATTGCAAACCTGTCACTACTCCAATACATAAAGATGGATTGCCAGATCTGGATAAAGAGATGGTAGAGCCTACTTCATTTCCGTATAGAGAAGCTGTGGGAGCACTGGCATACTTGACTGTTGGAACCAGACCTGATTTAGCATACGCTATGAGCGTTGTATCACGAACTCTAGAAAATCCTTCTAAAGAAGATATCCAGAAGCTGAAACGTATCCTAAGATACATCAAAGGAACTTCGGACTATGGCATAATTTTTAAGAAGAGATGCAATGCTGGCATTCTGAAATGTTACAGCGATTCAGATCATGGCGGAGACCAAAGCTCCGGACGATCGACGTCGGGTATTTTATGCCTATACTCTGGAGGAGCAATATCTTGGGCGAGTAGACGACAAACATGTGTTGCCATATCCAGCACCGAAGCCGAACTGGTAGCTGCCAGTGAAGCAGCTAGAGAGATTGTCTGGATCAAAAGACTCTTTAGCGAAATATCCGAATTGAAGGAGATACCCAAACTAAAGGTCGATAATGATGCAGCCATAAAGATCTCACATAACCCAGAACTCCACAGAGGGACCAAGCATATTGCTATTAGACATTTTTATGTACGAGAACTCGTAGCTAATGGTGAAATATGCGTAGAATATGTTCCTAGTGAGTTCCAACTGGCGGATTTTCTAACCAAGGCATTGCATTAGCCACGGATTGAAGCAATAGCAATGGAAATTGGTATGGTCCGTTAAAGGTTGCCAAAAAGGGAGGATGTTAAGGATTCTTTTATACTAAAACTTTTGGACAACTTTAACTTATGTCAATCAATGTTCTTAGCAACGGTTGTGTTGACTGCTAATAAAATGTTTATACTGTCACTAATCTACGAGACTCATTTTTTAACTAATAAACACGGACCTGAAATGATAAATTAGTTTTGTCAATAACTACTTCTAGCACCTTTTTGGGGTTAAAGAATCGAGCAATCTAACTACTTTTTGCAATACGTCTAGCTACTAGCTAGAGGTAACAGTTGGCAACACTGTTTGCAGTAAATCTGGGGATACTTTTGACCTACGGATCACAGACGCAGACGGACATCTATCGTACATTTTTAGCTTTAGAGCTGGCCGCCATCTTAGCTCAAGATTGATATATGACATTTATAACTTTTAAATCTTGAATGCTTAATATAAGGCAACAACATTTTCTACATTCAGCCAGAACCGAAGCGACTTAAACGCTACGAAATCATCGCTACGATAAACCGAATGTATGGGATTGACATAAGCAAAAGTTACCTACGACGTAAAATTTACACTAAAATAGACCTAATTGACAGTTTGACAAGCCAAGAATCGCTAATCGATCACTCAATCAAACATTGAAGATAACAATCACAGAACACAATCACGGAGAAGAATGGCAACTTCATACAAAGTGGTTTTAATAACGCCATCTTGCTTTTTCCTCGGAACTAGAAGTACCGCGCGGGAATATTTAAAATAACAATTCACACAAAATGGCGATTGTTTGATCAGCTGATGAAGGAAAAGTTGTGTTGTGTTGAAAGTTTTGTTTAAAATGCTCTTTTTAGGGCTATTGTGGACTGCAATAATCAAGTGCTCAGGCGCTAAGGAAGAAATGTTTCCCTACGTTGCTTGGAGCAAATTAACGAAATCCCGAGTTTGTTGTACTTGTGAATAGTTCTCGGAGTTCTCGTTTACGAACTTTCAAATATCTATAACTAGGGTCTGCCGGGAATTGCGTGCTGATATAGTTGTTGCAATGTGAGTGACCGTGTGTCATGCAACATTTTCCGCAACGAAGAGCAAGTCGCTGCATAACAATTTGTAGGGGCTCTCAAACCATACAAACTGCTACGGCGAAAGGCGATTCGCCGTAACAGCGGCGAAATAAGGCTTAGGCAGGAATAAGGGAAAATCTGGGGCTTACCTGGTTCGGGCTGGAGCTGGCTGGAGCTGAAGGCGGGCGCGGGGGCGCAGGGGGCGCGGGCTTGAAGGCAGCAACACACAACACAAGTCACTCCACTAGGCACTGATCGGAGGCGTGTTAAGGATAGTTGAGCTGGTACCAAGCGCTCTTAATTCACAAACACTGTAGTCGTGGTTGCTCACGGGCTGAATTCTTGCGCGGGCGCGCGTGGGTTCGCCTGGAACGCTCGAAGCACACTGCGTGGGCGACCGCGTCATCCCGCGGTCCAGGAGGTTCGTCGAGTATAATTGTCAACTCGCGGTGATTGGCCGATCATTCGTTGCGCCAGTCGTTGCACCAATATGCATCTTAATTGACCGGCGCAGAGACGGTTATCCGTCGCGCTGTGGCGCGAACATCTTCCCGGGCCCCAGAGGGTAGGAGGGGGGGGGAAGGAATGGAAATTAAAGGGGAACTACAGCCCTGATTCGTGCTGTGTTGAGTTAGTGTCGAGTGGGTGTGTATATGATGAGCTGGGAGGAATGCACGTGTGTGACTGTATGAGTACAATTGTATGAGGGCTGAAAGCCTGTGTCACGAAGCACAGGGGGCGCGGGGGCGCGAAGCGCCGAAGGCGCATAGGCGCACGGGGCGCAGAAGCGCGGGGGCCGCAGTCAACGCAAAGGCGTGGGGGCGCGGGGGGGCAGAAGCGCGGGGGGCCGCAGTCAACGCAAAGGCGTGGGGGCGCGGGGGGCGCGGGGGGCCGCAGTCAACGCAGAGGCGTGGGGGCGCGGTGGCGCAGAAGCGCAGGGGGGGCATAAGCGCGGGGGGCCGCAGTCAACGCAAAGGCGTGGGGGCGCGGGGGCGCAGAAGCGCGGGGGCCGCAGTCAACGCAAAGGCGTGGGGGCGCGGGGGGGCAGAAGCGCGGGGGCCGCAGTCAACGCAAAGGCGTGGGGGCGCGGGGGCGCAGAGGGCGCGGGGGCGCAAAAGCGCGTCTGATGTCATGCACCGTATAGGTGCGGGCTGACTACATGCTAAGTAAGATCGTGCACTGAGCACAGCACCAAATAGGCACAAAAAAAAGGGCTGTACACTGGGCACAAAAAAAAGGCTGTACACTGGGCATACCATCATGTAGTCACTTGAATCGTGAACTGAGCATAATGGCATATAGGCACAAAAACAACAACAAAAGGCTGTGCACTGAGCACGATAGCATACAGGCACAAAAACAACAACAAAAGGCTCTGCACTGAGCACGATAGCATACTGGCACAGAGGCACAGAAAAGCGCAATGCGCACTGTGGCGCAAAGAGCAAAGGCGCAATAAAAGCAAATACAAAGCAGACTGCATGTGTGTATGCGCTGCAGGCTGATGTGTGGGTGCACATGTGTAGAAGTACTATGCTCTTGTGGTGAGCACGCACGAGATTGAGTCGATTGCCAAGGCAAGAATTAAAAGCAGAAAAAACATAAAATTAACACGGGCGAAAAAATAAAGCACGCTATTTGGCACGCGTGGTGAGCATGCACGAGATCTGAGCCGATTTAACACGACACGACCATAAAAATTTCATTACAAAATAAAACGGGAAAAACAACAATATCGTCGTCTAGACGCGGGTGTATTATACTTAACTAAAGTTATATGTGCAATCTAATTAGTAAGAAAAAATATAACACGAATCGAACACTGTTCTTTGAACACGTTCTTAATTTATTTTTGTAGGTAGGTTAATAATATTTCGCAATGCACCTTGCAACGTCTATCGTGCAGAAAGGGTCATGTAAGGTAATGAAATTAGGAATGTTACGCGATAAGATTTAAAAATCAGAAATTAAAATTAAGTTACGTGTTAACTACGAAATATGAGTAAATATTATTTTAACGGGTCGAATGACCAACATGTAATGAAATAGTTAATGGGCTGAAATAGTTATCCTATATATATATATAATAGTGGACTGTATTAATAATGTGGGGCTGAATGTCTACGGTAACTTGTACCTACTCCTGCGACCCCTCATGCGACCGCTGTGCATGCGAGGACGCATGCAAATTGAAGATATTCAAATGGGAAGCCGTAAAAGTAATATAGAAATAAAAAATGTTCCAAAGAAAAGTAACGAAACCAAGGAAGACTTAATTGAAATGGTTATGAATCTGTCACGTAATTTAAGTTGTAAAGTGGAAAAATCTGATATAAAAGACATTTATAGAGTACGAGGAAAGATTTCTGAAAAACAAAATACACCAATTATAGTGGAAACCGGTTCTACGCTGATTAAAACTGATATTTTAAAGATGGGTAAGGCTTTTAATATAAAAAATAAGAGTAAGCTGTGTGCTAAACACCTGGGCTTTAAAGTGCAGGAAGACACACCTGTTTTTCTATCAGAGCATCTGACACTTAAGGCGTCACGTCTATATTTCCTTGCCAGAGACCTGGCTAAGTCTAAAGCCTATAAGTTCTGCTGGACTGCCTACGGTAAGGTCTATGTAAGGAAAGATGAGCACTCACCAATTGTCACCATCAGATGCGAAGAACAGGTACATCAACTTCTTTTAAATAATCCATGACTAGCCATCCATGAACTTTGCTTACCTCATCTGACTTTGAAGTATTTAGTTTATTTACTTTGCTTATTTTGTTTATTGCTGATTCGTAAAATCCATTGTAAAATTTTATTGTTATTTTATCTCTGCTTGGCTTTTTCAAAATGTAATCTGTTTGCTTTTTTTAACAAAAACACACATGCTTGTTTCACTTTCTCACTCAACATTCAACTAGACACAAACAGTATTGTGAAGTCACAAGACACACATATTTTAACAAATACATTGAAAGATAACTTAACACATCCATATATTAAGTATACAAGCAGGACGACGAATCTGCTTTGCTGCTCTCTCAAGTTTTTTCTAGCATTTGCAGTGACATCTACTTCAAATAGAATACTAAATGAGTGAAACCTTACAAACTATAGAAGAAATAGACAACTTAGAAATATCAAGAGCTGTTGAATGCGATACTATGAATTTAGCTAAACATATTAATATAAAACAAAATGACCTCACTATAATCTCACAAAATATAAGAAGCATTTATTGTAACTTCGATGACTTTATAATTACTTTGTCTAGCCTTGTTTTTTGTGTAGACATAATAATACTAACAGAGTGCAGACTCGATAGTAACAAGCCCATTCCACAACTAACTAATTACAATTCTTATTTCACTACAGTCCAGCTAAATCAGAACGATGGAGTAACTGTTTATATAAAAAACTCACTAAAAGCTAAAATAAGGGAGATAAAACTGGCACAGGCATCATGTATTCAAGTTGACATTTTAAATAATATCATTGTATGTGTATATCGCTCTCCGTCAAATACGAATATAGAAAACTTCTTAACTTCTCTTAATACACATCTTGAAACAATTCCGACAAATAAGAACATTATAATAGCTGGAGACATAAATATTAATCTTATACCTAAAAATGTGGAGCTAGCTCAAGAATACAAAAATAGAGTGTCCTATCTTAACATGCTTGCAGAATTTGGTATACTTCCTGGGCATACGCTACCCACACGAGAACGAGCATGTTTGGATCACTTTATGTTAAAAACAAATAAAAGAATAACTTCGGCATTCGTCGCGATTTTACATACAACTATTACAGATCATTCTACCACATTCCTATGCTTGTCAAAAATTAAAAATAGTATATCTTCTAAAAAAATAACAACTAAAATAGACTTTGAAAAAGCTCGAGAATACTTAAGGCAAAAAGATCTATCCCAATTACTATCCATTAGCGACCCTGATGCATTGATTGATTTAATTTTGCAAAATTTAACAGATTCTATAAGAAATAATATTATTACTATCAAAATTCCAAAAAATAAACGAATTCTAAAACCGTGGATTACAACTGGTATACTTAAATGTATACACAACAGAAATAAATTACAAAAAAATCTAAAAAGTGACCCTCATAACGAAATATTAAAAATAACTTACAAAAGATATAGAAATTATTGTAATAATCTGATCAAAAAATTAAAAAGAAAATATGAAAGTGAACTCATTGCTAAATCGGTTTCTGATAATAAATTACTATGGAAAAATATAAAAAAAGTAACATACACAAACCAAACCAAAAAACAAAATACAGAACTTATAAATGCTAAAACTTCTCCTACCGAAGCTGCAAATTTTGTTAATGAATTTTTTGTAAATATTGGTAAACAGCTTAGTCAACAAATTAAACCGGTATCGTCTCATGAGTCCAATGACCCAACTGCTTTACTACCAACACAGTTAAATTCGTTTGTTCTTCTCAACACAGACGAGGGGGAAGTGGACAGTGTTCTAATGGGCCTAAAATCAAACAGTGCGCCTGGTTGGGATGGAATTACAACAAAGTTTTTAAAATTTGTGAGAAATGAAGTCGTTCCTGTCATATCCCATCTTGCCAACCTCTGTTTCGATAAGGGAATTTTCCCTGCTCCGCTCAAACTAGCTATCATCACTCCAGTACACAAGGGTGGGGCCAGAGAGGACGTTAATAATTACAGACCAATATCAGTTTTACCCAGTTTATCAAAAATTTTGGAAAAGTTAATAAATACTCGGCTGCTCAATTTTTTAAACATAAATAATGCATTGTCTCCTACCCAATTTGGCTTTAGAATTGGAAAGTCTACAGTAGATGCAGTAACTGCCTTAAGCTCACTAATAACAGAAGAATTGGACAAAAAGAACAAATGCATAACAGTGTTCCTTGATATCAAAAAAGCCTTTGACACCGTCTCTGTCCCTATCCTCATTAACAAGCTAGAAAAATTTGGAATCAGGGGTACTCCACTAACTCTTTTTAAAAGTTACCTCTCTAACAGGAGGCAAAGAGTCAAATTGGAACAATATTCTAGTGAGGATGCAGAAGTATCATTCGGTGTTCCTCAGGGAAGCGTATTAGGTCCTACTTTGTTCCTAATTTATATCAACGATCTGTGTAACCTAAAAGTCAATAGTGCCAAAATTTTCTCCTATGCCGATGATACAGCTGTTGTCTTCTCTGGAAAATCCTGGTTAGAAGTAAAAAATAGTGCTGAATTGGGCATAACCCAAATATCTACTTGGTTGAAACATAACGTATTATCACTAAACACATCTAAAACTAACTATATATGTTTTAGTATTTATAATAATAACCAACCCGCTGAAAACTTTAGTATAAAAATTCACGACTGCGATCTCCTTAATAATGAAAGCTGTGACTGCCCAACCATTAGTAAAGCCACCCACACGAAGTATCTTGGCGTTGTTCTGGATCAAAGACTGTCCTGGTATCCCCATCTTGAACAAGTGGCTGGAAGAGTCAGAAAGCTTATATGGGTCTTTCGATCATTAAGATATGTACTTCCAAGGAAAGGCAAGCCTGTTAAGAACCAAGACTCCTCAACTAATCTAATAAATACAATATACACTGCCCTAGTTCAATCAGTTTTGGTATATTGCATATCTGTCTGGGGAGGTGCAGCCAAAACAAAATTTATAGACGTTGAGCGATCGCAACGTGCCTTGATAAAAGTAATGTTCTTTAAAAACATAAGATATTCTACAGAACAACTTTATCTAGACTGTGGATTGCTTTCGGTAAGAAAACTGTATTTGAAAAATATTATATTAAAAACACATAAGACTTTACCATACATTAACAATAATAAAGGAAAAAGAAGGAAACATAATGTAGCTAAAGTTCCTCAAAACAAAACTATGTTTGCAAGTTCTCAGTACAATAGTCGTTCAGCTCGAATATACAATATAGTTAACAAAGAAATAAACATATATGATAAACTATACAATGAATGTAAAAAGGATGTACACACATGGTTAGAATTTCAAAAATATGAACAGATAGAGTTGCTTTTACATCAAACTAAATAAAACACAACATAGGCACAGACTTCCACACACGCACAGTCTTACACACACACGTACACACTCACACTCACTAACACCCCTCACACACACTAACATACACACACACTCATACACACACACACACACACACTCACACACACATACCTCATCACTTCATATCGTTTACACCCACAAAAATTGAGACATAAAATAAATCTATGTAAACTTAGAATTAAGTAGAGTAGTAGAAATTTTTGTTTGTTAAGTTTCTAATTAATAGTCTTAAAATACACAATGATAAATGTAATGGAAGAGCGGAGTCATCTGGTACAGGCAATATTTGCTTAAAAGTTGACTCCGGCCACTAATATTTGTAAAACATATCTTTTTAATGAAATAAACTATTCTTATTCTTATTCTTATTCTTATGCAGCGTTCTGTCGGTGGGTCGCTTTGCCGGAGTATCCCGCAGTTGGGGCGGAAGCCACCGCGCCGCCGATTCCGGCTGGTAATGCTGTGTGGCATCGTCCGGTCGGTGAAGGGATGTGTGGTGATCTGCGATGCCACACACTCGGCATGCCTTCACCGACTTGCATTCGTCCGGGTAATGCGGTCCGAGGCAGCGGGGACAGCGCTCGCGCGACACCACAAAGTCCCACCGGCCCTGCGTCGGCTGGGCATTGTAGGCAGCGCACGCTACTAATCTATCCAGCCAGATCCGGCTCGAAGGACCAAAATGCTACGGCGAAAGGCGATTCGCCGTAACAGCGGCGAAATAAGGCTTAGGCAGGAATAAGGGAAAATCTGGGGCTTACCTGGTTCGGGCTGGAGCTGGCTGGAGCTGAAGGCGGGCGCGGGGGCGCAGGGGGCGCGGGCTTGAAGGCAGCAACACACAACACAAGTCACTCCACTAGGCACTGATCGGAGGCGTGTTAAGGATAGTTGAGCTGGTACCAAGCGCTCTTAATTCACAAACACTGTAGTCGTGGTTGCTCACGGGCTGAATTCTTGCGCGGGCGCGCGTGGGTTCGCCTGGAACGCTCGAAGCACACTGCGTGGGCGACCGCGTCATCCCGCGGTCCAGGAGGTTCGTCGAGTATAATTGTCAACTCGCGGTGATTGGCCGATCATTCGTTGCGCCAGTCGTTGCACCAATATGCATCTTAATTGACCGGCGCAGAGACGGTTATCCGTCGCGCTGTGGCGCGAACACAAACATTTCGGCCAAATAAATCCACCTAAGTACCTTTATTCATGACAAGAAAGGTCAAGAATAGGACAACAGTAAGGGACTTTCTGTATAAATATTAAATGTAACCTATCCATAATGTCCATTTATCAATTTATAACTTAGATTGCCTATTTGTTTTACAGGTTCCAATGAAGATTTAATTTGCCAGGTAGCTTAGAGTATTAAACCAACGCTCTAAGTGTAGTAAGGTGTACCTATTGACTATACCCTATAAATCTTATACAGACAAGCATCTTTCTTATTAGGACAAGATATCAGTCCTTATGTTCAAACGGTAAGTTTTAATAAATAAATTATTACTTACATAATAAAGGTAAGTAATATGCCTATTATTATATTGGGATTTACCAGGAAATGTCAGTTTTGTTGAAATTGCTAGAATAAAGAGTATTGACATAAAGATAAAACTATTTTATGTGGTTTTGCAGATTTGAGACGACGACGATTCAAAAATCTTAAATGTTACCTCATAATTTGGAGGATGGACTTCCTCAGAATGGTGAACAAACATGGTTATTTGGTAAAAACAATATCAAGCAATTTTGTATAATACATAGGTACTTACCTACTAACTTTTTATCTATGACAATTTTCTATAAGTAGGGTAAGTATATTGTTTTAATTTCTTAAGAGATTCTGGATACCGTCAAAAAGCATGATTAATGATAATATTTAATGCTGCATCAGGCTCACAAGAAAGGAGGGGTGTGTACCGCATGTCATATCCAACAATGAAACTGCATTGAACATGGCTTTGGCATCGTTGAATTTAGTTATTTACATGATTTTTTTTGTGGAGCTCTAATGTTGACAACGTTTTTATTCTACAAAAAGGAGCAGTCTGTGCCATAAATATATTTAATCCATAAAAAGTAATTTGGTTTATATGATGGGGAAAAATTAAGTATGAAGTTAATTTAGTTCTAAGTTTATTGTGCTTTATTTAAAAAGATTTACTTAAGTACAAAAAAACAGTACCTTCGCTGACAACATTTTTATTTTAAGAAAAGGAACAGTGTGCCATAAATATATTTAACCCATAAAATAGTGATTTGGTTTATATGATGGGGAAAAATAAAGTATAAAGTTAATTTAGTTCTAAGTTTATTGTACTTTATTAAAAAGATTTACTTAGGTAGGTACTAAAAAAACAGTACCTTCTTATACACACAATTGGCATTTATTTTTATAGTTACATATAGTTTTAATGTCAATAAGAGAAAGTGAAGCCTCATATTTAATAAACTTTGACTTTGAGAGAGTTAGGTAAGGAAATAAGAATATATTAAGAAATACAACATTAATGTTATTTTTTACTTGATATTTAATTTTACTTGCAGTAGGTACCTATAGAAAATGTTTAAGTACCTACTTACATTAATTTCTACTAGTCATAACATTAAGCTATTGAAGTTGTACTTGATTCATTATCAACATACAAAGGTACCTTTTATGTATAAACTTGCATTATTACTATCCGATTATTAAATCTGGTGGGTTCTATTGTGTTTGTTATAATATTGTTTTTTCTTTAAATAGGTGGCTTAACATAAGGTGGCTTGTTATACATATAATACAAATGAAGTTCCATATCTAGCATACTCTGTAATAGTTTAGTTATTATCAATTTGGCGATTGTGAAGTAATCGATTGTAATTGTTGCTTGAGTTTGTAATGTTACTATGACATTTTTATTTGTGTGAATCTGTAAATTGTTTGCTGTTTCACATTTTCAGTGTTAAGTATACTTTTTATAGAACTGTCGATTCACCTGTGAATATAAAATAAATAAATAAAATTAATTGTTTTTAAATTATTTTTGGTAAATATATAGGTAGGTACTACCTACTAACTTTTCAATTATGACAATTTTCTATAAGTAAGTATATTGTTCTAATTTCTTAGAAGATTCTGGATACCTTCAAAAAGCATGGTTAATCATAATAACACCAATATTTAATGCTGCATCAGGCTCACAATAAAGAAGGGATGTGTACCACATGTCGTATCCAACAATGAAACTGCATTAAACATGGTTTAAAGTTGTACTTGATTCATTATCAACATACTAGGGTAATTATATAAAATTAATTGTTTTAAAATTATTTTTGGTACTTAAATATATAAATAATCCTATGTTTTATTTCGAAACATTATCAACCAACTCATAATTAATGGCAGTGAAATAAATAATGTAAAATAAATAAATATTTTAACTTGTCGCGTAGAGACCACGATCATGTCATTGTGTCTGTGAAGGCGTATATTTAATAAATGATTTGACTTTTATTTTCAATTATTTTCGGTACCTACCGCTATAAATAAGTAACAATGAAGCAATCCTATATTAAGGCGATGTTGTCATCATCGTCATCCTATGAACGTCCTGAACGTTTCCACATGAACAACAGCACTAAGGCAGACTGGGCTATAACAGGCTAAGCCCTGAGCCAATACAACCGCAGTGTGCTTTACGTGCCTTCCGAAGCACGGAGGAGCTTTTTATTTGGTTACCCATCCTTTAACTCGGTAATGTAAAAGTTGCGTAACTAACTGGCAAGATTACAAACCGGGGCGGCGCGGGCGGGGACTTTTTGCATTAGTTGAACCTCTAGCATTACCTTTCAAGTAACAGTAAGTACATTGCTTTGCTAGTTTGCATATTTTAAAATTAGTTTTAAGTTAACTAGCAAAACTATGTACTTGGAATGTTTTTAATTTTATTTTATTTAGGACAATAATCAATTAGAAAAGTAATGTGATAGGTGTTTTAGTTAGACAATTAAACCCGAAAGCCTTAGCCTTAGAGTTACTTTAGGCGATGTACTCATACAAGATGCAAACGTTTTAATCACTACCTAGTGGTTACTCTCATCTAAGATAAAACTGTTTAAATGTTCGCACGGTTTGTAACATTTAGTGTTATCACTTATTTCATTACAGACGGACGTCAAGTTGTTAATATTTGAGAAATTCTTGGCAGCAAGCATTTGCTTGTGGTCTTCAGTCTTAATTATTTATATTTTAAGCTGAAAAATAGGTTTGGTCTCATATCAATGTCATATTATGGTAGGTAAGACACTCGTCCGTCATCCTAACCTAAGTACTTATTTACAAACGTGCTTGCCTGGCGAACTTCCGGCGAAAAAAGCGATTGATTCATTTTTCAAATTGTCTCAAGGAGTCTACCCGAATTTCTTAGTAAAGTGACATTCAATTCACTAAAACTCAAAAGGATCGGTGTGGTTACTACCTATTTATTAATCTTACATATGCGTTAGATTATCATCAAACAAAAAATACTAAGACAAGCCTGTATGTTCTATATCCCTTAGCATATCGATATCGATGTAGCATATCGAACTTGATGAGCGATTTTGACGCTGTCATCGGTCGAGCGTTTGCCAGTTGACTAGGCCCTCAGGGGCCCAAGTCTGCTAATTTACGAATGGCATAATTGAATCGCAATTGGATCGCATTGTAATTGTTTGACACATTTGGTATTCTCTTACTCATTTAAGAATACCAAATGTGTCAAACAATTACAATGCGATACAATTGCGATTCAATTATGCCATTCGTAAATTAGCAGACTTGGGCCCCAGGCAGTTTGCTTTTCTTAAGTAAATTAGGATACAACAGAATCTACCAAGGTAACTATTAAGCAAGATATTTTGTAATTGCTAATAGTTACCTTTTGAAATAAAAACAAATATTTCTTTAGTAGGCACATTTATTTTCTTTTTAACTTTTTGGCAAGTATATTTTATAAAAGCTTTATTTTACATCATTGGAAGACTTCTCTTCTGCAACCTGCGGGTGTCAGTGCCTCCTGATATTGCACCAGTGCCTAATAGGCGAGATTTAGAAGTTATATATCTCTCCTCAAATTTTTTCTGACAAACAAAGCTTTTCAAGTTCAAAGTTCATCAACATTCAACGCCCGAAGAGTTTCACTGTTTAAATGCACTCCAGCCATTTAGTGAGTCTAATAGCATTAACACATGGAAATACTACGGACCTGAAAGGAAATACATGTAATTTAACGGTCTGTCGTAAACACTATCACAGTTGGTAACACAGCAATGATTTAACATCGTAGAAAGCACTAAAACGTAACTTAGCACGGAATAATCTGAGTAATACTCAAGTAACACTTAGAAGTTATCTGGAGAAATAGATATGTACGGAAATAAATCAAGATCGCCTCGACACAAAACAACAAGTGATGAAAGTGATGCCATTTTCAAAGATTTTGACAGTAGTGATATTCGCATCGGGAAGAAACTGTCATACATCATTCTTGAGATGCGTTCTCTACAGCAACTTTTTTCAGTAGGGAACATTTCCACCCGTCCGTGCTACGTATCTGGCAACACTGCTCACACACCACTGCAGTGTTGCCAATTTAGCATATTATATGCTAAATTTAGCATATTTTCTTTTTGTTTAGCATGTCTTTTTAGCTTTTGGCATATAGCATATTTGTTTGTTTGGCATATTTTTATTGAACACGAAAAGAATGTAAATCACAATTTTTGACAAAAATCAATATCGAAAACTTTATCGATGTTCCCACTGCACTAGCATTGTGAACAGGCAACCCTTTTTTCGGGAAAGTATTCTCTATTCAGCCAAATGAGTCTGGTCAAAACAAAACTCCGAAATCGTTTAGCAGCACTGTAGCAGTGAAAACCCTGAACGCCATTTTATACGTTAGATTTGGCCAAAAAAGAGAGCAGAAAAGTGCTGCTATTCTTACACAGTTCCTGGCGATGTGCTATGCTTTATAGGTACCAAGTTACGACTCTGGCTCTCAGTCTTCCATATCATCAGGTACTGTTGATGAATATGAAGCAGATATGGATATTTCATAAATACTTACTCAGAATTATGTTGGCATTTTTTTTTGGCATTTTATATGGAGAGTTAGCATAATTTTGGCATATTTTTTACACCACTCTAGCTTAATTTGAAGTAGTTGAGTTGGCAACACTGCACCACTCACACCACACTTAGAGTTGCAAAACTATCGATAGTTTCGCTATCGATAGTTGACCTCGAAAACTAGTAACAATATCGATAGTACTATCGATAGTATCGATAGTATCGGTACTATCGATAGTATCGATAGTACAAAATAAGCAATACTATTGATAAGAAGCAATACTATCGATAGTATCGATACTATTGCATCACAATACTATCGATAGTATCGATAGTATCAATATTTTTTAAGTAATACTATCGATACTATCGATAGTATCGATAGTATTGATGTATTAAATCGCTAATACTATCAATACTATCGATAGTTTTTAAAACTATCGATTGTATTACACTATCGATAGTTTAATAACCGCCGATAGTATCGTTTCCCAAATAATAGTTTAAGTAGCCTTAGGGAAAATCGTTTTCTGACAGGTACTGTCTTGTGTAGTTGTGACTTATAATTAAAATAATACTAACAACCCATCTCTTCCCTTGGGTTTCGCAAAAGGCGACTAACGGACTAAAGACTGCACATACACACAACAATTTGACACAGGGCAACACTTTTAGCCTTGTCAAATATAAAATGTTTCCTTTTACTTTTAAATAACTAATAACTACAGTGAATTGCGAGCGGGTTATTTTATTGCTCACATTTAAAACGTTCCCTACCTACTTTAAAAAAAATTGGTGAAATTAAAAAAAAGAAAAGTAAATCAGCGATGTAGATACATTTTCGAAAGGAAGCTGATAGGCGAGTAATAATACATACTTAATACTAATTGCTACATAAACTATAATTGGGAAACAATACTATCGGCTGTTATTAAACTATCGATAGTGTAATACTATCGATAGTATCGATACTATCGATAGTATTGATAGTATTAGCGATTTAATATATCAATACTATCGATAGTATCGATACTATCGATAGTATTGATATATTAAATCGATACTATTGATACTATCGATAGTATTGTGATGCAATAGTATCGATACTATCGATAGTATTGCTTCTTATCAATAGTATTAGTTTATTTGTAATATCGATAGTATCGATACTATCGATACTATCGATACTATCGATAGGCTATCGATACTATTGTTATGACGTCAACTATCGATAGTCTATCGATAGTTTAGCGATAGTGGACTATCGATAGACAACTCTACACCACACACCCATTCTTGGAACTTATTTGCTCAGTGCTTGGGATTTGTTTGTTGTAGAAATACAAGCGAAGCGAATTAGCGAAAAACAATTCAATTAAAAAGCTATTTTATTATAAAACAGAATCAAATAATATGTGATTTGAAGTATCTATCTACCGTGTTGGTTATCCACTACTAGTAAAAAATAATACGTAAAAATGGAGAAATCTAGCAAGCGCCAACAATTTTCTGAATCGGATTCTGATAGCGCTGAGGAAAGCCGACGTAAGGATTTAAAAGAACGTGACGAGTTCGCGAAACGGTTAAAGAAGCGCGATGAAGAAAAAGTAAAGAAAGTCTCTGAGGGCTCAAGTAAAAGGTCGTATAAAGAAGCCGCAAAAAGATTGAAGCTAGAAGCCGAGGATAGGGATAGGCTTCTCCCGAAACTGCGAATACAATCCCGTCGCAAATATTTAGAGAAACGTAAGGAAGATAAAGTTGTTGAGTTAGAAGCTGATATTGCTGATGATGAATATTTATTTGAGGAAAGCACGTATGTACTAACACTCACATTAACAGTCACAGGTTTTGTATCTTGCAGAGACTAATACTTTAGTGTATACAGTTAAACTTATATTATTTTGTATTTGTCTATTTATAGATTAACAGAAAGAGAAAAGAAAGAAAGAGAACACAAAAAAACGATATTGCAATTAGCCAAGGAGCATGAAAAGGCACGAGAACTTGAAAATGTTCAACGATATCACATGCCTCAAGATTTGGGTAAAGGAGAAAAAGGTAAGAAAAATTAATTAGCTGATTGACACTAACTCTTTTTTTCAATTATTCACTTTATTGATTTTTCAGGTGAATATATTGAAGTTGATGAAAATGAAAAGTTACCACACTCGGAACAGAAAAAGTGGGAACAAGAACAAATAAAATCTGCATTTTTTAAATTTGGTGCCAAAGATGCAAAAGCCCAAAATGAGTATGAATTGTTATTAGATGAGCAGATTGATTTTATACAAGCTATACAGACGGAGGGTACTAAGGAGAAGCAAGAAGAAAAAGAAAAATCTGAATACCAGAAAATGCGTATGACTATTGAGGAAACAAAGAAATCTTTGCCTGTGTTTCAATTTAGAGAAACCTTAATACAATCTATAAAAAAATATCAGATATTAATTGTAGAAGGTGAGACAGGTTCTGGTAAAACAACACAAATACCCCAATATCTGCATGAAGCTGGATTTACTCAAGATGGCAAAAAGATTGGATGTACTCAACCCAGAAGAGTAGCTGCAATGTCAGTAGCAGCAAGAGTTGCACAGGAAATGAATGTCAAACTTGGAAATGAAGTTGGATACAGCATTCGCTTTGAAGATTGCACTTCAGATAGAACTGTAATTAAGTACATGACTGATGGAACTCTTCACAGAGAATTTCTTTCTGAACCAGATTTAGCATCTTATAGTGTAATGATTATTGATGAGGCCCATGAGCGTACCCTACACACAGATATTTTATTTGGTCTTGTAAAAGATATAACCAGATTTAGACCAGAATTGAAATTGCTTATTTCTAGTGCTACTCTTGATGCTGAAAAGTTTTCAAATTTTTTTGATGATGCACCTATATTAAAAATACCTGGAAGAAGATTTTCAGTAGATATTTACTATACAAAAGCCCCAGAAGCTGATTATATTGATGCATGTGTAGTGTCAGTTTTACAAATACATGCAACTCAACCCCTTGGTGATATTCTAGTCTTCTTAACAGGTCAAGAAGAAATTGAAACCTGTGTAGAAATGTTACAAGAGAGAACTAAAAGAATAGGAAAAAAGTTAAGGGAACTCTTAATATTACCTGTGTATGCAAACTTACCTAGTGATATGCAAGCAAAAATATTTGAACAAACCCCAGAAGGTGCTCGCAAAGTTGTTTTAGCTACCAATATAGCAGAAACATCTCTGACAATTGACAACATAATTTATGTCATTGATCCTGGATTTGCAAAGCAAAATAATTTTAACTCTAAAACTGGCATGGAGAGTTTAATGGTTGTACCCATTTCAAAAGCATCAGCAAATCAAAGAGCTGGAAGAGCTGGAAGAGTGGCTCCTGGGAAGTGTTTTAGACTCTACACTGCTTGGGCCTATAAATATGAACTTGAAGATAATACAGTTCCAGAAATCCAAAGGATAAATTTAGGGAATGCAGTTCTAACACTAAAAGCTTTAGGGATCAATGATCTTATTCATTTCGACTTTCTGGATCCACCACCTCATGAGACCTTGGTCTTAGCTTTAGAACAATTATATGCTTTAGGTGCACTGAATCATCATGGTGAGCTAACTAAAGCTGGCAGAAGAATGGCAGAATTTCCTACTGACCCAATGCTTGCCAAAATGATTTTGGCCAGTGAAAAGTAAGTTTAGTGTTTAGTTCATAATAATTATAAAATAATAAAAAAATCTATGATCAATATTTTTTCTCCAAGAAGTTGTGCAATGTATTTATAATAATCTTAGTTATATACATTAACCTTGTTGTGTGTTATGTTACAGGTACAAGTGTTCAGAAGAAGTAGTGTCTATAGCTGCAATGTTGTCTGTAAATAGTTCTGTATTTTACAGGCCTAAAGATAAAATTATCCATGCAGATACAGCCAGAAAGAATTTTTTCCATATTCATGGTGATCATTTGACACTGATGAATGTATACAATCAGTGGGTTGAATCAGACTACTCAGTGCAGTGGTGTTATGAAAACTTCATACAGTATCGATCAATGAAACGAGCACGAGATGTACGTGAACAGTTAGCTGGTCTCATGGAAAGAGTTGAGATAGATATGGTGTCCAGTATAGCAGAAGATACTAATATTCGAAAAGCTATTACGGCTGGTTATTTTTACCACATTGCTAGATTTTCAAAAGGTGGTCACTACAAAACTGTAAAACACAACCAAGTTAGTAATATTTATCTTTACCTACTTCTTTCTCTATAACTCTGCTTCATATCAGTAGGTCTGACGAAAACAGTTTTATCAACAGCTTTTAGCTTTCTTTTGCTGGAATCAGGCACAGAATAACTAATAGTACTATGTGCAGAAGGTTCACTCTAACGACTTTCACGTGAAATTGAAACTTATCTGTGAGCCGAGTGTTCATATTGTGTTAAGCAACGCTGACTCGATATCGATTTGACGTCATGACGTCACAGAGCGTTGGGTTTATGATTAAGAGTAAAGGCACCCCCCTGACTCAGGCCTTACCATAAATAGCAGAGTGGTAGAGAAACATTAACTATAATAATTCCATTTTTTTCTCTGACATACCTAATTAAATACTGTTTGTTTCAGACTGTAATGATCCATCCTAACAGTGCTCTTTTCGAAGAACTACCCCGGTGGGTTATTTATCATGAACTGGTGTTTACTTCCAAAGAATTTATGAGACAGGTTACAGAAATTGAAAGTAAATGGTTATTAGAAGTTGCACCACATTACTACAAATCAAAAGAATTGGAAGATTCTACTAATAAAAAAATGCCTAAAACTATTGGGAAATCAGCAAATACATAAAACACATTGTATAATAATACCATATTGTTTTAATTTAAACTACCTACTAGCAATTTAGGTACATTTAATTTAAAGCTTTGGTCAATTCACACTCAACAGTGAAGTCACAGTTCCGACACAGTACAGGCACAGTGCGAAATATTCTTTCATACATTCTTTGAACACATCCTCACTTATCAGTGTCAGTGACAACACTGTGCTCTAAGTGTCAGTCAGTGCCACCACCGGCAATCACGGATGTATTCGTTGACAACAATATTTTTTGCCCGATCACTGACTCCGTGGCACCAAAAACGATGGAGGACGAGCGACTGATAGAATTGGTTTGTGAAAATAGGGTTTTGTATAATTTGTCTTATGCAAAGTACATGAATTCGAATAACAAAACATATTTGTGGAACAAAATAGCATGCTTCATGCACCCATTTTCTCTTTTTCCTTGATTCTGTTCATCTTCGTTTAAAAAGCAATAGCTATCATTCATTGCTAGCTCCTTAGTATTAAACAGCCACAGCTCCAATCACAATACTTGATGACGGACACGTTTTCACTGAAGCTCAGTGAACTGAGTACTGACACAGTGTGAATTTTAGTACTGATACTGAACTAAGTGGACACGTTGACAGTACTGTGACTTCACTGATATGTGTGCATCGACCTTTATGCAGACTAATATTTTTTATAGGTTTTAGAAATCGGAAACTCTTCCTTTTCTTTCCCAATCACCATATCTAGTTGGTTCTGGTCCACGTGGGCCACCAATTTCGCCAGTGTTGGGATTGGTGTCATTTGGCCAAGGTGGCAAGGGATCGTCTTTTTGTGCTGGGTGCAAGAGTGGCTGGTCACCAAGATCATCAATTGGCGTAGTTTCCCTTAACTTTTTTCGAAACTCCGACATTCTCTTAGATTCCCCTTGGTTTGTCTCGTCAACTTTATTACCTACATCTGAGCTAGAATTATGAGACAATCTCGAAGAGACCCGAAAATTTGAAGATTCTGAAAAATATTTTATTGACATTTTTATACAGTTTAGGCAGGCAATTTCCTAAATATTTTTTAATTTATTACGAAAACACATACGAAGTATAGTATTTTTAACCAGTTGGTTATTAAGAAATCGAAACATAGCCTCTATGTGATGGCAGAAATTAAATGAAATACCATTTTGACTTGAGACTAATTTGATTTTGTTTTGACTGACTGAACTGACAGTGACAGACTGCTAGGGATGGGTAGGTCCGGTTGGACACGATTCCGCGGACCTGCATCGCACGCGTGAATGATAGATGTTCCATCCAACGGCCAGGTGGACAGCAGCAGTGAGTGAGCAGGGGGTTAGGCTGGCCTCACACAGCCGGAATGGCTTTCTGAATTCAGAATCTGAATTTAAGATTCTGAATTCCGGCACCTTGACTCACACATTCTTAAAAATTCAGATTGATCAGTAGTCTTGTGACTCCCGGCATATGCAAACGTCTCCGAGACGTTAACCGCTTGCTGTTTCAACCAGGGTTGCTATTTTTTTTTCGGTGTTCCTACCAATTGACGTCCTCCGTGGTCAAGTGGTTAGCGTGCCGGGTCTGGCGTCGCGCCATCTCTGAGGTCCCGGGTTCAATTCCCGGTCGGCGAGTCAATAGAGAAAACTGTTTTTCTTAATTGATTTCGGGTCTGGGTGTTTTACTATGTTTATGTATATTTGTCCATTATCTAGTTTAACCATATTAACGAGTTTCAATGGAAGCTTATATTGCTATCAAATTATATAAAAATTTATGGTAAATCCTTTTAAAACTGCTAAGCGTTGTTTATAAAAATGCACCAAAACTGCTATATTTACCTTTATAATTTTTAAGAATTGAAGTACATCGAAAATTAAACACTACTAAAGCAAGGTATCAATAAGATAACATACAAACTAAATATCTAAAATTTACTTTTAAAAATGCTAAAAAAGTAGGATCCTACTAAAAATGGCAACACTGAAATAATTCAGAATCTGAATTCCAGCATGTGTGTGCCGCTCTATATAAAATGCATGGGAATACGCGCGTTCTGAATTCAGAATCTTAAATATTCAGACACGGAATTCCGGCCGCTCGTCAGCTCATTCTTCCAGATCGATCTGAGAAATCCATATTCTGAAAAAATCAGCATGTGTGTGGAGCATACTGATATTGTATGGTATTCCTGCCTTTCTGAATTCAGATTCTTAATTCAGAAAGCGATTCCGGCTGTGTGAGACCAGCCTTACTCTCGAACGCAAACTCAATCTTAATACAATTCCAATGCGATTAATATGTTTCGATATTGGGATAAGTAAACATAATTCCGGAACGCCATCTCGATAGTAATTTGTTCAATCAATTTCCACGCAATTTAATTCCAATGTGACGCTATTGTCACAGAATAAATAATAGTACTACGTCTATTGTCGCTTACAAAAGTGCCATTTGACATTTTTTAGATTTGTGTTTGGAAATTGATTAATGCAATTCTGTTTCAAGAGTAGCCTACCTGAGCACAGACTACAGAGGGGAGCAGGGTGAGCTGGAGATGATGCGTTAGGTGCGTGCGTATTAGTTTTTTTTATAGCAGAAGGAGGCAAACGAGCAAGCGGGTCACCTGACGGAAAGTAATCACCGCCGCCCATGGACACCCGCAAAACCAAAGGAATTGCAGGCGCGTTGCCGGCCTTTAAGGAAGGAATAGGCTCGTTTCTTGAAGATCCCTAAGTCGTACGGGCCGGAAATACCGCCGCCGAGAACGAAACTGAACGTCACTAGAAATATCGATGCCAAGGATTCCAATAGTCGGATTGGTATCAAGGGGAGCTCCCTTAAAGTTCAGAGGTACGACGAAGGGATGTTTTTTCGAGGTAAATGAGCAAACTTGTGTTTTGGAGGGGTAAAAGCGGACTAGGTTATGTCAGCCCAAATCCGAGACATGACTTAACATGTTCTCGGTGTCAGTCACAAGTTTATTTTGGCTCTCGATGACGCTTTCCAGTGAAATATTAGCTCGCCTGGTGTAGAGCGTATCCCCAGTACTGTCGTCTGCATAGCAATGAATGCTGTTGTTATGCAGCATGTCATTGATATGCAGAAGAAATAGAGTAGTGGACAACACACACCCCTGCGGGACTCCAGAATTCACGGGCTTCATGTCGGAGCACGAACCGTCGACTGCGACTCTGATGCCAGTAAGAATGAAGTATGAAGTACGCCCAGTAAGAAAGCTGGCAACCCATGAATACAATTTCTTAGGAAGCCCGTATGATGGAAGTTTAGAGAGAAGAGCCCTGTGCCATACCCTGTCAAAAGCTTTCGCTACGTCCAAGCTAACTGCCAGTGCCTCCCCTTTACTCTCGACTGCCTCGGTGAGTAAGATACACTAAAAGATCACCAGCCGAACGACCACGACAAAAATCATACTGGCGATTACTTATTAGCTGGTTCTCTTATAGGTACCTTAAGAGCTGGCGGTTTGTAATGGACTCCATTACTTTTGAGAGTGAAGAGGTAATAGCTATTGGCCTGTAGTTGGACGGATCTGAGCGATCGCCTTTTTTTGGAATCGGGTGGACAAGGGCTGTCTTCCAAGAGCTCGGGACGACGCCAGTAGTGTAAGAGAGCCGGAAAAGGCGCGTTAGAACTGGTGCCAATTCAGGAGCACACGTCCGAAGCACAATGGGTGGAACTGCATCAGGCCCATTCGCCTTATGGATATCAAGGGAAAAAGAGCCTTACGAACTGACCTTTGCAGGAACTGAACGTTTGGCATTGTGCAAGAGCAATGCGGTATGGTTGGTGGAGAGCTTTCCCCATCGTCCAAGGTCGAGTTTGATGCGAAAAGAGAGCCCAAAAGATCGGCTTTCTCCTTTGCAGTATAGGCCAGGCAGTCATCGGTCTTGTGCAATGGTGGTAGGGACGGCTGACAAAAATTCCCTAAGATAGCTTTGGCGAGAGACCAGAACGCACGCGTCCCCCAAGGAAGAAGCACTAGGCTCTCGCCGATTCTACCTATGATGACTTAGCCTTGGCAATGTCCTTCTTAAAGGATCTGGCGGCAAAGTTGTACTTCTTTCTGAGCGCACTGGTGTTTGAATCCCTTGATGGCACCGCATTAGCCCAGGCTTGGTAATGTTGTCGCTTTTGGCGAGACGCCATTTTGCTGCAACGACCAAACCATGGTTGGGACTTGACGCCAATGGGAACCACAGAGTTTGGAATGAAATGTTCCATTCCCTGCAGTATCATAAGATAAAGATAAGATAAATATACTTTATTGTACACCACAAAAAGACATTTTGACAAAATATAAAATAATTACATATTAAGTTGACGTACAAAGGGCGGTCTTATCACTAAAAGTGATTTCTTCCAGACAACCTTTGGATGGACAAAAAAGATTTTAAATTTAAAAGTGGGCTTGTAGTGCACCATGGATATAGATAATAATTAGTGATATTGACTTATCAAACTACTTAAATAAATATAATGTTATGGCATGTATTCAGAATTAGCAATAAACATAATATATCGGCTTTACAGCAAACAGATGGCTATAAGGACAAGTAATAGTCATTCACCATCCTCTTGAAACTCGCTAGCGTTTTGGCCATTCTAATGTTCAAAGGCAAATCATTCCACAAACGAGCAGCCATTACTGTAAAGGACTTGTCGTAAAATGCTGTCGAATGTACTGGGATCTCGAGTGTCAAGTTATGTGAAGATCTTAATGATCGTGAGTGAGACTCACACAGAAATTTGAAATGACTTTTAAGATAGGAGGGAGTAGTCGGGTTAAACAGAATGTTGAAGAGGAAGTACAGAATATGAGCATTCCGGCGAAGTCGAATAGGCAACCACTTGAGTTTTGTACGGAATTCGGAAACATGATCATATTTGCGAAGTCCAAATATTTATTTTTATTTATTTATTTATTTTATTTATTTATTTATTTATTTATTTATAGGAGCTTACAACTATTATTACAGGTAATACCCAATGCAATAGTAAAGCATTAAATTATGAATCGTATACTAAAGTTTTGAAGTCGCTCAAGCTTATTAAGTTGTTCCTCTGTGAGATCGATATAGCTGACTTCAGCATAGTCCCGTGCCATATGGGCAGAAGAAGCGATTGCGCAAGAGCAATTTTAGTGGCGGTTGGTAGAAAATTGCGCAGTCTTTTCAAACACCCCGCAGATGCAAACATTTTACGACTGACTTCTTTCCATTGATAGCTCCAGGCAAAATTTTTGTCTAAAAGCACACCCAAGTTCTTGACACAGTCACTCAGATACAGTTCAGAGCCATCAAAATATATTTTAGGAACCAGTGACCAGTCGATTCTGCATGTCATTCTAGGACTGCCAATGCATATTGTTGGCAGGGACGCAGTGACGGCAAAGTAAAACTTCGTAGTTGTCTGAACGAATGCATTTATTAAAGTAAATGTCGCTCCGTTGGCACAACGGTTTTATAATGAAAAGTCGTTTGAGAGACTAATATAAAAGTAGGGATGTTACACAAAGTAATCGTATAGTATAATCAATAGATACAATTGAATAGAGTATTTTCGTATATTCCAACAGTCCCCCTCGAAAATATACTAACTTTAACAAAAATAGCAAATAGCTGTTAAAAATAGACTGAGGTACTCTTTCCATACTAATTACAATGTAACATAAAATAATATTCAACTTAATAAGTAAGTTAATGCATTCTTTGATAAATTAACATCTTATGTTATGTAGGTACATCATAAGTTATTACATGTTATTAACAACATAAGTTCTGTATGTTCAATTTAATAAGTAATTTAATACATTATTTGATAAATTAACATCTTATGTTAAGTAGGTACATCACATGTTATTACATGTTTGCTATTAACATCTATGTTATGTATGTTCAACTAAATAAGTAATTTAATTCATTCTTGGATTAATTAACATCTTAAGTTACGTGGGTACATCACATGTTATTACATGTTATTAACATATTAAATTATGTATGTTCAACTTAATAAGTAATTTAATATATTCTTTGTTATATTAACATCTTATTGTTTAAAGTTTAAGATTTTTGCACCAATTAGGAATCAAAGAATATTAGTTTATTTCCCAATTCCTGGAACTTTGGAGAGGGCATCACTTTCGAGAAAATTTCAGCTTGTTGGTCTCCTGTGGAGATAATATTCAAGCTTTATTACTTTATTAGTAATTTGCTCTCTTGAGTGGTACCTCTAATTTCTATCTGTTTAGACTTTTTATGATCTGTGGGATTGTTAGCAATGCTGATACAACCGTTATTATATTGAAATATAAATATCGGTTTTGTTATTAGAATCATAATACTATTTTAAATGTATAGTTCCTTTAATGCTTTAAACATTTCCTCCTCATTAATTTTACTTAAAAAAAAAACTATTTCAAATACTGATAGCAGCACAGATGACTCGTCTATTTCAGTCGTGTACAAAGCATAGCGTACATTAAACAATCTATTACAATATGACAAGGTGCATCACAATATTCGTCGGAGTTCAAATCTAAGTAATTTAATGTAGAAGGAAATGATGATTTTTTAGAATTGCAATCTTTCATGGATATTTTGTTTTTGTAAAACATTTGGTAAATAAATAAATTGATCTAAAGTTATTGTGTTCTTTGTCTTTCAATTTTAATACCTAAAAACATTTTTACTTTATTTAAATAAATCAGTCATGTCAGAATCATGTCAGTTTTATTAACTCATTCACAATTTTAATAATATTGTAAGGTTTGTCAAATCACTAATCCATCAACATATAGCACTAGGTACTACACTATGTACGTTGTTATGTATAGAATTTTTATCTAGTCAATAAAGACATGGATCTCAGAATTATGAAAACTCATACCTTTAAGGTTACGATCGAAAACAAACAACATCTCGAGGATTGCTTCAGTCAATATTATGTTTTGCTTAATTAACAAACTTGGTTTGGTATACCAACAATAGGTAATACCTCCAGGTATTTTCATACAAATATCCTCTTTAACTACGCCATTTAAAAAAGGCCTTTTTTACGTCCATGTGGTGGACTTAGAGGTCAAACTGAATAGTGGACCTAAAGGTCAAACTGAATAGCAAAAGTTAGAATAAATCTAAAAGTAATGATACTAGTAATAATTAATTCGCGCAACAGGTGCAAACGTTTCGTCGTAATCTTGTAAGTATGTTTGGGTAAAAAAAAAAACGGACACTAGACGGGCCTTTTATCGCACCGGTTCCCCGTTTCCGTTATTGTTTACTTTAAAAACCCATTTACTACTGACAATATTCATATTTTTAGGTCTATCAACAAATGTCCATGTCTGATTATTGTTCAGAGATTCGATTTCACAATGTATGGCGGAAAACCATTTATCAGTATCACACCATTAAAAACACCACTGTAACATAGTGGTAAGGAATGAGAAGTATTCAAAAGAGAAATACAAATCGGGGTCAGTCATTTTCTTATAAATTTTCGGGGTTAGATTGCTAATCTGTCTGACAATTTTGATTGACTAGTATCGTCAATTACTATTGTCTCGTCGGTTGGAATTTTGTGTTTCTGGCCTATTAGTTGTTCAGAGACCTCAACGGACTGACTAATTTTGGCGGGAATTTATACTTGATATTGCTCATCACTTTTAAATATTGGCCAAGAATTTTCAAAAATTACATTTGTCAAATATTACATCTCTTGCAAGGAAAAAAAATGCTTATTTTCGACATTAAACAATTTGTATCCATTTTTGCTATAACCGACAATATCGACTAGTTGTTATTTTTTTTTTTTTTACTATGTACATAGTTACTTAAGCAGAGCCAAATATTTTTAAGTGATTAATTTTAGGGTTCGTACCATGCCACATTCGTATGGTTTTTGTTTAGCAGCGCTTTAGTGGGTAGTTATTTTGTTAGATATGTAGCCGTTAAAGCGGCTTCACCCCAAAATATTTTATCTAACTTCGCACTTGCGACCATGGTTCGTGCCATTTCGGTCAATGTACGATTCATGCGCACTGAGAAACCATTTTGTTGTGGAGTGTACGGAATTGTCAAATGGCAACTTATTCCCTTAGAAACACAAAACTGCTTAAATTCATTATAAATATTCTCAACCATTTTCTCAATAAGTGTAAATTAACGAACTTCGCATTAAATAAATTGTCACTTTTTATTAACAAAACCAATAAAAAAATTTAAGACATCCACTTTAAAATTCATTAAATATGTGAAAGTATAGTGGTTAAAATGCTCAATAAAAGTAACAAAATAATGTTTGTCATCGCCGGTAGTCGGGCTGATCGGACTGCATGAATCCGAATAAATGATAAAAATCTTAGATTAAAACAAAAAGGGAAGATACGGCATGCTCCTACTTGTAGTCAATCAAAATATAGTCCTACTCAACTACATATGCAAACACTCACACACGCACACCTATAAAAGTGTAAATCGAGCGAGCGAGACAGAGCAGTAAGTTTCAACGTCAGCGCGAGGGAGTCATCGAGTAGCGCGTTAACGTCTCGGTCGCTTCGCCAACAGACGAGTACGTACGACCGATTCCGACGCCACTGCGGAGTAGCGTCTTTCTCTTTTTATCACAGCAGAATGTCCGCAATAGTACGATGTAGCCTGTACGCTCGGCAAATTGCGACTGAAGTGAAATTGTGCCTTTAGGCCTAATTTTAGCGGCTTACTCACGAGACGCTAATGCCGTATCTTCCCTTTATGTTTTAATCTAAGATAAAAATGGTCTATTATGAACAGACTTCCCTTTTTTTTTTTTTTGCAAAAAGAAGTCGCGATATCGACTGATTACCTATTATGCATGGCTTAGATAATAATATGCCGTCAGTAGATTAATGTAACGAATCATTAATTTATCATCAACTAAATTTTTAAGAATTATAATTCTTTGCTCCTTTACATGTTCTAAGCGTTTATGCCATAATTGAAAAGATTTCGAAGCATGAGATGATGTGTAATTAAATTACATACACATCACGACTATCATCCCCGCCGAAGGCTTAGTCAGAGACTAGGCAATGAGGATAGCAAAACTGCAGTCATCTGCCATAGTCCACTTTTCACCAATAGCGAATTTAAATAAGTTGAGAGTAAATTCATTTGAAATTGAATTTTACAAAGGTTGTTGCTACAGTATTGCATAATGCAATTTGTTATTTTTATAGATATGAACATCTAATCTTAAATCAAATAAATAGCAATCAATGGACTTGCTTGCTTGCTGCATTCGACTTATGGACAGTTATGAGAAACTTTGGGGGAAAAATAAAACGATCCTCGAATCGTCGATTGTACCTTGAACTCCAGATTTGTCCTTTTCCATAAGCCATAATTGAAATTCCATTTTTAGCTACGCCAATCTTCATAGAACAGGGTAGTTTGGTATGTGAAGAAAAATAATCTCTTGAATTAACATGTAATCGGTAGCTCCAGAATCTAAAAGAAAAGAAACATGATTAGTAGAATTACTTGTTTCGTTTCATAACTCATAATAATTTGAAATCATAAAAGCAATAATGCCCTCGGTTTCCACGTGATGAACAGCGTTTGCTGTATAGTTAAAATTACTGGTGCTGCCCACGCGTTACGACAACTTCTTGAAAAAAAAACGGCAGTCCTTTTTCATGTGATTCCTTTTCCTTTTTCACTCGCAGTAAAGTTTCGTAATTTTATGCGTTGAATTGCCACAATATTGATTTCTTCTTGAAGATTGAGGGTGCACATTTTAATTCATCTTGTCCGGTCCATAATTATTACGCATAGAAAACTTCTGTATAGGTTTGCGAAACTTTAAAGGTAGATATTTCGGTCTTCAACTTAACTTCATGATCTAGCAGACGAGTTTTACGAATGCTAGGCTATGGTGATCCTCTCCTAGCGTTTACAGCGTCGTGATCATACCGCCATATTATGAGGGTAGGGTGAGTAATTCTGTTATCAAAACTCGTGAAATGTTGGAATAACTGACATCGGTTGCAATTTTAGGTGAATTAATTGCTTACGTAATGCTCACTGAGTCGCCAAGCTTCTTCTTACATTAATTTTGTCAAGATTGATTTAGCCGTGGCTGACCCTTTTGCAAAATTCAAAAAGGCATAGTCTAAAAACTCAACACTCGTACCTTTAGTAATCAGGTTCCGTTTCAGCCAATTTTAATCGAGGCTGTTTGGTATTTCTTCATCACTAACGTACAGCACTGGTTATTTAAATATTAATTTACTATTAAAATTGACTTATAAAAATTACTTTTGAAAATTATGGTCCCTGGGCCCATGACCTGTTGGCAGGGACGCAGTGACGGCAAAGTAAAACTTCGTAGTTGTCTGAACGAATGCATTTATTAAAGTAAATGTCGCTCCGTTGGCACAACGGTTTTATAATGAAAAGTCGTTTGAGAGACTAATATAAAAGTAGGGATGTTACACAAAATATTTTCGTATATTCCAACACATATAACTTGAGTTTTTGTGGGATTTACTTGGAGTCCATATGATTTGCTCCATACGCATATGGTAGCCAAGTCGGTGTTTAGTTTGGTAATGGCTACATCTAGTTGTTCTACTGGAACTTGCGTATACATTTGTAAGTCATCTGCATAAAGGTGGTAGGAAGAAGTTAAGTTATTTGAGATGGAATTTATAAATATGGCGAAGAGCAAAGGAGATAATACGCCACCCTGTGGTACCCCAGCAGACGTATCGCACCAACTAGAGGAAGTGTCGTCGATGCGAATTCGCTGCCGGCGTCCAAACAGATAACTACGAAACCAGCCAATCACTGTTGGAGATATGTTAATAGAGCGCAGTATGCCGAGCAGAACTTCAAAATCTACGGTGTTAAATGCATTACTGAAGTCAAGTAGAGAAAGTAGCGTGACTTTTCCGTTCTCCATGCCCAGACTTATATCGTCAGTAATGTTAACCAAGGCTGTAGTGGTGCTGTGTCCAGGACGAAAACCAGACTGATAGGGATTCAGTAGACTATTTTTACACAGGAAGAGACTGAGTTGGTTGTGGACAAGGCGTTCCAGGATCTTGGAGAGGAAAGGTAAAATAGAAATAGGGCGGTATTCTTGGAAGGATGTTGGATTGGACTTCTTGGACAGGGGAACGATCTGGGCATCTTTCCAATCGGTGGGAAACGCAGCACTCGATACCGAAAGGTTGAGAATATGGGAGATGACAGGAAGGATTTCATCAAGGATGGGTAATATCATCTTTCGACTGATACAGTCGGCACCCACTGCATTTGAAGAAATCGACATTATGCTCTTCTTAACATCACAATCAGTGAAAGGACAAAAAACAAATGGGGCATAATTAGGACTTGGTATACTTGAAAGAGAGTTTAATGTGTTGAATTTAGTAACCGTATCAAAATTGGTAGAGGAACAGAAGTGTTTATTTAAAGAATTAATATCTAAATCTTTAGGAGTCGATCCCTGACGCGATTTACCAATGCCCAATGTTTTTAGAAATTTCCAGATTTTGGCTGGATCTCCGTTTTCAACGGAATTATGGATAAAGTGGCGTTGAGCGTTCCTACACACCTTATTGCAGTGATTCCGAATAGCAACATATCTCTCCCGGTTGTACTGAGTGGGCTTAAGTTTATATCTACTCTTGGCTATCGATTTTTTGTGACTTAGAGATTTGATGTCGTCTGTGAGCCAAGGTGATGGAGGATGTTTTAGTTTAACAGCGCGAACTGGAGCATGCTCATCATAAAGTTTTATGACATTAGAGGTGAAATAAGCTACTGCCTCATCCACCGACTCCGCCCCAAACAGCGGTGCCCAGTCAATATCGATGGCATCTTTACGAAGCCTGTCAGTATTCAAACCACTAAAATTGCGCTGCAACAAAGTTTTACAATTATATTTAGGAGGACGAATCTTGTAAGAAAGGAAGATAAGATCGTGGTAGGAAAATGCGTCGGCTGAACACTGTCCATGTCTTGCAACATGATCAGTGGAAGAGACAATTATAAGGTCTAGAAGAGATGGGGAGCAGTTAGGGAAAGAATGAGTAGCATTTAAAGAAGGAGCAGATAGGTTATAGGAGTGTAAGATAGAGAGTAGTGCCGAAGAGCGGAAGTCATTTTTGAGTAGACAAGTGTTGAAATCGCCCATGATAATAGTGTGACTGTAAGAAGGAGTTAATTTTTCAAGTAAGGTTTCAAAAGATGGGAAGAAGTTAATGCGTAAAGAAGGACAATAATAGACTCCAAGAAGGATTTTGACGCGATTAAGGGTTACTTCTAAGAAGAGATGCTCGCCCGCATTCGGCGGCGGTGGCTGTGCTGACATATCAACAACAGAGAAGGGAATGTGTGCACGAAGATATATGGCAACACCGCCCCCACCACCGACAGCGCGATCATTTCTTATTAGTTGAAAACCGGGCAAGGAGAAAGAAGTAGAAGGGAGACAGGGCTTAAGCCATGACTCGGAGACTAGAATGGCATGGATATTTTTATTAACAAAGCTTGTCAGCATTTCGGAGAAATGTGCCGGAATGCTCTGTGCATTTATGTGAACAGCATTAAAATTTTTGTCAAAGTTACAAAACTGGGACGCCAGTGTCTCAGAGAGAGTGGGAATGCTAGAAAAACTGTCATCACTACTGCAGGCCGATAAGAAACTATCTGTATCACTATTACAAGGACTGATCATGGACATAACAAAATATTACAAGTACCTAAAATAAAACTAAAATAAAATGTATGTATACTTACTAAAATTACAATATAAATAATAATAAACTTTAAGAAAGACAAAACAAAATTAAAACATAACAGCAAAAATAATTATTTAAAAAAAAGAAAGAAAAGAATAAAGCTTATAACAAACAAACAAAGCGATAAAGCAAAAAGACACTCAATAAAACATTTACATGATGAAAATAACTAATAATGGAAAGTGGTCCGAAGAGACCTCAAACAAAATAACAAGTATGATACGTTCCATATCCTGAAAAATATGACATTGACAATTGACAATAAAATGACGTTACACTAATTTTACTAGAAATAAAAAAAACAAACTAATGACTAAGCAGTATGGTCTCGGACCTTAGCCTGTTCCTACAACTAACAAAAAAAAAACAATGTCCCAAAATGACACAATTGATTGACATTGACACCTTCAGACTTCTTGGCGGGAAAGTGAAGCGTCATGTCTGCAGTTTTGTTTTATTTTCTAACATTTGTGTTTTTTCGAATATTAATGTGAAATAATAGTGGATTATTAACTGTTAAGTGTTTGTGAACGTGCATGAGTGTTGGCAAATGAAACAAAATAGTGCAACATCACTTTTAGCCTGTTCCTTCATGGAACAAATATATATATATAAAAAAAAAATGACACATTCATCACACTGTTTACAACAACGGACAATTTTTTACATTACCAGTGAGATAAAAAGAAGCTATTACCTACATATTAATAGTACAAATAAAAATTGTTAGTAAAGTGGGGGTTAGTAAGAAAAGGAAGCAACGAAGCGCAAAATAAAATAAGTACAAGAACATACGCTAATGATTTCGGTTCGGTTACTTCCTGCCGGCCGCCGCACGTTTGCTTCTCACCGATGTTGTTAATGACTCCGTCTCCGTAGCGATCCTGTTCAGCTCACCATGTGATGAAACACGATGGCGTGTGCTATCCGGACCAAGAACGAAGACATGACCGTCTTTTGTCCAGCATCGATTTATGCCAAATCGCTCCCTTGCACTCATGAAAGTTTCGTGTCGCGACTTTGTCAAGAATTCCGACACTGTGATCCCGGAGCCCTTGAGCTTAGCTTTAGCAAACCACACCTTATCACGTACAGCAGTGTCCTGGAATTTTACTTCAATTGGTCTAGGTTTCTGACCTCCTGCTGACCGACCCATTCTATGGCCACGCTTGATATCAATTAGCTTAAACTGATCTACCTTTAAGCTGTCTCTAATCACCTTGGCCACGATCTGAGGAGTACTCTCGTTCTTTTGCTCGGTCACACCATGCAGCAACAGCATTTTTCTTCGGCTTCGCATCTCCAGACGATCAACACTGTTGGCAAGAACTTCGAGCTGGGACTGAAAGCAACTCAAGGACTCTGCATTAAGAGCCTTGAAGGTGGAAAAGTCAGTGGCCAAACCTGTAGTGGTGGTTGTAGTTGATGGTGCCTTCTGCAGTTCGGCTTCGAAGTTAGACATTCGTGTGTTAAAAAGTGCCATCATTTCAGTGAGTGATTGCTTGAGATTTTCCATTGTCTTCACTTGTGTAATAGGAGATTGTAACAGGAGATAACAGTAGGCGAGTAGGTTTTTTATATTACCATTTGGATTTAATAACTTTTAGTAATGTATTAATAATAATTAATTAAAAATAAAATATTCTTTAAGAGCACTTAAGAACAAGTGTTATTACTTCAACTACCCACGAGAAAAAAAAAGACAGAGACATTACCATATCAACGACAGAGTCAGCGGCGACATCAGGATCATCCAGCGAGAAGCAAACTCGCCACCAAGGGTAGGACGCAAAGAAACTTCGCATCCCATCCCAGTCCGCTGACCTATAATGCCAGACTCGACGGCTAGCCGCTGGTTGCGGTTTTGAAGTTTCTGTGAGAAGCACAGTGCTGCGAATCAGACAGTGGTCTGATGACCCTAGTGGTGCATCAACAGAAACTTGATAGCCGTCTGGGTGCAAGGTCAGCAGAAGGTCCAATAAAGAAGGTGCATGGCCCTCCACATCTGGAACCCGTGTTGGCTCGGTTACCAATTGGGACAGACTGTAGGCTAAAGCGAAGTCATGAACGGCTCTACCTGCGTGGTCAGTTGTGCGTGAACCAAGCCATTCGACGTGGTGGGCATTGAAGTCTCCCAATACCACAATCTCGGCCGAGGGGATCCGTTCCGTCCGTCCGAGAAGGGAGTCCGTCGCCGCTTGGACGGTCAGTAGGTCATAAGTTGGTCAGTTCCGATGTTACCGCTGTGACTTACTCGGACGCGAGTAACTTAACGTCGTCGAAAATCGATAGTTTGTAAAATCATGTACCCTATCGATAGGCGTATCGATTCCATCGATAACTCAAAAAGAGGTAATACTATCAAATGACAGTAATACTATCGATAGTATTATTGCTCCGAAGAATAAACTATCGATACTGTTGATTTTATTTGCAACAATACTATCCTGATAGTATCGATACCATTGATTGATTTAACCTATCGATGGTCTGCCAATTTGCAATAGTATTGGGCTCAGAACCAATGATATCTAAAAGATCCGAGGCCGCTACACACTATTCGACTATTTAAGAGATAACATTATATTTTTTTGTATTTCACTTGTTTAGAACAGTTGTTCAATCGATGATGCTTTAGTTATTGTTCTGAGGTATTGGGTGTGTTTTTTTTATTTAAGGCACAACAAACAACTACATTTAGATATTAAACACAACATTTTAAAAAGAACGTGATTATACAAATGTAGCCGACCCCTTTATGCACTAATTAAGTATGAAACAGATTAAGGGGCAATTTATCCGAGTAAGAACAAAAAAAAAAGAACACAGAAATATAAACAATAAATTAAGAATGGGCTACTTAACAACAACAACAATAATTTTAAAACATTAACATTTTTTGAATATTAAACAGGTACAAATGAAATCACGTAACAGTTCTTCTTTTTTTTCATTTGACCCAAGCACGAAATTCTATAACTTAAAAAGTTACAAATAAATACTCAATTGACTTAAGAAAATAGTGACGTAATAGTTTTAATTCCTATACAATTTCTATTGGAAAAAAATCTCTTTGACAATTGCTAAAAAGTATCTCTATTGACTAACCAGTCAAGTACCTAGTCAAAAAGTAAGGAACGGTAGTGGCACCGGTGCTCAACAGGAACCAGTGATAGACGTTTTTTTTTCACTTTAATTTAAAAGCAGATGTCAGCAACTGATTTTAGTCTTTAGCAACAGTTGAATACAGACTACCTGCTTCCTAGCTGACATCCCGTAAAATTTAAGTAATGAAATTGAAGATGAAGATGTTTTAAAAGTAATGAAATTGAAGATCATTAAAGGCCGATTAATATTACTACCGACCTGTGCTAGTGCTACTGTTTTAAAATAAAAAGAAACAGCGTTTTGAAAATATGACACATAAATGTAAGTATGTATGCTGCACTTGCGTAGTATCGCTAGTATCGATAGTATTGTTGAAAATAAAATCAATGCTATCGATATTTTGTTATTTACGAACAACAATACTATCGATAGAATCGATATATGATAGAGATAGATGAAAAGTATTATAAATCTAATATGTTAAAAAATATATCGCGAGTGGGTTGGCAGAAAAATTTCAGGATTAATTTGATATTAAAAAAAAACTTTTTGTTAACTTTGTGTTAATCATATACTGGACTGAATTTTTTCAGCCAACCCACTCGCAATATATTTTTTAACATATTAAATTTGATATAAAATACTTTTCATCCATTAACCGTCCCGGCGAAGGTCGTTGTATACTCGGATCCTCTACTATTTCAAAGTATTTACGCGCGTGTAAAGTATTTAAGTGTTTACGCGGCGCTGGTCGGTCGGGCCGCGTCCCGGTCATCTCGTGTCTTGCCGCGGCCGACTCGGGAGATGCGGCCGAGTTTTTTTTTAACTTGGTCTCAGGGCGTGGAGTACGTAAGGGCCTAGCTGAATAGTTTGCTCTCGTCCCTGACTTAGCTTGGGAAAGCGCCGAGGTGTTGGGAGGCGCGTCGCTGTACAGGAGCTGCGTGCTGCGTGGTGTGTTCCCAAAATGGCGGCCGTGTCGAAATGCGAAGACGGTCGCGTAGAATCTTCTTACTTAGAACTCTGAACGTAAAACTCCAAACGTAGCATAGAACGTAGAACCCTGGAACACAACGCAGCGTGAGCCGGTTTGTCCAGCAGCCGCCGATTGCGATAGTCAGATGAGAAGAGACTGTAGGGTGAGGTGGGAAGCGATCACAATCAGAGCGGAGTGCACATAACTATAAGTGAGCCTTGTAAACCGCCGATTGCGATGGTCCACTCACCCCAGCCAATCCGAAAAAGTCGGATGTAAAGAGGCTGTAGGTGAAGTGGGAAACGACCACAATCGGAACGGGACGCACATAATTATGAAATATAAAACCTAGCTAAAAAGCATAGCGAGAAGCGCTAACAACTAAATCATGTTCCAGAGAATACAAATTAAAATTAAATTATTTAAGTGCGGGTTCGGATCCCGGTCGAGGGTACTTATAAAACATTTGGCTCCCATCCAGTAATTTAAAATTAAACTAAATACGAGATCGACGGTAGTAATACCGGTCTCAATAATAATTAATTAATTAAAATTAAAAGTAAATTACATATGTGCGGGTTCGAGTCTCTGTCGAGGTTACATGTAAAACATTTGATTCCTTTCCGTAATTTAAAGTTGAACTAAATAAGAGATCGACCGTAGTAATACCGGTCTCAAAAAGAATTAAATAATTAACAACCTCTAGAAGTCTTCCTGGCAGACAAGGAAACAAATAGCAATTAGCAAACGAGTTGCACAACTAAAAATTTATTCTAACAATGACGGTCACCCTTTAACGGTTACATGTTATAACAATTTTGAAAATCACCGTTACATGTTTAAATCTTTGATTTGAAATTATAATCAAACCTTCGCACGCTTAGTAATGCTATCTGCGCGCACTGCATAAGCGAGCTAAGGCTAAAACAAGGCATTAACACACATCTAAATACTTACTAGATCAGCTAATAACTACTCTAATTTTAAAAACTGTTCAACACTTACCTTATCGGGGAATAAGTAGCACAATTATCGTGGAATGACGATAAGGTTGGATACTTTATAAATAATCGCTTTGGCCAAATACGTGACCTATTAGGTAGTTATTAAAAAAAACGTATTTAAATGAAATTGCTAGCGACGACAAAAGCAACGTCTGTGTCGTATCGCTGGCTCTCAGGCGTATGAGACGACGTGAGCTGCCCGCGCGCAAGTAATTGTAACGGTACAGAATGAATGGTAATTCTGTCCGTTAATAGGGAATACATGAGTGTAGCACTAAAATTAATATTAATGCGTTGCACCATTATTGTAATAAGCATAAAAAAGGAAAAATAAAGTAGTTTAAAATAATGGACATGTTTACAAGTGGCTTTATGTTGAAGGTTGTAAGAATGAGTCAATCGACTAGGGGCTTCATTTTTATTTTGAATTTCGCGGGGACTGTTCCGGGCGTCACTTACGAAATGGGCGCTGTCTATTAGTTTAGAGTGATGGGGGGGATGGGGGTCCGCCGGGATTGGTTAACGCGTCCCTTGCGACATAGGCGCCGTCTACCGTGCGTTATTTACTTGAGTTTTGCGGAAGACGGGGCTAGGTCGGCAAAATCAGTTCACAAACAACCGGGCGCCATCTATGTTCTGAATGCGAAATTTTTTATAATGTTACTAAATACGGGATTATTAGATTAAGTGGGTGTTTATTAAGAGGGAATTGTTGATGGAAGGCTACATCTAGATGTTCAAACATGTAATATTGGCAATCTAAAGAGATTTGGTTGGTTTATGTAAAACACAAAAAATTACGTGGGAGCGCCGGTAATGAGCGAGCGAGAAGTTGAGATTGAGAGATAGAAAGAGAGGGGAGGTTTTATCTCTACGTGGAAGGACACGAAGTTGGCCATGTAACGTAAGTTAACAAATGTGAAGTTGAGGCGCATAGGCGAGAGGGCTAGCTATTGGGTAAAAAGTAGGAATGGATTTGCGCGGGCGAATGTTACAGGCGAGCGTGGCGCGAAATTGGAGGGATTTTGGCGTCACTGGAGGGAAGACGGGCATTCGATTCAAGGTCGTCGGGCGATAACGATCTGATACGCGAAAACGAGCGTCCGAGCCTTTAGAGCGCGCTAAGTGATATTCCAGCTGCGATATTAACTAAAATTGTTTATGAAATAGAAAGTGATTATTAAAGTAAAATTATTGTTGTCGCAACTCGAACTGTTAACGGAATGAAGTATTCCGGGTTATATAGCTGAAACGCATAACGGTGGCAACGAAACTATATAACTTTCAACAGACTTCGGTCTGGATGACCTTTGACTGTATTTAATAAGGTCGGCGTTTTCTATTATTACGCTAAACAATACACTATATTCGAGAGAGTAACGGGGGAGAGACAGTTGTCTCCCTAGTGAAAATCGAAGATAGATCAGACACCATTTAGCTGGAGATAGGCATGTGTGACCCCATCCAAGTACGAGCCTATCTTCGTACATACAGTGTAGTGTTAGGTTTACATACTGGTTATACTGGCCCGTCTTGCTAGTTCACTTAGAGGTCTGTTGCTTGCAGGGGCGACTCGACATACATAACTCACCACGAAATTAAGTTAAATGTGGCTTAAGCCTAGATTGCAAAGGTGTACAAGTAGGGACTGTTAGTTCGACAAAATATAGGGGGTTTTCGGGTAATGTTTGGAACCTCGTCAAAATGGGCAGTTTTCTTCTTGGGACAACCTCTATACCTTGATGAAGGTATAGCCGGATCTAACCGGATGTGCCTGGAAAAGATAAGACGAAAGCCGATCTAAGACCGGGTGGAGATTGTTTTTGAGAGTGGAATTTGTCTAGGCTGACGAGGGGACAGACGCTGGTCGAAAACGTACTGTAGGGTAGGTAGGCGTCTCTTATATTGTTAAGTAGTTGGGGACAGCACGGTGTGTACACGCTGTGCCTACATAAACTAGGTACGTAGGCCGCAAAACTAGGGCTGGATTAACTTCAACTAATAAGGTTAGGGATAATTAAGATAGGGTACCTAAATAGAAATTACTATGAAGTGATGTTGATTATGAGCACTGAAAGGACCGGTCTAGGCATGTAAGCTATTACTGTAGGTCAATAGGACTCTAATTGTTTTCTTCAGGGAATTACCAATTAACTATTCATTTTAAATAATTAGCAGAAGTGAGATAATATTGAGCCATCATTACTTTGGATTACCTAAGAGTCTAGACTGGTTTCCTATTACAAGAAAATACTAATAAGTTATAGCATATAAGCATAACTGTACTATGATGTTTGATTTCTGATACTGAAATGACCAAACAGGCATTTTTAGCTTTTCCTGAGGTACAATACGGCCTTAAATTGCAACTCTTCAATGTATTATAAATAGACATCCAGAAACATATTGATAAAATTTAAGCTGATATTAAACAACTAAAAACCAGTTTGGAACCTAGGTTATTTCGCCTGAAGCTGCGAATTCACCTTAATGGTCAAAGATCTTACAAGTTATGTACTTCTAATATTATGAAACATAGAAATATTTGATGGGTAACAACCTAAACCGATTAGACTAATAGTACAGTCTGCTTATACCTATTATAGCGAGTAAAAAATAACTTCTAAATATAATTGATTTAATTATTAACAGGGACAATTACATGATACCTACCTACTCAAAGTATAATAACCATGATTTAGTAGGCTATTAAATAATCACCCAATTTGAGAGACTGAGGTATAAGTTAATGAAAATAATTAACTTAAGTTCACTCCCTAAACTCAAGGATATTGAATAAATCAGACATCTTTTAATAAACTTGAGATGTAATATGCTGTCAAGGCAGTCTGTACAATTTAATTATATTGTTACTTTGTAAGATCTTTATAATAAACTCTATGAGTAAACAAAAGTAATTTTGCTTCAAATAATAGCATTCTATTTGTATACACCTCCTGAAGGGAGTAAGAAATTGAATGAATTAAACATCTTTAATAAACTTGAGATGTAATATGCTGTCAAGGCAGTCTGTACAATTTAATTATATTGTTACTTTATAAGATCTTTATAATAAACACTAAGAGTAAACAAAAGTAATTTTGCTTCAAATAATAGCATTCTATTTGCATCCACCTCCTGAAGGGAGTAAGAAATTGAATGAATTAAACATCTTTAAAAAACTTGAGATGTAATATGCTGTCAAGGCAGTCTGTACAATTTAATTATATTGTTACTTTATAAGATCTTCATAATAAATACTAAGAGTAAACAAAAGTAATTTTGCTTCAAATAATAGCATTCTGTTTGTATCCACCTCCTGAAGGGAGTAAGAAATTGAATGAATTAACATTTTTAATAAACTTGAGATGTCATATGCTGTCACGGCACTCTGTACAATTTAATTATATTGTTACTTTATAAGATCTTCATAATAAACACTAAGAGTAAACAAAAGTAATTTTGCTTCAAATAATAGCATTATATTTGTATCCACCTCCTGAAGAGAGTAAGAAATTGAATAAATTAACATTTTTAATAAACTTGAGAAGGAATATGCTGTCAAGGTAGTCAGTATAATTTAATCATATTGTTACTTTATAAGTTCTGTATAATAAACACTGAGAGTCAACAAAAGTAATTTTACCTTTATTAATAGCATTCTATTTTAGCCACTGCCTGAAAGTGGGTTTTGAATAAATTATTCACCATTTATAGAACTGAAGGTTAATATTCTAATAAGACAAAAGGACAGTCAGTTAGAATGTTACTTTGTAATAGCTTTATAAAAACACAAAGATCAGAGAAATAAGTGAGGTTCTGAATGAGAAAGATATTCGGATGTTAGCAAGCCTTGAGATAAACTCTATTAATTTTATGAGGAATAATAAGAACGTAAATGCTGACACATAGTTTTCATAATGTAAGATGAAATTAAGTTGAAAAGTTATGTACTCTCTATAAATGATAAATTAAAGTCAATTGGACGGGGCCATAAATAAACAATGTGATGTATTGGCACGCTATGGAGCGGCGGTTGGAGCTCATAAACTTCCACAAGACTCTTTATGTATATTGCTATCGATTATAAATGATAATAATACCTGCAAGCTAAGCTATCATCTGATTATCTTTGAGTGGTTAACATCCCTTTCCTGCAGCTGCTGTGAGGGATTTAGGTCACGGTTCAGACGAAGTCACTAATAGGCTACACCATGGATGCACAGACTTATTAAGACTAGGGGCCACTCGGGCAAATTATGAACTGATGGTGGGCCACCAGAAGTATAGGTAATTAAAGACAATGAAAAATTGATAATAATGTATTCAAATTGAAAAAGAATTTATTATACGAAAGTATTATTTTTGCTGTTGGCGGGCCACCAGTATTCGACCGGCGGGCCGCATGCGGCCCGCGGGCCGTAGTCTGTGCATCCCTGGGCTACACATATCTAGGATATTAGGTATTGACGGATAGGTAATTAGGTCAGGAGTAAATAATTTAACACAGGGATAAGCCAATTCCTAAACTTTCACGAAAAGGACTTGAGTTACTTAGATGCGGTTAACAACGGAGGCTTTACTAGAAGATCTGGCCAAAATAGTATTTTATTATAATATTACATCGCTTGACTGGAATATATTGTTAATAGAATTAAGTAAAGTTAGGCCTAGGTTAAGGTTCCATTATCATACAAATACTACGCACTCTACAAAACATCAAAGACACAAACATTAGATTGTAGTTAACCTAGTCTTTAGTTAAGATAAGAGTTAGCATAATATAAGTTAAGTTGAGAAGTAGGGAAGGCGTAATTGATGGTAATCTAGAATGGAGGTATTTAGTATTTTAACTAGTTTAGGAATTAGATTAGTAGGTTAGGCTAGGGTAAAGGCGGCGATGTGTGTGTATGTATTAGGTGTGAGGAAGGTGCGAAAGCATTGATCGGTTACATAATGTTTAACTCACCTACTTACATATATAAAAATACAAAAGGCATTTCAGGATACCGTGCGCGCAACGATTAAACCATATGAAATAAAAAAATTGGTTGCCTGTAAAGTCGGTATACGGGCGAAAGTTTTACGTGACAACGACTTTGAGTGGTAAAATAATTTTAATGTGAATATTCATTCGTATAGTAGGAAGAAGGATGAAATAATATGGAAGGGACGCGTGCCTTTCACTTTTTATGTCTGTCTCTCTCGCTCTTAGGCGGGCTAACCATGCCCGAGTGGAAGGGACGCGTGCCTCTCACTCGCTCTCATTGTGAGCGCATAACGTGAGCGGAGCGTAACGCAGTTTCTTGAAGTGTCACCCGGCAAACCAATTTATAAGACGTTGTCACGTCAAAAATACGTTCGTTTTGCAGTTATTAAAACTATTAAGACTTTATTTCTTTGTAGTCTTTAGATAAGTAATTTAGTTTAAAGTAACATTTAGAATTAAGTTAATTAGGATAAGATAATCTACGTTTGTTTATATAAAAATTAAAATATTATTTAAGGATCAACATGATCTTCTGTCATGTTGGTCGCTCCTGCTCCCGAAAATGTAGGGCGTCCGGCTTTTTTACACAAATGTCCGGCCAAACTGGCTGGCTACGAGTAAGCACATCATCTCACCTGATGATAAATTCTTAACCACTGAGGAACTGGCTATCTTATCTCTAAACTGTCGGAACACAACAATGCCAATAACATTATCGTTATGGCGCCAGACTTTGAATAAGATGGTGGTAGCTATACAAACCATACCAAGTACAAATTTACCCTAGACTCTTAAGCTCGACACTCACGGTTAGTTAAACTGATCAGTTGAATAACTGATCAAAACAACTGATCAGTTAAAACGATCTCCACTCACTGGCTTCAAACCGGCCTTCATTGTTAATGGCTTCATTCATTGTGATAGATAAACTATAGAGGTAACTTCGATGTGCAAAATTTTCACACATGCACAAAAAAAGTCGCCTATGTGTGCGTTACTAAAATGTTGCCAGCTCACAGTTGTCACTCCCTAAATATGAGTAAATGTTACACAATGTCAAGAACAAATACCACGTCTCGCTCGACCTCTCGACATAACACCTCTCATTTTTGTGTCGGATGTAGAACGGTTAGAATAAAAGAAATGTAAATATAAAATAAACAACAATGTATTGTGGATCAAATATCAATCAATCTTTGAGAAAATTTAATCAAAATATAAAATAAAATAAAACGTGAAGCCAAATTATAATGACACTTATTTATGAAACAATCCGTGGCCTAAATTGTTTCTTTCTAACATTAATTTCAACGTATTTTTTATTTTATTTTATTTTATTTTAATCAAAACAACAAACAATTACATAATGTTGCTAAAATCTAATTATTAAATAGAAAAATACTTACTAATTATGTAACCAACAACATTGTTCGCAGAGTAATAATGTAGTGTAAATAACAAAGAAAATGCCTACTACTGATAAACTTACTACAAAATAAATACTATCAAATAACTAACTTTGATAAAGTCCCAGTAATTTACAATATGTATCTTATACTGAAAACATCTCACATTTAGACAAAAACAGCTATCTTTGTTGGTATAATAAAAGGAATATCTAGTGATACCTTCACAAGAAGAAAATATTATAATTAAACTAAGTATATCGCACGCAAGTACACGTCTGCTTCTTTTACCACTACTTATACTATCAGACATCATTAAGAGGCGGCTGCCTAAACGAGTAGCGATTTCGAAGATAAATTATCATATGTGTACAGCATACTAGACATGTCAAATTTAAGTATATGTTTCTTTGTATAGTTGACTAAGGCTTGAGCAAAGCAAAAACAAAAAATATTGGTTTATGTACGATACTTTTATTTATCGAAAATGATGAGTTTTTGAGATATTATTACGTATATCTTTTTACGTTATAGAGCCTTACGTATAAAAATACAACGAATATATTACTAAGATAGTTAGTTAGGGACTGGTAAGACCATTTTTCAATTGAATACTTAATAATCGAATTATAAATGAAAACAGTTTTGTGACTTACGTCATTTACTTCTGCGCTAAGCGTGTTGAAGCGGCGCACGCAATATTCAACCGTACGACTGCAGAAATAGAACTATTCTAAAATCTACGCGAGCGCACTCTCAGTCCCGCAATGCGCGTCATGAACGGTGGACCTGTGCAACTCGCTAGCGCACGTGACAGAGATGCTGCTTACGTTATTATTTTATTACGTACGACTAATTGTTTAGCAAGTCGTTTTGGCTAGCCAAATTATGGGCAACAAGAAAACTAAAAAATATGTTTCGAGGAAAAAAAGAATGCGTAATGTATGAGAGTATATGTATAATTTTGAATCCATTTCAGTACGTAGATTTTGGGTAACTATCGTAAGTAGTCTATCACATAATATTATTGACCTATTTTTTTTGTGCTAATCTGCGATCAGCTCTAAAACTATAAGCAGATTTGTTAATGATTTTTGACTTACCTATTTAAAAAAATATTTGACTAAGGCTGTTAAACCATCGCCACGATGGTCTGTAGTCCTTCAAAATTAATAATCAATGTAAGTACATACAATAATAAAAATGATACTAAGCGCTTTGCATAAACAAAATAATACGCTTTCTCTAACTAAAGGAACAATTTGTACTTCGGAACAAAGACAACGCGTGGAGTCGCCAAATAAACTAATACATTTATTACCGATTCCAATTTGTTTAGAGGAAAGGTAAGTGTTATTCAAGTCAAATAGTATCTTATTAGATCATTTCAGCAATAATTAATTAATTTGTTTAATACAAATCCAATCTTTAAAGAAAAACTCTTTATTAATTTGATTATTAGGACTTTTATAATTTATTTCGATATTTAATTTTAAATACTGTATTAGTGTTTGTTTCAAATAACCTGAATTGATATTTTTTAGATTAACGTTCCTAAGCCTAGGAACTGGCAAAAATAACGCTAATGCTCAAAGCGCAACCATTCCATTACTATTTATATTATATGTGAAGATCTAACTCAAGTACGTTTTTTATTTATTGTTTTTAAACATAAGATACATTTCAGCGTTTCAAATTAAACAAGTTTGATTTGTGCGGGATAACGCAAGAACAAATAACATACTCTAAACAGTTACTTACCTATGATTTGACGTTTCGGTCTATTTTCTATACTCGTAGTTGTGAGTGGTCTAGCAGTTTCTTGAGCTTCGATATACTTAGGTATTAGGTTGAAAGAGTTTAAATTCTACAGAGCACTCAAAATTTTATAGCTTTTTTATATAAAGTTCATTTCTGGAAACGTGACAGGAATGGCCAAGTGAGTATTAATTTAAACAAATATAATACTAATATAATATATTATTATATCAGTTATAATATATTATATCAGTTGAACACAATAATTAGATATGTCACATATTTCGTATAAGTATCTCGTCTCTTTTTATATTTTCAGGTTACTGTAAATAAAAAATCGGATTGGTATTATCAAGCCGAAGGATATACAGAATAAGTGACGGCTAAAACAATCACTCCCACTGACATTATAGCTATACGTAACAGTAATGAAGACTCGTCGGAGGTCACGAGTTGCAAGGCTCCAGCAGTAGAGTGACGTTAATTAGGTTTTACGGAATTATAATTCTACCTCCATATCAAAATACATTTACTTTGATTGACTGGTTGGATTTTATTTTTCCAATAAGTAATTTATTTTTAATTATCCAATAATTTCATATCGATAGAACAAGTAAAAGTTTTTACTTAGGTATATTCAAGCGTTAATAAAACGATAAAATATATAAAAAACATTAAAAGTAAAAGAAGCTTAGAATCTCTCACCAACTTATTCCCATTTTTTCTTCCCTGCTCCGTTATCAGATTTTGATCATCACCTAGCTACAACCTATTTGTAGAGACCATTCCAATGAGCCTAAACACGATACCTATGTTGTAAGTTGGTAAGGAATTAGTTATTCTTGCAGATGCTGCAGCATCAGGTCAAAGTTACCATGTTCTTTCAATATCATTTATGTAACAGGGTATCAAATTTTGAATCGATCAGACTTATGAAAGTTGCTCAAATCCTTTTCTCGACTATGTAGAGATAATGATCTTCAACAGATTTTCTTAAAACACAATTCTTCTTTAAAAAGTGAAAACATTATTATTGATTGATAGATACTGGCTCAAAAACACTCTCGAACAAGACACCTCTCAATAAAAAAAAAACAAAATCAAAATCGGTGCATCCGTTCGGGAGATACGATAATTCGTACAGATAAACAAATTACTCAAATACACACGTTAACCTCTCAGTCTTGGCATCGAAATGTCTAAAAATTTTGATAGCAGGTGCTGTCAATTTAAATTTGCGGAATAGGAAAAAAAAATCAAACGCAATTCATGTTAAATTTTGCGTTCACGATGCATAAATTGTACCACAAAACCGAAATAATCAACCGTGTTACTACTAAAGTAGTCTCTAAGTGTATCAAAACACGGTACAAAGTCAAGTGGAGAGCGCGGCTAGCGCGGCCATATTTTGGCCGCTTGAGGTCCGACGGATAGCGAGTTTTTAGGTGCGGCCAAATATGGCCGCTTGGGGCTTGAGGGGTTAAACTTGCAACACCCTTAGTTTTGCGTCGGGGGTTAATAAAATGTGTAAAATGGAAGTGTGTCTTTGTGCATTATAATAAAACAAAGAACAACAACATTATAATAATACAATTATTTACATTGCAATCCGGCTTGACAAATATAATTAACACTACTTTTTCCGAAGTAGTTTCATAATGATAAAGTTAACTTACATAAATAAAAAAAATAAAATTGAAACAAAAAATAAATAAAAAATTAAATAGGTATACAAAGTACAAACATGATCTTCAATATATTATAATCAAAGTTAACATACTACTGCTCATAAAAAATATGAATAATCTGTCTTTAAAATTACTGAATAAAGTTGAAAAAAATTTGTTGAAAATGCTCTATTCATTCTATGTTCTTGGATCATGAACTCGGATGACCTGCGCGCGCGCGAATTTTGAATTGGTTGTTAATGTATCGCTAGTGTAACGAGTGTGGCATGCGGGTGGCGGGGCGCGCTGGGCGGAGCTAGCGCTGGATTTATTTTAGGGAGCCCGCTCTTAAATAAATAAAACATACCTAACTTAAACTTATTTGCAATTTTGAATGGATACTATTTTTAAACTGGCTAAGAGACATCTTAAATTGATCAATATGAGCAAAATGTTTGTTACTTGAGTACATAATACGTCTTAGCGGTGCGCGTTGGCCCGCTATTGTCCTACAAAATCTGGGTGCAAATACACCGTGTGTACGAGTGTCACGAATGCGTTGAGAGCGACTAGGTAACTGCAAGTAAATGTGGCTGGTTAACTGTGTGCAATCAAACTGATTACTGAGGATTTTGTACAATACTACTTGGTCCAAGAATATTCTTCTGGACTCTAATGTTAAAAGCGAATTTTTTTTTAGTAGATTATTATACGAACATCTTGAATGGAAACATTTAAAATGAACAGAACGAACAAATTTCTTTTGAACCATCTCAAGTTGATTGATATATTTTTTAAAATAGGGACTCCACACTATTGAGGCGTATTCTAGCTGTGATCTGATTAGTGATTTGTAAAGTGTTAAGTAAGTTGATGACTTTTTAAAGTTATTTTTACATGTTCTCATTTCAACGTAAGTTTAACTTTTAATCGCTGTTTTAAAATAAGGATCAATCTTAATAACAAAGTCAAGATTATTTAAGTGAAAAAGATACATTGCTGTTTTGGTTCTAATGTTTCTTCAGTACTGCAACTACTGCACGTTTAAACAACCTGTAACAGAAATATTTCATCTTAACTTTGTGGAATACCGAAAATTCATAATAAAATATAGGAGAATTTTGCAAAATCGCGGTCACTGATAAAAACAATAGAGAAGTTAAAAAAAAATTTTGATATAAATATATGAAATAATAAAAGAAATGCAAGTTTTGACACCAAAATCTCAGAAGCGACAAACTTTATGATTTGTGATAGGTACTAACTTCTTGATTATTTTTTTTGTCAGTATTCAAGTCCTCAATTCAGTGTTCGTGGTATCAAGTTTTGTTATGTGGCCGCGATTTCGCTAAGATTTCATTTTTTTTTGTTTTTATGTCTCCATCATCATTTTTTTGAGTGTTTCATCCTTCGGAAATCTAAAATAAATAGAAAATAAACGTTAATTTACACTAGGCTGGCTTGATTCTCGTGAGGCCCCTAAGTATTTTCTACCACGCTCAGTCTAACGCTCGAATAGCTAAGAAACGTAAAAAGTACAGGTGGATATTATTCAATTAGATAAATTATTTTATGCTATTCATTCCATATCAAAACCCTAAACCTAAGTATTTTAATGGTAAACTTTGCGAAGTACCTGACAATACTGATTACAGGTTATGTTGAAATATTTTTATGAAAATTTTAAATTTAAATTTAAATAGGTTTAATACGTAAACCAAAAGCACACATATTTAAGACTAGAATTAGAGATTTGCAAACATTTATTAGCATTTTGAATAGAAACAAATCAAATATTGCATGGTAAATTGTTTAAAATCATCACAAAACTTACTTAAGAAACGATATTCCAGGCACTTGCTACTCACTTATATTATTGCAATGTTTGACTGAACAACTCATTGTTCAATTAAGCCCACCGGAATAATATGTACACCTAAAATATACACTTAATCAACTAAAAAAAAACAAATAATTATTTGGTAGGTAAAATAATGACTGCGATTTGTTTGGGGCCGAGTGTCGCTGGCTGGCTAAAACGTTGCACAGTTTTACTGACACGGTCATTGAGATAATGGACACGGTCATAGAATAAGTTATTATTCTGAGGGCACGGTCGTTTTATCTTAGGTTTTGGCTTTGTTTTACTTAGGGTAAAATATGATGTGCCGAAACGGAACCAAAATAGTAATGAATGGATTAAGGCAGAAAGAGATAGCAAACTTATGATCTCTCTACAGCTTGTATCAAGCGGGGCCAGCCATATTTCACGTACCTAATCAGTTACTTTTAGTGAGCTGGCACACATAAAAACATTTCTTGATATCTCGGGCATTGTGGAAGTACATACTTTTGAAAATAATACGAGTTTATCGACATTTTGACAACACTAACAAACAGCTGATCTAACAGCTGATTGGAGTAATGAACTCTGTCTAGTGTTACTTCCTCCTTTGCCTCTGCTGTGACCCTAGTACTTTTGTGCCTATTGTGCTGACTCCACCCGCTTTCAACTATTTATTTTTGATAAAGTTTAAAGGGTTCCGTGTTGTTATTTTTTTCACTAAGAAAATAAGTTACGACTACCTACTTTTATTTAGTCAATTATTCTCTGTTCCTATCACCAGGTCAGGTCAAGAATGTGTTATCTATCAGGTAAGTACTTTTGACGGTTAATTAGTATGGAGGTACGAATCCAAAACATTTATGATTTTAAGAAAATTAAATGTACTTAAATGTAAAGAGTCGTCTGAGTATTGTTCATGAATTGAAAGGCTTGTCATACGAAACGCACTGAGAAATGTCTTACTTCGCATAGCATTTCTACTTTGCTTAGACCGCGATTTTCTAAGCGACACATAGACGCTGTGATTGCTGTCTCTTTCCGATTCTATGAATATTTATTTATTTTTTATTTTAATCTTTATTGCACAAAGAAAACAAAATGTACAAAAGGCGGACTTAATGCCAAGTGGCATTCTCTACCAGTCAACCTTAGGGCTAGGCAGACAGAGTTGTAGGCGGTGCAATTCAAAAAATGAAAGAGACAGAGTCAATTCTCAGCGCTGCGGCAGCCGCTACTGCCAAGGCTTCAACTTAGAGAATCGCACTGCTGAACAATAACTAAAGCAGTATTGTTCTGACGCTTAGACAAGTAAATGTTTGTGAATACGGGTTTCATTCAGCACTGAACTAAACTCACCCGTTTACACGCAGTAAAAATAACAAAACAGAAAATTCTGTCACCATGTGAGTTTTCATTGTAACTTTTATGTCGGCTCTAAAAAAACAGAAAATAATAATGTTAATAATTTGAACAGTGATAAAAAAAAGACTTACCTAATTTAAAAATATTGCTAGTTTTCTTAACTCAAAGTCTAATTTACGAGCCCTAAAAAGTATGGGCGGTATTAACATAATGGCGGTATTGATACTAGGAGTCACTCCTGGTATGGGCGGAGTCACAAGAAAGCGTGCGCGTGCGTCTTTCTTCTTAATGGGTTCTGTAGCTCATTTTATTTTTCTAACCGCTTTGGTTGACCCGGTATAAATGTAAGCATTCCTGAAATCCTAACTAGTGTGATACAACATAGTTAAACTTTACTAACTAACTAAGTTTGACTATGTCATCACATATCACACATAGTTTCAATACTTAACACATTCGTTGTTGTTTACAATAATAATGTTCATAAGAATAACATTTTTAAACATCTGTGACATACGTACTAAATAAAACGTACGTGTGATGGAATATTTTATCACTAATTGACTAAATTAATAGCAACAAACCTAAAAATAATACGCAGCGCTTAAGCCAGTTTACACTTTGGTAGTATTTTGTGATGAATTGATGAATAACTTAACTAATTTAAAACTATTGCTGGTTTTCGTAACTTAAGTCTAAATTTTGAACCCTAAAAACTACTAGGGTTATGGGCGGTATTAACTTCTAGAACCCCAAGCGGTCGCATGAGACCGCAGTTGATAGTGGGGGCATTACTGTGCCTTTGTGGGAGCGGGCAAACTACACATTTCGGAATTCTAAGTACCAGGATAGGCGGCACACCCCCGACATAGCAACGCCCAGCGGTACGATAGGTTTGTTTTCATGTTGTTGTTGTTTTCATGCCTACAATTTTTTCGCAGTCGTTTGTGAAAGCTTACAGAGTGCATACCTACTTTTAGATATTTTTTGCTGTTTGGTTTCGATTCGACTACCTATTAAATTAATATGGCATTTCTAAGTAATCAGGAGTATTACGAAATGATTCTTTGTGTCGGAGCAGCTAATGGCAGTCTCCGTGGTGCTCGTGAACTGTACCGCGAGAGATTCATCGACGGCAGACCAGAAGCTGAGCAGCGACGCTTGCCATCGGCGGATTGCTTTCGACGAATGGTTTTGCGTCTCCAGCAGACTGGATCCTTTCGTGCGACGAGTCCGGAGGTCCAGCCAAATATGCGGGACCCGGGTTTTGAGGAGACTGTGTTGGAGCCATTTTTGTAAACTGTTTATTGTGAAGTGCAGTGGACTACACGTGCTTCGCTTTACCTCTCAAGCCCCAAGCGGCAAGAAGTGAATCTTTGTGTGCTGTTTTTATCAGATTTATCTAATGTAAGTAGGTACTGTTGTTTATTAGAAAATTATTATTCTGACTAATGATCAGTAGGTAATAAGTTGTAAGAAATACATCGAAATACGAGTAAAATAATACGTGGTGTAATCCGTTAGCATTTTTTCAATTTCCGAGTGAATTGTAACAATATTTGTTTTGTTTACTGTTACATGATAACTTTGTTATTTTTAATGTTTTAAACATTTTTTGACATTTCGATTCCAAGACTGAGAGGTTTTGATTTAAGGACCTAGGGTACCTAGTTCTAAGTAGGCGTAGCTACCTTTAGGCCGAGTCCTGAGTCACGGGCGCATCGCGGAGGTGGATTGCGGAGCGTAGAAATAAAGTAGGTATGTAAGCGCCCGCTTGCAGTTCGGACATGTCGAGTAGGTATTTGTTTCGTGCGCGGCGGATTCCGCCTGCGCGATGCGCCGTGACTTAGGACTCTGGCTAAAGGCTAAAGTTGAACTGACGTCAATCCAAAATTTGATCGTGAATGTCGTTAAAAAAATTGATTGTATCACCTCAGTTCGATTCGAACTTCTCTAATGAATATTGATCCTTAATGCCGAATACTAAAGTTCAAAATTGATTGTACCGGCCGGTCGAGAACTGACGAGCCGGAGTGTCGCCGGGTGGGAAATCTTTTTGGCGTAAAACCATTTGGAGTGATGCCACAGTTTTACGCCAGGACTGACGCGCAAAACTGATCTTCAGTGGCCAGCTTAAGAGTAGTACGATTATCTATTCTGTGACTACACCTCAAAGTGCTTCGCTTTAGTTGTATTGAGTTATTTCAAAAATAAGTCATTTTAATTTAAGACCTATTTAGGTACCTACCTAGTCGTAGGTAAACGTACCTATCTACTTTAGAGTCGAAACAATGTGACTGTAAAATGATAATATTTTTATTACTTTGATAATAATTAGGTGCTTAGGTAGGTAGGTACCTACTTAATACAAATTATTAAATCACGAAAGTAAAATAGCTGCCTACTTATCTGTCTTAACAAATCCAACAAAAAATGCCGCCAAGCGACTGCCGACAAACAACCCAGGCGGTTTGTGTCAAAGGTGCCGCCATGGTCAAAGGTTTTTGATTTTCGCCGCCCGCCACCGTCACAGTAAAACCTCTTGTTTGTAAAACTGTGCGCCTGGTAGGAGGCGGGGGCGTGGCGCGGCCATACTAGGGCACGCTGTTTTATAGTCAGGAGGTGCACTATAGGCAGTTATCATACAGAGTTCATGACCCTGCTAGTGATGGGTTTAGTTTGTTCTGATTTTAAATTAACTACAGATTAACTTTGTTTGTAAATGCAAAAACAAATTAAATTGAGCTTATCTTACTGGGGTATTTATAGAAAGGGTCTACACTTGGGATAATTTGAAACACTGGATTAAGGCTGGCCCCGCTTGATACACGCTGTATAGTTATAAAGCTCAATGTCTTCATTTCTCGACTCGATCCCTTGTGATATATAAACTATAGAGGTAACTTCGATGTTCAACATTTTCACACATGCACAAAAAAATTCGCCTATGCGTGCGTTACAAAACTTTCCTTGAAAACGATATTCGACACACTTTTCACTCACTTCTATTACTACAAATTGTTTAACTGAACAACTCATTATTTAATTATTATTAAACCCACCGAAATACTAAGTTCACCAAACAATAAACTTATTCATCTAAAAACTAGATAATGACAGCGATTTGTTTGGGTCCAAGTGCGGCTGGCCCCATGTAAAAGTTGCACAGTTTCACTGACACGACACGGCCCTTTCATCCTATTTTTTGTCTTTGTTTTACTTAGGGTAAACATAATGTGCCGAAACGGAAACAAATTATTAATGGTTAAAGGCAGAAAGAGATAGCAAACTCATGCTCTCTCTATAGTTATAAAGCTCAATGACTCGATCGAGACTAACTTCTACTTTTGATGCGTCTCACTCGGCTCGATTTTACGTTCAAAGTGCGCAGTCCACTAGTCCATTCTAATAGAGGTTCTTAGTTTTACCAGCCAATTCGAAAAATCCGATTATAATACGCTTTGCTGTTGATGCTTTTAAATTTACTCTTAATTTGTATGCAAATAGAAAATAAAATTACCTACCTACCTATATCTTTTGTTCTAAAAGTTTTATTTTGATAGTGCTTTTCAATCCGAAGACTCTATTTTGTCAATAAATTGTCTATGGTTAAATCATATGATCAATCTTGCGGACGCCTACTTCTTCTTCTGTCTTTGGACATCGAAGTAGTCAATAATCGTAGAAATAATTAAATCTTGATAATTTATTTACTGAGTGTAATCGACACGGGGTGGTTCTAATAAAAATGAAGGGCTGCATTTTCAATATTGACGCTGGGTATTTAGAGGGACTATGTCGCGGTTTCAAGTGTGGCATTCTGAAGCAAGCTGACTACTTGAACTTGGTGCAGTGTGAAACATTGGAAGGTAGGTTTACCTAAATTACAATAACTTTTAGATAATCCCTTTATCGAATTACTCAAATTTGAGATAGATCCATTTTCTTGCAGTGACATGACATTAATATTACCACTCACCAATTGATTAGAACTACGGTATCTTTGTTTGGCATTGTGAATGCTAATTTACGTTTAATTTAGTATGTTGCCTTCTTTATTATTGCAGACTTAAAACTTCACCTGCAAGGTACAGATTATGGAACATTCCTGGCCAATGAGCCCAGCCCGCTTTCTGTGTCTACCATCGATGACAAGCTACGTGAGAAACTTGTGATTGAGTTTCAACATCTGAGGAACCACTCCGTGGAACCACTTTCGACATTCCTGGACTTTATAACATACAGTTATATGATTGACAACATCATCTTATTGATTACGGGTACATTACACCAGAGACCAATTTCTGAGCTGATCCCTAAGTGCCATCCTTTGGGATCATTTGAACAGATGGAAGCCATCCATGTGGCTGCTACCCCTGCTGAGCTGTACAATGCTGTGTTGGTGGACACTCCTCTGGCTCCATTCTTTGTGGATTGCATCAGTGAGCAAGACTTGGATGAAATGAACATTGAGATTATACGTAACACATTGTACAAGGCTTATTTGGAAGCATTTTATGAATTCTGCAAGCAGATTGGTGGGACTACTGCTGATGTGATGTGTGAAATCTTAGCTGTAAATATGACTCATTCATTTTTATTGTTCATGATTTAAATTTATTAGTACACTAATGTAATTAATAATAATATTTATGTTTCATTTCAGTTTGAAGCTGATCGTCGTGCTATTATTATTACCATCAACTCATTTGGCACTGAACTGTCAAAGGATGACCGTGCAAAGCTTTATCCTCGCTGTGGTAAACTGAACCCTGATGGCTTGGCTGCTTTGGCCAGAGCTGACGATTACGAGCAAGTAAAGGCAGTTGCTGAGTACTATGCAGAATACTCTGCACTTTTTGAAGGTGCTGGCAACAATGTTGGTGATAAAACTTTGGAGGATAAATTCTTTGAACATGAAGTAAGAAAATATTTTTTTTACATTTTTTTAATGAAATCATATCTCATGTTCTGGTTGTGTTTGGGTATCCGATTTAGTGATGCAAAAAGTTCACTCTGTTATCGCTTTCATTTTAAACTACTCAAGTCTGACAATAAGACAACTGCCGTATTTAGAGACGTCAATTAATTTTTAAAGACAATTTAGGTCTCTTGCTGTCACTTTCTTATGTGTGGTGTTAAATAGAGAAGGAAACACATTTAATTTTCATTAAAACTTAATTGACGTCTCTGAGTATGGCAGTAAGAGGTTTTCAGTCATTAGTAATAAGGCCCATCAGTCGTGCTTAATATTCCTGACGGCGCAAGCTTATTTTTAATAATTATTTGTTAAATGATCATGCTTTTATTGTAATATTTACATGTATGAATGTAATCTAAAGTTGCCGGACGTTCGTGGACATAATTGTTACCATACTAGGTATCACACATCTCGATAGACTTTGTTGAGTCGTTGAGGTGTGAGTGGTTTATGCCTTTTTTAACTTGAGATTAAGAACCTTGACTAAAATAAGTTTTTTAACTTCAAAACTTGATGGTGATGGTTAAGGCTATGAAGCTTCAAAAATGAGACAAGTCAATGTTATTGTAAGCCTTAAAAAACTCAGTTTCTTGAATCACTAATCTGATTTCATTAAGTTATGCAACTTTACCAAAACATAGGGTATTGAAATACAAAATAAAACATAGTTTTAATTCCATTAAAAATATGTTTATGTAAGTGACTATGACATTAACTGTTACAATAAGTAAAGATTATGGTATGTAAAGTTGTTTTTTTATTACAGGTAAGCCTAAATGTACATGCCTTCCTGCAACAATTCCACTTTGGAGTATTCTACTCTTACCTCAAACTGAAAGAACAAGAATGCAGGAACATTGTATGGATAAGTGAATGCGTTGCCCAGAAACACCGTGCTAAAATTGACAACTACATTCCTATTTTCTAAATATTTTAAAGATACAATCAGTCACAAGAAAACATATTTGGGTTTCTTCATTAAATGTATTTACTCCCAGATACCTAATAAGTTACAGCTGCACAAGTGTACATATAATGTAAGTACATTGCATTTTGATTGATTCAACATAGACAACATCGTAGAAGCCATGCATCTATCATTTATGTAGAAATTCTGTAAATAATAATCAATGTTATCAGTTATTGTACTGAATATCAGATTTGGATAATTCATTTGTAATGTAATATGTTAGAATTTTCCTTCTAAGTATTGTAGTTATAAGGCCTCAATACTAAAAAGAATAAATATTTATTACAAGTAACTTCATAAATGCTATTGCTTAAAATCAATTATGTATCGGCATTTAGTTTTAAATTCTTTGTAAATACCTACTAGTTATTGTCCTAAATTGTTAGTTGATATAATGTAGAAAATCATATAAAAATAATAGATTGTGAATTAACAGCACCAGTTCCCATTATCCTCCTAATTCACATCAAGTATGGACACTAACCCGAAATTGAAGTAAATATAAAAGTACCTACTTACCTAGTAAATGTATCAGGGAGGCACACAACTAGAGATAAGGTGTGTTAGTGTAATTAAAAAATATTTACATTTGGTAGGTAACATTTTTTTTACATTTCCTAAAATGGGATGGCACTGTTCATTCATAATCTGTACCTATAGAAATTGTTTGCAACTTCCCAATAGAAAGACATAATATAACACAATTTAATTCCATGATCATCATGAATTGAATTACACACTAAGTATTACCTATTCATAAAATATTATTATTTGATAAAGGTAGATAGATTCTTTCTACAAATTTTAAAAAATAAAAATAAATATTTAGTAAATGCAATAATTTCTGCACAGTCTACCTTCCATATTATATTAATAATATAGATAATAATCGACATGAAATTTGCTTTAAATTAAGACAACTTTCTTCAACTTCATTTTAAAAAGGTGTAGAGTAGGTATTGCTGTATGTGTTAGTTTCTTGTTATAATAAAAGTGTATATGTATGTTATAACAGTCTTTTATTTTGAATATTTATTAAAAATGTATTAGGTAGGTACCTATTGTTTATTTTTTTTATAATTATTTAACTAGGTAAATGACTACTTTTGACAGTTTAAAGCCAGGAATACACTAGGGGACAAATTTCCTGCGAAACGCGTCGCGTCGCCAGCGACGTCGGGTTAAGTGGTGCGGTGGGTGCGACGTTGCCTGCCGGACTTCGCTCAACATGTCTGGCAACATCGCGCGACACGTGCCGCCGACGACCGACGAGTAATGGGCCGTTTACACGTATTATGCTGTCAAGTAGGTAACTAAATTATAAGTTATCGATCGTTTACACGTATCTAACTTATGCTCTCTTTAGTTTACTATACATAGTATCATAACTTACGTACTTCACTAAGTTGTTGCGTCCACACGTCAACTAAATTACAATTAAGTAGAAGCCACGCCTACCGGGGAATGCAAGCGGTGCGGGAGCGGCGGTTACTAACTCAAAAAATATAGACTCGATTCTATTCTCCTTGTTCACTTGCCCACTAAATCGTTTACTTACCACTTGTTATTAAAGAGCTTACACGCAAGAATTTAGTTAAAATTACTTAACTTAAAATTTAGTTACCTAGTGTAAACGGCAGGACAGGGCAGTTGGCGCAGAAATGGGCCTCCAACGCATGCAGCGACGCACCTAAGTGACACAGCACAGATACAATTTACACCCACAATAACTCTTTACAAAGCCTTTTTTGAATACCTATTCATGATGATTAATGTCATATAACATGGTACACAATAAACTAGTTCTATCAATTGTTCTTTCATTGTAACAAAATTATGATAAAATGGTAAAAAGTACGTGTCGACATGCACGCGTCGCGCAGAGATCTGTGCCGGCACTACAACGAGACGCAGAGCAGGACAGACACATGTCTGCATCGCGCGTGCCTGCGCCGCAGCGTACGCAGTGCAGCACATACATCCATGCATTACAAAATCTGCTCTGCGCGGAAGTGCGTCGCCTGCGTCTCAGCATACGCTTAGCCTAAAGGGTCTACCAGACTATTGTAAACAAGTCTTTCCCACCAGGTCACCTTGGCAAGAGGCTCGTTTACAACTTGTTGTAAACGAGCTTCCACTTGGTTTACAACCGCCGTTATTAATTTTGTTATAAAATACTTTTCATCCATTAAAAATTTGTAACATTTAATTGCAAGATTGTTAAACGTTCTATAGAAGCTATACGTGACCTGTGTAAGAGATCAGATATAATAGCATTGCAGGAAACATGGTTGTTACCAGACGAGTTGCTATTCCTTAATAGTATAAGTGACGAGTTCAGCTGCACAGGTGTATCAGCGGTAGATACTACGGCAGGAATGTTACGTGGGACGCCCCACGGAGGGGTAGCACTATTGTGGAGACGGAGTGTATTTCGTGATGTGGTTGTTCTTCAATGTCATAACCCCCGTATATGTGCCGTTAAAATTGTGTTAGAAGATAAGTCATTATTAGTGATGAACGTGTACATGCCAACGGATGCAGTGACAAACTTAACGGACTTCACGGCAGTGTCCCCACCTTAGGGTATTTTACCCCAAATTTAGGGTTTTTTTACGCCTTTAGGGTATTTTTTAGGGTAGAAAATTATTTAGGGTATTTTTCAGGGTAAAATAATTTAGAGAATGTTTAAAACTCCTTGCAAGCAAATTGGTGATTGATTAAAAAAGTGTTTCCGAATGTACCTAGCTTGTTGTTATTAATCAATTGCATTTATACAAAAAAATTTTTTTTTATTTATATATTTCTTGGGGTAAAAAAAAATAAAAGTGCCTAAAAAGAAAAAATCTGAGGTGGCAACACTGCTTCACGGATGTAGGTACCTACTTAGCTTGGTAGTGCAATAATTGATAGCTGTAATATAGACTGTGCTTATATGTTTGGTGATTTTAATGCACACCCGACGGAGTTATTCTAAAACGAGATGTTAAACTATTGTGCTCAGACCAAATAAAAAGTATAGACAGAACTCTGCGAACAGCGTAGTGAGGCCGGTCAAACTACGCCTTGCCGTGTACACACACGATTACACGCACACACGTACAACGAAACTACGCCCTAGCTTGTCAGTCTAGACTGCGGCTCGTGGAAGCAACACGTTTTGATAAATCATAAATATACCTGTCAAAATGCCGAATTGTGTTGTGAAAGGGTGTAAGAATCAATGTTCAAAAGATAAAACGCGGGATAGAATCACATTTCACACTTAAGTAATTTGGAAACCAATATTTTTCATTAAATCGAAATAAAATGTTGACGTTATTGCTTGAAACAGAAGTGTTGCCATTATGAAGTGTTTTTATTTACCCTATTATTGGGTAATGTGACACGCAACGTAACGTTACTCGTTTCTTGTAATTCTTATCAATTAATTTTAAAAAACGACGAGGTAGGTACTCAATTCGACTGTATTTTTAAATGTTTATGAATACGCAACGCGATATCTTCGCCGTTGGTGAACTAATTAAGTATATGATTTTTTTTCGTTAAATAAATTATTATCTTAAGGGTGGTCTCGTCCCATAATCATGTTATCAAAATTAAGTTTAACAATCATGTAAAATCTTGTTTACTTAAGAAAGGTTATTAAACAGTAAAGGAATATTTAGAAGACAAAACAGTAAGACGTTGTTCAGTTTATTTTAAATTAGGAATGCCTGTTTTTTTAATAGATATTCTTTTGTATGTTGTTGTGTTGTCTAATTGTCTTGTAGTCGTACTAAATGTTCTTTTTTATCTTGTAGTGGAATATTTTTTTTTTTTATAAAAGAGGGAGGCAAACGAGCAGGCGGGTCACCTGATGGAAAGTAATCACCGCCGCCCATGGACACCCGCAAAACCAGAGGAATCGCAGATGTGTTGCCGGCCCTTAAGGGAGGAATAGGTTTAAGGAAGGAATAGGAGTTGGGAGGGGGGGAGGGGGGAAGGGGTCTCCGGAACCCTCACTGGTCGGACGAAACACAACAGCACCAAGTGCCGTTATTACACGCCGAATATTCGTGAGAGGGTGGTATTACGCCGGGCGAGCCGGCTGCTGCAACGCAGCGTGGCTCTACCACAAATGTCCCTCTATGATAGGGAGGGCATTTTTAAATTTGTATTGATGCTGTAAAAGAAAGTGAGGAAAGAAATGCCCTTGCTGAGTTTCTTGCCGGTTCTTCTCAGTACAAGGCTCCCTCCCCATAGTTAGACTTACGAACCGATGGCATAGCGACATTCATAAGTGCTCAATTATTGTAGCCTATATTGAATAAATAATTTTGATAATTTGGATAAATAATAACAAATTATATTTCTGTAACACTTTTTCCATTATCTTTCTCCCATCGCCACCACTTTTTATCGACAGCTCAAGTCGGAATGGATCACTTTTATTAATAACATAATTATGATAACGATATTAATTAATAACGTTTAAAATAACGTTGCTAATTTTTAACGATATGTTTGTGCTTTTTGGTAATTGAATTTATTATGGCAACACCGTTTAAAACACACATGTATAAAAAAGTGGCCTCACTTCGCTGTTCGCAGAGTTCTGTCTACCTATACTTTTTATTTGGTCTGAGCTATTGTGTAGATCAAGAGTGGCGTTGTATGGACATTGAAATATTAGGTGTGTCTTCGACGACACACTTTCATTAGTGAAGCGCATGGCTCGAAGCGCTGGCTTGACCACTGCATCACTCATAGAGTAACTTATATATAGGGCATCACTGCTAAAGCAGCAGCTCACTCTGTACTTACAGCATATGTCGTATATGATATTTCATGGTCGGACCATTTTCCCTTAGTCATAGAATGTAATTTAAATGTTATTTTACCTAAGAAATTACAAGGACAAATTTTAAAACAAAACACTGTTATATGGGGTGAGCGCTACCAACAGGAAATAGATACGTTTAAAAATGAATGTCATGATAGGTTACGGTTAATTGACTTTCCAAACGAACTTCGAAGTTGTTGTGATAATGTGTTGTAATCCCGAACATAAATCTGTTATTGATAACCTGTATGATAAAATTGTTAGTGCCTTGAGCGAAGCGGCTGTAGTAAAGTCATTGAGCTATTATTACTTGAGCTATTATTACTACGTATAGAGAAGACACCGCTCATCACTACTGTGTTCCGTTCAAGTGCGGCCAGCCGGCCGCACTTCACTCAGTTGCTTTTGTAGCAGCTATTAGTTGTGGGTTGACATATTTTTATTTTAAATTAAAAAAATATGTATCAATGTTTATTATATATTTTAGCGTTTTATTAACGCTTAAATATACTTAACTAAAATTTTTAAACACTGGAAAAAGACGACAACCTCAGGCGGGAATCGAACCACGCATTTTCTGCATTCCGGGCGGCTGCCTTAACCACTTGGCTACCGAGGTTTGGTTTTCAACCGTAGAAATTTGTCAGTGCTTGATGCATAAGTTTTTTAGTCAACATTGATTCATCAAATCTTAGAAGTTTTTCACCTCTGAGATCCGAAAGTTATATTTTTACAAATATTTGAACATTCGGTTCAGATGAAGCTGCGCTTAAAGATTAATGTTTTTTATATATTTTAGCGTTTTAATAACGCTTAAATATACTTACTTAAGTAAAATTTTTAAACACTGAAAAAAGACGACAACCTCAGGCGGCAATCGAACCACGCACCTTCCGCATTCCGGGCGGCTGCCTTAACCACTTGGCTAGCGAGGTCTGGTTTTCACCCGTCGAAATTTGTCAGTAATCAATTCTTATGTTTTTTAGTCCAAAAATTTTAGTTACCTATCAATAAAAACATATAAATATTTCCTTTTTATTTTTGATTTCCTATAAATTTTGGTTCTGACAATAAAAACTAAGGCGCGTCCAACGCATCGGTCACCTTCTGCCTATTTTTATAATTGGCATCTTTAGTATACTAAATGCATTGTTCATTATGGTAGGTATGATAAGACTTTAAACTATCGCGTTGCATTGCATTAAAACTGTTTTAACGGTCAAAACGTCAAGCAGTAAGTATATATGTACTTACTTACAAAATTAATCGTGTTTAGTCCCGTTAAAACAGTTTTAATATTAGGTATGCTTCCAAAAAGGATAGAGTTGTATCCTCAGACCAACCAACCATTTTTTTAGCTCCGCCACATTGCGCGCGGAAAACTGCTGATAACCGGAACGTCCGCCGCCCGCAACACAGAACCCCGCAAGCTCGCGCGCAATACTGATGCTCAACAAGCGTGTGGAGACATCGCAAACTGTTTGCCAAACATCCTTTGATTTGTGGCTTAGTGATCGGTGTTTGAGGCAAACAGCAAGCGTCTGGAGCCGGCTCAACACAAACAGGCATCCAGACGCTTGGCGAACGTGCTAGTATATTCCGGATCGGCAAACATGACGGACGACGAATTTGTGGCAGCTATTAGTTTTGGGTTGACATATTTTTATTTTAGATTAAAAAAATATGTATCAATGTTTATTATTTATTTTAGCGTTTTATTAAGGCTTAAATATACTTAAGTAAAATTTTTAAACACTAAAAAAAGACGACAACCTCAGGCGGGAATCGAACCACGCATTTTCCGCATTCCGGGCGGCTGCCTTAACCACTTGGTTACCGAGGTCTTGTTTTCACCCGTCGAAATTTGTCAGTGCTTGATGTTTATGTTTTTTAGTCAACATTGCTTCATCAAATCTTAGAAGTTTTCACCTCTGAGATCCGAAAGACATATTTTTACAAATATTTGAACATTCGGTTCAGATGAAGCTGCGCTTATAGATTAATGTTTTTATATGTTTTAGCGTTTTAATAACGCTTAAATATACTTACTTAAGTAAAATTTGTGAAGAAAAACCGACACCGACGCCGAACACTGGCGAACACAAACACAAACAGACAAACACAGACAAACACTCGTCCACATGTGTTTGTCTGTGTTTGTTGCTTGCTGTTTGCTGTTTGCTCTTGTTTGCCAAACGTCTGGAGCCGGCTTCAAGTTTGGCGAACGTGCTAGTATATTCCGGATCGGCAAACATGACGGACGACGAACTTGTGGCAGCTATTAGTTTCGGGTTGACCTATTTTAATTTCAAATAAAAAATTTTTTTTATCTATGTTCATTACATACCTATTTTAGCGTTTTATTAACGCTTAAATATACACGCACCTTTCGCATTCCGGGCGGCTGCCTTAACCACTTGGCTACCGAGGTTTGGTTTTCACCCGTTGTCAGTGCTTGATGCTTATGTTTTTTTAGCCAACATTGATTCATCAAATCTTAAAAGTTTTCACCTCTGAGATCCGAAAGATATTTTTTTACAAATATTTGAACATTCAGTTCAGATGAAGCTGCGTTTATAGATTAATGTTTTTTATATATTTTAGCGTTTTAATAACGCTTAAATATACCTACTTAAGTAAAAATTTTAAACACTGAAAAAAGACGACAACCTCAGGCGGGAATCGAACCACGCACCTTCCGCATTCCGGGCGGCTGCCTTAACCACTTGGCCACAGAGGTCTGGTTTTCACCCGTAGAAATTAGTCAGTGCTTAATGCTGATGTTTTTAGTCAAAAAAAATTACTTATATCAAGTATCAATAAAAGAATATTAATATTTCCTTTTTGTTTTTTATTTCCTTTATATTTTTGTTCATAATGACAATAAAAACTAAGGCGCGTCCAACGCATCGGTCACCTTCTGCCTATTTTTATGATTGGCATCTTTAGTATATCAAATGCAGTGCTCATTATGGTATGCTTCCAAAAGGGATAGAGTTGTATCCTCAGACCAATCAGCCATTTTCCTAGCTCCGCCACATTGCGCGCCGAAAACTGCTGAGAAAAGGAACGTCCGCCGCCCGCAAGCTCGCGCGCAATACTGATGCTCAGCAAGCGTGTGGAGACGTCGCAAACTGTTTGCCGAACATCCTTTGATTTGTGAAGAAAAACCGACACCTGGGATAATTTGTTACATTTTGTTTATTCAATCTTTACGCCTGGGCCTTAAAGATAGGGAAATATTGATAAAATTTGTACCTACATAAGTTCGTAAAATAAGTAATGTCAGATGAAGCAGGAAGACCTCATATCTTATTAATATATTATTGACATCTCATTAAAAAAGAAAAAGATATTATAAATAGGCTAGTTGACTAAATTTCAAAATCATATTAAAACGATTCCTGTTTACCTATTTTATCAAAATACATAATTTTTCAAAAAAATCGATTTTTTATAATATTTATTTTGCGTTTTTATATTCCGATTTCAATTTACCGCAAAAACGCTTAAGACCGCCTTGTTGAGTAAATGACGTAACGCCGTACCAAACATCCGTTTCGTTCGAGGCTTGTTCTATAGAAATATCACAACAATAAATGACATTTGACACGGTGTGATGTCACGGCTTCTGATTTCCGTTTAATGTCATATGACTTAATGTGTATTTGTCGATTTTTTTCTTCAAAAATATTAATAATCTTAATTTTTTATAATGAATATTTTAGATAATTTGTTTCTATAAATCTTAATTGATCATTAGAAACGCCAATCCACCCGATTTATTCTTAGTGGACACAAGCCTATTATTATTTACTTATACATTCTTAGCATTATTTTAACTACTTATTTTAAAATATTACAATTAACAACATTCAATAAAACATAAAAAGTAACTTCCCATTGATTTTTATATTTTAACAATATTCTCATAATACACGATAAAACTGTACTAATTGTGTGTCGCATCTGCGCGCTCGGAGTTATTCTATAACAACCAAGGCCCCTCCCCAACGTATCACGTGATGCCCGCTGTCATCTAGCGGAGCACAATCTTGACAGTAACAGGCTGGAACAAATATGTAGCTGGGCACACAGGGAGGCTAGGCTTAAGTTTCGTGGGTAAAAATGACAGTAACAGGCTGGAACAAATATGTAGCTGGGCACACAGGGAGGCTAGGCTTAAGTTTCGTCTCTGGGTTTGGCATGGTAGACCATCTTGTGGTAGTATCTATAAAGAAATGTGTGAGGCTAGACGGCAATTTAAATCGCGATTGAAATGGTGCCAAGATCACGAGAATGAAATAAAGATGGATATACCAGCCTCACATCATTCGAAAAACGATTTTCGCTCCTTTTGGAAGCATACGAGCAAGTTACAATGTAATCCGGGTTTCCCTGTGAGCTTTGGTAAGGAAGATGATCCTGAAAAAATTGCTGACATGTTCAAAGATCACTTTTTTGTAAATTCTCCTTTAGGGCCCTCGCACTCGATGCTAGATGCTGAGTTCGAAGTAAAAAGGGAGATAAAATGTAGGTACTATTAAAGATATTGAAATCATTATAAAATCAATGTCTAGAGGTAAATCCCCTGGCCACGACGGACTCAGCATAGAACATCTAAAATTTGCTGGATCTCATTTATCTAGTCTTGTATATGTTGTATAGTTTTTGTTTGGGGCACAGTTATCTACCCAGTAAAATGATTCAAACAATAGTAGTGCCGATAGTTAAAAATAAGACAGGAGATATATCCGACAAAAATAATTATAGGCCTATCTCACTTGCAACTGTAATATCGAAAGTCTTTGATAGCGTGCAAATACACACATCAAAAGTGTCTAGGGATCAACATATATTTTTGCAATAACTTTTCTCCTGATTGATATTAATTAAATTTTTCTTTAAGGATTCATCAAATAAAGTGTTTTCGTTTGTCTACAGTAACGATAAACCAAGTCACCTTTGCATTAATAAAGAAATTTGCCATTTTCCTAATAAAGGGATTTTTGACATTTGAACCACTAACATTAAAGTTCGAAAAAAAGACTGAAATAACAGTTTTCTTTGAAATTTCATTGGGTAACTTAAACAATTAATAATCCGTGTTTCTACCGCGAACACTAACAACACAAGAACATCGGTTTGGCATACTCAAAATGAGTTCATCCAAATCACGCTGTGGAATGGCCGCCCATGTTCGTTGCAACAACAAAAAAAGGTCTTCTTGCGACTGGATACCCTCCATATTCGGCAGAGCTCTTCTCTGTAGCATATCCCATGCATGCTCAATCGGGTTCAAGTCTGGCGACTGAGCAGGCCAGGGCATGACATTGATGTTAGCTGCGGCGAGAGTCTGTCTTACAACTCTTGCGGTGTGCGGTCGTGCATTATCATGCATTAACTGAAATAAGGGACCGATTTGCACTTGTAGAGGAACGATGACGTCTGATACAATCGTCTCAGCATAAATTTGAGCGTTGAGGTTGCCTCTGATCCAAATCAACTCAGTTCTTCCGCCGATCCAAATACCCGCCCATACCATGATGGTTCCACCACTATAAGGATGGACTTCCTGGCAGGATTTTAATCGCTGTTGGCGTCCAGGGGTTCTCCAGTGTCGTATACGTCTTGTATCCGGTCTCATACCAAAACGAGACTTATCAGAAAAGCACACGAAACGCCATTGTTCTTCTGCCTAATTTCTGTGTTCAAGAGCCCATTGATATCGAATCCTACGATTGTGCATTGCTATAGGTATCATTGCTATGCATCCCTTAGCGGTCTTCGGGAATGAAGGTTCACTTCATGCAAGCGGTTTCTGACTGTTTGGTCGCTAATTAAGTTCCCTGAAGAGTGATGAAGCCTCACGGCTAACATCATGGCGGTTATTGTTATTGTGATTTGAATGTATCGGTCTTGTCTCCGTGTGGTGCAGCAATACCGTCCTCCATGGCGCTCAGCCACGGTACCAGTGCTTCGGTAACGTGTCCAAAGTCGACTGATATTCAGAGCTAAAGCCACAGTACGTTGCCGGGAACCAGCTTCTATCATTCCCACGGCTCTGGGCATTTCTTCCCTGCTTAAATGACGTCGCCGCTCCATAATAACGTTGATTTTAATCAGTAGTAGGGAAACAGTAGCACTAATAATGTCTTCAATGCGTTGTATGTTTTTATAGGGAAAATATTGACAGCTGATTTTCATCTTTTACTAGAAATTGATTGAAAGTTCCTGTTTCAAATTATGAAATGCACCAAAAAGGATCCATATAAATTTATAAAATCATAAATTTATTACAAAGCCACATCTCAATCTCAAGAAATCCGCATAAAAATGCTTGATCCCTAGACACTTTTGATGTGTGTATATCACACATCATGATAATCAGTTTGGGTTCAGGCCTGGGCTGTCAACTGAAACAGCTGTCCTGTCTGTTAAGCACGCTGTTAATTACTTTAAGGAGCGTAAAACACCTGTTGTTGCGTGCTTCCTGGACCTTTCTAGGGATTTTGACCTTGTTTCATATGATCTGTTATGGCAAAAGCTCCAAGACTCCAAAGTGCAAAGAGCTTACAAGCATCCTAAAACATTGGTATAAGAGCCAGGTCAACCATGTGCAGTGGGATGGTTAGTTGTCTCAACCATACAGGTTTAGAGTGCGGAGTGAGGGAGTGAGGATAAGCTCGCCAACGCTCTTCAACCTGTATGTGAATGAACTGATAGGCGAGCTAAGCGGCACCACGGTCGGCTGCTACATAGATGGCGTTAGCCTAAATAACATTCGTTATGCGGACGACATGGTGTTGCTTATTGCGTCTGTGTGTGGCATGAGAAAGCTTGTATCCATCTGTGAGAAATATGCAAAGTCTCATGGATTAGTATATAACGTGCAGAAAAGCCAGGTCATGCTCTTTGAGGTGGGGAGTAAGCGTTTTGATCGACTTCCGCCAATAATTTTGGACAAGTGTGAGTTGCAAAGGGTGCACAAGTTTAAATATTTGGGCCATATATTGACTCCCGATCTTAATGATGACCTTGACGTTGAAAGGGAGCGTAGGGCGCTGTCGGTAAGGGCAAACATGTTGGCTCGCAGGTTTGCACGTTGTACAAATGATGTGAAAATTACTCTCTTTAGGGCCTACCGTACGACTTTCTACACGTGCAGCCTGTGGGCCAAGTGCACTCTTCGGGCCTACAGCGCCCTGCGAGTCCAATTCAACAACGCGTTCAGGGTGCTGTTGCGGCTGCCACGCTACTGTAGCGCGTCGGGGATGTTTGCAGAGGCGCGAGTAGAATGCTTTTACGCGACTATACGGAAGCGGTGTGCCTCCCTGGTGCGCAGGGTGCGGGGCAGCATCAACAGCAATTTGCACCTGATTGCAAGCAGGCTGGACTGTCGGTACATGGGCCATTGCTGCTCAACTTCTGCAGGGGTGGTGCGGAGATGAGTCATGTGCAGACAGTTGTAAAAATTAAAATTTAATTAAATCCAATGCAATTATTGTTACTAACCTAAAATAAGCACAATTGTTACTAACAAAATGAGTGTTGTACTTGAATAAAAAATAAAATAAATTTATTAACCGGCCCGGTGAAGGTCGTTGTATACTCGGATCCTCTACTATGAAGAAAAGTATGCAGGAAGCTGCTAGTGGAAACACTTTTATTAAACAGTACTTGTTATTGAACTGGATCCTGTTTTTTTACTGGTCCAGTCTAATGAAAAACCGAATAGCACATTCGGACGAATCGTTTTTTTGCGGGTTACTGTAAACGGGATGTCCGTGTGAATGTTAGCATTAAAACGCGTATACTACTAAACGGCATCCTGCAAAAAACGGGATGTCCCCGTGGGAAAGGGCCCTAAAGTGGCACGAGTTAGGGGGTTAAAGTTACTTGCGTCCATAAGTTTACCCTTGAGACCCTACACGTGACCCCCTGGGTGGTGCTAAATGAGTGACACTGACTGAGTAGTAGAGCCACGCTGCGTTGCAGTACACATCGCCCGGCGTAATACCACCCTATCTGGCGTGAAATAATGGCACTTGGAGCTGTTGTGTTTCGTCCGGCCAGTGAGGGTTCCAGAGGCCCATCACCCCCGCCCCCCTCCCCCTCAACATTTCCTATTCTTTCCTTAAAGGACGGCAACCTGCGATTCCTCTGGTTTTGCGGGTGCCCATCAGGTGACCCGCCAGCTCGTATAAAAAAAAAACGATGTTGCCAGACTTTGCTTGACATGACAGACAAGTTTCGCCAAATCGTACGACTTCTCCTGATGTCACTACGAGCGTAAGTCGCGCGATGTCGCCAGATATGTCAAGCGAAATCGCTCGGCTTCGCTTGACATGTCGCCTACACGTGTCGTGGAACATTGTCCCGTAATGTATCCCTGGCTTAGTCAATTCTTCTCACGTTGCCTTATTTAAAAAATCTGTGTAGACATTTCTATCAAACTGGCACCTAGATTACACAATGTTTTATTAACAGCAGCACGGACGAGCTTGAGATGATTTTATTTTGGTTATCCGCATCCAGTGATCATCATCAGCCAGAAGACGTCCACTGCTGGACAAAGGCCTCCCCCAAGGATCTCCACCACAACCGGTCCTGTGCTGCTTGCATCCAGCATCCAGTGATCTGGCATAGCGAAAGTTGCTTGAAGATGATGGCAAACCGAACGCCTTAACCGATGCTCCACGGAGTTCGTCCAGCTACATAAAAATAGTATAGTATACACATAGTTTCCTTTAAAATAATTCAGCACATCAAGATATGAAAGACAGTTTAAAAAATATATTATCTCATAGAATCTTGTATCTTGTTGGGTAAGAATAAAACAATGGTTTCCACTTATAAAAATATATACTTATTTATCTATAATTCAATTGCATGGTCAGTGTTCATCATTTTGCTCATTGTTTACATTATTTTGTTTATCAATACATAATTGTTCTTGAATTATGTCTGTTATTGGTCCATCATACAACAGCTTTTCTTTAGGTGATTTAACTAATAATATACTAGAGTGCTCTTCCCAAAATTTATCTTTCAACATATCACAATGAGTGTCCACTATCACCATAGATTTTTTTTTTATGCAACTATTTGGTAAAGTTTTTCTAAGTAATATTGTTCCTCTCTTGAAAATTTCTAGTTCTTTATTATAATTCAAGTTAAACTCCTTAAAAAGGATTTCATTTTTATCTGCTGATACTGTGCCACAAAGTCGTTTCTCTGCCTGTAATACACAATTATGTTACTATGGAATGTTTGGAAAAGTTACTAATGTTCAACTTTAATAGGTGGGACACAACTTACCATCATTGGACTTAATTTACCACGCAAAACGAGGGTCCAGAATGTTGTATTGTATAAATTGTTTATATGAACATCGGCCTGTCTCCATTTCATATAGTCAATTAAGTTTTCTTCTGTTGGATATAAAACAATGCGCCCATCAAATGTAGGAGGATATTTTAGTTTCTCTTCCCCAAAATATTTATTCCAATAGTATACGTAGGAGCAAGAGAACTTGCTGTTGATGGTAGTTAAAAGTTTAGCTGCACGACGTTTATACAGAGTAGAATTCTTTTTAAATATAAAAGAATATTCATCACTTTGTCCGTAAGCCAATAATAAATCGTTAAACTCTCTTATTACTGTATAGGCAGCGTAATTCATTAAACGTAAAGCTCTCAAATCATTAGGTTTAGAAAAATTATGGTCATCAGAAAACTTATGAAAACATTTCCCATCTAGGCGAACAACTATCCAAGTATTAGGTAGAAGTGTGTCATCAGTTTCAAAATTCTTTACGTATTCAAAGCTACTTTTTGCCATTCTAAAAGTTATTGATAAAGTAGTTTTTCGTAATGTTCTAAATATTTTGCCAGCGTACATTGCTCGTCAGTCAACTCGTCACCATTTCCTCTCTTTATTCACTCACAGCACAGAGACCTAATAGAGACAGAGAGAGATGGATGCTAGGTACCTCTATTTGACTTGTTTTTTTATTCTTTATTTTTAATATTTGTTTCATGAAGAACAGCCTAAGGTCAGAGACCATACTGCCTAGTCATTAGTTTTTTTATTTCTTTTTTCCTACATAATAAGAGTGGTGATTAAAATGATGAATGATAAATGATTTTCCCCAATCCCTTTGAGTCCTCAGTAAAGATGTGAGACTTTACTAAGATCTCACGCGGACTTGAGAGAATTTGAAAAGTGATGTTGCACTGTTTTGTTTCATTTGCCAACACTCATGCACGTTCACAAACACTTAACCGTTAATAATCCACTATTATTTCACATTCATGTTCGGAAAAACACAAATTTTAGAAAATAAAACCAAACTGCAGACGACGTTTCACTATCCCGCCAAGAAGTCCCTTTTTCTTGCTAAACTGTCAAGTGTCAATCATGTGATGGCTGTCACTATCATTCACCCACCAGCACCCTCAGAAAATTAAATTCAAAATCTCGAATATGTCCCTTGTAATCAGTGGGATTTTGATTTCGAATATTATGGCGGCTCCACATTAGTGCAATGAATTCACGGCATGAATGCACGGCACAAGTCGTGCCCTCCACATTCACGGGATGCTCTCAATCGTTCGTGGAACCCGCCACGAAATGGACGTAGAAGCTGCTGCTCCAATAACTTTATTTGCTGTGGCAACATGGTATTTAGACGTTCAAAATATTATTAGAAAGCGTTGGACAAATAGAAGATGGTGGATGACTGACATACATCGTAACCGATTAAAGTATAGTCTGGAGTAAACTGATTAACTTCCTTTGGTAAACGGGCACGGGGCCGTGATATGGATTTGTACGCGAGACGTAAACGCGCGTGAACCCCGCGAAAACCGTCCACAATCACGTTCACTCCTGTTTACGGAGCTTCACGGCACTAATGTGAAGCCGCCATTACGTATTTGCCGGTCACACGTGATAATGCTTTAGTTCTCAGAACATTAGCTAGTTATTAAGCCGGGTCCGCTGCGCCAGATTTTTGAACAGAACATTGTTCGAAAACATAATTATGGGGCGTGGCCCATTGAGTAATAATGTGGCCCATTGAATAATTTATGTTTGGAAGTGTATAGAGTGCCACAAGCGGCATTGTATCGCCATCGGTTAGGGAACTGTAAGTTTTGCGATTTAATAGTGAGGCCGCCTAAGCTGTCGTAAAGTTTTTGTTAGACAACAGAAATAATAGCTGCCCTACTCCTGTTGGTCACGTGATAGGTTAGAAATTTAAGACAATCGCGAAGCGCAGCGTAGCGATTGTCTTGAATTTCGAGGTTATTTTTTTTATTAGACAACAGAAATCTAACTCCATACAAAAATTTATTTTGAATATTATGTCGTCTGAACATTATGACAAATAAAAAATATGTTACGGTTCCCGAACCGATTGAGATACAATGCCGCTTGTGGCACTCTATAGGCTTCGTACTAGGATGCCGTGAAATTACGGCATCGTAACCGATCGTGCTATGTTGCCGCTTGTGGCACTCTATTCACTGCCTACACTTTGTACTAGGATGCCGTAATTACGGCATCGTAACCGATCGTACTAGAATGCCGCTTGTGGCACTCTATCCACAGCCTTTATGTTTTCGAACAATGTTGTGTTTAAAATCTGGCGCAGCGGACCCGGCTTTATTCTATGCCAGCACCCATGAACCTATAATAAATCTGGACTGTGCACTATGAACGTAACAGCGAGCCGAGTGAGATGCATAAAAAGTAGTAGTTAGTCTCTTTCAATAAAGTGTCCATGTCTCTTTTATATTTACCGAAACACAACAACTAACAAAACTGAAGGCCTAGTCAACTGGCAAACACATTAAACGCTTCAAAATTAACGCTAAGATAAACAGAATGTATTTAATTGACTTAAGCAAAAGTTACCTACGTCGTAAAACGCTAAAATAGACATAATTGACAGCTTTGACAAGCCAAAAATCGCTAAGTAGCGATCACTCAAACCTTGAAGATAAAAATTAACGCTAATCGTCACACAAAATGGCGATTGTTTGATCAGCTGATGAAGGAATAGTAGAGTTGTGTTGAAAGTTTTGTATATAATGGTCTTTTTAGGGCTATCGTGGACTGTCATAATCAAAGAATGGTGCTCAGGCGCTAAGAAAGAAATGTTTCCCGACGTTGCTTGGAGCAAATTAACGAAATCCCGAGTTTGTTGTACTTGTGAATAGTTCTCAGAGTTCTCGTTTACGAACTTTCAAATATCTAACTAAGATTTGCCGGGAATTGCGTGCTAACATCGTTGTTGCGACGTGCGTGACCAAATAATTGTGTGTCATGCAACATTTTCCGCAACGAAGAGCAAGTCGCTGCATGACAATTTGTGGAGGCTCTCAACCATACAAACATTTTGACATGACTTAACATGTTCTCGGTGTCAGTCACAAGTTTATTCCGGCTCTCGATGACGCTTTCCAGAGAAATATTAGCTCGCCCGGTGTAGAGCGTATCCCCAGTACTGTCGTCTGCATAGCAATGAATGCTGTTGTTATGCAGCATGCCATTGATATGCAGAAGAAACAGAGTAGGGGACAACACACCCCTGCGGGACTCCAGCGTTCACGGGCTTCATGTCGGAGCACGAACCGTCGACTGCGACTCTGATGCTACGCCCAGTAAGAAAGCTGGCAACCCATGAACACAATTTCTCAGGAAGCCCGTATGATGGAAGTTTAGAGAGAAGAGCCCTGTGCCATACCCTGTCAAAAGCTTTCGCTACGTCCAAGCTAACTGCCAGTGCCTCCCCTTTACTCTCGACTGCCTCCGCGCATCGGTGAGTAAGATACATGTCGCGACCCCGGAATATCTATGTGTTATTACATATTAATTTAATATACATTGCTCGTTATGGTATTGGTAGAGTAAAACAAAAATATTAGAGTATCTGCTTCGCTTAGTTCTGTATATTCCGAGGTGCGAAAATTACACACAAAGACTGAGGCATTGGCGACTCACCCGCGGCTGAAGCGACGCAGGATTGGGTGGCGGCAGCAGACCGTGGCGAGTTCCCTCGGGACCCCAGATTCCCGCCTATAACGAAAAAGGGGTTTATGACTCAACTGTCAATAAGTGGCTCAATCTCTCCAGTCATCAGGAGGCATCTTTAGATTACTTAAAGCATGGCAAATTGGACCAGATGATTAGGTATACTATTAAGGCTCTCGAGATTTAAGTGCAATTACTGTAATGTTTTATCATCATCTCCCTACGCACATCTACCCCGGTCCACTTTCCCTTGGTGGCCACCATAAGCATAATGACCACCCCCATTCAGCGGCCACTGTCAACACAGTGGCCCGGGTCTACTGTAAGTACAGTGCCCAAGGCCCAGGAAGAGCTGCTGAAAACCAGTACTGGGTGGCCTTACAGACTGCACGCTTCTCATCCAACAGTCACGTAGCCCCTTTCCTTCCGACTACCAGCACCGAGGGCACCTAGCGGCGCGACTCCCTCGGACAGTCCTGCAGGACGAAAGCTCTCGACAGGACTGCGCCTCTTCCATACTCACTTACACACTCTTGGACCCTCCCGTAGAGCGAGGAGTCGTGAAGCCCAAGAGGCGGAGCTTCATTCCACTTTACTCTAAGGAGAGTAAAGGACAGCCGGGTAACCCCCTTTCGCCTATCTCTTAATTGAAGAGTACTACGGCGGATACTCTCAGTCAGATGGTCCACTAGGCTGACCACCGCCGTAGAGTAAAGGGGTTATGCACATGATCATTAACTCAGTTCACACAAGCACCAAATACGGATATAAAATAGAGTGCCATCAGAATAGAAAGATTAACAAAGATAAACACCCAGACCCGAAATCAATTAAGAAAAACAGTTTTCTCTAAATTGACTCGACGACCGGGAATTGAACCCGGGATCTCAGAGATGGCGCGACGCCAGACCCGGCGCGCTAACCACTTGACCATGGAGGACGTCATTTGGTAGGAACAGCGAAAAAAAATGGCAACCCTGGTTGAAACAGCAAGCGGCTAGAGACGTTTGCTTATGCCGGGAGTCACAAGACTACTGATCAATCTGAATTTTTAAGAATGTGTGAGTCAAGGTGCCGGAATTCAGAATCTTAAATTCAGATTCTTAATTCAGCAAGCCATTCCGGCTGTGTGAGGCCAGCCTACACTGCAACGCTGTGCGTTTTATTCAACACCAATAATACCAATGACCTTTTATAAATAGACTAGTCATACGTGAACAAATTGCATTTAAAAAATGGCGAAATTATTTCTATGACGTAATACACGTCGAAAGGGAAAGAAAATAAATACAATCATGTCAAGCCTATTGTTAAAAAGAGATAAAAAGCGCTTTCTGCACGGCTATCTCGGCCGCCATTGTTTTCTCTCTTTCACTCTCACAGAAAACAAGGCAACAGCGCAAATGTCATAACTAAATGAAAATTTTCTATTTTAAATTCATATTTACAATACTTAAAAATGAAATTAAACACTTTTCTTGTCTCTTACTGTTGCAGTATAGTTTTTGCAATTTCTGTATACACAGGAAGGCATTTTATCTAACAAACAACATAAAAACTTTAAAAAGGTACTAACGTAATGACGTGACACTGACTGACGTGTGACTGAGTGAAGTCCAGGCAATTACCTTGATTTGTCCTTGCCACTACGGAGGCCAGGCAACGTATCTAAACATAAAATATCATTGCCTAATACATGTTTTGTTGTAATGCAAAACCTTTATTTATGTGTTTTTCTAAAACACACAGCGTTTAAGTGAAGACGTGTTTGACATCTGCTGGTGTAATGTAAATACAAACGCTATGTGATGATAATGCTGAAACATTTAATTTATTTTTAAATGTAAGACATTAACATGTCATTATTTATTAAGAATATATAGAAAATTAAATCTACATTATAAACATAGATTTAAGCAAACTTAAAAAGAACAAAACACCTTTTGAAACTTAGAATAATTATAAAATTATGATGTGATGTTATGACAAAGCAACAAAAGTATAAAGAAAACAATATTTTTTTTAATCAGAAACACTATTTCCGTAATAAAATAGTTTTTCAATTAGATAATACAATCACATTAGTAATATTTTGAGATCAATCAATAGTAGATTTATCTACTAAATCTCTTATCTTAATTAAATAGGGCGAAAATTTGATGATAATAAATCAGTTTTATCTTTGTTCGCTAACATAACTGGACGACAGTAAATTTTTTTTAAAGTTATTTCACTGCGCCGCCAGTTTCCTCTTTCTATTATTTCTTCTACTGATCTGGGGCCCAAGTCTGCTAATTTACGAATGGCATAATTGAATCGCAATTGTATCGCATTGTAATTGTTTGACACATTTGGTATTCTTAAATGAGTAAGAGAATATTAAGAATACCAAATGTGTCAAACAATTACAATGCGATACAATTGCGATTCAATTATGCCATTCGTAAATTAGCAGACTTGGGCCCCTGTTCTCTAGCCAACCTCTAGACGCCACTGCTGATCGTATACTGCCCGGAGGTGCTTCTATATTTGCAACTTTAAAAATGGATCTTATCCATCCAGACAACATAGTCCTGGTGGCAGCCTTAACTATTCCTGTTACTGTAATAAACAGTTGGTCTATGTTTACTTCTGATCTTCTCCTTTGAGAAGCCTGTATTAATAATTAAATATGACGCACCGGACAAATACTAGGGTCCGGGTGACTAAACAAATGCCAACGAGACTGTTGATATGTAGCTGAGTCTGTTTTAGACCCATGTTCAGGCCATAATATTATTTCCTTATCTTTTTGTAATAATCTGTCCTTTGAAATAAGCAATAATGTTAGGTCATGCAATCTACGACCAGATGCTAACAGCAAAATTAAGGCAGTTCTTCTAGAGATGTCAAATAATGAATCTGTCATAGGAGTGTCTTTCAACTTTCAACCAAGTGAATAGAAGGCTAATATCCCATATTGGTGTCTTAGGTGATTTAGGCTTAGCTAGAGCGATTGCCTTTAATATTTGATGGACAAAAAAGTTTGAAGAAATTTTATTATCAACATTAGCACAGTAAGTCGATATTGCTGACTTATGTAAAAGAATTGTACTGTATGCAAAATTTTGATCTAGGTATAATCTAGCTAAGAATTGAGCAACGTCATTACCACTAGGAGACTTAGGGTTAATTTTATTTGTTGTGCACCATGAAATCCATCTTACTATTGGTGACTTATATGTTGCTAATGTTGATTTTCTCCAGCTGGTTGAAAGCAATTCTCTCTCTTCTTTCTTCCAATGAGCTACTTCTTTGCCCCACCCACAACTTTCCACACTAAAAATGTCAGCTCCTTTATCTGAGGAGGTGGTAGCTGTGTTGTAAGCTCTATCAGATTCAGCTCCAGATTCTGTATTGGCAAAGGGTGTTCTTGCGTTCTCACCTCCAGATCCGGAAGCCAATAACATTGCTTCCAATGAGGGGCTACAACCATGTAAGTTCCCCTCGCATTGTTGAGGTGTGATAGAACTCGTGGCATGAGGTTTGGGGGAGGGAACACCCACGCTAGTTGCCAATCCCACGACTGAAGGCAATATTCTGCACAGCCATCTTTTGACTCCAACGTTACACTTACACAACGTTGGCACTACGGCGCTTCTTTTTGACGCAAATACCTGAGGTGTACCCCATTGATGAAATATGGCCTCCGTAGCGTGGGGTAGTAGGTGCCACTCGGGTAGTGGTCGCCCTCTGGACAACCGATCTGCTATGCCATTCAGCTTTCCTAGGAGATAGCACGCTGATAACTTTACATTCAGCTGATCGGTCAGTTGGAGTAACTTTGTAGTCAGATCCAGAAGCGCAATGGATCTGGTTCCTCCATCGTTCCTTATATATGCTACCAGAGTTTGATTTTCGGTCTGAACTAGAATATGAGCATGTTTTAAGATGCTCTGATGGTGCACAATTGCACCGTAAACTGCAAACATCTCCTTTACATTTGAGTGCCATTTCATTTGTGTTCGAGTCCACTGACCTGACAGGTAAGACCCGTCCAGGTGTGCACCCCAGCCCGCATACGCTGCGTCTGTGGTCAGGAAATGAGATATTGGAGTCTTTTTTAGAGAGGTTGTGTTGTTTTTTATAGACCTGAGCCACCAATCCAACTCCTTCAAAGCTGGTTGTGGCAACACTCTCTTTTCTCTTAATCTGCATCGGACAAATTATTTGAGAAATATCTGAAGTCTCCGACAATGCAGACGACCTCTTTGGACTGTCATGTTTGCAAAATTTAGGAGCCCTAGCAGACTTTGGATCTTCTTTAGAGAGCAATATCCCCTGACTTTTAATTGAGTAATTACTTGTTTTATTTGTACCACCTTTTTTGTGGGCAATGCTAATGTCATATTTTGTGTGTTCCAGGTTAGACCTAGATATTCCAGTCTCTGAGATGGTTCCACTTCCGACTTTTCGTAGTTTATGTGCCAACCCAATGTTTCCAAGGTACTCACAGTTTCCGCAACCTGAGTAATTAACTTGGACTGGTCCTGATGGACCAGGAGGTAATCGTCTAAGTACACAAGAACACGGATACCTCTGGCTCAAAGGATCTCCGCGAACCAATTCGATACAGCCGCGAAAGTACGGGGGGCAGAAGAAAGGTCAAAGGGTAAAGCGGTTAGTTGCAACACTTCCCCTTTGTAAATGATGCGAAGGTAGCGACGGTGGTTCTCCGAGATAGGCAGGTGGAAATAAGCCTGGTGGAGGTCCACCTTCACGAACCAATCCAGCAGTGCGAGCACGGATCTTTTATTGACCGATAAAGAGACATTAGACGTCGACAAATTGACATCGGCAGTACTTGAACTGTCAAATTTTATCGTCTAATGTCACTTTATCGGTCGATAAAAGATCCGTGCTCAGGGGGCTGGTCTTGTAAAAATTCCATCACCGTTACTTGTGAGACCAGCTGAAAATGTCGAGCTGCGACAAAGTTGTTGAGATTTCTTAAGTCGAATATCGGACTCTGTGAACCATCTGGTTTCTTTACTAGAAACATTTTGGAATAGAAGCCGGCATCCTCTCTTAGTGGTCTCTCTAATATTCTCTGATTTTTTAAAGTTTGAGTCATCTTTGTCATTATTGGAGTGACCTTTGTAGAATAAGATCTTTGAATCTGCAGATTCGGTAAGCAAAGCGGTGGTTGCTTTGAAAAGGGGATGCGGCAATTGGTAATTGTGCAAAGAATAAATTGATTGGCATTGAGTTGAGACCATGCTGCCACATGATTCTTGAGGCAACCCCCCTGAAACGCAGCCCTGCAGTCATTTTTGTGAATTCTTTTCTGAGTGGGAAGCTCCACAAAAGGGCTGGTGTTTCTTTATATTAACACTGTACTTCGTTTTTTTATCCTGCGATTTGTTTATTTTAGAGTGATGATATTTCTTATTATAATTAGATTTATTTTGATGAAATGATGATGAGGGTGTTGAAGTGCTTGGTTTCCTTATGTAACTTGGAGTATTAAGCCACACCTGAGTACCACCTAAAGATTGTATAATAGGTTGCAATGCATCTTTGCTGAACAAGTGTTCTGCACTTGGAGGTACATTTCTTAAGGTTGCTTTTAAATTTGAATTATTTATATGCTTTATAAGGTTATGACGACGTATTTCTACACATTCAGACCTTTTTTCACATACAACTTGCATTGTTTGTTCTGAGTTTCTGTATAAGGATGTACCTGGTCCAAATGACTTTGATATTTTATCAAAAAGTGTATTAGGTTCAAGGTCTTGAGAGTTATTAGAAGCCCAATTAATTAATGATTGTAAATTAGTTTGTAACATCTGCCGTTGTTCAAGTATGGCATTAGATAAACCTGCTAGAACTTGTGCTGTAGATGCTAGGTAGTCTTTTGAAGTCTGAAGATGACAAAGTTCTTCATTTACTTTTAGAGCTACAAATCCTGGAGTAGCCCCAAATGTCTGTAATGCTTTCTTGTACCTTATCCCTCTCCAGGCTGGAGATTCAAATTGCTGAAGTCTTATAAGATTCGCTAGCCGTTCTCTGTCAGCTTTGGGTACAACTTTATTTTCATCAAAGTCAGTCTTCAATTGACCTATACTGAGACTAGGCACTGTAGGAGACACTGGGTTTTGCAGATAGTTTATTTCGTGTGGAGGTGTTTGGATCTGGTTACAATTAGACTGAGTTATCGCGCTCATATATTGAGTTAAGTAACTCACCTGAGATATAAGAGTGTCGATGCGAGGATCGTTACAACTTGTACTCTTATTTGATGTCGCACGCCGTGGTCGCTTATTAGGCGGAGGGGACGAGATGCCCTCCTCTTCAGATGAATCCGAATCAGAAGAGGTACTTTTATGTTCAATCGACTGTTGAAGCTCCTTTTCAACATAAATATTTTCTTTCGAACCAGTTGCGACAGGTTCCTCCTCACACATAATGCGTTGACCACTCATTTTACAAAACACACACCAACTTTTATGAAATACTTAACTTAGTAATTTATCACTATGTATCTATTCAACACAAAACAATTGAAAATGTATAGGCTTTTATAACTTTTTCCACTGAGAAAAAACTTTAGCAGTTACTCGCAAAGTTTTCACAAACGCTATGACACTTGACAGTGACAGCGCGGTATAGGAGCGCTCTTGCTGGTAAGCGATTGGTCGAGAGACAAATGCATGGACAATCTGGTAAGTTTTTTTATGCTATTTATTAGATTAAGGCTACATTCACAGACTGCTTCTTCACCTAAACGCTGTGTGTTTTAGAAAAACACATAATAGAGATTATGGTGATTAACTTTTAAAATCTCTACTAAAGCAATTTGCTGTTTTGGTTCTAGGAAAACTAGTACGGTTATTAAATTAATTTGATGTAATTTTTTCTAACCTAAAAACTAATAATGGGGAAGTCCGTCCAGACCACCTGAGGCAAGACGGTCTTGGCTCAAAACAGGTGTTAAAAACCTTTTCTGTTTTAGCACTTGCCTACTTACTAAATGGCAAATCCAATCCAATCCAATCCAATCTTGTGATAACTGATAATTTATATCCACCTTAATTCTACCTATATTTATTTTTTCCAAATAATGGTAAAATTGGTTTTCCCCGTTGCATTGTAGTGTATTATTAACACAAGTTTTTATTATTCAGTAAAATAATTCAATTATGGTTAGAAATTACATCAGGAAAACTGACAAAGCTAAAGAAAAAATAAGAGTAGCAGTGCGAGCAATACATTGTGGATTACTCAGTGGCTATAAAGCTGCAAAAGTTTATAATATACTACGCAAGACATACATTAATACATGCATTTTTTAAATTGAACATGTCTTTGTATGTTTAAGCTGTTACTAATTCGTTGTTTATTACATTTAACTCAATTAATATGTAAGCAAAATAATATAAAATAAGTTTCTTCTCACAAAATGTTATTATTACTTTAATATTATTTTAATTTTAATACTATTAGTCCGACAAAGACTTAGTATGTCATGCGACTTTATTGCCATAGATTTATAAAAACCTTTGCCTCTGAATTACAAAGTCATATTTTACATATGTTACTAATAAACAGGGTTTCATTTAAAATAAGGACTATTTTTTATTAAAATTATTTAGGTATTGTTTAAAATTAACTATCCATGTGAAAAAATGTTTAACACCCCTTTTTCCAGTCATATGACAGAGTTGCCTCATTTTATTGGTTTTTTAAATTGAAACGAATTTACACAATAAATTGATAGCCGTAATGTTTTTTATTCATCACTACCCACATGTGCATATCACTGACTGGTTATTAGTCCATTTTTGTACACACAACGTTAAATACTTTCACTAGACGAACTTGCCCCTCGTCACGGAGAAGTCCGTCTAGAAGATGTGTTTTTAAAATACCATCCGTATTTGCCAAGACATTAGTACACCTGGACATTCGCCCTATTTGTAATGTGCACAAATGACTACTTTGTCATTTGCTTTAAAGGCTTTGGCTTTGGCTTAATTCGTGCTGGCTTACACGTTCTGTGCTGGTCCAATTGCCCGTCGAACCGCTCTGCGTTCTACCTCTTCTAATAGTCGTGCGTTGAAGTAACGTAGCAGCCTAAGTACTATATAGCCTTAGAACAAGAAGACTCGGTAGTGAAACCACCAATAAACAATTATGTTAACTATGTTTCGAACCAGCGATTTGAAAAGATAAATAAAAACTATCATCAACAATATAATAAGTCACGTAACAACAACGCGACGAGTCAGCAAGGTCGGGGTCGTGCCTACTATAACTCGAATAGGTTTCAGGGTCAGCGCAACACCAGGTTTACGTCACCTCATAATAAACGTAGGAATGTACATTTCTTAGTTGACTCAGCAGAACAGTCTAATGACGAGAACGAAAGTGAACGTCAGAGTATACGTCAGAACGAACATCATAGCGATGATTTTTTTCGTTCTGAATAGCGCTGAGGTAGATATTTGTAGTTATGGTAGTGGTAATTACGTTTGTTTTACTTGTAGTCAAACTCAAATTTCTCTATTAGTAGACACAGGAGCAAGCATTTCAATTTTAAAGTTAGATTGGTTAAATAAACTCCGTAGCGTGTCCCGCGACGCAAAGCTAGTAAGGGATGAAATTAAGATTAAAGGAGTATGTGGGGATTTAGTATCAATAGGTTATGTTTATCTAGACTTATGTGTTAACAATTATAATTTTAGGCATAAGTTTTATGTGTTTAGCAACTTCCACTGTAAAAATGATGGAATTTTAGGAGAAGATTTTTTATTAAAATATAGTTGTAAAATTAACTATGAAAATAAGCTGGTTACATTACAGGATAAGATAAGTCTAGAATTAGGCTTAGGTAAAAACATAATAACGACTATTCCAGGGAGATGTGAGGTCGTAAAATATGTTTCGTCAGAGATAAAGGGCGAATGTGTCATTTTAGCGGAGGAAGTTATTGCAGGCGTATTTGTAGCAGGCGCCGTGGTAGTAGGAGACGGGAAAAAGATTCCGGTGCGATTTTTAAACACACGGGAAGAAGATGTAAAATTAAATAACTTTAGCCCGAAAATTAGAAAATACTCGGATTATTTCGTATGCTCTTTTGATACGGAAAAGGGAAAATCTGTCGAGAGGGTTAAACAACTATTCGATTTTCTTAAATTAAAAACATATCTTGGTGATGAAGAGAGACGGTCTATTGAGAAAATATGTGCAAAATATGCAGATATCTTTCATATGCCGGGTGATAAGCTATCCGTTACAAACTTATACGAGTACAACATTAAACTGCAAAATGACGCGTCTCCTGTTTATGTCAAACCGTATAGAATACCGCACGCTCAGAAGGCTGAGTTAATAAAACAGGTAGGTAAATTGTTAGAAGAAGATATTATCGAAGAGTGTACCAGCGAATGGTCTTCTCCATTATTATTACTTCCGAAAAAAGCTGACAGTAGCGGTGAAAAAAAGTGGAGAATCGTAATAGATTATAGACTTTTAAATAAAAAAATAGTAGACGAAAAGTTCCCGTTACCAAATATACAAGAAATTATTGACTCACTTTCGGGATGCTTATACTATTCTCATTTAGACCTCAGTTCTAGTTATTACCAGCTAGGGTTATCACCAGAATGTAGGAAATTCACTTCTTTTACAGCTGATAAGCAATATCAACTGAAAAGATTACCTATGGGTCTCAAAACGAGTCCTAGCGTATTTTCTAAACTTATGTCTATGGCTCTATCGGGTTTAAATCACGAGATATGTTTTCTATATCTCGATGACGTAATAGTTTTCGGGAAAAGCCTATCGCAGCATAATACAAATTTAATGAGTGTATTTGAGAGGTTTAGGTCAGTTAATTTAAAACTAAACCCTTGTAAGTGCAAATTTTTGAGGAAAGAAATTAATTATTTAGGGCATGTTATTACGCCAAACGGGGTGTTGCCAGACAACAGTAAAATCGAGGTCTTGGAAAAGTTCCCAGTACCTAAAAATGTAAAGGAGATTCGTCGTTTTGTGGCTTTTGCGAACTTTTATAGAAAATTCATAAAAAACTTTGCCACAATAGTGTACCCACTAAACCGTCTTTGTAAGAAACATGTCGAGTTTCAGTGGACGGAAGAATGTGACGTGGCATTTCAGACCTTAAAAAAGTCACTTAGTTCATTTCCTGTCTTAGATTATCCAGATTTTGGAAAAGATAATGTTTTCCGGTTGCAAACCGATGCGTCAGGGGTAGCCTTGGGGGCTGTATTATCAAATGGAAATAATAAGCCCGTAGCTTATGCAAGCAGACAATTAAACAGTTCAGAAATAAACTACCCAACCATTCATAAAGAGTTATTAGGGGTAGTGTGGGCTATAAAACATTTTCGACCATATTTATACGGACGAAAATTTAAAGTATTAACAGATCATAGACCATTGGTTCATTTATTTAGCATAAAAGATCCTAGTAGCCGTTTAACTAAGTTTAGACTTTGTTTAGAAGAATATGATTTCGATATTGAATACATAAAAGGTTCCGAAAATGTAACGGCAGATGCCTTATCGAGAGTCATTATAACATCAGACGAGTTAAAAAATCTAAATTCAAATTTTTTGGGGGTAGTAACCCGTTCAATGAAAAGAACCATGGAGCAAAATAATGAACCCGCTACCTCTGGAAGTAGCAGGGTTGAGCCCCCTGTTGATCATAGGCAACCAAGAGTGGTAGATATTATGCAGAAATCACAAAATGATGTAAGGTTAGATATTTGTTCGTATGAAAACTTCGTGAAGTTGAGGAAAAAGAAAAGATACGTCTCACAGACGGGTGATATGTTATTTAGTGACTCTACTATTTACATAAATCAGGAATCTCTACTAACGGAGGCGCGCCGAGACGCAACGATAGGAGAACTGAGTGCATTATGTAAAAAATATAATATTGTAGAAGTCGTTGTGATTAAAAATGGGTTTAATAAAAAGTTTATTAAAATTTTGACCCAAACTTTCATGAAACATAAAGAATTACCGCGGTTATGTATTATTAATAACCAAGTTGAACATGTTACAAATAAAGACTTGATACGTGTTATACTAAATGATTATCATTTATTGCCGACAAGTGGTCATGTAGGCATAAATAAAATGACTAAGAATATTCGAAAAAAATATTTTTGGAGTAATATGCAAAAAGACATAACTGAATATGTGACTCGCTGTAAAGATTGCCAAAAGCAGAAATTTTGTAATAAAAATAATAAAGAGAAAATGGTAATAACCACTACAGCATCTACTTCTTTTGAAAAATTATATTTAGATATTGTGGGGCCGTTGGAGGTCGATAATTTGGGTAATAAATACATATTAACAATACAATGCGAATTGACAAAGTTTGTAGAAGCTTACCCAATACTTGATAAGTCAGCTGAAACTGTTGCTAGGGTTTTTACTGAAAATTTTATTTTACGATATGGTACTCCCAGGGTTATTGCGACTGACTGTGGAACGGAATTTATTAATTCCACGTTAGAAACAGTATGTAAATTGCTAAATATTGATAAGTTAAATTCAACACCCTATCATCATGAGAGTATAGGTTCGCTAGAAAACTGGCACAAACATCTCGGATGTTACTTGAGAATACAAACACAGAATCAGTCGGCAAATTGGAGTACCTGGATACCATATTGGTGCTTTGCTTATAATAATTCTGTAAATACTAGTACCAAATACTCCCCTTATGAACTAGTTTTTGGGAAAACATGTAACGTACCTAGTAATTTAGTTAGTAAAGTTGATCCCTTATATGTATACGACAATTATCCATCGGAGTTAAAATTTAGATTGCAAAAAGCTCATAATGATGCCAGGAACAACTTATTAATATCAAAACAAAGTAGAAAAACTAATTATGATTTAGATTGTAAGGAAGTACACTACAAAAAAGGTGATCTACTCTTGTATAAGAATGAAAATTATAATAAATTGAATGACTTGTATTTAGGTCCATTTGAAGTTTTAGAAGAGCTAGGTACTAATGTAAAAATATTAAAGAATAATAAAGAATATATAGTTCATAAGAATAGGACTAAGATATTTAGAAAATAAGAGTTTACTTTTCAGGGAAGGGATGCCTAGCCTTTTCAGGGGAGGTGTGATATAGTGAATTACACTATCAGCACGTACTCAATAGTACGTGATAATTAAGGTCTTCCTGATTGACAAGGCGTCCTTCCTCTAGTCACGTATAGATGTGATGTTAATTAGTATTTAAGATGATATACTAGAGGATAAAGGAGAATTGATTCAACGCAAGACATTGTTTCATTTCGGGTCTCCGTCCCAACGCCATTACATACAGGCTATAGTTATTGCCTGCCTAACTGTGCTTACGGACCTAGACGTAACTATAATGCTTGTACGAGCATTGTTTAGGCCGTCAGCGAAACGCTTGATAGCCATTTTTTCATTAATTGGCTTTAATAAATTATATGCCGACTCGTCTCCATTAGCCTGTGCTGTACTTAAATCGTTGGACATTTTTTCGATTTCACTACCAAACACTTCTATGGTCTTGTTTCCTTGCCTACATCGTAGCATTCGGTCTAAAATGGCTGTGTATGATTTAATCGGAATTAAAACATTTTTTATATCTTTTATTAGGTCTGCCACAGACACATAAGACTTATTAATTTTTGTTTTAGCACTGCTAGAAAGACGAGTTTTTAAAACAAAATTGATTAACAGAGGCTGGTCCTCGTTTCTAAGGGTACTACTATAATACTCTATTCCGTCTATTAGTTGGTTAATTTGCGTTTCGTCGCAATCTACTACTGGGAGGAGCGTGAGCGCGACTTTTAGATCGAACGTGGCCATGGTTGTGATCGTTTCTGAATGATGCGGGTTAACGAGTGACTCGATTTCCTCAAAATTACATAAAAACTTTGACGATATTGCTTTTGTTATTTGTAATTCTACAGCATCTATCCCTTTTTTACATAAGTCTGCAGATATTTGTTCAAAATTATTTTTAATTTCCTTTGCTCTTAAAAACTTATTCTGCCCCTGAGCGGAATAACGTTTGTCCTTACTTAATTTAATAATAGAGTCTCTAATAGCCTTAAGCTCACTCAAGAGTTCTGACAGGTTTGCCATGAACACACTTTAGAAAAAAAAAAATCACTCACACACACACATAGATTCTTGGTAGCATAGTTATATTAATTCGTGCTGGCTTACACGTTCTGTGCTGGTCCAATTGCCCGTCGAACCGCTCTGCGTTCTACCTCTTCTAATAGTCGTGCGTTGAAGTAACGTAGCAGCCTAAGTACTATATAGCCCGCTAGTACAACGACGATGGTCAGTAAAAAGATCTCTGAAAGTTGCATCCCAACGGCCAAGGGAGTTGATGCTGCCGCCGATTGAGTTGGTGATTGACTGACAATAATATTGTCTTTAGATTGTGGGTTTCCCATAGTTAAACAATTTTGGCTTACAGTTTTTCTTCTTATTTCCTTCGTCCTTCTTGTAGGCCCGTGTAGCACTATTTTCCTGATATTTTGTAGACTTCAACTAGCGATTTCGCGGCGCGGACTTGTGACACCATGTCACGGTCGCCATGTAATGGCGTTGGGACGGAGACCCGAAATGAAACAATGTCTTGCGTTGAATCAATTCTCCTTTATCCTCTAGTGTATCATCTTAAATACTAATTAACATCACATCTATACGTGACTAGAGGAAGGACGCCTTGTCAATCAGGAAGACCTTAATTATCACGTACTATTGAGTACGTGCTGATAGTGTAATTCACTATATCACACTCCGTCTTTTTAGAATAATTTAAAGAGACATAGTGGCAAATCAATTGTAACACCGATTCATTGCGTATGACGCCATAAAGCGTCATTGACAACTTTTACGTATGGCGTTTGACGCCAAATGGCGTCATAAATAATTCCTCTGAAATTCTGTAGAATGACTATTTAGAGAGTTCTAATTAACAGAACTTACATTATTTGACACATGATTATGCCTGTATTAATCGTTTTAGGAGATAGTGCCAGTTTAAAAACTTCAGTGGTTGCAAACCTTTTGTTTCCAAAGACTTCTTTTGTGTATGGCGTATGACGCCACATGGCGTCATACGCCATACACAAAAGTAATTCCTCTGAAACTCTGTAGAATTACTTTTTAGAGAGTTCTTATTAGCAGAACATTCATTAGATGGAGAATTTGCTTGATGTCATAAATAATTCGTTACGCGATTTTCTAAGATAACTATGCCGGAAGATAAACGCGATTATACAGCATACGTTTTTGACGCGTTAAGGCTTATTAAGAAACAACGATGTAAAGGTTTAAACTGGATCGCCATCTTTCCTTTATTAATATTTTCTAATTATATATTGAATTAGTGATGACAGTGCTTGGAACCGGTTTAAAAAATCCCGGTAAAGAGGTTATTGATTAAAGTTTTTACAAAAACCGCTTCCAATATATTTGGAATGAGAGCGCTTCAAAAACCTAAATATTGGTTTAATCCAAAGCTGCGAAATGTACCTACTGCTGGTGAGGCGATTAGGCTAATGGCGACCTTCCGTGTGCAGACATAAGCTCCCTAGTCGATTTAAAACTCACGCGCTCGCTTTGGGAGAGCGGTATTTCAGGCAAATAGCGAGTTTACCTATGTCTACGTATGGAAGGTCGCTATTCGCTTTGCCACTCGCGCGCTCGCGTTGTGTTTAGAAGAAAAAACCTCTAAAAACCGTTTAATTGATTCAAAACTATTTTTTTTTATTTTATTAATTCTAATAATTACATATTTTAGCGTTTTATTAACGCTTAAATATACTTAAGTAAAATTTTTAAACACTGAAAATAGACGACAACTTCAGGCGGGAATCGAACCACGCACCTTCCGCATTCCGGGCGGCTGCCTTAACCACTTGGCTACCGATGTCTGGTTTTCACCCGTCGAAATTTGTCAGTGCTTGATGCTTAAGTTTTTTAGTCAACATTGCTTCATCAAATCTTAGAAGTTTTCACCTCTGAGATCCGAAAGATATATTTTTAATATTTGAACATTCGGTTCAGATGAAGCTGCGTTTATAGATGAATGTTTTTATATATTTTAGCGTTTTAATAACGCTTAAATATACTTAAGTAAAATTTTTAAACACTGAAATAAGACGAGAACCTCAGGCGGGAATCGAACCACGCACCTTCCGCATTCCGGGCGGCTGCCTTAACCACTTGGCGACAGAGGTCTGGTTTTCACCCCTCGAAATTTGTCAGTGCTTAATGCTTATGTTTTTTTGTCAAAAAAATTATTTATTTATTTTATTTAAGTATTTATTTAACATAATTAAACGGGCGTAACCCAATTACATAATTATGAATAGTTTAGTGTAGTATTTAATCACTACTTCACAAACAAATATCTGTTTTGCTTAAAAAATTCTTAAGGTTGTCGACAAACACATTAAAATCTGGGTAAGCCACAAGGAGTGCGTTAAGTGCCTGATGCATGCGACACAGCGGTGATTGCGCGCGCACCACTGTGCGACACAGCGGAGGCGCAAACAATCGATGCCTTCGACCGGATCGAATACGCAGATAGTTATCGGGCACAAACAGGCGAGACAACTGCTCAACACATTCTGGCGAGTCCACGCCTCCACGCAAAATCGCTACAGTAGTTGACAACTCCATTCGAGCTCTCCTACCCTCCAGAGAGTTCATCCCCAACATTCCCAGCAAGAACTTCGTTGGGTACATAAAGGGGTAATAACCGTATACCCGCTTATAATAGCAGCGCAGAAAAGCTTTTTGGACCTTCTCTAACATAAGTATATACTTGGCCTCGTGCGGATTCCAAATACATGCACTCGATTCCAATGAGCTTCGCACAAGGCTGGTAAAAAAAAATTGGATGACGTCAGGATTATGAAAATCGCGTGAGTTACGTAAAACAAACCCTAAACGACTGAAACAGCTACGAGTGATATATTAAGTATAATAAAAGAATATTAATATTTCCTTTTTATTTTTCATTTCCTTTATATTTATGTTCATAATGACAATACAAACTAAGGCGCGTTCAACACATTTTACACTGTTAGAGTTCACACCTTTGGGCTTAGAAGGTGACTTTCAGCGCATTCATCTTATCAATGAGCAGAATTCTTTATTATCATGAATTCAAGCATCGTCTCCCTTATGATCATTCTTCTACTCTCTCATTTAGATCTTGAAGAATGCCTGTTACAGTTCACACCTTTAAGCTTAGGAGTTGTTTCAGCGCATTCATCTTATCAATGAGCAGTATTCTCATTTATGACAATTTTAGGCATCATATCATAATTATGATGTACAAATCTATCAAACATACATAGTATCGACGGCAAAGTGTATAATTTTTACACTATAACAACACAATGACAACTTATTAAAAGTAAATAAATAACAATTAGCTTGCCAACATGCCATATTAAAACAATTAGTCTTAATTGTTTTTCCTGTCCTTATTACTCTTTGGCTTATATTCGACTTTGTAAATATTTAGCTAAACTGTCACACGAATTAAAACTATTTGCTTCTACTGAAGCAGTAATATCATGATTCCCATTATTGACCAATATTATAGAAATTATGTCACCATCCGAAAAATTTAAAGATGAACAACCTATCATTTCTGGAAATTTGCTCAAACAAAAAATTATATAGCGACAGATTTTAGAATGGATCAATAATTTCTCCTACTAATCCAAACATATTATTATTTGTTTTGACTGTAAATGTATTCAAAATTCTTTCTATCCAATCTTTCCACAGCCAGTGTTGATGATGATGCGCGACCCGCTTTGTTTTATTTTTATAAGCTTAGGACAGTTGTTATTTTTAAATACCTAAGATTGTATTAAATTTCAAATATATTATGTTGTATTTACCAATAGAGAATAAAGAGTCATTCGTTCGAGGGTGCATGGCAACTGTAGACCGAACCTAAACAAAAACATGGATCTGTCGCTCGCTTGAGTGCTCGGACCAAATATTTGAGTGAGTCAACTTAAGTCACTAATTTATAAGTATGGGATCTCTTGACATTTATGGCTGCTGTCACAAATCCGTATAGCGAGGGGTCACTATAATTATGACTAGTCGATTTTCAACAATAAATTGGTGAGAATTTGAAATTTGCTAAGTCAGCACACAAATACTTTATTTATTTCCTAAGTATACCTAATATAATATTGCATGATCTCTTTAATCTCATTTATTTAATTATTATGTTTTATCTTATCTATCTCATTTTTAAACAACACAACCTATATTCCTATTTCTTATTTCCTTATTCTTGCACCCATTAATATTTTTCTTTCTTTTTAAATTTTTATCACCCAAGATTGCCTGGAAGGGATTGCTTGTTAGCAATAAGGCCGCCAGTTTTGTACTTTTTCTCTGTAAAAATGTTCTTGTGTGCATTTAAAACATATGTTCGCGCCACAGCGCGACGGATAACCGTCTCTGCGCCGGTCAATTAAGATGCATATTGGTGCAACGACTGGGCAACGAATGATCGGCCAATCACAGCGAGTTGACAATTATACTCGACGAAGTGTCCGCCGGCGCCGCGCAACGGAGTGTGCTTCGACCTTTTAGAGAGAATCCACGCGCGCGCGCGACCTAGAACTCAGCCCGTGATCACCGTCATCTGTGTGCAGTGTGTGTGCAGTGACCTAGAGCTAGGACCACCAGCTCACCTCCCCCTAAACGCCCTTAACCAGTGCCCCTAGTGAACTGTTTAGTGTAGTGACTGTGCGCCAGGAACCAACCTATCTCGCCGCCCGTGGTCAGCTCGCCCCCCGGGTTCCTGTGACTCATCATCCCTGTAAGTACTTCACTATCCATAACCTACCCAACCCACATCTCTTATTTCGCCGCTGTTACGAACGCCTTTCGCCGTAACATTTTGATCCTACGAGCCGGATACATAAAGTCCACTAGTTTTTAAACCCTACCGTACACATTTCACTTTTTGCCTCGACTCGTGCCGCCACCCATACACGTCTACACAACTGCACACAACACCCACACAATGCACGCCAGCCCAAACATCCCTTACTGCCCTTACTGTAGGACTAGGGGGCATAGATTAATAGCGTGCGCTACCTACAATGCCCAGCCGACGCAGGGCCGGTGGGACTTTGTGGTGTCGCGCGAGCGCTGTCCCCGCTGTCTCGGACCACATTACCCGGACGAATGCAAGTCGGTGAAGGCATGCAGAGTGTGTGGCATCGCAGATCACCACACATCCCTTCACCGACCGGACGATGCCACACAGCATTACCAGCCGGAATCGGCGGCGCGGTGGCTTCCGCCCGCGCTACGGGAAACTCCGGCAAAGCGACCCAGCGACAGAACGCTGCATGTGTCCTCGCATGCACAGCGGTCGCATGAGGGGTCGCAGGAGTAGGTACATGTTACCGTAGACATTCAGCCGCACATTATTAATACAGTCCACTATTATATATATATAGGATAACTATTTCAGCCCATTAACTATTTCATTACATGTTGGTCATTCGACCTGTTAAAATAATATTTACTCATATTTCGTAGTTATCACGTAACTTAATTTTAATTTCTGATTTTTAAATCTTATCGCGTAACATTCCTAATTTCATTACCTTACATGACCCTTTCTGCACGATAGACGTTGCAAAGTGCATTGCGAAATATTATTAACCTACCTACAAAAATAAATTAAGAACGTGTTCAAAGAACAGTGTTCGATTCGTGTTATATTTTTTCTTACTAATTAGATTGCACATATAACTTTAGTTAAGTATAACACACCCGCGTCTAGACGACGATATTGTTGTTTTCCCCGTTTTATTTTGTAATGAAATTTTTATGGTTGTGTCGTGTTAAATCGGCTCAGATCTCGTGCATGCTCACCACGCGTGCCAAATAGCGTGCTTTATTTTTTCGCTCGTGTTAATTTTATGTTTTTTCTGCCTTTAATTCTTGCCTTGGCAATCGACTCAATCTCGTGAGTGCTCACCACAAGAGCATAGTACTTCTACACACGTGCACCCACACATCAGCCTGCAGCACACAAACACATGTAGTCAGCCCGCACCTATACGGTGCATGACATCAGACGCGCTTTTGCGCCCCCGCGCCGCCTGCGCTTCTGCGCCCCCGCGCCCCCACGCCTTTGCGTTGACTGCGGCCCCCGCGCTTATGCGCCCCCTGCGCTTCTGCGCCCCCGCGCCCCCACGCCTTTGCGTTGACTGCGGCCCCAGCGCCCCCACGCCTTTGCGTTGACTGCGGCCCCCGCGCCCCCACGCCTTTGCGTTGACTGCGGCCCCCGCGCCCCCACGCCTTTGCGTTGACGCGGCCCTTTGCGCTTACGCGCCTCCGGCGCCCTCTGCGCCCCCGCGCCCCCACGCCTCTGCGCTTACGCGCCCCGCGCCCCCTGTGCTTCGTGACACAGGCTTTCAGCCCTCATACAATTGTACTCATACAGTCACACACGTGCATTCCTCCCAGCTCATCATATACACACCCACTCGACATTAACTCAACACAGCACGAATCGGGGCTGTAGTTCCCCTTTAATTTCCATTCCTTCCCCCCCCCCCCCCCTCCTACCCTCTGGGGCCCGGGAAGATGTTCGCGCCACAGCGCGACGGATAACCGTCTCTGCGCCGGTCAATTAAGATGCATATTGGTGCAACGACTGGGCAACGAATGATCGGCCAATCACAGCGAGTTGACAATTATACTCGACGAAGTGTCCGCCGGCGCCGCGCAACGGAGTGTGCTTCGACCTTTTAGAGAGAATCCACGCGCGCGCGCGACCTAGAACTCAGCCCGTGATCACCGTCATCTGTGTGCAGTGTGTGTGCAGTGACCTAGAGCTAGGACCACCAGCTCACCTCCCCCTAAACGCCCTTAACCAGTGCCCCTAGTGAACTGTTTAGTGTAGTGACTGTGCGCCAGGAACCAACCTATCTCGCCGCCCGTGGTCAGCTCGCCCCCCGGGTTCCTGTGACTCATCATCCCTGTAAGTACTTCACTATCCATAACCTACCCAACCCACATCTCTTATTTCGCCGCTGTTACGAACGCCTTTCGCCGTAACAACATACCCATTTTAATATTAAATTTGGTTAACAAGTACCTACATAAGTACTATCATTTTCTTAATTATGGTACCTCTTTGTAGTATTGCTGTTATTTATAGTAAGGTTTAATAAAAAGGCGGAATTTTAAAATATGTAAATTAAGCAGTCTTACTGTTTTGCAATATAATCAATAGCAAACACCCTTTTGTTTAATAAGTTTTACATGGAATATTCAAAGGTAAGTTTTATCTTTAGCCATTTTTGCGTTTCTGGTGTATTGCTACTTGAAGTAGGTATTTCTTTCGCTAACTAATGTAATAAGATGCGTTATTTATAACAATAACCATATTTTTGGTACATTGTTACAACTTTTCGGCAGTTAGTACTTTACTTTACTTGCTGTTTATTTTGCTTTACTTGTACAATGCGACGTATAAGCACACTTGAACTTAACAGCACCGGCATCGTTTGTATGCAATATCTTTACCCTTTTTCGAATTCGAGGTGCTAGTGGCGGCGTGACGCAGCCACTCTCATGACTAGCGGATGCGCAGATGCTGCTACTTGTTCCCTTAGCATTCGCACATGCCAGATTCTAGCATACAAATATTTAAAAAAATATATACCTAAGTATAATTTAACCATCAATATTTGCAATAAACTTTACCGTTTCTGTTACATAAAGGCCCCAGATGGTCCACATACAGTGTCAAGAGAAATAGTCATTCTGGTAATAGGATGCATCAACCCTGGCTACTACAACAATGCAACTGACCACACATTTGCAAACGCCTTTCCTTAACTTTTGTGCTTGTTCGCATTTTTAAGTTTCTCCCTTAAATAATTTAATTATAATTATGCCACCTTGGCAGCACTGTTTTTGAACCTCTAATAGCAACTCCACATAAAATAATCTTAAAACTTCAGAATACAATATTTAATTTAAACATTGCACCTAAACATACCTACCTATAATTATGTACTTATTAATTTTTATTTAAAATATTTGTTTAGGTAGGTGTTTAATTATATTTCTCATTTGTCCTTGTTGACACTCCTACAAAATAAGGTACCTACTGCAGAGTATTTATTACATGATCTTCGAATCATAGTCAGACTACCTACTAAATATCAAATTGGTCACAACACTGAACTTGAGCCTCAAAGCGTGCAACTCAACTCAAACCTGAGAATACTTAAAAGACAATATTGAGTGCCTCGAATTATCAAAACAGATATTATATAAAATTCAGTAAGTAAGTATGCTTCTTAAGACTGTCAACTTTACTGCTAAATGATATTTATTTAAGTACCAACACTTTTTTTTATCAAAGTGTAACCATTAATATTTTCTCTATTTTAACAATGATATCATTATCATCAGCCATGAAAGAAACTTAAGAAGTTGTCACAACCACTTTATTTTTAATTATCTACTAATCTTAATTTAACTTAGGTAGGTAAGTACTCAAGAAACAAAATTAGTTAATAATATTACATGAGCTGCCAAAATCTATGATAGAACTTGTTGTTATCTCATTGTTATAACTAAGTAAGTATATCAATATGAAGTAAGAGCAAACTAAATTCAACTGTGTACCTACTAACTTATTAGCTATTTTATCTTGTAAGATTGTGGATTGTTTTCTACATTATTCTACTTATTGCTATTTAATCTTACAGAAGGAACAATAGTGCCTGTAAAGGCTTATATTAAATAAATTATTTGACTTTGAAATTTATCTTATATGTTTTATCTTTTTTTATTAAAACAAGCTGCTTTATTATGACCAAGTTTATCAGTTTTATCACAAACAAGCACTTTTTCTGCTCATCTCTTTATTTGAAGAGCAAAGACATGCAAAGTCCATAAGCCAATCTTATCACATGTTAAACATTTTATAGCCCTATTTGTGCTAGCCTTGCTAGTTGGCGTCATCATCTTAATATTTCTGTTGTCATTAACTTTAATTTCATCTATCATCTTTTTAGTAGGTGGTAACGTTACTATAGTAACGTTAAGTTGCTAAATAATTTCTCTTCAACTTTTTCTTATTACTTACTTCTTTTTCAGGTTTACTTTATGTTTACTTCTAGAACTTGAACTACTGCTGATTACTGATCTATGTCTATTTATTTATCTAATTTATTTAATTGAAACACCTTTATACTTCAAAATTTCACTTTCTATCCAGTCCAACACGGTAGCTTGGAAGAAATTTCTTTTTAGCCATAAGGCTGCCATTGTATGTTATATTGTGTCTGTAACTTTGCTGCTAATATTATAGTGTAAATTCGTACAATAAAAGAATATTATCTTTAACTTTAAGTGTTAGCTTATGCTTACACATGATAATATTTATTAACAATAGCATTTATTGATAACTTTTATATTATTATAGGTACTCTATTATTATTATTATTCACATATTTTTTTTTTCTTAAGTCTAGGTTTTTTTTTTATAATATTCCATATAAAAATAATAAACAAAACTACTATAAAAAATAAAACATTTAACATTATAAAAAACCTAAACCTAGGGTGCCGCCGGCAGCGGGGCAGGGCCCAAGCTAACGGTGGTTATGGCTGCAGAGAGAGGAACCTCCTGACGATGCGTGCCGTGTCAAGAAGTACCGCCTTCTGTATCTGGCCCTTGATCCAGCCGTCTAGCGAGAGTCTCTTGAGATGTTGGTCGAGACTCTTCGCTATTAGGCCGTTTGCAGATACGACTATCGGGACAATGATAGTCGAGTCAACATCCCACATGGCGGTAACCTCGTAAGCCAAGTCAAGGTACTTGCTCAACTTGTCCTTCTCAGCCTTTACGAGGTTCTCATCATGTGGAACGGTGATGTCGACTAGCACTGCCCGCCGCTGGGACCGATCGACTATCACGATGTCAGGCTTATTGGCAACAATAGTCCTGTCCGTGATAATCGATCGGTCCCAATAGAGCAAAGCACGACCATTTTCGAGAACTGGCTCAGGTGCGTACTTATAGTACGGCACCTCGGACTCAACAAGACCGTATTGAAGAGCAAGTTGCTGGTGAATGATCCTGGCTACAAGATTGTGTCTGTGCAAGTACGCGCCGTTAGCAAGATGAGAACAACCGGAAATAATATGCCTGAGTGACTCTCCGGGACGGCGGCATGCTCGACATATGTCGACCGTACCGTCCTTCATGATATATTTCCGGTAGTTGTTCGTCTTGATTATTATTATTATTATTATTAATCTCAGCCTGTAGTGTCCCACTACATTAGACCAAATAGTGTCTCTTCACTTTAATTTAATATAGCTTAATTTTGTGACCACACCCAGTTGAAACACTCTTGCACCCTTGCAATGCAAGTTCAAAATAAACAAATTAAGTACTTAAGTGTTTTCCTTTTCACCACAGGAGACTCTTTACTGTGTTACCTAGTTAAGTTTTGAAACAAAACTCAATAGTAGGTACATGTGTAGGTTGCGACGGCGCGCCACGCGCCGCGCATGGAACAGACACACACACCGGGCACACAGCGTGACGTCACAGCCGCGAGCCTTATAAAAAGCGGCCGCGCACGCAGTTCGCGGTCACCGCGGGGTACGGGAGCCCTTTTCTTCGACGTTGCGAAGGCGTTTGACAAAGTCTGGCACAATGGCTTACTTTACAAGCTTTACAAACTCGGCGTGCCAGACAGACTCGTTCACATCATTCGAGACTACTTGTCAGATCGCACCTTTCGCTTTCGCGTCGAGGGAACGCGCTCCTCCCCCCGACCCATTCGTGCCGGAGTCCCGCAAGGCTCCGTGCTTTCACCTTTGTTGTTTTCGCTTTACGTTAACGATATACCCAGGACGCCTCGCGTTGAGTTGGCGCTCTTCGCTGATGACACCGCGCTATATACCACTGATAGAGATATGACCAAACTCTCTCAGAGACTTCAATCCGCCGCGACCACCTTAGGCGATTGGTTCCGACTTTGGAGAATCGAGGTGAGCCCCGAGAAAAGTGCCGCGATCCACTTTCATCGGGGCTCATCCGGCCTCCGTCCGACCCCTATCCGACTCTTCGACCGCGTCATACCGTGGAAGTCACAGGTCAAATATCTCGGTGTCATCTTCGACAGTCGATTGACGTTTGCACCACATATCCAAGCTATCCGAAATAGGGCAACGTTCATTCTAGGTAGGCTCTACCATCTCGTAGGCAGGCGGAGTAAAATGTCTCTTAGAAATAAGACGACAATTTACAAAGCCTGCATCCGTCCCGTCATGACGTATGCTAGTGTAGTATTCGCTCACGCCGCGAACTCTCATCTGCACCGGTTGCAGAACGTTCAAAACCGTTTCATGCGAATGCGAGGCGCCACGGCCGCCCCGTGGTACCTACGCAATGTAGATTTACATCGCGATCTCGATCTTCCGACCGTCCGTTCCTTTATGAAGGACGCCTCTCAGGCGTACTTCGACAAAGCGCTTTCGCATCCGAATCCTCTGGTGGCGGGAGCTGCCAACTACGATGTTGGCAGCTTTCGCCCCCAGAGAGGACCGCGCCGCCGGTTTCCACGACACGTTTTAGACGACCCCGATGATGAAATAACGATTGCAAACGCGCCAAAGCCCGACACTACACACCCAGCCACACTAAACTTGCACACTAGTTTAGGACCAAGACACCGCACTCGTAGAATAAGTGTGCGTAGACCCGGTTCACACCCGCCCGGTGGCAGGTACATTCGTAATAATGTACCTGTTACTGGCGTACCCCCCACGACACGGTAAACCCGAGCCGAGGTACCGTGCCTCCTAGAGGCGCCCTCGGGTTTAGCCGCTCCCTACCGGTTCGAACCCCCAGAGGCTCTGGGGGGGGATCGGAGACTCGCTTGCGAGATGCCATCCCCCACCGGAATCCCTCTGGGGAATTTCGACCACTCACGGCTTGAGGAACGCTTCAAGTTTCTCGCCGCCCCCAAACAAGCCCGGTAACGCTGTAAAAGTCATCTGCGACCGACAGCACTCACACTCAAAAAAAAAAAAAAAAGCTCGCGGTCAGTCGCTGCCACAAAGTACTGTCGCTGCCTCGGCGCCGTCGCCGAAGCATCGCCTGACCCGACCTAGGCTGCGCGGTACGGGCTTTCACCGTATGTGCGCGTCTGGGCCGATAGGGATCTCGGGTTGTAGCGGTACGGGCTTCCACCGTATCTTTGCTCACCCGGCCTCTGTCCGTAGGGACGTTTGAGTCAATCCGCGGTAGTCGTAGATCCCGTAGCCGGGCGTGATTTAGTGGTTGTGGGTACATTGTATCGGTATAGACAGGTATCCTCAGGTTGGAGCAGTGCGGGCTCCACCGAGAGCTGCTCACCTGGGTTTCCCTGTCTGTAGATTAGTGGAGTGTTCTCTTACCGTAGCTGTGACCGTGCGGGCATGCCCCGCACTCGCTTGTCTGAGACCTCCGTTCCCCTGGAACTGTTCACGTAGGGCCGTATTCCGTTTCCGTAGAAACCCCACAATCACTCTCGTCACGCCACCGTAGACGTAGCTTAGTACTTATTTTCAATAAAGGGGCGTAAAAGACCTGTCCGTACGATAATTGTATACCTGTGTTTATTTGTCGCATACCCGTGGCTAACCCTTCTAACGCTGAGCTAGCTAGGAAACCTTCTAAGCCCCTCCGGCGGAAGGAAATGTAGGATTCACTCTCGGCGTGCTCCCGCCACGAGAGTCCGGGGTTCGACTCCCCGCCAGCAATCCATTACAAGGTATAACATGGAATAAGCTCACCCAGTTCTTCATGAACAGTTTTCAGCACTGTAAATGCCCCAATAACCGATACCTATAATTATTAGGTACTTATAATGCGACTTTGGCGCAATCGAAATCATGAAATTATGTGAAAAGTATTTTTCCGCGTGTGACACCCACTTCTGATGTTAATAGTCTTTAAGTCTGGGACAAGTGAAACCATGAACGTAGAATAAACCGAACTGTATTTACTTATTGATATTACAAAGCATATCCCTTTACTCAAACAAAGTATCAAAACATGTAAATCTGTAATATTATTTCCAAAGACATTAAACTAATTATTTCCCTAGTCCGTAAAACCGCGCCAGCGGCCGTTGGTTTTTCTTCCAAAGTGACAGCTGTCAGCTTGACAGCTGTCTCCCTTTCCTCTGCCGTCGCCTCACGTCCCAAGCAGTGTTGCAAAAGTTCCCGATTAATCGGGAGATCTACTGATTTTGGCTTTTCCCTCCCGATATCCTGATTTAGCGACCGTGTCTCCCGATTTTTTACGTTGTGAACAAAAGTAACGATTAAAATATATAGTACCTATTATTTAGCATTCTAAAGATGATTTACAATTAAGTTTATTATTGCTGGGTAAAGAGTTAAGTTTAATAAATAAGTAGTTTTGTTCGTCCGCACTATTGTTGTTGTGACAAAGGAATTGTCCGACTTCGATGATTCATAAAATAGCCCAAGTAGGTACTAATACTGAAGCTAAGCGAAAAAAATACTCGCAAAATTATAAAGAGTAGAAATAACCAACATTGTTATAATTTTAATATTGATCAAAAAATGTTTACAAAAATGGCAAGAAAGAAGTGGTATGAAAATGAATAATGAGTACCTAATCACTGTACCTGTAATATTTTTAATAAATTACTTTAATTAGGTACCTAATAGCATTAAACACTGTTATTTTATTTGGAAAAAAAATCTCCCGATTTCTCCCGATTTTTAAGTGGATAATTACCCGATTTTTAAATTTTCACTTTTGCAACACTGGTCCCAAGTGTTGCCAACATATGATGTAGCACATTGAAAATGTATCAAAAACCAGGTGAAGTTATGGGTCTCCACGGTACTTATACATTAGGGCTTGCTAAGTCCGCCTGGCCAGCTACTACAATCTTATTAAAGTCTGGTGCCATAACGAGAACATCACTAAAAGGCCCACAAGCTGACATGAGCTCTCAACTCAGTGCGCAAAACCTTGCTTTGTTGCCTCAATGACATAAGTCTTAGATGAATGATTGGCCTCACTGCGGTCGAGCGCAGCGAGACCAATCATTAATCTAAGGACATAAGTCTTTGTGGATCATATTATCCATTATTCATCATCATCCCCAGCTACAGGACGTCCACTATTGGAGAAAGGCCTCTCCCTTATAGGCTTAAAGATATAATTACCCGGACGGGTTTGTGGGTACTTCACCACCAACTAAACATATAGGTAGGTACTTACGTAAGTATGTAATAACTTAGAAACAAAGTACTACTACAAAATGATCATGAAGTTGTCTGTTATTTGTGAGGGGCAAGTTTAATTTTTACATTTTATTTTGAAAGGTGTTGTTATATTTTTGACGACCTCCGTGGTAGAGTGGTTAGCACGCCGGTTCTGGCGTCGCGCCATCTCCGAGGTCCCGGGTTCGATTCCCAACGGAGGGTACATCTTTGTGTGCACTGCACGCATTGGTTGTTGGTAGGGCTGTTAATCCGCCTGGCTAGCTACAACCACTATTTTATCTATGTCTGTCGCCATAACAACGATGTTTAAAGTATTGTTGTGTTCCAACAGTTTCAGATAAATAGCCTCCTCAGTATTTAATGATAACGGGTGAAGTGCGCTTTCACCTTGAGCCTCATCGTCACTTACCATTAGGTGAGATGAAGGTCAAAGCGCTTACCAATAGTAGAAAAAAAAATAGAAAAAACTGTTTTACTGTTTGGTTTCATGGACTGTTTTCTAGAAACTTGGGACTAGAAAAAAAAACAATAACTGACTGGTGGTAGGAACAGTTCATAGAACAAAAATTTATTATGTATAATTTAAATTATGTCTAATATTAAAAACAAAACAAAATAAGATCCACTTCACCAAACTAAAAATAATGGATAAGTCTTGGGTATTAAAACTATGCTAGCAATTTCGTCACTTCTTCTGGGCTCCTGCCAATCACTGTCTGAGGATCAATGTATCCATTAGTAGGATCATGCACCGCTTGGTAAAGTTGAGTGTAGATGGCCAATATGACTTCAAAGGCTCTTCTCTTTATGACTGATTTATGTGTATGGCTCAATAGCAAATTTAGCTGAGGCAAGATGTACATATCTGGTGATACAAGAAACATATCAAACTTGTTCAAAAAGGTTTTAAGAGTAGAGGTGTCCATGCCTGGAATAGCAGACAAAGGTCCACTTGTCTTTTCTTGTAAAATTGTATATATCGGTCCTAAATTCAGATTTGCAACTAGAAAACTTGCTTGTTCTGATGTCAAAGTGTCAATTTGTGCTTCAGACTGTGCCTGCAGTCTTTCATTATATTCATCCATAATTGTATATAGTGAAAGGGTGCACTGTATATGATAAATACAATTGAGCATGTAAACTGACATATCAGTAGAGCTCAGGTGACATGCAGTTTCATTGATTGCTTGTAAAAGTGGATCCAGTATGTGATTTGTTATAATTTTTCTGTCCTCTTGGTTGATGTTGTTGGAATTGTTCATTACAGCTAGTAGGTCCCGAAGAAAACCTACAAGATCTGTTACAACCACAGATGGGTTTAAGTCGACTGGGGGAGCTTTTACTCCAAAGCTTAGTTCTTTTTGAATTTTGCTATCCAAAGTAATCAAAAATACATCTTCACTTTTCTTTAACAAGTATTGAAAGGTTTCAATCAAATGACCTTTGGGTATTACACTTTCTATCACATCCTTGTAATAAATTATTAAATTAGTTATTGACCACAGAGTCAAGGGATCCTTGTCTGGTTTTAGTATAAGCTCAGCCCTCACTTTTAAAAGTGGGCAAATGGCTTCCATAATGTTAGTCAATGCATCCGTAACCTGTTGATTTTTGTCTTGTATATTACAAAACTTAAACAAAGTAATAAGATTTTCTTTTTCTATGGGAATAATTTGATACACCCATGTTAGAATATCTCCTATGTAACGTTTCGCATCATTTGCATAAAACTCAATTGGTTTGGAGCCATTATCAGCACCTTTAGTTAATGCATCTATGAATGACTGTACTGTGGTTGCTTTGCGAGCTGAACAGTACTCATCAACAATATTAGAAAATAAAACTTGTCTATTCTGAAACTTGGCCAAAGCTTTGGGTACTAGTACATTGTTAGGTGAATCAATGCTTAGGCAGGCTCCTATAGTCCAATGATACAGCTTTTCTATGGCTACCTCTTGTTGCATCCCTATTATCTCCATAATATCAAATGCAGAAGTCTGATACCAACATTTTACAAGAGTTCTGCAATTGTCATTTAATCTCTCTATCTGTGACAAAGTCCCAAAGAAATCTGCAGTAAGTGGCATTTTAATAGAAACATTATACAAGTATTCATTTTGTTCTGGAGTTACTTGGAAATTCTTTACAAATGTATCTACCCAGACTAACTTTTTCTCGGTCTGCTTTCTCTCATCTTTAAGTTTGGTGGTTTGGCTAATGAGATGGTGTGTTTTAGTTTTAGAATCTTGTAGTCTACTTGACATATCTTTGACAGCAGCATCCAATGTGGACAATGAATCTATAAGCACATGTAGTTTACCTTTTACTTTATTAAACTCTATTAAAACTGCCTTATTAACTTGCATATCTCTTTTTTCAATTTCATTTACTAATACTCTCTTTGTATATGCCGAATTAGAAGAACATAATCCAGAAACTGTGTTCAACGCTTCACTGCTATCAGTTATTATGTGTGTATCAAATATTTTGTTAATTCGTTGCCTGATAGGATTATTGTACATCGTATCCATTTTAATTCCTTACGGATGTGCAACTATATAATATCGTTTAAATAACACTGAACAGATAGAACTAGGTACTCAATTACTCAAGTACGTACGACTCTTTATGTTTGTGCAATTAATTAGCCCACAGAAAACAAGAGAATTACCCAGTCAAGTCAATCATCACTCATTTTTTTTATATTTGTTCCGTGAAGGAACAGGCTAAGATCGGAGACCATACTGCCTAGTCATTAGTTTATTTATTTATTTTTTCCCTAGATGATAATGAGTGGTGATTAAGATGATGAATGATAAATGATATTCCCCCAAACCCCTTGAGTCCTCAGTAAAGATGTGGGGCTTTACTAAGATCTCACGCGGACTTCTTGAGAGAATTTGAAAAGTGATGTTGCGCTGTTTTGTTTCATTTGCCAACACTCATGCACGTTCACAAACACATAACGGTTAATAATCCACTATTATTTCACATTAATGTTCGAAAAAACTCAAATTTTAGAAAATAAAACAAAACTGAAGACATGACGCTTCACTTTCCCGCCATTTGGGTATTCTCAATAAGGTGAGGCGGTTTTTCACTCCCGATTAGCGCTGTTAGCTGTACAATACTCAGGTGCGATCGAGTATGGAGTATTGTTCCCATCTATGGGACGGCTCCGCTAAATACCTCCTCGATGCACTTGATAGACTGCAAAGGCGAACGGTACGCATTATCGGAGATGCTGAGGTTACAGCTTCCCTTGAGGACCTCCAGCTGCGTAGAGACATTGCTTCTCTCAGTGTCTTCTACCGGAACTACTACGGAGAGTGTTCTGAAGAACTTTTTGATCTTATCCCGCCCTCTCCTTTCCTATCCCGGACTACACGTGCTGGTCTTTGGAACCACCATCATACTGTACAGACTATCTGTACTCGTACCAAAAAATTTGGCAAGTCGTTCCTCTAGGAACCATTAAAGACTATTTTATTAGATTGAACTAAGACCATTCGGCTTTGGAATTCTTTGCCGGCGCATGTGTTTCCCAGCTCCTATAGTCCCGGGTCTTTTAAGCGGAGCGTGAATGTCGTGTCATCATGTCATGAATAGGTGCGCTCGTTATCGTGCTTATTCCACTGTGGGGAGCGCTCTCATTATTTTGGACTGCATCGGCTGCTTACCATCAGGCAGGATGCAGTCATTATGACGAGCCATTATAAAAAAAAAATGATGTTCCCCTAACCCCTTGATTCCTCAGTAAAGATGTGGGACTTTACTGAGGTCTCACGCGGACTTCTTGAGAGAATTTAAAAAGTGATGTTGCACTGTTTTGTTTCATTTGCCAACACTCATGCACGTTCACAAACACCTAACGGTTAATAATCCACTATTATTTCATATTAATGTTCGAAAAACCCACAGACATATACTTATTAATATATGTCTGTGGAAAAAACACAAATTTTAGAAAACCAAACTGCAGACATGACGCTTCACTTTCCCGCCAAGAAGTCCTATATTTGTTCCGTAATAAACAGGCTAAGGTCAGAGACCATACTGCCTAGTCATTAGTTTTTTTTATTTCTTTTTTCCCCCTAGATGTTAATGAGTGGTGATTATAAGATGAATGATAAATGATGTTTCCTCAATCCCCTTGAGTCCTCAGTAAAGATTTGGGACTTTACTAAAATCTCACGCGGACTTCTTGAGAGAATTTGAAAAGTGATGTTGCGCTGTTTTGTTTCATTTGCCAACACTCATGCACGTTCACAACTAACGGTTAATAATCCACTATTATTTCACTTAGGTTCATAAAACACAAATTTTAGAAAATAAAACAAAATTGCAGACATGACGCTTCACTTTCCCGCCAAGAAGAGAGCCCTCACTTCACTTAACGCAACTTTTTTTCTTTCTTTTCTTAAATAATGACTTTGTGCGACTAGCACATTTAGCCAGTGTCAGTAAGATCCAATGATATTATATATAACAGTTATGTTATAAGAGCGCGCGATGTGAAGACTCAAATACGTACTAATTGGGACGTCTTGTATTTAGTCTGCGTCGAGCGCAATCACGAGCGTGTAGCACCGTAGTTCCTGTGTCCTTACCGAAAAAAATCAAAAATGCCATCGTGTGTGTTTCGGAAGTGCACCAATTGGCTACTTGACAGTTTTCGAAAAAGTATTTAAAAAGTTACAAACGCTTATTTTATACTCCGTACAATATTTTCTTTCTCGAAAAACCTTTATTTAACAGAAAAAAACCTATTTTTCTTTGTTGATTTCAAACTTCGTGCGAAAACGGTTGGTCACGTGACATTTTGCTCGGTGACGTCACATTTCAATAAATATAGAAACTTAACTTGAAACCTGACAGATAGTTTCTGTAAACTTTGTGAAATGTGACGTCACAATCCGTCACATGAAGCTCAATCATGGCCGCCCGTGTTTCAGGTCTTGTAATTCACAGATAAAAAACGCAATTTTATTTTGTAAATATAAAATGTTTACAATTTATCTTAATAAAAAAAACTATTGGATAATTATCGTTTAATCATAACCTACCATTTCCGACATATTTTATATTTTATTGTTACAACTGTCAAATAGCCAATTGACTCTAAACAATGATATTATATTAAAAAGAGGTAGATAGGTTATGTCAGTACTAATATGATTTCAATAATGGACCGAAGCGTCGTACATACGAAAACCTGAGCATGCGCTATACTCACTAAATATTACGATGTTATACGGCCGAGGTAACTTGTCACTTCTAGTCGATGATCTCATATGGCCGCATCTGCCGAGTTAACTTGATCGTATTCTAAAGTGTGAGCAAGATAGCATGACAACTAGTAAGAGCGTAAACAAGACAGATACATGTAGCGCTGTGTCATTTCGAATTACATGTCAATTTGCTGTCGCACGCTATTTTTATGACACAATTTATTCTGACATTTTGTAGTTGATAAATAATAAGAACTTAAATCAATTAAAATTTAAACTCACGCATGCCACTCATGACATATAATTTCATGACCTTTTATGTAGTTCGCATGACACAGGACAGCATATTTTTAATTAATTTTCGGAAACAAATACTTGCAAACTGACACTGTCAAAGTGTCAACACTGCTAACGCTTTTGTGAGACTACGCCTAGGGTAAGCCAATTAGCATAGTTTTCTGTTGCCACTTTTTGGCACATGTAACACATCTACCTCTTTTTATTGTAACATCATTGACTCTAAAGTAAACAAACTACAAGGGTTCTCTTACCACATGTGAATATGCAAATATACTTAGATTATTTAGTATATTTCAATTATTTTTCCGAATAATCTAATAACTGACGCAAAGACGCCATGTTCAGGTGACGAAAGAGAGAGCTATCTAGTTTTGACGCTAGAGCGATAAGGATGCGTGCGCTGCGGACATAGATTATTTAGTGCAGAATCGAATATTGATATTGACTTATGCCTACAATGGGCGATTTTCCGAGATCAAAAAAAAAAAGAAATTGGTTCGTAAATGACTTCATAGATGGCGCTTAGCATAGATTAGTATGGCGCTTAGTAAAAGGCGGGTTCATGAAGAGCACGTGTATGGCTGCGTAATATTTATTCTATTCCAAAATAGAAATAGGTTCTGGATGTCCTGAATAGAAATAGGTAAGTAAATACTATTTTTTTTTTATTTTGGTAGACAAGTAAAAGTGTAGAATTTATTACAGCCCATAAGTAGCCCAGCTTTCATAAAACGACATCTATCGAGTGTTTTTGAACTAATTTTTACTTTTTAATTTGGGCTGTCAGAAAATCGCCCATTAAAGACCAGTTGTTCTTTATTTTACTTCGTTTTTATAAAGCTATCTATTGTATGTAATGGACTAATATAATAAACATTAAAATAGTTTCACTGAATTGGCTATTTGACTGTTGTAACAATAAAATATGAAATATGTCGGCTAAGGCAGTTTATAATTCAACGATAATTATCTAATAGTTTTTTTATTAAGATAATTTATAAATATTTCATTATGACAAAATAAATTTGCGATTATTTGTGTATGGATTACAAGACCCGAAACACGGGAAATGATTGAGCTTCGTGTGACGCCACATTTCACAAAATAAACAAAAACTATCTTTTAAGTTTCAAGACAAATGTTTGTTGTGGTGTGACGTCACAAACATTTAGCCAAATGTCACGTAACCAACCGTTTCCGCAGAAATTTTAAATGAACAAAGAAAAATATGTATTTTTCTATTATCTAGAGCTTTTTCAAATAAAAAATTATTGTACGTGGTATAGAATAAGCGTTTGTAATTTACAAAATACTTTTCCGAAAACTGTCAAGTAGCCAATTTCTTTTTCTACTATATACAGCGTGTATCAAGAGGGGCCAGCCATAATCCAGGGTTTAAAATCATCCCTAGTAGAGACCCTTTCTATAAATACCCTAGTAAGATAAGCTCAATTTAATTTGTTTTTGCATTTACATACAAAGTTAATCTGTCGTTAATTTAAAACAGAACTAGCTAAACCCATCACTAGCAGGGTCATGAACTCTGTATGATACACATCCTACACTGCACCTCCTGTTTGTAAAACCGCGTGCCCTAGTTTTGGTGCTTTTGGCTGCCACGCCTCCTACTAGGCGCACAGGAGGTGTACTGTAGTTCGCCCGCTTCTGCTCAAACAGTTGCCGGCTACTGTCGGCGCGGGCGGCGAAAATCAAAACCTTTGACGAAACATGCACATTTTGTTTGACACAAACAACCCGTCTGGGTTGTTTGTCGGCAGTCGCTTGGCGGCATTTTTTTTTGGATTTGTTAGACTAATAAAACAAAGACAGATAAGTAGGCAGCTATTTTACTTTCGTGATTTAATAATTTGTATCAAGTAGGTAGGTACCTAAGTAATTATCATCAAAGTAATAAAAAGATTTTCATTTTACAGCCACATTGTTTCGACTCTAAAGTAAATAGGTACGGTCGGGGTCACCGTCGCTTTACCACTTTGCAGCGATTTTCGTATGAAGCGCACCGACTGCCCGGGTACGTGCCCGTACCAAATAGACGACACAGTGTGCTAGGGATTTTGACCTTTAGACTGGTAAAGCTATGGAGTCCGCGATAGTACGTCTTACATAAGTCTTAGAATAAAATGGACTTATTTTTGAAATACCTAACTAAAGAAGCTAAAAACCGTTTAAAAATAACAAAGTTATCTTGTAAGAGTAAACAAAACAAACATTGTTACAATTCACTCGGAAATTGGAAACTATTTACGGATTACACCACGTATTATTTTACTCGTATTTCGATGTATTTCGACGACTGCGATTATACACCTACGTTTTTTGTGGGCAAACAAACCTACCAAGGACGTTACTATTAACACCCCGCCCCACAGTGTTAATAGTAACACTGTGTGGCGGTGTTAATACCGCCCATACCCCTAGTACTTTTTAGGGATCGTAAATTAGACCTAAGTTACGAAAACTAGCAATATTTTTAAATTAGTTAAGTCATTTTTTATCACTGTTGAAATTATTAACAATTGTACTCACCACGGGCGAGACGCCTTGTTATAAGCGTATTAAGATACGCCTAGCGCCATCTAGCGTTGTATCGCGAAGTTGGCGCGCGGCAGGTGAAACCGGACGCGCGCCCGCGTCAGTCTGCCTGCTAGCGACCGCGAGACGCCCACAGATATACGCGCCCTGATATTGCCGTGGACTGCTTATATATAGTGACTCTGTGACCTTATTGATAGTGACTCTCTGAAGATAGTGCCTGTGATTAGGCGAAAGAACTATGTGCTGTGCGTTAGAAACCGCCTGCATCGCTGCCCTCCGCCAGCTCGCCTCCAGGTGTCGCGATTCCGGACACCTTCCCGTGAGTACCTACTTCTTCCTTAGCCCTAACCAAACCGGTCGTTCTGGGTCACAGACCCTGGGTCCACAACCCTAATTACGTCGCATGTTACTGCGCCCCCCTGGCGCTAACAACAATATTATTTTCTCTCTGCCTAAAGCCGAAAAAAAAGTTATAATGAAAACTCACATGGTGACAGATTTTCTGTTTTGTTGGTTTTACTGCGTGTAAACGGTGTAAGTTTAGTACAGTTCTTATTACTCGTTTTCACGAACATTACTAAGTTCAGGTTCAGTTCAACTCAGGCGGTAACTATGCAACTTTTGCAATACGGGCGGCTGAATTTTAACCACTTGATAATTGAGTCTGGACTCTAGATTGGACTGTGGAAACTGGTGTTGGTGGTTGTTGGTTGGTTAGCGTGGTTCGATTCCCGTCCGAGGTTTTTATATTTTTTCAGTGCAGTTTAGTAATTTGCAATGATTTTAGACTAGTAAGTAACATTTATACTGTCTACTTGCAGTGCTAGTTACTACTATAATACTTTCCGAAGTCACAGAATACAAACCTAATAGTACCGATGTCACAGAATACTACCAAAGTATATATAGTCGCGTAGCCGGACAAAAATTACTTACGATAATTCTAAAACTTTTCGTTTTTGCTGAGTGGATAGAGTATGTGGATTGTAAGCTACTTTTAAAAAGTTAGAACTTTTATGACTGTGCTTTAGGTATGGTTTAGGTATTTCATAATATTTCGTGTAACGTAATGTATATAATATTAAAGTTTGATATGTTGAGTGTTTCATAATAAGAACTATCTTAGCTTTGTGTTGTAAAAAGTTTAGAAACATAATATATGTGGAACTATGAAAATCACAAAATCACTCTTTTTGTCTTTGAATAAAATTTTAAAATTTATGATATAATATTTAAGACTTTCAGTGGTTAGTGGTATACATGTTGAACAAAGTTTAGAAAGTTAAGTGGTGTGCTTCTTTGATCATTTCATTTTTCTTTCGTAGCACACGCAATAACAAATTAAAATTGACAGAATCGCTCATACATGTCCTTTGTAATACTATTTTATACCACACAAAAAATTAGAAACATAGATACAGTGCATTTTGTTTAAATCACGAATAAAATATTTCGCTAACGTACGTTTCTTTATGCGGACGCGGCGGCTGCGGGCGCGGCGCAGCGGTGGCGGCGGGCAGGCGCGGGGGTGGGGCATACTACCTACACTCTATAAGAGTATATGACTGATAATCCAATCGTCACGTCAGACGAGTGGATACATGGCGAACATAATACAAGAAGACGTAATGCAGAAAAAGTAAACATGGATGCAAACTGGAATAAGGTCTTATACCTAGATTAAACGCCGAATTTGTATTGACTAATCTCGGAGTAAGTCTTATTCCAGTTTGGTCGAATCCACCCTAAATACGCGATTGGGCATGCAGGACGTGGGCAGGTGGATTTGGGCATCAACTCGTTACACCAAAATTTTGTTCTAACTGGTCACACCGCCAAAAGCAGTATTATTTGTTTCAACCCGTCACAAGTTGATTTATTTCTATTAGGACACATTGTAATTTTTGTAGCTATTGCTGCTACTTACTTAATTACTGCTCTTTAATGATTTCTTGCAGTATGCCGACGATTTATCTTATTTGCCCCTGCCCCTTATCTGTGCATAATACCATAGAATATTTACATAACAGTACAAGTACAGAAGATTCACTCCGCAAAGTCATTTAAATAAATAGCGACACTTGTTAAGACACAATAAAATGCAACTCAGGTCGCACACCGCTTCTATCGCGTACTCTTATCTCTTCTAATGACTTTTAGGTTGTCTTCTTTTAAATAATAATTAATCTGAATACTTACTTAATTTATTACAAGTTATGGTGTTTATAATGTGTACTTAAATGTGAACAAATTACCATTTCAAATAATCCTAGGCTAGGTATGTCAGTACAGTCAACGCCACATCAGACTACCTAAACGGTAATATAATATATATTACTGTGCTACCTATACATGTTTATTTGCACCACCAGTGACACTCCGTGTACGTGAGAGCTCGAGCGCTGGTGACCTTGAGCAGAACGTATAAACACTAGGGTTTATACCGAAATGGAATTTAGACTTGTGCCAAAGAAGACGTATGTATATGTTACATAGTATGTTATGAAACGTAAAGTAGTATTAGCAGTTACTCTTTTAAGTAAGTAACTACTAGGGCTTGCAGTCCTGGTACTGTGGAGAAAACAGGATTCCCGGTACTGCGCTAACTATGGTACCGGGAAAACCGGGAATTTCCGGTACTTTTTGGTACTGAATTTTTAACCCAGATGTAACTAACGTTTAATTAATGGATCAATGAGCAAATCAAAATATTACACAAAATTTTTATAATAAAAAAATTGTTTTGCTGATTGCTATACAAGCTGTGGCATCACTTTGTCGAATGGAATTGGTTAGAGGTCATCCGAGTTGAATGTTTTAAATTTAAAAGAGTCTATATACAATGGATTTTTATCTTGAGTGTTTTAAGGTGAGTAAATAATATAAATTCGTCCAAACCGAGACCGTTCAAACGGCGACAGACCCTTCTCCAACGGATGCCCTCGGCCGAGATTGTGGTATTGGGAGACTGCAATGTCCACCACGTCGAATGGCTTGGTTCACTCAAAACTGACCACGCGGTCGTTCATGACTTCGCTTTGGCCTACAGTCTGTCCCAATTGGTAACAGAGCCTACGTGGATTCCAGATGTGGAGGGCCATGCACCTTTCTTATTGGACCTTCTGCTGACCTCTCACCCAGACGGCTATCAAGTTTCTATTGATGCACCACTAGGCTCATCAGACCACTGTCTGATTCGTAGCACTGTGCCTTTCACAGAAATTTCAAAAACGTCGAGTCTGGCATTATAGGTCAGCGGACTGGGATGCGATGGGAGTTTCTTTGCGTCCTACTACGAGTTTGCTTCTCACTGGATGATCTTGATGTCGCCGCAGACTTTATCGTTGATGTGATACTGCAGGGAATGAAAATTTTCAATCCAAACTCTGTGGTTCCCATTGGCGGCAGGTCTCAACCATGGTTTGGTCGTTGGTGCAAAATGGTGTCTCGCCAAAAGTGACAACATTACATGGCCCGGGCTAATGCGGTGTCATCAAAGCATCCAAACACCAGTGTGCTCAGAAAGAGGTACAACTTTGCCGCCAGGTCCTTTAAGAAGGACATTGCCAAGGCGAAGTCATCATTCATAAGTGGAATTGGCGAGAGGCTAGTGCGTCTTCCTTCGGGTACGCGTGCGTTCCGGTCTCTCGCCAAAGCTATCTTAGGGAATTTTGTCAGCCGTCCCTACCACCATTGCACAAGACCGATGACTGCCTTACCCATATTGCAAAGGAGAAAGCCGATCTCTTGGGCACTCTTTTCGCATCAAACTCGACCTTGGACGATAGGAAAAACTCTCCACCAACCATACCGCATTGCGCTAGTTCAATGCCAAACGTCCGGTTCCTACAAAGGTCAGTTCGTAAGGCTCTTTTTTCCCTTGATATCCACAAGTCGAGTGGGCCTGGTGCAGTTCCTCCCATGAGTTGGCGCTGGTTCTAACGCGCGTTTTCCGGCTCTCTTACACTACTGGCGTTGTCCCGAGCTCTTGGAAGACAGCCCTTGTCCACCCGATTCTAAAAAAAAATCGATCGTCAGATCCGTCCAACTACAGGCCAATAGCCACCTCTTTGCTCTCCAAAGTAATGGAGTCCATTACAAACCGCCAGCTCTTAAGGTACCTAAAATAAAACTAACTACTAAGCGATCGCTAGTATGGTTTTCGTCGCGGTCGTTCGGCTGGTGATCTTTTAGTGTACCTTACTCACCGATGAGCGGAGGCTGTCGAGAGTAAAGGGGAGGCACTGGCAGTTAGCTTGGACGTAGCGAAAGCCTTTGACAGGGTATAGCACAGGGCTCTTCTCTCTAAACTTTCATCATACTGGCTTCCTGAGTAATTGTGATCGTGGGTGGCCAGCTTTCTTTCTGGGCGTAGCATCAGCGTCGTAGTCGATGGTTCGTGCTCTGACATGAACCCCCTTAAATGCTGGAGTCTGGGAGTCCCACAGGGGTGTGTGTTAGCCCATACTCTGTTTCTTCTGCATATCAATGACATGTTGCATAACAACAGCATTCATTGCTACGCGATTGTCAGTAAGGGAGTAACGCTCTACACTGGACGAGCTAATATTCCTCGGGAAAGCGTCATCGAGAGCCGGAATAAACTTGTGACTGACACCAAGAACATGTTAAGTCATGTCTTGAATTGGGGCCGACATAACTTAGTCCACTGTAACCCCTCCAAAACACAAGTTTGCGCATTTACCGCGAAAAAACATCACTTCGTCGTACCTCTGAACTTTTGAGGGAGCTCTCCCTTGATACCAATCCGACTATTGGAATCCTTGTCGTCAATGTTTCGAGTGACGTTCAGTTTCGAGGTCATTTGGAAGGTAAAGCTAAATTAGCAAACAAAAAAGAAATTATTTAAATGGAATTATCAAATCATTGGAGTGCGATGACGATGAAACCGTACGGTGTAGAGTACGGGTACATTAGTTACAATTTTTTCCCCAGAAAAAGTACCGGTGACGTTACGGTTGAGAACTGTGGAGACAAAAATTTGGTAACGCTACGAAAGTATGGTTTGCAACTAAGAGCATTAGCCGAGGTTACCGGCAACGACTACCGCAAACGCGGAGCCTAATATTGGCGTAATTTGAAGTTATAACAAAAGTACCGAATTTCCCGGGAAACAAATTCTCAGTACCGGTACTGCGTAAAAAGTCAATTTCCCGGGAAATACCAGGAATTCCTGGGAGCGAGCCCTAGTAACTACCAACCTAGTTAGGTACTTGTAAATAGTAATAATATCGGTAGGTACTTAATAATTGAAGGTGACTAGTAGAGTTGATATTATAATACTTAATTAAGTAAATAGGTACCTACGTACTTATGTAGACATACAGACGCGGGGGGACTGTGTTTTATAATTAGTAGGTACCTAGGTAGTGATGAATGATTTAGTGATAATAAGAGTACCTACTTACCATACTATAATTTAGGAAATACTTTTGCATACTTACCTGAAGCTCTTAATTAATTAATTGTCAAAAAAACACGTAAGGGTTGTGGAAAAAACTTTAATCGTATGATGTGGCCCTAGCTAGATACGCAATTCTATAGCCTATTGTACTTACATCTTAAAAATTACTTTCCTATTATTGTAATTTGTGAACATGACAGGATGATAGATTGATTAACCAAAATGAAAAATAAACAGATAAGTACTTAATCATTTGCAGTTTTTATTTTTAATTAAGAATATGTTACATACTCATCCGTTTACGTTACGTACGTTTTCATCCCATTCATCCAATTCGGATAATTGTAGAATAATCTTATCTGTAAGAAGAACTGCGCGATCTGTACTTAACTACTCAAAACTTGTCATTTAATAATGTTTTGTTGTCAGCTGAGATGTAAAGTAAGTAGGCTAAGGCTGGATTCTACCAAACTGGAATAGGACTTACTCCGAGATTAGTCTATACAAACTCGGCGTTTAATCTAGGTATAAGACCTTATTCCAGTTTGGTCGAATCCACCCTAAGGTACTTAGTTTACTTTTCTGCATTACGTCTTCTTGTATTATGTTCGCCATGTATCCACTATTCCACTCGTCTGACGTGACGAGTGAATTATCAGTCATATAGAGTGTAGGTAGGTATGCCCCCACCCCCGCGCCTGCCCGCCGCCACCGCCGCGCCGCGGCCGTAGCCGCCCGCGTCCGCATAAAGAAACGTACGTTAGCGAAATATTTTATTCGTGATTTAAACAAAATGCACTGTATGTATATTTCTAATTTTTTGTGTGGTATAAAATAGTATTACAAAGGACATGTATGAGCGATACTGTCAATTTTAATTTATTATTGCGTGTGTTACGAGAGAAAAATGAAATGATCAAAGAAGCACACCACTTAACTTTCTAAACTTTGTTCAACATGTATACCACTAACCACTGAAAGTCTTAAATATTATTTCATAAATTTTAAAATTTTATTTAAAGACAAAAAGAGTGATTTTGTGATTTTCATAGTTCCACATATATTATGTTTCTAAACTTTTTACAACACAAAGATAAGATAGTTCTTATTATAAAACACTCAACATTTCAAACTTTAATATTATATACATTACGTTACACGAAATATTATGAAATACCTAAACCATGCCTAAAGCACAGTCATAAAAGTTCTAACTTTTTAAAAGTAGCTCACAATCCACATACTCTATCCACTCAGCAAAAACGAAAAGTTTTAGAATTATCAAAACTTCTTTATAGAATTTAATGTCCCACGACCGGACTAATACTGGCTTAAGCGCTGCGAAACACCACTCACTGGCTTAATGTAGGTATTATTTTTAAGTTTGTTGCTATTAATTTAGTCAATTAGTGATAAAATCTTCCATCACACGTAAGTTTTATTTAGTACTTATGTCACAGATGTTTAAAAATGTTTTTCTTATTATCATTATTATTGTAAACAAAAAGAATGTGTTAAGTATTGAAACTTTGTGTGATACAACATAGTTAAATTTAGTTTAAATAATAAAATTTCATACAAATGGTTAGGATTTCAGGAATGCTTACTTTTATACCGGGGTCAACCAAAGCAATTAGAAAAATAAAATGAGCTACAGAACCCATTAAGAAAAAAGACGCACGCGCACGCTTTCTTGTGACTCCGCCCATACCAGGAGTGGCTCCTAGTACTTTAGGGATCGAAAATTAGACTTAAGTTACCCAAACCAGCTATATTTTTAAATTAGTTAAGTAATTTTTTATTACTATTCAAATTATTAACAATATTATTTTCTGTTTTCTTTGAGCCGACATAAAAGATACAATGAAAACTCACATGGTGACAGATTTTTCTGTTTTCTTATTTTTACTGCGTGTAAACGGGTGAGTTCATTACTCCAATCAGCTGATTGATAGTGTTGTCATAATGTCGATAAACTCGTATTATTTTCAAAAGTATGTGTTCTGTACGAGGAGGAGGAGGCGAGTGAAACAACCGGCGGTTAATAGCACACTGATGTATTGCCACAGATTAAAGGGGTGGTGGTCACAGCCACGCACCGTGGTACACGTACATACATAACAGTTCCAACCCCTATTTGACAAATAGTCTAAAAGAATTTCCTATAATATACTCGGGGACGAGTTCGGCGGACAGGTGTGTCATTTCTACAGTCTGGCACAATATTTGTTACCGCTTCGTGATATTCATCTTCACCCTCAGACAAGATTGCTGGCTGTATGGCAGCTACTGGCGTAATCTGCCGCGCCTCTTCTCCCCGGGAACCATTTCCCACTATATGTCGAGTTGGTGTCGGTGAGGTTAAAGGCGGCATCGGCGTTCGGGTAGGTGCCAGCGTCGTAGGTAGCGTCGGCGGTGTCAGCGACGTCGGCGTCTGCGGCAGCGGTGACCGCGGCGTCAGCGTCTGTTATTGTATGCCCTACACATCAAAATTACGAATACAAATTAATTTCACACGACCTCGCGATGTCTGTTCTAACCTAACAATTTGTTCCAACCAAGTGTGTACGTCACACTGACAGCCGTCTGTCAATATTTGAAAGAACAGTGTTGCCGTTCGGAAACGGTCGTTTTATTCAATACACACCCCTGCCCTGGTCGGAAGGCTCCGATCGCTAGCTCAATCAATCGGGCAAGGAGAGACAGTTGCTGTGGCTTGTCGCGGAATCGAACCGCAGTCCCTTACTCGCCAACTAGCAACTTTACAATGCTGCCATAGCTACAGGCAAGGAGGGCAAGTTATTCTCCTTCAACATCATACTAAATCTAATTAGCCAAACTAAAATAATGTTAAATTATCTTATTCACCAAAGCTTATTTTTTTAAAATTTACAAACATCATTTAGATACACCCGTGCCCTTGCCATTTTGTGCCATTGTCGGAGCGAATAAGTGAAGGTAGACCCTTACGCGACACGAAACGATCCAACGCGACGACAAAGGCTTTCGTGGACAACGAAGAAACTCCCAAGAGGACGGCCTTAGTAGCCAGGCACAAAAAAAAACAGAATATTTACCTACAACCCGGGCGTTGCGAAGGTTGGTCGGTTTTACCGAGAAAGGTCCAGCAAAACCCGTTGCATGCGACCCCCAAGTATGGACGAGACTGAGTGGTTCGATCCCAAGGCAGACCCCCCGTCTGCGGCTGCATGGCTGCATGGGCGAAGACATCCCCTGTGACAAAATAAACACCGGAAGAGCACTACACAAATATGGCTCTTCGAACAAACAATATTCAAAATTACATATTAGGTTACCTAGAACACATCCAACAGACGTCAACCGTGACGTACTGGCCTATTGAAAGGCTTCCCAATCCTCATGGGCATGGGCTTCCATGTAGACCATGGGAGGTTTTTCAATTTCCCAAACTTGTGCATAGTTATGGAAAGAGACACAAACACAATGACTCTAGACTAGACTAATGCGGAGTCAAGTCGTCAAACTGTGTACATAATAGAAAAAAACAAAAATAGTTGGCACTGCCATCAGTGTAGAGCGACCCCAGAGCTGTCTGGGTGCCTAGTAGGATCCGTCTTGGTACACCCGAGCCTAAGAGTAGGTCAATTGGCCCCAGTATGCATGCCACGAAACAGTGTCGGCCCAAAATTAAAAATTTCAAATTTAAGATTTCTTTAAAATCTCCCAAACGCGGCCGCCGCACTAGTTAGCAAAACCGTCCGTGGCTCTGCTCTCGCAAAGGGGCAGGCTAGCTATGGCCTGCCCTGGTCCTCCATCCCCAAAGAAGGCATCCGACTAGTGGTGGGCAAGTGTGTGAACATAATCCTACTAGACGGGGCGTATGCTCTGCCATATTGATGATGCGGCGAGTGGTATTCTAACCGCGTGTACTCGTAGACCGGCGGTGAGAACCGCTGTGGCACAGCTCGATCGCGCTGCTTCACGCTGGCGCGCACAGAGCTCGGTGCAGGGAGGGGTCCTTTCTTCGTATCACCGTCGGGCCCCCGCCCGTGTGATACCCAACTCGCACACGGGCCAGCCGCATGGTAACCTGCAGGCGCGGGGCCCTTCACTGGTCCGCGCGCCAGTGCATGGTTCACCTTCCGGTGTGGGGGCGCGCCTCGCGCATGACTGGGCCTCCAGTCCGCTGGTGGGTGTGTGCTCCACCCTGGAGTACCCCTGCCCATGTAACGCCGCCACCACTGTTGTGTGGTCGGTGAAGCCGCTCCCAACCTGTAGACACACGACAATAGTAAGTGGCGTGATCTGCATGCAATGCAGCGTTGGGGCCTATAGCCAAAGCAAAGGCCGCTGCGCTTTGCCATACGCTGCCTCTTAATTGGCAGCCCTTGCCGGTCCTGGCACCGCACAAAAGCATGGCCTGTATGGCCAGACTGTGTACAAGCCGGGTCCATAACGGCCGCTGCAGTCAGCGCCGCCAGCCGCGCTGTAGTGTGTCCTGGCTGCGGCTGTACAGTGGGATTCGCCTGGCGTCCCGTTAAGTCCTGCGCCCCTGATGGCGGCAGGTCAGGCTGGGAGGTCGCTACGACCCCCGCCTCATCGCCGAGGAACCTTAAAAGTTCCTCTAATCCCGGCAGAGTAGTCCCCCCTTTCTCTGCCGTTTCCCGCTCAAACGGGGAGCGAATGTCCGTTAGCAGCTTATCCAATACAATATGTAACAGTAGGAGCGACCACTCGGCTACTGGCAACCCTAGCTGTCCCAACGCATTACACGCAACGGTGACTGGCGTGAACAGCTGCGTCGTTAAGTCCGCCCGATTAGCTACCTTAGGTAGCGACAACAATTGACGCGCATGTGCGTCTACCAACGACCCTTCTTCCACAGCGTCACCCAAACTTCCTAACTGATGTGTAGGAAGCCTATCAGGTATCCTGGGCCTTCCCATTGGTGGTGGTGTGGATGGTTGGATATCCCCTATCCGTCGCCTTTTAATGTCGCAGGCCGCCAGGACGACATTGTCGTTGATTTCCATAATTTGGGCAAACTCTTCCTCGTATGCCGACCATACCTTTTTTGTTGGACGGTGGAGTAGCCTCCGACAAAACCACCATGGCGGTCTCTACCAAAGACACCCGCTGCTTCAGTTGCTCCGCCCGCTCGAGGATGACATCGTCGCAGCCCCTCCGAGACAGCAGACCTTGCGTGGCAACGAACCAACGCAGCTGCGTCGCCAAGACTGCTTCCGCCATCGCGTTTTCATAAAAAAAAACAAATAACGAGCAATTAGATTCTATGTCTATTAAAACTACCGCCCAATATCACTGTTACGTCAGGTATACAAGGTTTTTTCAAAAGTTCTTACCACACGGCTAACACAGCGCTTAGACGAGCAACAACCCAGGGAGCAGGCAGGGTTCAGAAGAGGCTTTGGCACAGTCGACCAAATGTTCACCTTAAGGCAAGTCATTCAAAAGGCAAATGAATATAACAAGCCACTTGTACTCGCCACGGGCGAGACGTCACTACGAGAGCGAGTGCAGGTCAAGGGGGGCATGCAAGGACTGTGGGAGCTCGAACCACCACACGTCCCTCCATCGACCAGACGGCCCAACGCACTCAGCTCATTCGTCGTCTGCACATGTACCCCCACCACAGCTGAGAGAGCACTCGAGGGAGCGTCCCAGACACAGCAGGCGGCACGAACCCGCACAGGCTAAACAGGTGCAACCCAGCTCTGCTCACAGAGCCAGCCCGCCCAGGTCCGGTTCGCCAGGTAGGCCCCGCGAACGCCGCCAGCAATTATGACTCCCAACTATCACGGAGCACCCTAGCGAAGAGGTAGATTTAGCCCATGCCCAGTCAACCCATGCCCACACAGCTGATACATACTCAGCTCATACAATTTCAGCTGATACTCAATCAGCTCACTCACCTTCTGTGCCCACTGGCACACCCATTTTGTTGCCAACCATCGCACTAAGAGTCGCGGACGTACATGGCCATCTTCACACAGCCAGAGCTTTATTGGACTGTGGCAGTATTCTGACATTAATAACGTCACGCATGGCACGGCTTTTGAACCTGCCATCAAAACCCACTTCTTTAAAAATTACAGGAGTTGGGAATCAGCACAAACATGAGTCAAAAGCGGCAATAACAATAGTATGCCGACCCACTCACAATGATACTCCTACAATCACTGCCACAGCTCATATTTTAAAAAACGTCACTGGCTACCTTCCCTTAGAGAAGGTACCAAACATTTCCCACGTGCTAGGCCAGCCACCCGTGCCATTGGCTGACCAGCTTTACCACACACCAGCCCCGATCGACCTCTTATTGGGGTCGGACGTTCTTGGCCAGGTGTTGGACGGGACTAAGGTCTCGTTGGGCCCGGGCAAGCCCATAGCCTTCGGCACGATTTTCGACTTCGCGTTGATAGGACCCATTGAGGACTTGTATGCGCAGCCGGCGCAGCAGGTTAACTCAGCTCACGTCGTTAGCTCACAACCAGACTCAGCTGAATCAGCCCAGGACATACGTCAGAGTCTGGAAAGGTTCTGGGAGTCTGAGTAGCCCCTGCCTCAATCTCGCACTCATAATGATCCCCTGGAGGAACAATGCGAGGAAATCTTTCGCTCTACCACTACACGCGATCCCTCAGGCAGATATACGGTCGCTCTGCCCTTTCTAAAGGACGCCCCTCAACTAGGTAAAACTCACCCTATCGCATTACGCAGATTCCTCAATATTGAGAAGAAGCTAATGGCGAACCCGTCTCTGCGTTCTAAATACGTCGACTTTATGGCCGAATACATCGGGCACATGGCTCCCTGTCACCCAAATACATTTGCCCATAAACCTCTTTTCCACATCCCTCACCATGGCGTATTTAAGTCAGGGTCGGGCAAGCTGCGCATTGTTTTTGATGGTAGCTGCAAAAGCTCCAATGGTGTCAGCATAAATGAATGCCTACACACAGGCCCCGCCCTTCAACAGGACATTGTGGACATCATCATGTCCTTCAGAACGCATCCAGTCGTTTTCAGCACTGACATCCAGAGGATGTTCAGAAATGTGCTGGTTGCCCCAGACCAGAGACGGTATCAGCTGATACTATGGCGGTCCTCACCAGATCACCTTCTGCTCACCTACGCCCTCAATACAGTCACGTACGGCTTAAGATCAAGCCCATACCATGCAATCCGCACTCTGCTTCAGCTAGCTGATGATGAAGGCCATCGCTACCCTGGAGCCGCTCAGGTTCTTCGCAAGTCTATCTTCGTTGATGACATCTTGTGTGGTCATGACACAGTTGAATCCGCCCAAGCACTCCAGGACGAGTTGATAAGTCTGCTAGACCTAGGCGGCTTTCAGCTCAGTAAGTGGATATCTAACTCGCCTAAGCTGCTCGAGAGATTTCCCGACAACCAATGCGACACGCCCAAGGACTTCGACATGAACCCAGAGTCCACGTCCATTAAGGTCTTGGGTATACAGTGGAGCCCTCAGTCAGACGAGTTCACCTACCGCATCTCTCTGCCCCCCATCACACATGTAACAAAGCGGTCTATTTTAAGCACCGTAGCCTCACTTTATGACCCAAACGGCTGGGTTTCTCCCGTTATCTTCCGCGCAAAGCTGCTGCTTCAGCAATTGTGGCTACTGAAGCTGGAATTGGATGAGCACCACATCTCAGAGGATCTGCCGCTGTTGTCTAGCATTCGCTTCCCTCGGCACGTTTGTGCAAACAAAGGCTCAGCTGCATACTCGCTTCACGGGTTTGCAGATGCCTCTGAAGCCGGGTTTGCCGCCGTTGTTTATCTCCATGAGCTCGATGCCTCCGGAGATACTTTGGTACACTTGATTGTCGCCAAGTCGCGAGTCGCACCAATCAAGAATCGCCTCACAATCCCCAAGTTAGAGTTGTCGGCCGCCACCCTACTCTCCCAGCTCATGATCCGTGTGTCGGTTCAGTTATCGGCCCATATCAGTATACAACAACACATATGTTGGTCAGACAGTACTATAGTCCTGGCCTGGCTCAATACACCGCCTCACCGTCTTCAACCCTTTGAAGCCAACAGGGTAGTCAAAATCAGCTCAGGCTCACCAGAATGTACCTGGCGACACGTACCTTCCGAGCTCAACCCGGCAGATTGCGCAAGCAGAGGGATGTCTGCGCAATCCCTGTCAGCCCACGACCTATGGTGGTCTCCCACGTGGCTTGGACAGCCTTGTGAGTCTTGGCCTGCGATGCCCTTAGCTCTGGGCCATCACGCCCTGCCCGGCCTTAAGCCCAAACACGCCTCGTCACTGGTCACAGTACCCGGTCTTGACTTTGACCTGCTCACTCGGTTCAGTTCACTAGACAAGCTCGTCGGAGTGACAGCTTGTCTTAAACGCTTTCTGCACAACTGCAGACACCACCCAGATTCGCGACGCTCAGGCCCCTTGTACGTCAGTGAACGAAGAGAGGCCCTACTTTACTGGGTGCGCAGTGTTCAGCACAATGAGTTTGCAGAGGACATCCACCGCCTTCAAACTGGCAAAATCTGCTCTGTCAGACTCCAGCGGCTGTCACCTCTCATTAAAGATGAGCTCCTTAGAGTTGGTGGACGACTGTCCCATGCGTCTATCCGATATGACGCGCAGCATCCGCTCATACTTCCCAGCTCTAGCCCACTTGTAGACCTTATCATTGACCACTACCACAAAATACACTGCCACCCTGGCGCTGACACTTTACACGCTATCCTACGCCAACAATTTTGGATATTGTCCGCGCGCCGTATTATTAGACACCGAGTTTTTAAATGCATTAGATGCTTTCGATGCCGGGCCCAGCCGCAAGCGCCCTTCATGGCCGACCTGCCAGCCGATAGAGTTACGCCTCAGCCAGTATTTAGTCAAGTCACGACCGATTTTGCCGGCCCATTCCTCGTTAAATCTAGTACCCTACGTAATGTTAAACTCTTAAAAGCGTACTTTTGTATATTCGTGTGCCTCTCCACTAAGGCGGTTCATTTGGAACCGGTCTCGGACCTCAGCACGGAAGCGTTTCTCGCGGCGTTACAGCGTTTTATAGCACGCCGCGATGCCCCGGTTCTCATCCGCTCGGACTGCGGTACAAATTATGTAGGCGCTAGAAATCAGCTCATTGAAGTACAAAACTTTCTTGCCTTGAATAATGACACGATTGCGCACAAGCTCGCTGGTCAGCACATTACTTGGTTGTTGAACGTCCCTAAGGGACCATGGTTCGGTGCGTTACATGAGATCAACGTAAAATCAACAAAGCAACTTTTATATCGCGTAATTGGCGAACAACACGTCACATTCGACGAATACTCCACACTTTTAGCTCGAATCGAAGCTGTCCTTAACTCTAGACCTCTCTGCCCACTTTCGTCTGATCCTTCAGACGTTGAGCCGCTTACAGCCGGACATTTCATTATAGGCCGCCCACTAACGGCCCTTCCCGAACTATCCGTGGAAGATAGGCCGATTTCCACACGTAGGCGATTCCAGATAGTACAGGCCCTTTCCCAGCGCTTCTGGACGCTGTGGACCCAGTCCTACCTCCACACATTCCAAACCCGCTCCAAATGGTTGTCCCCATCCTCCCCTCCCCGAGTTGGCGAGCTCGTCCTCATCAAGGAGGACAACCTGCCTGCCCTTCAATGGAGACTGGGGCGCATTACTCGCACCCTGCCTGGGAAGGATCAATTACTCCCACTCGGTATAATTCTCCAGGAGCTGGGGAAGAAGCAGCGCCAGCACCAGCTCCAGCAGCACCGGCAGCGTCGTTTGATCCAGTAGGCTTCGTTGTAGACATCCTAGATAAATAAATAAATAAATAAATAAAATCTTTATTGAATAACTTATTTTACAACATATCCAGAATACTAAACATACTATTAGTGACAATAATACACAACTGCCTGAACTAGGTTAATCCTGTTTTCCAGGCAAAAATAAAGGACTAACTAAATACTTAAATTAGCAATGCAAAATACATTTATATTCATAGGGACTAAATAATAATAAACATAAAAAAACCTAATGTATAAATTAAACATTATTTATTTCAAACTAGGAACCTTACTAAATTCTTAAATAATAATGCAAATAACTCTTTTATTCTTTGTGGCTAAATAAATAAATAGCGAAAACAACATTCTATTCATAAACTTAACTACTTAATGTATGAAAATTTAAACAATATTCATTCCAAACTACTAGGTATAAAGAGCAACATTCATTTTAAGACAACTAATAATTTTTCTGTATCCTCGTAGGACATACTGGGAAGGGCTTCTTTGAGTATATTCTTTGTTTTACTGTAGCAGTGATGATATATGCCTAATTTAGCTTTTAACCTTTTATAAAGAAGTGGACCTAAGAACAAGTAAAATCTAGAAGAGAAGGCATGTTTTGTTTTCGCGTTTTGAGGGCAAACAATATCTTTTCGTCTTTTGTTAGTAGTTTCAGTGCTGTATGAAAGTGCGACATGTTGTTCAATGACTGTGTTTAATATAAATAACTGTCTAACCGTTAATACTTTACAGGATTTATAAAGAATGTCAGTGGGGAAGAGGAATGGAGGAAACGTAGAGACTTTTAATACCGCTCGTTGGGCTCTCTCAATGGTTAGTAATACAGTTTTAGCAGTGCCACCCCATGACGTAATGCAGTAAGTAATTATTGATTGACATAAAGTTAGGTAAACTAGGCAAGTTATTAATGTTAAATCCGCAATTGTGCGTAGTTTTTTAAAAACAAATATTAATTTTCGTATTCTACCGCATAAAGCTTCAATATGGTGCCTAAAAGTAAGGGTTTCATCAATTATAACACCCAAGTACTTAATCTTGTCAGTAATAGAAATATCTGAATACTTACACAGAAGATATGTGAGGTCCTTACGTTGGTGTGCATAAAGTTTATGGTTCGTCTGAGCCGATTTTGATTTACGCATAGAAAACTGTATATAATTAGTTTTAACCGCGTTCAGTGTTAGTAGATGTTGCTGGAGCCAGTTATCAACAACATTGAAGCCATGTTGTGCATGTTTATAGACATCTTCATGAGAGTCAGCAGAGAACAGCAGAGCAGTGTCATCAGCATATGATATGATTTTGCCAGCAGTTAATTTGAGATTACACAGGTCATTTATATATACTAAAAATAAAGTGGGACCTAAAATGCTTCCCTGAGGAACCCCAAAGGAAGTACTTTTCATATCAGAGCTGAGAACACTGCCTATTTTTACGCATTGAGTACGCTCATTAAGATAATCTGCAAATAGTTTAAGCTGGGTGCCTCTTATGCCTAAAGATTCTAGCTTTTGCAATAGAATAGGTATTGAAACTGAGTAGAAAGCTTTAGCGAAGTCCAGGAATATTCCCACTGTCCTTTTACCTGTGTCAAGTTCCTGGACTAAATAGTCAGTGAGTTGATGCACAACGTTGGCAGGCGATAGTTTAGCTCTAAAACCAAATGGGCTATCTGACAATAAGGAATGTCTCTCTAAATATTGGACAAGTCTTTTATTTATAATTTTTTCTAATATTTTAGATATTGCTGGCAGTAACGAAATAGGTCTATAATTCGTAATATGATTTTTACTGCCTGATTTAAATACCGGAATAACGACAGCTTTCTTCAGACATTTGGGAAAAATTCCTTCAGCCAAGCATTTTCAAAAAATGTAAGTAAGCGGTGAAACCAGGATGTGCTTAAATTGTTTTAATATTTTATTTGATATGTTGTCCTACCCAACCGCCGAGTTATCTTTAAGGCTCTGGATGATCATTTCTACCTCAGCTTCATCAGTCTCTAATAGCACAAATGATTTTAGATTATTGCTACAGGTTGATTGAGGCTGGCTTGAAGTTGACGGTGATATATCCTAATACGGAAATTTTTCAGCTAGATTTTTTCCAACATTAACGAAAAAACTATTTGCACTGTTCACAGAAGCCAGCTGTGATGAATTCACCTGTAATAATTCTGTGGATGATTCTTGTTGTTTTGAGATATGAGTAACATTTTTTATACACTTCCATATCTTTTTACTATTAGTACCCGCCCTTTTCAATTCCTCACTTTCGTAACTACTTTTGACTTTTTTCAGAAGGGAATTACAAAAATTTTGGTACCTTTTACACGTTGACTGTAAGATTAAATTCGCTGGGTTAGATTTAGCCTTCATATGTAGTTTGTCTCTATGTTTCATACAGCGAATAAGTCCCGGTGTAATCCAGGGCTTAATGTTGTAGTTTTTATTACTTAAATGTATGTGCATTGTATTTCTAAAAATAGCTTGTTGAACATTACTTATTAGGACATACAAACATCAGCGTAATCATGTTTGAAAACTGGGTTAAAGTCAATATTGCATAAATCGACTTCAAGTTTGTTTACATTTATTTTAGATATTGTTGGCGTGCGATTTAATTTAGGTATCTTACAGTTTAAAGTTATTAGAGCAGCTTTGTGATCGGTAATTGTCGAGTTAGTAACTAGTGCTATTGATGGGAAATTCGATTTAAGCATGATATGATCTAAACAAGAGCCGTTTAGGTGTGTGGAAAGCGTGTGCGCGGGAAGTAAGCCATGAAAGGAGCATAGGTTTAGGTATTCCTGAGCAGCGGAATCATTGTTGTCGGGAAGAATGTTGATATTAATATCTCCTATTATTATTGTATTTTTGAATGGTGATAGTATTTGTAATGTGTTATTTAGTGAGTCAATAAATGTATTGGTATTTTTAAAAGAGGGCGCTCTGTACAAAGCTTATATTGCAAAATCTGATCCGATTTTGATTCGTAGCCGATTACAGTCTAAAATATTTGGTTCTTCGACGGTGATAATGAAATTATTCCTAGCATAAACTACTATCCCGTCATTTTGGTTATAATTTACCTTGCTGCTGTACATATGATAGCCTGGAATTTCTGGTAAATTACAATGTTTACTATGTTTACCGAGCCAACATTCGGTTAAAACAAAGATGTCACTTAAAAACACTAAAGTTTGTAACTTCTCAACCTGACTTATTTTCTAAACCTTATAATACATACACACACTCATCGCCGCCTTTACCTTAGCTTAACTTATATCTAATTCTTAAAACTATTTAACCTACTTTATCTACAATCTAATGTTTGTGTCTTGAGGTTTTGTAGAGTGCGTAGTGTTTGTATGATAAACGAACCTTAATGTAACTTAATTCTATTAGTGATAAATTTCAGTCAAGCAATGTAATATTATAATAAATACTATTTTGGCCAGATCGTCTAGTGAATCCGTCGTTAACCGCATCTAAGTAACTCAAGTTCTTTTCCTGAAAGTTTAGTAATTGGCTTATCCCTGTGTTAAGTTATTTTCTCCTGACCTAATTACCTATCCGTCAATAACTAATATCCCAGATATGTGTAGCCTATCAGTGACTCCGTCTGAACTGTGACCTAAATCCTTCACAGCAGCTGCAGGAAAGGAATGGTAACCACTCAAAGATAATCAGATGATAGCTTAGCTTGCAGGTATTATTATTTATTAACAATAGCATTATACATAAAAGTCTTGTGGCAATTTACGGGCCCCAACCGCCGCCCTATAGCGTGCCTTACATCTCATTGTTTAATTATGGCTCCGTCCTGTTGACTTTAATTTACTATTTATAGAGAGTCCACATAACTTCTCAACTTAATTTCAACTTACATTATGAAACTATGTGTTAGGATTTACATTCTTATTATTCCACACAAAATCAATAGAGTTTATCTCAAGGCTTGCTATCATCCAAATATTCTTTTCACATTAAGAACCCAACCTATTTCTCTGATCTTGTGGGGTTTTATTTTAATAAGCTATTACAAGTAACATTATAACTGACTGTCCTTTTGTCTTATTAGAATATTAACATTCAGTTCTATAAAAGGGTGGATAATTTATTCAAAGCCCACTTCAGGCAGTGGCTAAAATAGAATGCTATTAATTGAAGCATAATTACTTTTGTTTACTCATAGTGGCTATTATGAAGATCTTATAAAGCAACAATATTATTAAATTGTACAGACTGCCTTGACAGCATATTGCATCTTAAGTGTCTTAAAAGATGTCTGATTTATTCCATATCCTTGACCTTAGGATGTGAACTTAGTTAATTATATTCATTAACCCAACCTCGTCTCTCAGACTGAGTGATTACATTAATAGCCTATAAAATCATGGTTATTATACTTTTAGTAGGCAGTAAATCAGGTAATTATCCCTGTTAAAAATTAAATCAATTATATTTAGAAGTTATCCTTTACTCACTTAAATAGGTATAAAGCAGACTGTACTATCAGTCTAATTGGTTTAGGTTGTTCCCATCAAATATTTCTATGTTTCATATTATTAGAAGTAAGTACATAACTTATTAGGTCTTTGACCATTAAAGTGAATTCAAATGGTTTAAAGTAGATTGTACTATTAGGCTAATTAGTAGGTTGTTATCAATCAATTATTTCTATGTTTCATATTATTAGAAGTAAGTACATAACTTATAAGGTCTTTGACCATTAAAGTGAATTCAAATGGTATAAAGTAGACTGTACTATTAGGCTAATTAGTAGGTTGTTATCAATCAATTATTTCTATGTTTCATAATATTAGGAGCTCATAGCTTGTAAGGTCTTTGACCATTAAGGTGAATTCGCAGCTTCAACGAAATAACCTAGGTTCCAAACTTTTTTTTTTTTTTTTTTTTTATAAAAGAGGGAGGCAAACGAGCAGGCGGGTCACCTGTTGGAGAGTAATCACCGCCGCCCATGGACACCCGCAAAACCAGAGGAATCGCAGACGCGTTGCCGGCCTTTAAGGGAGGAATAGGTTTAAGGAAGGAATAGGAATTGGGAGGAGGGGGGGGGGGGAAAGGGGCCTCCGGAACCCTCACTGGTCGGACGAAACACAACAGCACCAAGTGCCATTATTTCACGCCGAATATTAGTGAGAGGGTGGTATTACGCCGGGCGAGCCGGCCCAATGTGTGCTGCAACGCAGCGTGGCTCTACCACTCAGTTGGTGTCACTCATTTAGCACCACCCAGGGATCACGTGTAGGGTCTCAAGGGTAAACCTACGGACGCGAGCAACTTTGACCCCCAAAAACTGGTTTTAGTTGTTTAGTTTTAGCTTAAATTTTACCAATAGGTATCGGGATGTCTATTTATAATACATTGGAGAGTAGCAATATTAAGGCCGTATCGTACCCCAGGGAAAGCTAAAAATGCCTGTTTGGTCATTTCATTTCATTTCATTTCATAGAAATCAAACATCACAGTTTGCTTATTTGCTATAACTTATTAGTATTTTTCTTGTAATAGGAAACCAGTCTAGACTCCTAGGTAATCCTATTGGCCTACGGTAACAGATTACGTGCCTAGATAGGTCCTTTCAGCGCTCATAATTCACGTCACTTCATAGTAATTTCTATTTAGGCACCATAACTTAATTATCCCTACCTTTATTAGTCGGAATGAATCCAGCCCCGGCTTCGCGGCCTACATACCTAGTTTATGTACGCACAGCGTGTACACACCGTGCTGTCCCCAACTACCTAATAACATATATAGAGACGCCTACCTATAGATTCCTACAGCCTGCCTCACTTGAAATACCTATATTTTGTCGAACTAACAGTCCCTACTTGTATACCTTCGCAATCTAGGCCCAAGCCACATTTAACTTAATTTCGTGGTGAGTTGTGTAAGTCGAGTCGCCCCTGCAAGCAACAGACCTCTAAGTGAACTAGCAAGACGAGCCAGGATACCCAGTGTGTCAACCTAACACTACCCTGTGTGTACGAAGATAGGCTCGAAATTGGATTTGGTTATACGTGCCTATCTCCAGCTAATTGGTGTATGATCTATCTTCGATTTTCACTAGGGAGACAACTGTCTCTCCCCCGTTACTCTCTCGAATATAGTGTATAATTTAGCGTTGTAATAGATAACGCCGACCTTATTAAATACAGTCAAAAGTCATCCTGACCGAGGTCAGTTAAAATCATATTAGTTTTCGTTGCCACCGTGATGCGTTTCCACTAATATGACCCAGAATACTGCACTCTGTTAACAATTCGAGTTGCGATAACAATAATTTTACTTTAATAATCACTTTCTATTTCACAAACAATTTTAGTTAATATCGCAGCTCGAATAACACTTTGCGCTCTTTAAAGGCTCGGACGCTCGTTTTCACGTATGAGATCGTTATCACCCGGCGACCTTGAATCGAATGCCCGTCTTCCCTACCCTGACGCCAACATCTTCCAAAATCGCCCCACTTCGCCCGACATTCGCCCGCGCAAATCCATTTCCCTACCCTTCAGCCAACCGCTAGCCCTCTCGCCTATGCACATCAACTTCACGTGTCTTATCTTTCGTTACATGCAAACTTCGTGTCGTTCCACGTGGAGATAACATCTCCCCTCTCTTTCTATCATTTTCTCAACTTCTCGCTCGCTCATTGCCGCCGTCCCCCGCGTAAATTCTAGAGTTTTTCCATAATCCAACCAAATCTCTTTAGATAGCCAATATTACATGTTTGAACATCTAGATGTAGCCTTCCATCAACAATTCCCTCTTAATAAACACCCACTCAAGCTAATAATCCCGTATTTAGTAAAATTATAAAAAGTTCCGTATTCAGAACATAGATGGCGCTCGCCTGTATGTGAACCGGTCTTGCCAACTTACCCCATCCTCCGCGAAACTCAAGTAAATAACGCACGCTAGACAGCGCCTATGTCGCAAGGGACGCGTAAAGCGCAGGACAAACACAAGCGGCGTCGGGCGCGGGCGCGGCGCGGACGCGGCGCGGGCGAGGCGCCCGCTCATTCGTATTTCATATGAATTGTATAGAAGCGGCGGGGCGCGGGACATATACATGCGGCGTGGCGCGGGTGGGGTGCTCATACGCCGCGCCCGCGCTTTGCCCGCGCCTCGCACGCGCCTCGCCTGCGCCTCGGCCGACGCCTCTTGTGTTTGTCCTGCGCCTTAGCCAATACCATCACTCTAAGCCATTGCCAACCTAACAATCCTCCACGAAACTCAAGTAAATAACGCACGGTAGACGTCGCCTATGTCGCAAGGGACACACGGAATAGTCCCCGAGAAATTCAAAATAATGATAAGCCCCTAGTTTATTGACACATTCTTACTACCTTTAACGCAAAGCCACTTGTCCACATGTCCATTATTTTAGACTAGTTTATTTTTCCCTTTTCATGCTTATTACATTAATGGTGCAACGCATTAATATTAATTTTAGTGCTACTCCCATATATTCCTTACTAACGGACAGATACCATTCATTCCCATTTATTCTGTACCGTTACAAGTTGTCAAAATTCTTATTTATGCTGCGTATGTTTTGTGTTAGTACAGTTAAAGGATTGTTGTAAGATGATAGATATTGCTTGCACATTTCAACCTCACAAACTTTAGAGTCGGATACAGAATAATTATTTAGGTCCAAAATCAAACTCTCAACCATAATAGGTATTTAAGTAATAAAATAAATGTAAAAACTCTAAAATACAGTAAAATAAAAGAGGCGCTCTTAGGCGCCGACATGTTTTATTGAGTTAATGTACCTACCTTTTTTCAGCCATTTTCCTCACAGGACAGTCAGCATCTCCAGTGATGTGATTGTAGGGCTTTTTAAAGTGTAAACATGTAGCGCACTTTGCTGGCTCGTCCTTCTTCGTGCAATCTTTTAGTGCGTGACCTACTTCGCCGCAATGACCGCAGGTGATGGCCTCCTCTCGGCATGACTTGGCCGCATGGCCATACTGCTGACATTTAAAACACCTGGTTACCAAAGTGAAATCTCTAACAGGGCACGATGACCAATTTATAAAAACTCTATCTTTCACAATTAAGGCCTACCGAATATGTGCCGGGACTTCGATGATATAATTGCAGGTCTCTGCGTCCTTCTTACCTGACTTGTGGCTTAACTTGATATAGGTCAGGAAAGTTTCAAGTGTTGTGTCTAGGAGGTTTTCGGCCAAGTTTTGTTGGTAAATGCAGTTAAAAACTTCGTTGTCCTGCATACCTACTCGAGGGCAAACCGATCACAATGATTCTGGGCTTACGTTTTAGCGGCTCATCCATAGTCAGACCAGATGTCTTCAGTTGCGCCGACTGCCTTAGCTTCTCGATGTCGTCTGTTGTATCAGTGCTGATTATTACACCGCCGTTCTTCGTCTTGCGCAAACCTCTCACGTGCAACTTCATTTGGTGGGGTCTAATAATTTTTTGTACGAGGTTTTTTGTCTCCTCGCTCGATTTCTTTTTATCTGTAGTATAAATGGCTAGAGACTTAATGTTATTCGGCTGAATAAAATTGTTGGCACTTTTCTTAACCATATCGGCGAAGGAAACTGTGCTCGTGTGAGGGTTGGAGGACTCTTCAATACGATGTTTAAGGTCTTGAAGTCGCTGCGAAAGGTCTTGGTTTTCTTTTAGAACATTAATTAAAGTATGGGCTTGAATGGCTTTCAGTTTTAGCGACTGATACAGCACGGCCATCTGAGATGTTCCGTTGTTGACTTTTCGGCACAAGTTATGAATCTTAATTTTCTGATCCGAGTTCAGTTTTCCTTCCGATGCGATAGTGCATACTTCATTGAGGCATTGTTCAATAGTAAGCATCCAGGTTTCGCTGCGCAGCTCGGGTGTAGACACGACTTCCGGAGGATCCTCCTTCGGTTAGCAGGGCGCGGGCGGCGGGCTGCAGCGCGTAAGCGTGGTCCGGTTAAAGGGACTGCCGTCCATTTTTTGTTTAAGTTAAATTATACAAACATTATAAGTTCGAGCAAAATATCACACACAATTAACATTAAACTGAGTGACACAGATAAGTTGCTTCCGTATTATGTAGAGCTAGGTTACGATTTTGCAATTTATTATTTACTTTATTACATTAATTATTGAGCACGTCCGATCACATCAGCGATCCGATATGGAATGATGTTTAGTTCTTCTAACTTACTCCGAACGTCGTGGGTCACCAGTGTAGGTAGGTTACTAGTACCGTACTATGTAGCAACAGGAAGCGTATATAGCAGACAGAAAAGCCAGCGACAAAGTTTCAGCGATTTATTTATAGCAAGCGTAGTAGTACAATGTATACAGTGAACAACTTACATCGACTTTTATACCCGATAACTATTAATAATAATTAAGGTTTACGCTTGACACTTCTACCGGGGTACCGCCCCAATAGATGTGCACGCGTCCATCTTTTTGGGGGACGTTGCCACACGCTCCCCGTCGCTGCGCGCGCCGTTGCTATTAGCTGCGCGGGCGTCCATGTTAGAAGCGGGCGCGGCTGAGGCGCCTACGTCACCGATCACGCCACCCGTGCGTCATACATCATACGATCCTAAGCTGCGTTTAGTCGTACGTTTCGAGCCTATAGAACTTGCGCGCACTCGCTACACTGCCTTTTAAACAATTAACACTACGAGAATAAAATAGAGCTGTCAGAATAGAAAGATTAAAGCCACGGGACTTTCATATTCTTAGTTCGGTTTATACAAGTAACAAATAGGAGAAAGATTTGAGTGTCGTCAGAATGAAAGGTTGAAACCACTTAACTTCCTGTTATTAGCTCAGTTCACACAAATTACAATAAGAGAATAAAATAGATTCCGTCAGAATGGAAAGACTAAAACCACTTAACTTTCCTGTTATTAGCTCAATCAGTTTATAAAAGTAACATTAAGAGAATACAATAGAACACCGTCAGAATGGAAAGACTAAAGCCACTTAACTTTCATGCCGACACGTGGGCAGCATCTCAGCACACGTGGGGCAGCATCTCGGCACACCAGTCTCCAGAGCACTTCACTAAACCACTTCAGACAACGAAATAAGCCCGCTCATGGCTCGACCGCTATATTTATTGAGACTACCCTCACTACTAATGCTGCTCGCTCGATAAACGGGCATGAGTGTTGGCAAATGAAACAAGTGCAGCATCACTTTTCAAATTCTCATAAGAAGTCCGCGTGAGATCTCAGTAAAGTTCCACATCTTTACTGAGGGCTCAAGGGGTTCGGGGGAAAATCATTTATCATTCATCATCCTAATCACCACTCATTATCATCTAGGGAAAAAAATAAATTAAAAAAATGGCGTCGTTTACTTAATTCACCTGCGTTAATGCACCCAGGTGAATTAAATATTCTATTTGTAATCTTAATTCACCTAGGTACATTATGTATACTTTGTTTACTTAATTCGCCGGCGTTAATGCACCCAGGTGAATTAAATATTCTATTTATAATCATAATTCAGCGTGACAGGTGGTGAGCCCATCGCCGCTCTTTGCCGTTGGATATATGTGCAGTGTTTAGTCTGTTTAATGTACCTAGGTGAATTAAGATTACAAATAGAATATTTAATTCACCTGGGTGCATTAACGCAGGTGAATTAAGTAAACGACGGGAAAAAACTAATGACTAGGCAGTATGTTCCCTAACCTTGGCCTGTTTCTTCACGGAACAAATTTATGGACTAGTCAACTGGCAAACGCTCGACCGGTGACAGCGTCAAAATCGCTCATCAAATTCGCTAGGCTACATCGATATCGATAAGCTAAGGGATGTAGAACATACAGGCTTGTCTTAGAATTTTTTTGTTTGATGATAATGTAACGCTTATGTAAGATTAATAAATAGGTAGAAACCACACCGATCCTTTTGAGTTTTAGTGAATTGAATGTCACTTTACTAAGAAATTCGGGTAGACTCCTTGAGACAATTTGAAAAATGAATCAATCGCTTTTTTCACCGGAAGTTCGCCAGGCGAGCACGTTTGTAAATAAGTACTTATAATGATGACGAGTGACTTACCTACCATAATATGATATTGATATGAGACCAAACCCATTTTTCAGCTTATAATATAAATAAATTAAGACTGAAGACCACAAGCAAACGCTTGCTGCCAAGAATTTCTCAAATATTAACAACTTGACGTCCGTCTGTAATGAAATAAGTGATAACACTAAATGTTACAAACCGCGCGAACATTTAAACAGTTTGATCTTAGATGCGAGTACCCACTAGGTAGTGATTAAAACGTTTGCATCTTGTATGAGTACATCGCCTAAAGTAACTCTATGGCGTAGCGGCTAAGGCTTTCGGGTTTAGTTGTCTAACTACAAGAACTATCACATTACTTTTCTAATTGATTATTGTCCTAAATAAAATAAAATAAAAAATATTCCAAGAACATGGTTTTGCTAGTTAAATTAAAACTAATTTTAAAATATGCAAACTAGCGAAGCAATGTACTTACTGTTACTTGAAAGGTAATGCTAGAGGTTCAACTAATGCAAAAAGTCCCCGCCCGCGCCGCACCGGTTTGTGATCTTGCCAGTTAGTTACGCAACTTTCACATTACCGAGCTAAAGGATGGGTAACCAAATAAAAAGCGTCTCGAGCTCCTCCGTGCTTCGGAAGGCACGTAAAGCACACTGCGATTGTATTGGCTCAGGGCTTAAGCCTGTTATAGCCCAGTCTGCCTTAGTGCTGTCGTTCATGTGGGAACGTTCAGGACGTTCATAGGATGACGATGAAGACAACATCGCCTTAATATAGGATTGTTTCATTGTTACTTATTTATAGCGGTAGGTACCGAAAATAATTGAAATTAAAAGTCAAATCATTTATTAAATATATGCCTTCACAGACACAATGACATGATCGTGGTCTCTACGCGACAAGTTAAATATTTATTTATTTTACATTATTTATTTCACTGCCATTCATTATGAGTTGGTTGATAATGTTTCGAAATAAAACATAGGATTATTTATATGTTTACCAAAAATAATTTTAAAACAATTAATTTTATATAATTACCCTAGTATGTTGATAATGAATCAAGTACAACTTTAAGCCATGTTTAATGCAGTTTCATTGTTGGATACGACATGTGGTACACATCCCTTCTTTATTGTGAGCCTGATGCAGCATTAAATATTGGTGTTATTATGATTAACCATGCTTTTTGAAGGTATCCAGAATCTCCTAAGAAATTGGAACAATATACTTACTTATAGAAAATTGTCATACATAAAAAGTTAGTAGGTAGTATATATTTACCAAAAATAATTTAAAAACAATTAATTTTATTTATTTATTTTATATTCACAGGTGAATCGACAGTTCTATAAAAAGTATAACACTGAAAATGTGAAACAGCAAACCATTTACAGATTCACACAAATAAAAATGTGATAGTAACATTACAAACTCAAGCAACAATTACAATCGATTACTTCACAATCGCCAAATTGATAATAACTAAACTTTTACAGAGTATGCTAGATATGGAACTTAATTTGTATTATATGTATAACAAGCCACCTTATGTTAAGCCACCTATTTAAAGAAAAAAACAATATTATAAGAAACACAATAGATGGTGGGTTTATAATCGGATAATAATAATGCAAGTTTATACATATAATTACCTTTGTATGTTGATAATGAATCAAGTACAAATTCAATAGCTTAATGTTATGACTAGTAGAAATTGATATAAGTAGGTACTTAAACATTTTCTATAGGTACCTACTGCAAGTAAAATTAAATATCAAGTAAAAAATAACATTAATGTTGTATTTCTTAATATATTCTTATTTCCTTACCTAACTCTCTCAAAGTCAAAGTTTATTAAATATGAGGCTTCACTTTCTCTTATTGACATTAAAACTATATGTGTATAAAAATAAATACCAATTGTGTGTATAAAAAGGTACTATTTTTTAGTACCTACCTAAGTAAATCTTTTTAATAAAGTACAATAAACTTAGAACTAAATTAACTTTATACTTAATTTTTCCCTATCATATAAACCAAATCACTATTTTATGGGTTAAATATATTTATGGCACACTGTTCCTTTTCTTAAAATAAAAATGTTGTCAACGAAGGTACTGTTTTTTTGTAAGTACATAAGTAAATCTTTTTAAATAAAGCACAATAAACTTAGAACTAAATTAACTTTATACTTAATTTTTCCTCATCAAATAAACCAAATTACTATTTTATGGATAAATATATTTATGGCACAGACTGCTCCTTTTTGTAGAATAAAAACGTTGTCAACATTAGAGCTCCACAAAAAAAAATCATATACTTAAATAACTAAATTCAACAATGCCAAAGCCATGTTCAATGCAGTTTCATTGTTGGATATGACATGTGGTACACTCCTTTCTTGTGAGTCTAATGCAGCATTAAATATTGTTGTTATTATCATTAACCATGCTTTTTGAAGGTATCCAGAATCTCCTAAGAAATTAGAACAATATACTTACTTATAGAAAATTGTCATAGATAAAAAGTTAGTTGGTAAGTACCTATGTATTATACAAAATTGCTTGATATTGTTTTTTACCAAGTAACCATGTTTGTTCACCATTCTGAGGAAGTCCATCCTCCAAATTATGAGATAACATTTAAGATTTTTGAATCGTCGTCTCAAATCTGCAAAACCACATAAAATAGTTTTATCTTTATATCAATACTCTTTATTCTAGCAATTTTAACAAAACTGACATTTCCTGGTAGGTAAATCCCAATAAAATAATAGGCATAATACTTACCTTTATTATGTAAGTAATAATTTATTTATTAAAACTTACCGTTTGAACGTAAGGACTGATATCTTTTCCTATTAAGAAAGATGCTTGTCTGTATAAGATTTATAGGGTATAGTCAATAATTACACCTTACTACACTTAGAGCCTTGGTTTAATACTCTAAGCTACCTGGCAAATTAAATCTTCATTGGAACCTGTAAAACAAATAGGCAATCTAAGTTATAAATTGATAAATGGACTTTATGGATAGGTTACATTTAATATTTATACAAAAAGTCCCTTACTGTTGTCTTATTCTTGACCTTTCTTGTCATGATTAAAGGTACTTAGGTGGATTTATTTGGCCCAAATGTTTGTATGGTTTGAGAGCCCCTACAAATTGTTATGCAGCGATTTGCTCTTCGTTGCGGAAAATGTTGCATGACACACATTTATTTGGTCACTCACATCGCAACAACTATATCAGCACGCAATTCCCGGCAGACCTTAGTTAGATATTTGAAAGTTCGTAAACGAGAACTCCGAGAACTATTCACAAGTACAACAAACTCGATTTCGTTAATTTGCTCCAAGTAACGTAGGGAAACATTTCTTCCTTAGCGCCTGAGCACTTGATTATCGCAGTCCACAATAGCCCTTAAAAGAGCATTTTAAACAAAACTTTCAACACAACACTACTATTCCTTCATCAGCTGATCAAACAATCGCCATTTTGTGTGAATTTTTATCTTCAATGTTTGAGTGATCGCTAGATTAGCGATTCTTGGCTTGTCAAACTGTCAATTAGGTCTATTTTAGCGTAAATTTTACGTCGTAGGTAACTTTTGCTTATGTCAATCCCATACATTCGGTTTATCGTAGCGAAGATTTCGTAGCGTTTAATTTGTTTGCCAATTGACTAGGCCCTCTTGGCGGGAAAGTGAAGCGTCATGTCTTCAGTTTTGTTTTATTTTCCAAAATTTGTGTTTTTTCGAACATTAATGTGAAATAATAGTGGATTATTAACCGTTAAGTGTTTGGGAACGTGCATGAGTGTTGGCAAATGAAACAAAACAGTGCAACATCACTTTTCAAATTCTCTCAAGTAGTCCGCGTGAGACCTCAGTAAAGTCCCACATCTTTACTGAGGACTCAAGGGGTTTGGGGAACATCATTTATCATTCATCTTAATCATCACTCATTATCATCAAGGGAAAAAACAAATAAAAAACTAATGACTAGGCAGTATGGCTCAGACCTTAGCCTGTTCCTTTATGGAACAAATATATAAAAAAAAAAATTTAAAAAAGCACCACATTGTGACTTCTTGGCGGGAAAGTGAAGCGTCATGTCTGCAGTTTTGTTTTATTTTCTAACATTTGTGTTTTTTCGAATATTAATGTGAAATAATAGTGGATTATTAACCGTTAAGTGTTTGTGAACGTGCATGAGTGTTGGCAAATGAAACAAAACAGTGCAATATCACTTTTCAAATTCTTTCAAGTAGTCCGCGTGAGACCTCAGTAAAGTCCCACATCTTTACTTAGGACTCAAGGGGTTTGGGGAACATCATTTATCATTCAATTTAATCACCACTCATTATCATCAAGGGAAAAAAACAAATAAAAAACTAATGACTAGGCAGTATGGCTCAGACCTTAGCCTGTTCCTTCATGGAACTAATATAAAAAAAAGCACCACATTGTCACTGTCATTGTCATCATCATACTGATGATGCCCAATTGCCCACCCAGCCAGGTTTTTCAAAAGTTATTTCCTTTCGTAAAATGTGTTAGGTACTAACGATTTTATTTACCAACGGCACTCATAAAAAAGCAAAATGGGGTCACGACAAATAATTGAAAAGTCTTTGACAATGCTAAGATCACTACCGCGAATTTCACTTAGCAATATACGTGATAACCCCGGCTCCAAAAAAACAGTAAGTGTACCTACTTGTGCACTCTGATTTTCGTTATTGAAAGGAAAATTTTATATATTTTTATAAGCCAGCGCCAGCCACTAACATATCATACTGCTACGTACGAATAATTACCCCTATAATTGTGTACCGTTATCTGTGTTTGACACACTTGACGCTATTAATAGGAATTCTGGATTTGGATTTAACATTTAGGCTAAATTTTTTATAGCAAAAGAGAGGCCGAGGGCAACATGGAGGAGACACACATGGTTCCGGTAGTAAGGGTTCTGGTCAAAGGCAAAATTACATGAGGCTTGGCTATGAAACAGGAAACAATCCATTCTACTTAAGAGTTCCACAAGAACATTACTACAGGGGACATCAGTGAGTATACAATTTTGTTACAATAACTTTATTGTTAGTAAGTACTAACCATGAGTAGTTATTTTTAACATCCCTAATATTTTACAGCCACAGAAGACAGTATCCACCTTTATCATTATTAAAACTTCAAGAAATAATTGATAAGGACCGTTTAGATATCACTAAACCTATAGATGTTGCAAGTATTGTAAAGACAGGCCTCTACAACTTCTTTCCTGACAAAAAACAATTCGGCTTAAATTTAACAGATGAAGGAGCTGATATTTTTGCCTGCAAATTAAACATTGAAGTACAATGGGCTAGCGAACAGGTCATAGCTTCAATTGAAAAGAATGGAGGTGTTATTACAACTGCATATTATGATCCCCATAGTCTTTATTTACTTAAAAATCCAAAGAAGTTCTTTGAAACTGGGCAAGCTATTCCGCGAAGAATGATTCCTCCGGCTGATGCAATTGAATATTACTCAAGCGCCGAAACTCGTGGATATTTAGCAGATCCGGAACAAGTGTCACATGCCAGGTTAAAATTGGCTCAAAAATATGGATATGAACTACCTGATCTTCAAAATGATCCTAATTACCTTATGCTTTCCGAAAGAAAAGATCCTAGGCAGATTTTCCATGGCTTAGAACCGGGATGGGTTGTAAACTTAAAAGACAAATGCATCCTCAAACCAAAAGATGAAGAGTTGTTAAGATTTTATTCTTTGTAGAAAGTAGATGAATAAAGTGTAAAACTGTTTAATAAACATAGATTATGTTATTAATGACTTTTGAATTTTTACTGGCTATAAAAGGATATAATAAATTCTTTAAAAGTGGTAGGCTAATATAAATCTGGTAACTTATTTAAAGGTAAAGGTAACATAAAAATGGCCTGACTATCTGCCTCTTTTTTTTAAGTGGGTTACAGTATCTACCTCTTTAAATTTTTTCAAGACTTGTTTATGTAGACAACAAGTACCAGGTTTAAAATAAATGCTTTGTGTTCAATTATTGTGTAAGACAAGACAACAGCCACTTACTACTGGTATCCGTCAGAATGGCGGGTGTGTGACTTCCAAATAGATCAAAAATAAACTATGTAAATGTACGGAAAATTTGCGTTTTTGTACTGAAAAAAGTATAAATGTACGTTTATGTAAGCGTAGCAACAATCATTTTAAAGTGAGCCGCTATTGTGATGTCAGGTTGGCGGGTGAATTCTTTTACAAATAACTTTTTCTAAATTTAACTTTAGGAAGAAAATGTACGTCAATTGTACTTAAAGAAACACTATTTAAAAACTTCTTATATGTTATGAAAGCTCTGATATTGTAAAACGTGTGTGAGCTGCTACCCTGACGTTAGAATGGCGGGTTGTTTCTAAACCAATCAAATTATTTTGATCAACTAAATAAGAAATAAATGTACTTATTATGTTCTTGACAGATTAAAAAACAAAATTGGATGATAAATTCATAGCATGATTTAATCAATTTTATAACATTTGACCATACAGGGTGGAAAGATTGAATGCCACATAAATGGCAACTACCTTAAATATTGAAAATAGCACATTCTGTGTAAAAGAGACTTTCCTATATTTATAAAAACAATAAATTCTGTAATGTAACAATTACCTTTAAATTTGGTTTTCACCCGTCACGTGAAATGCACAGCAACTACTTTAATTATTGGAAACAGCAAATTGTACGCACTGGAGACATATTTATTTTGAATTTCTGAAAAAACGGCTTTCTTAACCGGGAATCAAACCGATCAAATGTGGTAAAAATAACATGCCGTATTTTACATTGACCTAGAAGTATAGACAAGAACGTTCATACAAACCATTTGTTCAAATTCTGGAATGAGAGACCTAAAGTTCGCTGCAGCGCTTAAACATTTAAATGTCGTATAATCAACAGACAGACATTGCAGCGCCGCAGCGTCAGGTCAGATCGGTCAAAGACAACGTAGTGTGTACCATTATGGCGTCCCAAATAGATATCAATAACAATAATTGAAAAAAAAATCTTTTCTATTATAATAATACGATATAACTACATAATAATGACTTGAATAACAATTTATTTCACTTACTTGACAACTGAATTGTAGTAAACGTCTAAGTGTACACTTTGAAAAGAAATAAATAATTATTTTCGCCCCTCCGCACGTGCGAATGACAAAGCCACACTAAAGCAAGGTGCCGAGTCGACTCCGCAGATGAGTGGAACATACCTAGTGCGTGTTCGGAAGGGCCTATCTAGTGTAATGTATATATCGCTGGTATTTTATGACGCAGATCGAACGGGTCTTTCATAATCGTATTAGTAAGTTCAAAGTTCTTTATTGCGTTCATGTTGTACATAAATAGGAGTTAAAAAAATAAAATAAAAGAAACAAACATGACCCTGCAAGGGCACAGCAAGTACATAATGTTAATATATTAAATTACATTATTACTACATTATTATTATTTTATTATCATTATTATAACAAATTCTAAAATCTACATTTAAAATTATAATTTATACTAAAAATGTTTAATCCAATTACTAAAATAAAAAATAATTCTATCATTAACAATGTCAAAAATCCATTATTTTATAAGTTATTCATCCAAAAACTCTTGCAGCGAATAAAAACACTTGTTTTTTAGGTATTTTTTTAAAATTATACTTTAAATTTAATTGAATCCTTTATGTCTTTGATTTCACACGGTAACTTATTGTAAATTTTCACACACATTGACAAGGGGCCATTTCGAAACATTTTATAATTGCAGCTAGGTTGGGCTAATTTATTTTGTAGTCTCAGATTTTGTGGACGGCTGTGATACGGAAAGAAATCAGGGTGCTTCCTAACAAATTCACAAGTGGCAAAAATGTACAGGGATGGTAATGTTAATACGTCATATAGATGGAAATATGGTTTGCAGCTATCCATAACTGATAAATTTCCCAATACTCTTATGCATCTTTTTTGCAGTCGGAATAGTTTGATTACTTCTGTACTATGTCCCCATAATAATATGCCATAGGTTAGCCATGAATGTGCATAGGCGTAGTAAGCACTTTTTGCTGATTTTAAGTTTGTTAGTTTTTTAAGTTCTTTTAGTGCATAAGAAAATCTAGATAACTTTATTGCAACCTTATTTATATGTTCTTTCCAATTTGTATTATAGTCTATGCTTATTCCTAAAAGGGGGTAATTATTTACTTGTTTTAATTTGGTATTGTTAAATTTAAAATTAATATCTATTGGGTTTCTTTGACGAGGTCTAAATTCCATTAATTTTGTTTTTTTTAAGTTAATTTGTAAGTTATGCTCTGTTATCCAGATATTTACTTTTGACAATGTGTCATGTATTGTATTATTTATATTATTTGTTTGGTTACTTTCAAAAGGAATCACTATAGATATGTCATCCGCAAACAAAGAGCAAGGTACATCAATTTCATTAGGCAGGTCGTTTATATATATTAAAAATAAAACGCATCCAAGCACACTCCCCTGTGGGATTGACATTTCCACTTTCGTTTTTTGAGACCGTATGGTTGTTGTGTAACCTGACTTACTGTCGTGATGTTGTATCTCTACATACTAACATCGGTTATTTAAATATGAAGCAAACCACTTATTAGCGATACCTCTCACACCTATCCCTTGGAGTTTAGAAAGCAGTATATTAAATTTAACTCTATCGTATGCTTTGCTCATATCAAGAAGTAAGCCAATAGCACGCTTTTTTTTATTAATTATTGAAAGGACGCTTTGCATGTAATTGTATACGGCAAGGGTTGTAGATTTATTCTTTCTGAATCCATTCTGTCTTTCATTGAATATTTTATATTTTTCACAAAATGAGTACAGACGATGAGACATCGCAGTCTCGTATATTTTGGAAATGGTTGATAACAGCGCAATGGGTCGATAATTAGTTAAGTCATATTTATCGTCTTTTTTAAATAATGGCTTTACTATTGATATTTTTAGCAAATCCGGAAATGAACCATTTTTTAATGATTGATTAATTAAAACTACTAATGGTGAAGCTAGTTCATCTGCACATTGTTTTACAAGTAGGTACAGGTGGCAGCTCATCGTGGCCAAAACTCTTTTTATTTTTTAACTGCCTGATAATGGCACAGACTTCTGTTGCGTCGACTGGCGATAAGAACATCGAATTAGAAGAAGGATTAAGGACGGGCCGGCCGGCCGGTATGTGCTGCAGCGGTGAGCCATGCGCGTCATTGCCTTTTCCTACTGAGGAGAAGTATGTATTGAACAAGTTGGCAATTAGAGACGGATCCTCTATAACAGTATTATTTTTTCTTAACTTTATATTGCTCTTTGTTTTATGTTTGATTTTATTTGTACATTCTTTTACAATTTGCCATGTAGTTTTAATTATGTTGTTTGTATTTTGAATCCGTTTTATGTATTGAAGTTTTTTTGATCGTTCTACGACTCTTTTAAGTGTCTTCTCATATTGTTTATAATATTTATTTAAAATGGGATTATTATTTTTAGATAAAAATGACTTCAGCAGGCGCTTATTTTTACATGATGTTTTTATTCCAGTATTAGCAGTAGTAGTATCATGAATTAAATAAAGACCGTGAGAACTAATTAAAACACACAAAAGAAAACATTAATAAACTTACTAAAACCTTGATAACTAATCAAATTAGTTGTTCAAATCGAGCTCCATTTTCTCGTTTGCAATTTTTTTTTATTGTGTGATAGGCTTGCATTTGGCCACTATCCCACCTGATGGTAAGTGATGATGTGGCCTACGGTGGAACATGCTTGCCTAGAAGTAACCTGTTCACTCGTGATTTGAAGACCCCAATATTGTACCTTATAGGAAACACCGACTGGCAGGGAGTTCCACAGCTTTGCAGTAAGAATGATGAAAGTAGACGCAAAGCGCTTTGTACGCATAAGCGGAATCTCCACAGTGAATCTATGACGTCCCTTAGTATGTCTCGTTGTCCTATGGTAGAAAGGGGATGTAGTAATTAAATCGAATAATTCCATGGCACACTCTCCGAAGTGCGACCTGGCGCCTATATTCTAAGCTCTGCAGTTTGGCGTCAAAAAGGTTGTCATCGTTGATGAGCTTTCTGGCTCTCCTGTCAATCGACTCCAGTGCCCCAAGTTGGTATTTAGTGGATCCGTCCCAAAGGTGAGAATAGTACTCCATACACGACCGGACTTGTGCTTTATATAAAGTAAGCAGTTGTCCCGGTGTGCAGTACCTTCTCACCTTTGAGAGGATACCCAGCTTTTTTGAGGCAAGTTGTGACTTTAACTCCAGGTAGGAGTTAAAGTTCAGAGTAGATGACAGTGTCATACCAAGTAGCTTGAGATGGTCATAAATAGGTACAGAGACGTTTCGGAAAGTAGGAGTCATGGTGAACGGACTTCGTTTAGCGGAGAATAGACACGCCTGTGTTTTGGTGGCATTGAACTTGACCAGGTTCGCGTCACCCCAGTCGGATACTTTCTTCAAGGATTTGTTCAAACGCTCGACCATGGCCTCTCTCAGAGACCGAATCTCAGCTCCACTAGTACGTGCGCTGGATGTGTAACTCTTTAGGACAGTACTGTCATCTGCATACATTTACATACATAAATTTATTCTATTGAGGAATTGACTTTTCGTAGCTCTTCGCAGTGAATTGTGGTGAATATTAGTACCTACTTAATAATTAAAAAAGTAAAATTTTTAAACACTGAAAAAAACGACAACCTCCGGCGGGCATCGAACTACGCACCTTCCGCATTCCGGGCAGCTGCTTTAACCACTTGAATACCGAGGTCTGGTTTTCACGACGTCGAAATTTGTCAGTGCTTGATGCTTATGTTTTTAGTCAACATTGGTTCATCAAATCTTAGAAGTTTTCACCTCTGAGATCCGAAAGAAATATTTTTATAAATATTTGAGCATTCGGTTAAGTTGATGCTGCGTTTATTGATTAATATATTTTTTTTATATATTTTGGCGTTTTACTAACGCTTAAAATTACTTAAGTTAAATTTTTAAACACTGAAAAAAGACGACAATCTCAGGCGGGAATCGAACCACGCACCTTCAGACGCATGCACGAGTCTCTCAGAGGTGAAAACTTCTAAGATTTGATGAAGCAATGTTGACTAAAAAACATAAAACGTGTGAAAACCAGACCTCGGTAGCCAAGTGGTTAAGGCAGCCGCCCTGAATGCGGAAGGTGCGTGGTTCGATTCCTGCCTAAGGTTGTCTAAAATTTTACTTAAGTATATTTATGAGTTAATAAAACGCTAAAATATATAAAAAACAATACTTATTTAAAAATTCAATTCCTCAATATAAATAAAAAATCCATATTTGCACCATTTGCACTGTTTATTTTTCTCTAAAATTAAAGTAAGTCTCCATTCCGTACAATTTTCTATTTCCTATAATTAAAGTAGTTGCGGGGCATTTCACGTGACGGGTGAATACAAAATTAAAAGGTTATTGTTACTTTTCATGACCTTCCGTTATTTTGATTGTGTTTGTTATTTAGAGAAAAATTAGCCTTATCGGTAACCCTTTCTATTTGCATCATAAAATACGGCATTTAATTTTTTTGTCGCATTTGACTAAGTAGTTCGAGTCCCGCTTAAGACACGATTTCTCAAAAATCCATAAATGCAGAACTTATTGTTTTTATAAATAAAGGAAAGTCTCCTTTATACAGAATGTGCTATATCCAATATTTAAGGTATTATACTTAGATTATTGATTGGTCTCGCTGCGACGAGCGCAGCGAGACCAATCATTCATCTATGGTATTATAGTTGCCATCCATGTGGCATTCGATCTTTTTATCCTGTATGGTCAAATCACAGACATGGGTCAAATGAATAAAATTGATTAAGTAAATCATGCTATGAATTTATCATCCAATTTTGATTTTTAATCTGTCAAGAACATAAGAAGTACATTTATTTGATATTTCGTTGATCAAAATAATTTGATTGGTTTAGAAACAACCCGCCATTCTGACATCAGGGTAGCGGCTCACGCACGTTTTACAATATCAGCGCTTTTATAACATTAAGAAAGTTTTTAAATAGTGTTCTTTTAAGTACAATTGACGTACATTTTCTTACTAAAGTTAAATGTGGAAAGAGTTATTTGTAAAAGAATTCACTTGCCAACCTGATATCATAATGGCGGCTCACTTTAAAATGATTGTTGCTACGAATACAGAAACGTACATTTATACTTATTTCAGTACAAAAACGTACATTTTCCGTACATTTACTTAGTTTATTTTTGATCTATTTGGAAGTCACACACCCGCCATTCTGACGGATACTACTACTGTCCTTGAAGATACCAAGCAGTTATGTAGGAATATATTAATCAGGAAAAAGTTACTACTCTACTAAATTGTACCAGTCCACGAGGTTTGTAGCCCTCTGCTCTGCTTCTCTTACAACCATGTCTTCTGCGGCCCTGTGTGAGATTGCTGCACAAGATGCATAAACATGCATAAGTCGCATTAACGTGACGATTTGAATTTTCGATATTATGTAGCGCAGCGCAAGACTTGGGACAAGTTTATTTGGAATTGGCTATTTGTAGCGATGGGTAGCTCGTGAGCGAGTTGTTAAAAAGAGCTAGCTCACCTTTTCTAGCTCAAGGTATACCTATCAGCTCACTCCTGTTCAATTTAGCTCAGTGCTCATTTCATCGGAATATGTCGGCTCGGAATCGAGAGCTGCTCGACTCGATATACTAAAGGGTTAGGTCGTCGCAAAGGGGGAGCAGGACAAAATTTTCTGTTGATTTTTTTAAACGTAACTGGTTCACAGTCCACAGACCACATGCGGTCGTAGACGGAGAGTACTATCAGTCCACAGGCCATATGTGGTCTGTTCGTCGATACAATTTTAAGGCTTTATAGAGCTGTGGACGTAGATGGAACGGCGTTTATTGGCATGGACTTGACAGGACATATCCTATAGAACCTCGGACCAAATTGTGATATTTGGTCCGAGTATAGAACACAAAAAGTGCTGGGACATGGAGAAAAGTTGTATAATTTTCTGAGAAAATGTTATTTTCTGATATTTTTTTTTTAGACTGTATACAGACTTTACTACATTTTATTCCTATTTTCGCTATTTTTTACTAACTTATCGTGGGAAGGTAGAAAAAAACAGACGGAATATGAAACAGAAAACTATTTATTGAAAAAAAAAATATTTGAAAAAAATTGGTTGCCTGTAAAGTCGGTATACGGGCGAAAGTTTTACGTGACAACGACTTTGAGTGGTAAAATAATTTTAATGTGAATATTCATTCGTATAGTAGGAAGAAGGATGAAATAATAGTAACAATTTAAAACATTTATTTATAAAAAGAATTATATTTAAAACAAATATGCAGACCGATCATAGTTGAGTGGGAGAGAGACGCAAGGCATTCGGCGGGCCTCTCTCTCGTTCGGTGACTCATCGTAACGTTACCGAGCGTTACACTTTTTCATAAGTGACTCCCAGCCGCAACCTAATTTAAGACGTTGTCACGTCAAAAAGTAGGTACCTACTTGAAAATTTTTTTTATCTTACAATTTTACATGTTGCTATGAGCTTTTGTAAAACACTGTAGACAGTATGGTTTTGTACAAATATTACATATTTGTGAAACTCTTTTGCTTTTCTTCTCGTCTGTGGACTTAGGAGGAAGTTTTTAAGTCTCTTTTGTTCTAACGAGTCCATAGACCATTAAGTGGTATGTTTAAAAAAACTACATTTTCGTTATATATATTTAATTTACCAAATATATATATTTACCTGAACCCCTAGATAAAAGCTTTTAATGAAAAAAATTAATTGGACGTGGGGGGTTGTTTCCTATAGTGAAGCTTGGACTGTGAACCATTGAGATAAATGAACTAGAGAAGACGTCCCATACAATAAATGTGCAGTTGTGCACAACTACAATGATACTTGTACCGTGGTGCGTGGTTTACCTAGTTGTCATAGAAATGTCTAAGCGCGCAGATGCGACACACTATTCATACTTACAGTTTTATTACCGAGTTGTAAAATTGTAAGATAATGTTGTTTAAATACTAACATGTTAGTTTTTATATTTATTGATTGTTGTTAATTGTAACATTGAAATGAGAATAAGTTAATGAATGCCAAAAAAATAAGTAAATAATTTAGTTAAAACATTAATTCATAATAATAATATGTAATAATCTTTTTCAATTATTTTAGAAAAAAAATATTGTAGTAGGTACTCTACGTATAAAAATATTACTGAGTATCAAATATTCAGATGCTCAAATTTTTCAAGCATTATTGAGATGAGATTAAAAATCGTATTTGAGTCCTGCCCGCTTCATCTGAATTACTTATTTTACTAGTTTAATTAGGTACTCACAGCACATAAAGTAAAATAAAAAAGTCGCGTTCCGATTTTTTATTTTAAATTAGGACACGATTTTTGGAAAAAATTATCCTTGACTCCTATTAATCACAATTATATCGGCAACGTTATCTTTCTTGAGTGATTGAAAACCACTTTTCTGTGAAAAGAAGGCATTTTTTTTAAATCTGAGACGTCTATGTCTAGTCACCCCAATCGCTGGGAAGTGACTAAACAAAGTGCAGCAGGTAAAGAATAAACAGTTCTTCCAAGTTTATTGCACCGTAATGGTTAGTAACCTCTACGAGTTTTTGTGACAGACAATGGGAGTGAAATTGTGTATTATTTGACAACATATTTCTCTTTAGCCATATAATAGACCGATAGCGCTAGGCTATTTTGGGGTCAGGTCGGTAGGTGTTTGTGGGGCTAAGGGTCCGAGTCGGAGCCAGATTCGTGGGCGGTTTCTGGGTCTGAGTCGGGGTCCGGGCTGCCGAGTAGGATAAGGCGGGATAAGGTGGTGGAAGGCCGCGCTATTTGTTGTGTGTTTGTTTGTGGTGTTGCCTGTTTGTGGTGAGGCGCTTGCGGAAGCAAGCGCGAGTGGGGTTGGGCTTTGGTGTGGGTATGACTATACCTCCCCAAAAGCCCAAGGGTCGGAGGAACAATGTGTCTTTGTCTTGTGTTTGTCCTGTGCTGTCCTTGTATCTGTTATTTTGGGGGATCGCGTGCCCATTAGAGGGTGAGCACGCTGTTTTGTGTTGTGCCGTGCGCGAAGTTGCCCGTGTGTCGGCGCGTGACCGCTTGCGGTCATAGGTTGGCACACGGGCGACGGGGTGACCGTCGCGGGTTAATCCCTAGTGGTATATACCGCGACATCCACCTCAGCTTTCAGCTTCGGATTGTTGGGCCCCCAGGGGTTTAGTGGGTATTCCCCTCCGTCTCGCCCTCCCAGCCGGGACTTAGCTCGGCAGCTGACCTGGAGCCTCTCTCCTTGTCAGTGGGTGCGGAAAGGCGGACGGGCGAGTCCCACATAACTGGGTGCCTCTTCAAGGCCCCGGTACTCGTAATGAGTTCCCCTGGGAAAAAAAAAAAAAAAAAAAAAAAAAAAAAAAAAAAAAAAAGGCTATTTTGGGGTCATAAGTTTAAAAAATTCTAAAGTTACTTTTTTTCTTGCTTGTCGATACAGTCGTACATAAGAAGCATAATAGTGCGTTTTGTGTCACATCTGTCACTTGCATTTTCAGCAATTCGATGTTTTGTGGTTGATTCTTTTTATTCAAAGCAGAAGTGACAAAATTAATTTAAAGTTTAAAATAATTATGGTATCATATCCATGATAGCCTGCGGAGTGTGCAAACACAGTTTGTGTCATCTTCGTCCAGTGCAAACTGAATTAGGGTCAGTATGTAAAAACATTGCAAACAAAAAATTACAATTGATTAAATAACTATTTCCTATACGCACGCACACACGTTCGTTCGGTATGATTTCTTTCATGTAAATTACATACCTATCATATGAAGTATTGATTGACTCTTATTTATCTCCGCTACGTAATTAACAAATGTGTACCTACCTATAGAGATTACAATAATGACGCGCTAATTTTGAACAAAGCGCGTCTGCAATCCCATTACCTACGAATGGCAATGGTCATAATGTGGTCAATACTTTGCTCTGATGCTACGGCCACACTAGACGGCGAAAATACTGGTTCCGTTTTCGCGATAAAAACTTCGTGTTCCGTTGTCGCGATAAAGCTTAGCCACATCAAAAAAAACTTAGCGACCGACGCCGACGTCGCGATAATCTTGAACTTTGTCGCGTTATTGCAATTTAACTACCTAGTGGTGGGTAATATATTCAAAACATATATCGATATTTGATATCGGATTATTAAACTATGGTAGGAACATAATTATATTTAAATATCGGTATCGACCATATCAGCGGACTATTAAAAATTCATGCAATATTGTGTTTTTTCCACTATTTAGTTTCAGAACGCATCGAATCGATATTGAATTTTGATGCAATATAGTAGTTTCTTTTCAATAGATTTAGACGACTCAGTCAGTTTACCCACGTTCTAAGTGAGTGAGTGCCTATTAATTAAGAGATATTTATTATTATTTGAACAAAATAAATACAAGGGTGAAAATAAAAGACGATGGTGGATGTTATCTATCTATACACAAAAATCGGACAAAGTTAGTACTTTTATATTGTTTAACTTTGCATAAGTTTGCTAGTTTTTAATACTAGTTTAATTGTAATATTGATTATTTGCTTACAAATAAAAACTTTTTAAAATGTGTTTTAAAATTGGGAATAGGAAGGTTATAATTTTTTCCTAATAAACTTGGAAAAGAGTTTGAATAACTATTCGCTAGTTATTTTATGTACTCTATGGATTGGTCTATGGTTTTATTTGTTTTGCCGTCACTTTGATACTTCAGGTGTAACAACTAACTTTCGTTCATTTTAAAATTGTTGTTACCACTTAATTCTTAGGAGAATTCATTTGCTTTAATTTTTATTTTAATAAAATTGATAACATATAAAAGTTAATATTTAAAAGGCGGTTTGATGGCCGGGTGGTCTAGCGGTCAGCGCCAAATGCTTGTGTGGTGAGCACGAGCATGTGTGACCGAGGCATGAATGTTTATTAGTATTTATGTATGTTTGTTTATCCGTTATTCAGTCACCATAGTTCGGGATATGCTTAGTTTGGGGCTGAATGATTGGTGTGATAGTTGTGATTTTTTTTGTGATTTGGGTCTTGGGGGTTCCATAAAACCGGTTCTAATTCGTAATATTGTATTACTTCTAATACTTTATCGAATCTAAATCAATCCATAAATTATCGAAACCGAATAATTTCGATAGTCGTATTTGCAATACATTCACACCTCTAGTTGTCTCGCAGTCAACTAAAGTGTGCGATGGAAGTATAACCGCACAAAATTTATCGCGACAAAATCTTTTGATGTGCGGCAATTAACCGACAGCGGCGCGTTAATGCTACGGCCACACTATTTTCAAGATTCGCTTTGTCGCAACACGTCTGGCCAAACACTTCGTCTTAACGCGATGTATCATTGCGTTAACGCGCTGCTGTCGGTAAATTGCCGCTCATCAAAGAATTTTGTCGTGATAAAGTTCGTGCAGCTACACTTTATTCGCACACTTTAGTTGACCTAAGAGGAGTTGACTGCGAGACAACTAGAGGTGTGAACTCTGTGAACGTGTTGCAAATACGACTATTGAAATGATTCTGTTTCGATTATTATGGATTGGAGTAACGATAAAGTAGTAAAAGTAATTAAATATTACGAATAAGAACCGGTTTTATGTTACCCCAAGACACAAAATACAAAAAAAATTACAACTGTCACACCAATCATTCAGCCCCAAACTAAGCATAACCCGAACTATGGTGACTGAATAACGGATACACAAACATACATAAATACTAATAATCATCCATGGCTCGCTCACAAAATGCTCGTGCTCACCACACAAACATTTGTCGCTGACCACTAAACCACCCGCCCGTCAAACCGCCTATTTGTGCAACCCCGTCCTATTACTCTGCCTCCTCAGTGAAGGTAATTGCCATAAGCTTGGTAATGTCCGTGAGGGCGAAGAGCCTAAAATTAACTGGTTTCGGGTAGGCCGATCCCAGAAGATTCATTCTTTTCCTGGCAAAAGAGTCGCAGTCACACAGTAGGTGCTGCATGGACTCCGTTTCCCCTCCACATGCCCACAAATGCAACTAGCAACAGACAACCTGTGCAAGGTTGTCTGTTGCTAGTTGCATTTGTTTTATGGCACAGTGCCCAGTCAGGGCACTGGTGATTAATCGGCCTGCCTTCGCCTATGAAGGATTTTGAGTGTCTTATGCCGGGTAGCTCTTTCCATTCGGTTCTATGCCTGTTTTGGATGTGGTCTTTGAAGGCTTTGTTGATGGTACTCGATGCTAGTGCCACAAACAGTTCAGAACCAATATATGGGGTCCCTGAGCCCTCCCTAGCAAGTGCATCGGCCATTTTATTACCTTAAATTCCCATGTGGTTCGTTAAAATCAACGTATCCAGATCAACCTCACCCTGTTGTGCCTACCTAGCTTGTTTAAGGCTTTCGTGGTTTCAAGCACAAGGCTGGAGTAGATTCGAGGCGATATAAGTGACTTGGGCGCGGCTTGGCTGTCGCTCAGGATGAATATGTTACGCTTCTTGGGAGCAAGTTCTAGGTTCTTTTTAACGCACAGGAGAATTGCGAAAGTTTCTGCCTGAAAAACAGAAGCGAACTTTCCTATACTCTGACTGTGCTTAAAGTCATTGCTAAAGATACCTGCTCCAGTGTCTGACTCCATTTTGGATCCGTCGGTGTACCAGATCAGGCTGTTTTTCTCTGGAGACAGTCGGTCTGTGTCCCGAGTTGGGACATGTATACTGAATTTAGCTTTTTATGACTCTGTCTCTTTCATATCGCAGTCATGCGCGCAGCGTCTATGTGTCGCTTAGAGAATCGCATAGCTGAAACTATATATTTTAAAAACTCTAAGTATCGCGTCAGAAATGCGGTGTGCGTTGAGATTACTAATTTATATTGTAAGTGATCCGATTCAAGAATATTGTACCGTATCGCTTATATTTATTGAAATTATCATTGATCGGTAGTTTTTAACAAATAACTGTGCTTGTAAATGTTTAATGAAATAAAATTATTATGTGTACCTACTACTACCTACCTACTTACCTACATTTTATCTTAGAAAAAATCAACTTACTTAACTAAATCATTATCTCTTAATTAATAGGCACTCACTCACTTAGAACAAGGTAAACTGACTGAGTCATCTAAATTTATTGAAAAGAAACTTATAAGTACCTATATTGCATCAAAATCCGATATTGATTCGATGCGTTCTGAAACTATATAGTGAAAAAAACACGATATTGCATGAATTTTTAATAGTCCATAGAAATGACCGATATTAAAATATATGTTAGCTATAGTTTTGGAATCCGATATCAAATATCGATATATAGTTTCGAATATATTACCCACCACTAGTTGAAATGCATTATCGCGACAAAGTTCACAATTATCGCGACGTCGTCGCGAAGTTTTTTATGATGTGGCCAAGCTTTATCGCGACAACGGAACATGAAGTTTTTACCGCGAAAACGGAAAAAGAATTTTACCGCGATAGTGTGGCCGTAGCATAACGCGATGATGCATCGCGTTATTATGACGAAGTGTTTGGCCAGACGTGTCGCGACCACGCGAATCTTCGCACTAGCGCGATAGTGTGGCCGTAGCATAAGGGTCAATATTATTTTAGATTGAGGGATGAATTATATTAGACCGTGCCGTGCACGGGGCGTGCCGTATGCGTGGCCTGGACGGAGAACTGATTTGAGACGTTGCATACAGCATACATTTTGTATATAAATTAGGCTCATGGCCCTGACGCGAGCATGACGCTTCGATTCGCTTCGAATTTTGCCCGCCGCGCGCCGGCACCGCCGTCCGCGCCCGCGCTCTTCCCCGCGCTCGCCCTACACGTGCTTAGAAGTCTGTTTTATTAAAATAATAAGAATTCGAATAATAAAAACGACACAAATTATGAATAGTGTTTTGTTACACCATAATAATCAAAAACACTTAAACTCTAATAACTTGCATTTTCTTTTGTGACTTTTACAGGGTTTTGTAATAAAAAAATGAAATATCTATAAATGCCGTGGATGAATTCGACACAAAATATTTTGAACAACAGATTTCAGTACTTTAAGATGCGTAACACCTATTTAACATATTGTAATATTCTTTCAGAGCTAGTTGGGCGACGTGATAAGTACTGGTTAAATATCAGAATTTTCGTGGACAGAAATGACACAAATTGCCTATGTACATCAGTTACTACTTCGTTATTATCATGACAGTAAAATTTTCATCTCTAATTTTCTTTTCGTCCAATACTGATCGAAGCGACAAATACCTAAATTTCTACCTACGCAAGTACCTAGGATGACACAAACTAATATATTAGGTTGGGCAAAAGGTCCGGAAACTATATGTGAAATATAAACAACTTTAATATTTTTGAAACCTCAAAAGCTAGCGCTATCGGTCTATAAATACAGGATAGCATGCCTGAAAAGGTGGTCATAAACATTGAGTTATAATCTACGAGTACTACGTACTAGAGGAGCTATCCCAAGAAAAAGTTTTGTTCTATTTTTTAAAAGTTAAAACAAAAGTGCGTTGCAGTGCTAAAACAATAATTTATCGTATTTCTGCACGATCTAAACATACAGCGCAAGACCGCTACTAGAGTGTTGTTTTCTCGCGGCCAATAGGTCAAAAGCGCCGCCATTTGCACGGTACTAGGTACTTAAATATAAATAAAAATATCACAGAGACGGTGCGTCGGAGCTAAAGAATAAGGTTATTTTCCACGCCGTGTGAATCCTGTGATACCCTGAAGGTAAATATCTAATATATAATAATATATCTAATAATGTCGAAAAAAAACGGTCAAGTTCATTAATAAAAAAGTATTTTAGGTAAGTTTATTAATTCTAACGAAATCCCCAATCAAACTGCCTATCCCAACTATTATTTCACATAAGTGTCACTTCTGCACAACACAGAAATATTGTTACTCTATGCATTTTACCGAAACATGGCCGCCGCTTCATGTCTCGGCGATTTGATAAAATAATTAGTCAAATGCATGTTACATCGACAATTTAGTACGTATTTCCAGGTGAAAAGTGATTCCTTTGGTTTTATTTGTATTTCCTGAGTTGTTTAGACAGTACCTTAGCACACATAAAGGCATATTTTAATAAAATAGAACATAGAATGTGTGTATTGTTGCGTCTAGCGCCTGCCACAGACTAATATAGATGGAGCGAGCTGGCTCTAACGCGTGTTACAAACTATCTGGTTGAGATGTCTTCTCTAGTACGTAGTACATATTAACTCAATGCTGTGAACCTGTTAAATAAGTAAGGTCAGTGTGGGGAAGTGTGGATGCCCTTTATATTTCGAAAACTATTTGAGCTTTTGTTGGCAGCGACATCTGTTGTTGTGATTAAAACAAATTTCAGTTTACTCAATTTCAATCTAGATGGCATTGTCAAACACTTTTGAAGCTGTCGCCATTTTAAAATGTGTCAGTGACACTTTTTTAAGACGAACTCGAGTTAGCACGTGTTTTTTCAATCGATAAAAATTTTGGTGATTTTGTTTAATTTGTATAATTTTTGCTAATAAGTAGTTTTATTACTAGCCAAACTTATTATTACTCTTGTAGTTTCGTTGGAATCGCTGTTAACAAGAGAATTATGTCCACTTAAAATTTTTAACCTAAAAATTAAATGGCTGGGGAAGTGTGCCTACTTTGTATGAGGCAATAATGTATCTGTATGTCACACTTGCCTCAAATCAGGGGTTACAAACATTTTGTTTTGAAATTAGTGATAGGTAATTTCTAATTGCTTATTGCTTAAAAAAGTATTAAAAGAATGATGAACAATTTTCTATGAAATCTGGGCGTAAAACCAACAGAAATGTTACTCCCATCGATAGTTAGGATTTATTACTAGAAACGATTTTCTCGTATATAACTACTCTATGCCCCCGGGAAGTAAATTACCAAAGTGAAATAAAACACGATTATTAATTCGGTAATTATTCCTCTTTCTCTCACTTATTCTGTTTTAAATAATTAGAAGGTATGTTTATGTACAGTCACGAGCACCAATATGTAAACACTTTGATTCTTATTCCATTGTCTTAAGAGCTAAAATTGTTTACATATTTTTGCTCGTGACTGTACATAGCCAACAGCAAAACCGCGGGAAAATAATAGTTGTTCCTTATAAAAGTACCTACCAATACCCACTTTATGAAAATGTATGGAACAGCTGTTTTGTTTTACGCGATTTTGTTGTTGGCTCCCCCTATAATAAAAACTTCATGCACTTAAACTATTTTGAATATCCTAGTGTTGTTGATTACTATTGAAACTTTTAACATTAAATGGCCTTCATCTCCGTATTTCGGTGTATATTCATAATTGTTGTCATAAGTAGTATAAAATCTTCTTTTACACGTACAAGCACAGAAAAGCATTTCAATTAGCGAATTAAGATTTTTACTTAAAAATGTTTTTTATCCCTGCCCAATGTAGTATGACACACTTACCTCATAATTTTTGCTCCCTTAAACTATTCTCACAAAGTATATTAAGTAATATAGTCGACAAATGATTGGACCCCACGATCAAATAGACGAGACTTGGCATTTATGAATAAAAAGTAACTGTCTATTGTACTTCAATAATATAGTCACACTTGCCTTACTTTGTTGGGGAAGTGTGTCTGCCATAGCACTTTATAATAGACCTTAAAAACGAATGATTTAATGGACAATATTGCGTAAACACTTTGTTTTCAGCCAATTATGAACCATATGAACAATTATATTACGTAGAGGAGATTCGCCGAAAAATAAAAAAGCTTACGGATAAGTTACCTTAGCCAGCGAATATAATCGAAGATGAAATAATATTTTCTGCTGACGAACAATCGTTAAACAGTAAGTTTTAAAATTTAACGCTTAGCTTCATAATCAAGAAGTAATGCGTACTGCAGGAAATTGGGCTAATATATTCACAAAATATTGACCTACATTAATGATGCGAGGATACTGTACCTGGGTTACCTCTGTCACATAAGTGATGCGTACTGCTAAAATTGGGCTAATACTGTCACATAACCTTGTAAAACAATTTCTTAAAAGAAATGTTAGTCTACAGATTTCCTGCTAGAGTGTAGGCGACTCTAATGTAGGTCAATATTTTGTGAACATATTAGCCCAATTTCCTGCAGTACGCATTACTTCTTGATTATGAAGCTAAGCGTTAAATTTTAAAACTTACTGTTTAACGATTGTTCGTCAGCAGAAAATATTATTTCATCTTCGATTATATTCGCTGGCTTAGGTAACTTATCCGTAAGCTTTTTTATTTTTCGGCGAATCTCCTCTACGTATCTAATATCCGGATCACTACTTGCTTGTTGTTCAGGAGACGTGCGAACATGAAAAATGATGTAACATCCAAACGAAAGTTATTTAAGAAACAAATACAAAGAGAACGCTATTAATTGTTTTACTTTTAAATTATAATATTTAAATTTCTAATTTAAAAATCTATTTTGATTAAGTATTAAATGTAAATCATCCTGCCTGTTGCTTCTATTTCGTCCCTATTACAAACCTTTTACAAACATATCACACGCACGCAGGCTTCCATTAGCGCATTATTTTATTTACTCGCCCTCGCCTTCAATCATCCCTTTCTTCTAAACACACCAGCTTCTTTTATGCGTTATACCTACATATACGATAGACATACCTAATTTAAAAATTTAATTTATGTTATGAATCATTTTAAAATTGTGTTGTGCATAAATATTTTTTCCCTACTTTATCGGAAATTAGGCATTCGCTAGCAACCATTCGTGCTAGCGTCAGTCATACGCGGCTGTCACGCACACTTCAAATTCAATACAAAAACCGGGCGGATTTTGAGAAGCGTTTGTTGTACCGCGATGCTCCGTCTAGACATGTATATAGTCAAAGAGTTTAGGGTATAATTTCTAACTCTCTGCGTAAACAAATTAAAATGAGGTTCATAATTGGCTGAAAACAAAGTGTTTTACGCAATATTGTCCATTAAATCATTCGTTTTTAAGGTCTATTATAAAGTGCTATGGCAGACACACTTCCCCAACAAAGTAAGGCAAGTGTGACTATATTATTGAAGTACAATAGATAGTTACTTTTTATTCATAAATGCCAAGTCTCTTCTATTTGATCGTGGGGTCCAATCATTTGTCGACTATATTACTTAATATACTTTGTGAGAATAGTTTAAGGGAGCAAAAATTATGAGGTAAGTGTGTCATAACAAAATGTACAGCTCTAAATTGCGCCTATTCGCTAATAGCCCATATAAAGAAATGCAATGATAAAATATAAGTCTAAATTATGACACCAAAATCAAGGTTATATCAGGTACCGCTTTATTTTCGGTGAACTAATGTTTTGCATGACTATAAGCATCTGATAAACATACATACACATCGAAGTTCCGTTCTTCGTTCAACACTTTATGCGTTCATTAAATAGCCGAATAAAAATTATTTAATGCTCGTGTACGCGATTGTACTATTTGCTGTTGTATGGAAAAAAGAAGTTGATATAACTTTTCCTAGAAGCACCGACAAACTCTGGAGTTTTTTCGACAAACTTCGACATACTCTCGACATACTATTAGTAAAATCAGATCTTCGCTACGATCAGTAGTTTTTGAGATACAGGTGGCCATGCCAGGATGAGCGCTCATCCTGGCATGGCCACCAATGACCCCTTATAACTTTTGAACGGTAAACCGACAAACTCTCATATTTGGCGACATACTATTGGTGAAATCAGATCTTTGCTATGACTAGTAGTTTTTGAGATACAGGTGGCCATGCCAGGATGAGCGCTCATCCTGGCATGGCCACCAATGACCCCTTATAACTTTTGAACGGTAGACCGACAAACTCTGATATTTGGCGACATACTTCGACCATACTATTGGTGAAATCAGATCTTTGCTATGACCAGTAGTTTTTGAGATACAGGTGGCCATGCCAGGATGAGCGCTCATCCTGGCATGGCCACCAATGACCCCTTATAACTTTTGAACGGTAGACCGACAAATTCTGATATTTGGCGACATACTTCGACATACTTTCGACATACTATTGGTGAAATCAGATCTTTGCTATGACCAGTAGTTTTTGAGATACAGGTGGCCATGCCAGGATGAGCGCTCATCCTTGCATGGCCACCAATGACCCCTTATAACTTTTGAACGGTAGACCGACAAACTCTGATACTTCGACATTCTATCGACATACTTTCTATAAAGTCAAATTTAGAGTTGGTGATGGTGGCCATGCCAAGATGAGCCACACAAGACTATTTAGTCCCTAATAACTGCGATCTTTTAGTAGCTCCTGCTCTCAATCCGGAAGTTAAAGCAGCATTACCAGAAGCTTTAGTAAAAAGAGATTCTTCATTAGCATACAAACAAAAACACCTTGGTACTGCACTATCTGCCTTAGCCACTGTTACACAGATGATCCTTTCTATTAAAACTTCAAAACAGAAACTTTTAAAGCCGCTTAGTGACGCTATTGTCGTATACTTTGCGACAGTCACCACGCAGAAACAAAAGTTAGTAGAGGTTTTGTAATAAGCTCAATCAACGCAAAGATGAAAGATGCTTTGGCTGAATCTAGCAGAGGTAAAATTTTATTCGGCGAAAATATTTCCGAAAAACTAAAAGCCGTAAAGGTAATTCAGCAGTCTGGCAATGCTTTGAAAAAAGCCCCAAACCTAAGACTTCAGCGACCAAATGTACCACCAGCATCAACAAGCAAAAGTCGTTTAAACTACATGCCTCAGTATCGCAAGATGGACAACAAGCTGAACGGCGATCGTTGGCGAGCGCCGATTCCAGGGCAATGGCTGCCGCAGAGCAGCAGTGTGCGACGGCCAACCGATCGCTCGTTACCAGCGAAACCGTAAGCCGCGAACCGGCGGTAGTTGAGCACCAGGAACGATATGCTGGAAGACTACAGCATTTTATCCAAAATTGGAAACTTATTACTAACGATGAACATATTTTGTCGTGGATAGAAGGTTACCCCATTCCATTCAAGTCAGTTCCATGCCAGCCTGATAAGCCTAGTGTCTATCCTAAAACCGAACAAGAAGGAAAAGATTTTGATACAGCTATAAAACATCTGTTAGATATTAATGCAATTTCCTTATGTGTTCATGAGCCTGATGAATTTTTATCTTCGGTATTTTTAGTGCCAAAGCCAAACGGGGACAAGAGGTTTATCCTTAATTTAAAATATCTCAATAAATTTGTTGATGTTAAGCATTTTAAGATGAAAGACTATCGTACAGCTTCTAAACTTATAACTGAAAACTGTTTTATGGCTTCAATGGACCTCAATGGAGCTTATTTTTTAATTTCTCTAAATAAGGCACACCGAAAATACCTTCGGTTTAAATATGGCAATGTTCTCTATGAATTTAACTGTCTCCCGTTTGGCATAAGCACAGCACCATTTGTTTTCACTAAACTGCTCAAACCAGTGATGGAAAACCTCCGAAAAAGGTATCAGCTTATCTAAGTTCTATATCTCGATGGCGCAATCCTTATTGGAAGAACGTTCCCAGAATGCGAAAATAATGTTTTAATAACCAAAACATTATTCGAAAAGTTAGGCTTCTTGCCCAAATGGAGATCTAGATTTAACTCTTTAAAAAAAGTTTGTAACTTTGTTGGCTTTGGTGATTGCACATAGAGTACAAACTCTTTCACTAATCAAAAGTAATCTCAGAACATTAACTAAAGCATAGAATCCACGCTAAAAGACGAGCTTGACAACAGCTATCTTACTCATATGACTTCATATAATTCTGTAACGAGAGTGAATGAAACCTATAATCCACATTCGTTTCTATTTTTTCTAGGTTGTCAAACGGACGAACAAGGTAAATGTCAAACGGATGTAATTGGAAGTCTTTAGAACACCATCAGCTTAGAATAATAACAATAGAAAGATAGTCTTCATACAAGCGCTCTGTCAAAAATGAAGCACTAAACCGATGCGACACATAGACGCTGCGCGTATGGCTGTGATCAGCTGTCTCTTTCCAATTCTATGAATATGAAAGAGACAGAGTCAATCCTCAGCGCGGCAGCCGCTGCTACCGAGGCTTTATTTTTATTTTATTGCCTTCTTTACTCGTCAATTTTTTCACGTCATTTGAAAAACTACTCGATGACGTAATTCCTTCCTACAGCCATTCAATTATCATGGGTGACTTCAACCCCTGCCTTCTTAAGAACGATTCTCGTACTTCTTCGCTTCAATCAGTTATCAGTACTAGCAACTTAAATATTCTCCCTCTTACTGCCACCCATCATTTCCCAAGCTCGACTCCATCTCTTCTATTAATAGTGTCATCTCCCCAGCATGTTGCGAAGCACGGTCATTGCCCAGCCGACGCTTTTTCGTACCATGATCTTTTATTTTTGTCATATAAAGTTCGTCCTCCTAAAGCTAAACCCAAAGTCATTCTTCAGCGCAATTTTAGTGGTATGGATCAACATGCGTTTCGTGATGACGCTTGTAAAATCGATTGGACTCCTGTTTTTGTCGCTCAGTCTGTTAATGAACAAGTTGCTGTTTTTAACTCCGTTGTAACAACATTGTATGACAAGCATGCGCCATTTTGAGCTGTTAAGATAAAGCATCAACCAACGCCATGGCTGACAGACGACATAAAAGCGATAATGAACATAAAAGTGGCAGCGAAAAGCCGCTTTAAACTTCGACCTACTGACCACAACAGAGAAAGGTATGTCAAGGCTCGTAATCGCTGCAATAGGGCGTGTAGGGATGCGCTACGCCGTCACATCCATATTTCAGTCGAAAATGTAGATCTATCTAAAGCTTGGAAATTCCTCAAGCTTGGAATTGGAAAATTAAAACAAAACTCTATTTCACCCGATATTAATATTGACTCACTAAATCTCCATTTCTCTTCTTCATCATGTATCAATGATGCTGGTAAAGCGACTACATTAGACAAATTGTCTTCTGTATCAATCCCTGATCTCTCTCCCTTTGCATTTGACCAATTATCGGATTGTGATGTTAAAAAGAGCTTGCTGTCAATTACTTCCAATGCGGTAGGTGGGGACGGTATTAGCCGTAATATGTTAGTACCGATCCTTGATGTCATCCTCCCAGTCCTCACTTTTATTTTTAACAACTCCATCTCTAATGCTGTATTCCCATCCTCATGGAAAGACGCTCAAATAATTCCTTTGCCTAAGAAAAATAATCCTAAATCATTTGCTGAATATCGACCTATTTCCATTCTCCCTTTCCTATCCAAAGTCCTCGAGCGTCTTGTCCACAATCAAATCAGCAAGTTCCTTTCCCATCATAATCTTCTAAACCCACTCCAATCCGGCTTTCGCCCTGGCCACAGCACTGTGACTACTTTAGTCAAAATCACTGACGACATCCGCCTTGGCATGGAAAACGGTCACTTAACTTTGCTAACTTTGCTGGACTTCAGCAATGCCTTCAACACAGTCGACTTTGACATACTGTTATCTTTGATGCGCTCATTTAACATATCTCCAACGGTAATTGAGTGGTTCACAGCTACCTGTACGGACGCAGGCAGCGGGTTCGCCTTGGAGAGAAATTCTCTGCGTGGTGTGACTCGACGGCTGGTGTCCCGCAGGGTGGCGTTTTATCTCCTCTCCTCTTTGCTATATTTATCACTTCTATATCTCAAAACCTTTCTTCTTCCTACCACCTATATGCAGACGATTTACAAATTTATTGCCAGGCACCACTTGGTAATCTCGCCGTAGCTATAGAAACTACCAACGTCAATCTAAAACAAATTGTTAATTGGAGCCGAGCCTACGGACTTAAAGTCAACCCAAGCAAAACGCAGGCCATTATGGTCGGCAGCTCCAGGTTGCTTTCTAAAATAAACTGGGAAACCCTCCCTAGATGGAGTGGACATCCCTTTCAGCAAATCAGTTACTAACTTGGGCGTTATTAATGATAGTTGCTTGAGTTGGGGGCCGCAACTGCAAGCTGTCAGTCGCAAGCTTTACGCATCCTCGGCTTCTTTAAGAAGACTACGCAACTTTTTACCCACTGCCACTAAAATTGCGCTAGCGCATTCGCTGCTTCTTCCCGTTTTAGACTACGCTGACGCCTGCTATCTTGATCTCTCGGAGGACCAGCTAAATAAACTTGAGCGCCTTCAAAACCTATGTATTCGTTTCATATTTGGCTTGCGCAAGTATGATCATGTCTCTAAGTACCGCTTTAAACTCAAGTGGCTTCCTATTCGTCTTCGCCGGAATACTCACATCCTCTCCCTTCTATATAACATATTGTTCAATCCCAAGTATCCTTCGTATCTAAAGGAACGCTTCAGTTTCCTTTATTGTTCGATCTCGCGCTCGTTACGGTTATCAAAAAATCTAGCCCTTAAAACTCCTCTTCACAACACCACCTTTTACGATTGCTCCTTTACTGTTGAAGCTGTTCGTCTCTGGAACTCGCTTCCAGTTGGATCAGGCGAGCTAAAACCATTCACGCATTCAAGGAGCTCGTGAAGAATTTCTACCTTTCCCTTTAACCCTATCCTGCTGCATAGCTGTCGTTGTCCGCTACTTCCTACCTGAGACTATTATGTTTAAGTATGTATATGTATAAATATACACATATTTATTACATATATACCTTATTATTTATTTATTTTATAAGTAATGTTATTTTGTTTAATTACTTATTTTTGCATTTAATTCTGTAACCATATTTTGAATGTTTGCACTTTCGAACATAGAGTGTATAAGTTCTCTCCATCCGACTGGTTGTCTGGCAGAAATCGCTTTTAAGCGATAAGACCGCCACATTGTAACTTTGTATTTTTGCTCTTTTATGTCTAATGTAAATGTTTGTGTTATGTTACAATAAAAGTATTGTCTATCTATCTATCTTTAACTTAGAGAATCACACTGCAGTACGTTTATATTTTGACCTAATTAACTACAAGATACTATGAAATACTGAAAGCTTACCTGTGAAAAGTGATGTTATTACACTTCTTTTGTTTTTCAGATGTGTTGTGACATAATTTAACTGTACAAACCGTCATATTTTTTTTGTTTTCACGAGACACGTTCGGCGCGCTTTGACATTGAACACTACGGAGCGGTACGGCGTTTGGAACCATTTATGGCTCCGATTAAGGTGCTTCAAAATAGGCGCGCGGACTTGGTTTCTATAGAGTTATTATTCTAAGACCATCTGATTAAATGTGTCGTTATTTTCTTTTTGTTGCTGTGTAAATAAGTGGCAACCTAACTTGGTTACATTATAATGACGGATTATTTTCACGCTAAGTTGTAGCTCCTCTCAGATAAATTTAATTATTTGCAAGGTATTCTTTCGAAGAAACTTATAAACTAGCCATAGCATTGTTAGTGATATTTATGCGTTACGTGTGACAAAATCGTCGTTCGTTAATCTTAAGAAGCAGACGTGTCGCTGGTTATTTTAAGTAAATCGTAATTAACTGCAATCTAAACTATCCTTATTAGTCATTACCATAGCGCTCAGTATAGTGTGATCCTAATAAGTGAATCTGCAAGTGAAAAAATAGTGCGTGCTCCTCTAGACTGCGGGGTGCCCCTTGAGTGAAGCACCCTCAGACCAAATTGGTCCGAGGAAGCACCAGTTGCTATTTTTCGTCGCCGTCACACCTGCAACGTGTTGGCGAAAGTACCCGAGGCTCCCCGAGTCGTCGCGTCGTCGGTCGTCCGTCACTCGTCAGCTGTGCGCTGTGACTTGCAACCTGCCTAGATTGTGACTTGCAACAACTTTGAGCGGTTGGCGAGATACCTACTTAGCTGCATTATAATGTCGGCTATATGCGCTGCTTGTTCGAACGCAATCAAACAAAACAAAGAATATTTGGAATGTTATCGCTGCAAAAATAAGTAGGTATCACATATTGTGTGTTAATGTTTCAATGCAATCTTTTAAGAGGTTTACCGAAGACTCCAAATCCAAATGGAGTTGTCCTGGCTGTGTTTACAAGGTTCCTAAATCGGATAATACACCGATCCGTTCGTCACAACATTCGTCGCTCAGTGGTTCTGAGGGCTTACTCGAGAATGTTACTATGCGGGACAAAGATAAGGTACAACGGTCTTCGCCGCTTCAGTCAGGCTCAGGTGATACATGTCGCTGTTTGTCCAAGGATGACCTGAGAGATTTAATAGATAAGCAAATAAGCGAGACTATGAGTCGCTGTCTAGAACGCGCTATAAATAATAAGCTTAGTTCTCAATTAAAAGAAATACGCGACGAACTGACGAGCTTTAAGGACTCCATTACTTTTATTAACGAAAAGTTTGAGGAGCTTAAGTCGGAATATTCCACTCATGTCTCGAGTATAAAATCGCTCGTGAAAGAAAACGATTCTTTGCGATCGACTATTGGTATCATCAGTACTCGTCTTAATCAGATGGAACAACTGTCTCGGTCTAGTAACATTGAGTTGCAGTGTGTACCGGAACACAAATCCGAAAATATAGTGAACTTGGTCACTCAGCTTGGTAACGTGGTGAAGTGTCCTATTAAAGAGTCCGACATCGCTTACTGTGCGCGGACAATGAAGTTTAATAATAAAAGCAGTAGACCACGGTCCATTCTTGTGAGGTTTAGTAGCCCTCGCCTTCGTGATAGTGTCTTAGCTGCATCTATATCTTTTAATCGTGAGCACCCACATGGAAAATTGAACTCGGCGCACTTGGGTATAGGCGGAGATGAGAGATCGCCTATTTATGTCGTAGAGCACCTAACACCCGAGAACAAACAACTTCATGGAGCCGCTCGGCAGAAAGCTAAAGTACTTCAGTTTAAATTTGTCTGGGTACGCAGTGGTCGAGTTTTTATGCGTCAAACGGAAACCTCACCTCCTATTTTGATAAAGGATATGGAGTCCTTGTCAAAATTGAATTAGAATATTATCTTTGTTTTTGCTTTTGTTTATACGTAAAGAATTAAAATATAATTTCATAAAACTGTATTACCAAAATGTCAGAGGTCTGAACACAAAAACTTTAGATTTCTATAATAGTGTAATTTGTAACGATTACGATATAATTGTTTTGAGTGAAACTTGGCTTGATGTTGGCGTTATGAACTCTGAGCTTTTCGACAGTCGGTATGTTGTCTACAGACGTGACCATTCATCTAGTGGTTTCCACTCTGGTAAGCGTGGTGGTGGTGTGTTAATTGCCGTGTCGAAACTATATCATTCTGTAAGGTTAAAAAAGTTTGAAAGTAATTGTGAAGATTTATGGGTCTGTGTTGATATAGGTGGTAAAATAAAAAAGGAAAGTTTATACATTTGTGCGGTTTATCTGCCACCACCTATTCAAAAACAATGGGCGATTTTCTGACAGCCCAAATTAAAAAGTAAAAATTTGTTCAAAAACACTCGATAGATGTCGTTTTATGAAAGCTGGGCTACTTATGGGCTGTAATAAATTCTACACTTTTACTTGTCTACCAAAAGAATAAAAAAATAGTATTTACTTACCTATTTATATTCAGGAAATCCAGAACCTATTTCTATTTTGGAATAGAATAAATATTACGCAGCCATACACGTGCTCTTCATGAACCCGCCTTTTACTAAGCGCCATACTAATCTATGCTAAGCGCCATCTATGAAGTCATTTACGAACCAATTTCTTTTTTTTTTTGATCTCGGAAAATCGCCCATTACTTAACCATTTTATTACGAATACCAACTGCGTTATGGAGTATGTAAATAATACCGTTGTACTGGGTGACTTTAACTTGGGTTGCATTGATTGGATGGGCAAGACGGCACCCACTGCTGCAACCGTGCATAGCTCGTACGCTTAAGACTTATTGGACTTTGTCGCTCTAAACCTGTTTACTCAATACAATCTGGTTCTAAATAATAAGAATAAAATATTAGATCTGGTTCTTAGTAATATACCTGTCGTTGACTTAATTGACAGTGATGATGTACTAACTAGATTGGATCCATATATATCACCCTGCTTTGCAATTCATGGTCAAACTTGGCAGTAACCGGGTATTGAAGTCCAACAACTCATTGAAACAACTTTTATAAAGCTGACTTTGACAAAATAAGGGAATCCTTGGACAATACCGATTGGGAAGCTGAGTTTTCTGCTGGTACGAACAATGTTGATGAAGTGGTTGATATATTTTACAAAATTCTTCAAAACATTATAACTCTCCATGTCCCCTTAAAGAAAAGTAGGACGTCGAAACGTCCAGCTTGGTTCACACATGAATTAATTAAACTTTTGAATGAAAAATATCGCTGTCGAGTAAGAGTTCGAAAATACAAGAACCTGATGTTTTAGATCTAAGAATGCTCAGGGATAAATGTGAAAAGCTGCAAGCAAAGTGTTACAGTACTTATATTGCACAACTTGAGTCTAGCCTTGCATCTAACCCTAAATTGTTTTGGTCGTTTGAAAAAGGCAAGAGGAAAAATAATGATACCGACTTTCCCTCTGAAATGTATAGTGGCGATAGTGATATATGTAATCTTTTTGCCAAAAATTTTGCATCCGTTTATAACATAGATAAAACCCTACCTCTTGCTTGGGAATCCTCTAATATAAATTGCTCCCAGTCAAGCCTTAGCTCTGCAAGACTCTCTCGCGAGGAAGTCTCAAAGGCCTTAAAAAAAGCTAGATTGCAATAAAGGTGCTGGCGCCGATGGTATACCGGTTTTATTTTTATGTTCGTGTGCGGATTCTATTTCTTATTCCTTAAATTTAATTTTTAATAAGTCACTATCTTCGGCGGTGTTTCCAAAGTGGTGGAAGGAGGCTGTAATAGTGCCAATCTTTAAATCTGGTGACAGAAATTGTACTGAGAACTATAGGCCTATATCTATCCTGCCTGCGATCGGAAAAGTCTTTAGTCTTTGATCTACCCGGTTATCTTGTGGCACTTCAAAAAAATTATCTCACCGCAACAGCATGGCTTTTATAAGTCCAGGTCAACAGAAACCAACTTAGTACCTTTTGTTGATGATATATGTACCTCGGTCGATGCAAAAGTGCCTGTGGACGTTATATACACGGACTTCAGTAAAGCTTTTGACCGAGTCCATCACAAAATCCTTATATCCAAGTTGTCTGCGATTGGTGTTGCTGGAAGTCTTTTGGGTTGGTGTAACTCCTATCTGCTGAACAGAAACTCTGTAGTGTTGGTACAAGGGTTTGAGTCCGAACGGTTCATGGCTTTATCCGGTGTGCCGCAAGGTTCCCATTTAGGTCCGTTATTTTTTAATATATTCATAAACGACATAGTCTCCTCCCTTCTAAATTAAAAATTTTATTTATACGCCGATGACCTCAAACTTTATAGAGAAATACGTTCTCCAAATGATCGGATTCTTCTCCAAGCTGACATAAATGCCCTAGTAAAATGGTGCGATGATAACTGCATGTCTTTAATCATTGAAAAATGTTACTACATACAGTTTTCTAGAAGCAAAAACACCTGCCCAAGCCATTACACAATAAGAAACACACCCCTTACCCAAGTTTATGAGGTACGTGACCTTGGAGTAACATTAGACAGTGGACTACGTTTTCATGTCCACATCGATAACATAGCCACTAAAGGATTTAAAATGCTGGGTTTCGTTTTCAAGAATTTTGCTAGCAAAATATTACTCTATAACGCTCTCGTGAGGAGCAATCTTGAGTACTGCAGCACCGTATGGAACCCACTTACGAAGTCCATGCTAAACGTATCGAGAGAATCCAAAAAAGATTTTTGTGGCATCTTGCCTATAGTTGTAATATGGCACGAAAGCTTCCGCACTATAGTGATCGTTTGGAGTACTTTAAAATGGATTCCCTCTGTAACAGAAGAGGCTTGCAGGATCACATGTTTCTATATAAAATAGTCAATGGTATTTTTGACAGTCCTCTTCTCATATCCAAAAATAACATTAATGCGCCGTTGAAACTTCCTCGTCTTTCAAAGTATACTCCTTTTGTCAGCAGTATTTCAAGAACAAATCTTGACCATCACTCGCCGCTCAACAGAATTGTAAACAAGTACAACACACTGTTTAAAACCACTGATATATATATTTTTTCGGATACACGTAAAAGTTTTAAGAACAAAATTATACTACAAACTTTATTTTAATTAATTTAACATTAACTTACTTTTCGTGGTAAATTTTAAATTATTTTGTCTCTAAGGGATGTCTGTTACTTGAGATTTAACATTTTTTAGCCAATGAGGGGTTAGAGAGTAATAACACCATCTATTCAAGAATAGAAGAAGAATAGAATTGGAATGATTTTTTTTTTTTTTGAGTGTGAGTGCTGTCGGTCGCAGATGACCTTTACAGCGTTACCGGGCTTGTTTGGGGGCGGCGCGAAACTTGAAGCGTTCCTCAAGCCGTGAGTGGTCGAAATTCCCCAGAGGGATTCCGGTGGGGGATGGCATCTCGCAAGTGAGTCTCCGATCCCCCCCCAAAGCCTCTGGGGGTTTGAACCGGTAGGGAGCGGCTAAACCCGAGGGCGCCTCTAGGAGGCACGGTACCTCGGCTCGGGTTTACCGTGTCGTGGGGGGTACGCGAGTAACAGATACATTATTACGAATGTACCTGCCACCGTGCGGGTGTGAACCGGGTCTACGCACACTTATTCTACGAGTGCGGTGTCTTGGTCCTAAACTAGTGTGCAAGTTTAGTGTGGCTGGGTGTGTAGTGTCGGGCTTTGGCTTGTTTGCAATCGTTATTGCATCATCGGGGTCGTCTAAGACGTGTCGCGGAAACCGGCGGCGCGGTCCTCTCTGGGGGCGAAAGCTGCCAACATCGTAGTTGGCAGCTCCCGCCACCAGAGGATTCGGATGCGAAAGCGCTTTGTCGAAGTACGCCTGAGAGGCGTCCTTCATAAAGGAACGGACGGTCGGAAGATCGAGATCGCGATGTAAATCTACATTGCGTAGGTACCACGGGGCGGCCGTGGCGCCTCGCATTCGCATGAAACGGTTTTGAACGGTCTGCAACCGGTGCAGTTGAGAGTTCGCGGCGTGAGCGAATACTACACTAGCATACGTCATGACGGGACGAATGCAGGCGTTGTAAATTGTCGTCTTATTTCTAAGAGACATTTTACTCCGCCTGCCTACGAGATGGTAGAGCCTACCTAGAATGAACGCTGCCCTATTTCGGATAGCTTGGATGTGTGGTGCAAACGTCAATCGACTGTCGAAGATGACACCGAGATATTTGACCTGTGACTTCCACGGTATGACGCGGTCGAAGAGTCGGATAGGGGTCGGACGGAGGCCGGATGAGCCCCGATGAAAGTGGATCGCGGCACTTTTCTCGGGGTTCACCTCGATTCTCCAAAGTCGGAACCAATCGCCTAAGGTGGTTGCGGCGGATTGAAGTCTCTGAGAGAGTTTGGTTATATCTCTATCAGTGGTATATAGCGCGGTGTCATCAGCGAAGAGCGCCAACTCAACGCGAGGCGTCCTGGGTATATCGTTAACGTAAAGCGAAAACAACAAAGGTGAAAGCACGGAGCCTTGCGGGACTCCGGCACGAATGGGTCGGGGGGAGGAGCGCGTTCCCTCGACGCGAAAGCGAAAGGTGCGATCTGACAAGTAGTCTCGAATGATGTGAACGAGTCTGTCTGGCACGCCGAGTTTGTAAAGCTTATAAAGTAAGCCATTGTGCCAGACTTTGTCAAACGCCTTCGCAACGTCGTAGAAAAGGGCTCCCGTTCCCCGCGGCCGTAATGAGCCATTAAGGCCGCGTAATATGTGCTCCGTGAGGCGGTGCAACTGATGCGTACACGAGTGTTTGGGCCGGAAACCAAACTGCTCGTTAATTAAAATATTATTACTGAACACAAAGTCCTTTAACCGGGCTACGAGGACAGGTTATCACCTTACAGCAGCAAGACGCCGCCGTGAACGCCGCGTTAGCGCTGCCGCCGACTGTAGCGCCGAGGCGCCGAGCGACGAGTGCGCTAAACACGGCGACGCGCCTGCCGACGCCAGCAACGCGCGCGGCGCCGTGCGCCAAGAATCCGGACGCGAGTCATACCGCGGCCGGACTAACACTTTCAAGACAAGACGTCAATCCACCATCACGCATACCAACTCCGAGACCCGCCACCTAACCGACCAATGCCCCCTAAACCGCGGTCCGCTCGCTGGCGGCTCACCGGGCCTCGGCCAACGCCGAATCACCCGGGGGGTTAGCCGCGCCGAGGAAAGCGTTGGGGAATGAAAGGGGAGGGTGGCACGTCCAATGGGAGCGTAAGCTCCGCGGTGCGACAGAGTGAACAAAAAAAAAAATGAATATAAAAAAAAAACAAAAAAAAAGGATATAAAAAAAATATTAAAATATGTAAATAAAAGAAAAATGAATCATTAAAAAAATACAAAAAAAAAGATACAAATACAAAAAAACAAAAAAAAAATGTTCCCTGTCGCACCCCCAAAATGACCCGGCGGCAATTAGCGCCGCCGAGAAGCAGCCCGGGTAATGAGGCACGTATGCCTCGACGCCCGTACCGGTCATACGACCGACGCACAAGTCAGTTCAGGTAGCTACAATTTAATAATTATGTTACTTGCATGTAGTGGTACCTATAAGTAAAGCATTACTCATTTTTTGGAAGATGCAATGTATGTTTAAGAGGCCTATTACATCTTAACTGTGATTTTTGCGTAAAATGGCCAACTTTGGCGTTATGGATCTCAGAAACGAAAATACATTAACAATTATGACTTATTGAATAGTGTAGAATAGCTATTGGAATAGTGCTTAGTGGCCTCGCTTTTTGTAAATTTTGCTTATCTTTTTAATTAAATCCAAAATTGCAGAGAAAGATTTTCATAAAGTGCGCGAAGGCACTTTTTTGAGTTCATCGATTGAACTACAGTTCTAAACAAGTGAAATAAAAAATATATAATGTTATCTCTTATATAGTCGAATAATGCGTAGTGGCCTCGGAATTTTTAGATATCATTGATTTTATATAGGAAAAAAATCTTTTTCTAAACCAAAAAACTTCGAAAATTGCTATAAATTAACTGTGAATATCTCCTATCTGCGATAATATTAGTAAGCAAAATTTATACCAGAGTAACTGTTACTTCATGAGGAATAAAGATTTTATAATGAATTTATTATCCTATTTCGATAAAAACGATAAATACAACTGCAAAATTACTACAAAATGCGATGCGCCGGCCGTCCGAATTCAACTTATGCTCACAAAATGGATATTTGTAATAATATGCACAAATTTATTATCCTATTTTGATAAAAACGATAAATACAACTGCAAAATTACTATAAAATGCGAAAATAGGCATTTTACACAAAAATCACATTCGAGATGTAATAGGCCTCTTAAGCATGTTTTTGTGTAATTGCTTTGTTGGTTACCCCAATAAATAAATAAAATTAAATAAATAAATGAAATGTCTTGTGTGATTGAGGGCTGTAAATCCCTTAAAATAAGAAAAAAAAAATCAAGAGACAATAACCTTTTATCGGTAAGTTCAGACTGTTTTCGTTTTACCTAAACATAATTAATGGCATGAATCTATTAAAACACACTAATAGTTTGTCTAAATAGTCATCGTGTCCAGTTCTGTGCTGATATAATGCATTTATCAATGAAATTTTGTTCAAATGTTGAAGGTTATGTTTTTTCGCCTAGTGACGTGCATTTCTATATCGATAAATCAGTATTTTGTGTAAGTGGTTGGCACATCTATCTTTAAATTATGATATATGTATACGCCTCATTTACTACTTGTTTTACTTTTAACATGATATTATTAATTTATAACTTTAAAAGTACCTCTACCTATTGATAATTTCAAAAATATACATATTTAAATGGTCTTCTTGATTACTACTACTACTATATAAGCATTTTCACTAATTTTAAAAATTCTACATTTTGGTTACAGGTTTCTAAAAATGATGATATAAATAAAGAATGGCTACGGCCGGCGTGTAAGAAGACTAAATTGGATATGAAATAAAGCAGTCATATATGTTCCAAACATTTTACGATCACTCAATCATGAACAATGTCTGCGATACATTTGTACCAACAAGCATTGTGAGCAATCTTGTTAATAATTCTCTAGAACAAAGTTTCGATGACAATCACAGAATCCTATTGATAAAAGCCGTACCTAAGTTATATTTGACAATACGAATACCAAACAGGAATTACAGGAATGTGCGCCTCGTGACAAATTATGAAGCTTGTGCTTTTTAACCAAAACCTTCTTATTTAAGAGGCAGTGATTTAATAAAAATGTTTTAAATATTTATTTATAAGTTTTTTATTTCCTTAATAATACTTCATATTTATTTTTTCCTGTACAGTTTTTAGATGTACGTTCAAAGCATAAAGTTCAATATCCATCTAGTTAATTTGGCAGATAAGGGTAGGCCGATGTGACACTGACTGTACACTGCTTTTCGTTATTAACTCGCAAAACTTGTTGAATTCAAAAGAGATCACTTTTACCGTTAACAATTTTTTGGCCTAACAATAGAACGAAAAGTTGTGTACACACGGCCACTGATCGACCTACCCAAATCCGTTAAAATATTCCAATCGATATTGAACTCTACTTGATTGATATTAAGATGAAATTTGGTTGAGGGAATTTTACTGTTTGCGCCAACGCAACGACGAATCGCTGCCGCCCGTTTGTCGGCCAATGAGAGTGCGTATCTTCGTCGCAGGGGGGCTGTGACGCCTGTACCGGACGAACCTTTTGGACCGCGGGCATCACGCGGTCGCCCAGGCAGTGCCCTTTGAGATCTCAAGGCGAAACCACGCGTCACGCGCCCTTGAACTCAGCCCCCGACGTGACCATATGTGTGCGGTTAAGAGCTAGTACTATCAGCTCGCCCCTAACGCCTAACGAACACCAGTGCCCTAGTGAAGTGTGTGTGTGTGTTGCCGCCCTCAACGAAAGCCCGCCTCAACGCCCGCACGCCCTGGCGCGTTGCCCACCTTCAGCTCGTGATCAGCCTACAGTGCGGACCCCCGGTAAGCCTCCTTCCATGTTGGTGCCTCTTGCATCAACATTTACATACAAGGATATAGATGTGACGCTGGCTGTACAGATAGCGTCATATTGCCCTACCCTACCTACTCTGCGACCTTAATCTTAACCTAATGTTGTAGTCATAGAGTTCAATATCGATTGGGATATTTTAACAGATTTGGGTAGGTCGATCTTGTTATATATTATTGAGTTTGTATGTAGGTAGTTGTATTTTATCTGTTATAAGGCAGTCAATAAATGGCAGTTATTGTGAACAGTGGTTTTATTTAGCATTGGCGACGAGGAAAATAAAATTTTGGTGGCATTAACATTTACACATAATAAAATGTCAATCGGGAAAGTTGGTGAATTCGATGTGAAAAGTGGGAACTGGTCTGCGTATACGGAGCGGCTTGAAATGTATTTCCTGGCAAATAAAATTTCGCAGGAGGTCAAACTGCCAACATTAATAGCTGTTATCGGCGAAGAGGCTTATGAATTGCTGTCCACATTAGCAAGTCCAGTGAAACCTTCAACATTACGTACGAAAGGGCAGTTGAACTACTAAGGAACCATCTGCAACCTAAACCCTCAATGTTGGCGGAACGATACAAATTCCGACAGAGGAGGCAGCTTGCAGGGGAATCGATTGCTAACTACGTAGCAGATTTAAAGAAATTGTCGAGATATTGCGAATTCGGAGATAACTTAGAAGAAAATTTAAGAGACCAAATTGTTTGTGGCTTGAGGTGGCGAAATAATAAGACAGAGGTTATTTGCCGAAGATAAGTTGGATTTTAAGAAAGCCATCGGGTTAGCAAATACGTTGGAAGCTGCGGAGCGAAATGCGGGGGCAGTCAACGTAGACAGCCGGGGCGGCGGCAGCCACGACACGGATATGACGGGGAACGTGCATAAAATAAGCATAGGTGCCTGTTCGGTGTGCGGCAAAAACGGTCATAAATTTTCAGAGTGTCGTTATAAACTTTTTGAGTGTAGTAAGTGTCACAAAGTAGGCCATTTAAGGCGGGTTTGCCACATGAACAAAACTGTTTTGTCAAATTATCGGCCTGAGTGGGTAGGCTCGCAAAGGCAACACGGTTGGCGATCAGGCGCGGAGCGCGTGATCGAGACAGGTCGTAGCGGCGACGGGGTCGGCGGCGGCGGGAGCGCGAGCCGCCACCGCGCCTCGCACACTCGCAGCGGGAGATCGGCCAGGGGTGCGCGTACGTCACGCGGTGGCGCTCGCAATGGCGGCGCGGCGCACTGGCTGCAGGAGCCGAACACGGACACGTGTTCCGAAGACAATGACGACGAGGTGACCGACAACGAAGAAGAACCAGTGTATCAAATGTCGTTAAATAGGTACCGACCGGTACGTATGTCACTTAGTGTTCATAATAAATTATTAGACATGGAAATAGACACCGGTTCTGCTCTCTCTTGTATTAACGAAATAACATATAAGAAAATGTTTAACGATTTAATGTTATACCCATGTAAGTTAAAGTTAAGGTTTTATGATGGGTCTATAATACGACCTTTAGGATATATAAAACCGATAGTCAAATATAAAAATGTAAAAAAAAATTTAGAGTTATATATAATAAGCAATGGGTCCACTAATTTGTTGGGACGACAATAGTTGTCTGAATTGAATATAGATATTCCAAAAATAGGTATCTATAACGTTAGCGAACAACTAGACGGTAAAGCAAATTTAACAATTGAGAAAATTATTTTCAGACATAACAGCCTTTTCGATGGGACATTGGGAAAATATACTGGAGGGAAGGTGAAGCTATGCATTCGCGAGGGCGCGGATCCCATCTACTGCGCGGCGCGGCCGCTGCCGTATGCCATGCGCGCGCGAGTCGACGCCGAGCTGGACGAGATGCTGCGGGCCGGAGTCGTCGAGCCGGTGGACCGCTCCGACTGGGCCACGCCTTTAGTAATCGCTAGAAAGGCAGACGGGGGAATCCGTTTATGCGCGGACTATAAGGTAACACTCAATCGTGTCTTAATGGTCGATCGGTACCCGGTTCCAAAGGTAGATGACTTATTTAGCAATATATGCGGTAATACTTACTTTACGAAGTTAGATCTCTCCCAAGCGTATAATCAATTATTATTAGATGAGGAATCAAAAATGTACACAGTAATTAATACACATAGGGGATTATTTAAATATAATCGCTTAGTGTATGGTTTGTCTTCTAGTCCAGGTATATTTCCAAAATTCATGATTTCTCTTTTTAAAAACATACCAGAAGTAATAATTTCCTATGATGATATTTTGATTAAAAATAAATGTTTGGATAGTCATTTAAAAACAGTAAATGAAGTTATGGAAATATTAAAAAATAATGGTTTAAAGATAAAGAAAAGTAAATGTGAATTTCTGGTGAAACAAGTTAAGTATTTAGGGTTTATAGTAGATAAAGAAGGGGTACGAGTAGATCCAGGAAAAATCTCGGCTATCTTGAACATGTCGAGACCGAATAATGTTTCGGAGTTAAAATCGTTTTTAGGGATGGTAAATTTTTATGGTAAATTTATAAAGAACTTAAGTACTCGGTTAACTTTCTTGTATGATTTATTGAAAAAAGGTAGATATTGGAAATGGGACAGACGACACGAGATAGTATTTAATGAAGTTAAAAAAATGCTATGTAGTACAGAGGTTTTAAAGCATTTTGATATGTCTTTAGAGTCCGTGGTCACGTGTGACGCGAGTGCGCACGGGTTAGGCGCCGTCTTGGCGCAGCGGGCTCCCGATGGCAGCGAACGGGTTGTAGCCTACGCGTCTCGTGCGCTTAATAAAGCCAAAAGGCATTATAGTCAGATTCATAAAGAAGCGTTAGCTATAATTTTTGCCGTTGATAAATTCCATCAGTATTTATATGGTAGGAAATTTAGGCTTCGCACAGACCATAAACCACTTGTTACTATTTTCGGACCGAATTCGGGTATTCCAGTCACTGCTGCTAGTCGTTTACAGCGATGGGCAATAAAATTATCAGCATATGATTTTGATATCGAATATATTCACACATGTAAAAATACGGCTGATGTTTTATCAAGATTAATTAAAGCACATAAGGAGGAATTCATAGCGGATGAACATAAACTACCTGAACAAACTTATTTACATTTCGCTATGGATTCGCTATTGTTAGATTATAAAGTGCTTAAAAAACAGACTAGGGCAGATACTTTGTTGGGCAGAGTCCTTAGTTATATTAATGACGGATGGCCGGTAGAGGTGGAAATTAAAGAACTCAAACCCTTCTTTAATAGAAAAACGGAGCTGTATAGTGAGTTGGGTTGCGTAATATGGGGAAACAGAGTGGTTATTCCGAAGTCATGTCAAAAAAAAGTTTTGAATGAGCTTCATGATTCACATTTGGGAATAGTAAAAACGAAATCATTAGCAAGAAGTTATGTTTGGTGGCCAGGCTTAGACGAAGCTATAGAAGCAACATGTAAATCATGTGAGGTGTGTGCCGCAGTAGCAGACGCTCCGCCACACCATCAGCCACGCTCGTGGCCCTATCCTGAGCGTCCTTGGACCAGGACCCACGTAGATTTCTTAGGACCGATTGCTGGAATGACTTACCTTATTGTCGTAGACGCAGGATCGAAATGGATAGAGGCTATAAAGATGAAAAGAACATCTTCTCAATTTGTTATAAGAATATTGCAGGACATGTGGTCTAGGTTCGGGATACCTAAGCAGCTCGTTAGTGACAATGGCCCACAATTTGCTAGTGAGGAATTTAGTATATTTTTAAAGAGTCAAGGTGTTGAACATGTTTTTTCAGCACCATACCACCCGGCATCGAATGGAGCCGCGGAAAATGCCGTAAAAATATGTAAAAAGACGATAAAAAAAAGCTCTGCACAGTAAGACAGATGTGCATACGGCATTATGTAAATTTTTATTAGCTTATAGAAATACGGAACATTATACTACCGGTGAAACACCGGCAAAAATAATGTTAGGTAGGAAGCTTCGTATGAGATTAGATTGCCTTAAGCCTGACCGGACCGCTCGCGTAGGGAAAAACCAGGCAGCAGCGGAGGCCGCATCAGGGGGGGAAGATATCTAGAGTGACACTGATACCCAAAGGCAAATCTGGAAATGACGTTGCTACATACAGACCGATTGCAGTGCTGTAGGTGTTTGCTAAATTATTTGAAGCTGTTCTTAATCGTCACATTACTCAGCAACTTGACAGTTTATTGCACCATAGTCAGCATGGTTTCCGCTAAGCTAAATCGACGACAACGAATTTAGTAACATTGGCGGACTACGTTTGTGCTGAGTTTGATAACAGTCGACAGGTCGATGCTACCTATTTTGATTTTAGGAAGGCATTTGACCTTGTCGATAACGACATCCTCTTAAAGAAATTAGCTATGGTAGGTTTCACTTCCAAACTCCTACAATTTTTTAGTAGTTACCTTAGCGACAGGCGTCAGTTTGTAAGAGTGCAGGGTTACGAGTCTAAAAACTTCTACACAAGGTCAGGTGTGAGTCAGGGGAGTAGTTTAGGGCCTACACTCTTTCTGATCATGATCAATGACCTGCCTGAGACTGAGCTAACTGCTAAGTGTCTTCTATTTGCAGATGACATCAAATTATATCTTGGAATTCAAAATGAAATAGACACAATAGCTCTTCAGGCTGACGTTGACGCGGTATCATCATCATCATCATCACCAGCCTGAAGACGTCCACTGCTGAACATAGGCCTCCCCCTTTGACCTCCATCCTGACCGACAACTCGCCACTCGCATCCACCGGTTGCCTGCGACTCTCACGATGTCGTCGGTCCACCTAGTGGGAGGCCTACCAACACTGCGTCTTCCAGTGCGTGGTCTCCACTCGAGAACCTTTCTTCCCCAACGGTTGTCGGTTCGTCGAGCGATGTGGCCTGCCCATTGCCACTTCAGCTTGCAAATCTTACGAGCTATGTCGGCAACTCCGGTTCTTTGGCGAATATCCTCGTTTCGGATTCTATCGCGCAAAGAAACTCCGAGCATAGCTCTCTCCATTGCTCGCTGTGTGACTCTGAGCTTTTCTAAAAGGCCAACAGTTAAGGACCACGTTTCGGTGCCATATGTCATCACCGGCAACACACATTGGTTAAAGACCTTTGTCTTTAGGCACTGCGGAATCTTCGATGCAAAGATATCTCGTAATTTCCCGAACGCTGCCCATCCGAGTTGGATTCTCCGGGCGACCTCTTTGTCGAGGTTGGACCTACCTAACTGGACAATCTGTCCTAAGTAGGTGTAGTGGTCGACAACTTCGATAGTATCGCTCCCAACAATTACCGGTACGGGTTCAACATGGACATTCGACATGATCTTCGTCTTGTCCATGTTCATTTTAAGACCCACCTGTTGGGATACGATATTGAGGTCGCTGAGCATGGTGTTGAGGTTCTCCAGCGACTCCGCCATTATGACTATATCATCGGCAAAACGAAGGTGAGTGATGTATTCGCCATTAATGTTGATGCCGAATCCGTTCCAATTCAAGAGCTTGAAAATGTCCTCCAACGCATTTGTGAACAGTTTCGGAGATATGACGTCTCCCTGTCTCACACCTTTCTGCAATTGGATTGGTTTCGTACTCTCGTCTTGTAATCGGATCGACATAGTAGCGTTTCTATACAAACATTTCAACACTTCGATATACCTATAGTCGATATGGCAACGCTGGAGGGACTGCAACACAGCCCAGGTTTCGATAGAATCGAAGGCTTTCTCATAGTCCACAAACGCTAAACATAAGGGCCGATTATACTCCTCAGTCTTCTGTATAATCTGGCGGAGCGTATGTATGTGGTCTATGGTACTAAAGCCTTTTCGGAAACCGGCTTGTTCGGGAGGCTGGAAGTCGTCAAACCTGCGTTCGAGACGGTTCGTAATGACTCTCGAAAACAGCTTGTACACATGGCTCAGGAGTGAGATGGGTCTATAATTCTTCAATAAGGTGTTATCGCCTTTCTTGAAGAAGAGCACCACCGCACTCCTGTGCCATGCTTCTGGCGTAGTACCTTCGAGCATGACGGAATTAAACAACTTCTGGAGGACTACGAGTATCGGTTTTCCACCCGCTCGCAGAAGTTCAGTGGTAATTCCGTCATCACCCGGCGCCTTGTTGTTTTTAAGCTGTTTAAGAGCCATACTAATCTCATACAGGCTGATGTCAGGGATATCTTCGGTATAGTGTCGGGTTAACTTAGCTCTGGTGTCCTGAGCTGTACCAACAGCGGGCTCTTGTGTTGAGGTGTACAACTGTCCATAAAACCTCTCGAGCTCTCTCAGAATCTCCGGCTTCGACGAAATGACACTGCCGTCCTCGATCTTCAGCTTAGTCATTTGGCTCTGACCAATAGACGAATTCTTTGCGAACACTTTGGCGCCTTGGTTCCGCGCAATTGCGTCCCTAATGCATTTAGCACTATAGGAGCGCAGGTCGTGTCGCACAGATTTCGAGATTCGTCTATTGAGTTTGCCATATTCCGACATATCAGCTGAAGATTGCAGTATCATTTCTTTCCGGTCTTCCATTAACTTAATGGTTCCGTCTGAGAGCTTTTGAGGCCTTTTCCGGCGTGGGGTCTTAAAGAACTTAGACCCCACAGCTTGGACAGTTTCCACAAGCCTGCTGCTGATCTCGTCCACAGTTTCGCACTCGGCTAGGCACTGGAAGCGATTTTGGAGTTCGAGTTGAAAGTGTTCCGGGCTCTGGATCTGGGCAGGGCCAGGACGGAGTGTGGACTTCACCAGACGTGACCTCTCGAGCTTGATGTTGATATTCAGTGTGCCTCTAACAATCCGGTGATCGCTACCGGTTTTCACCCTACTGATCACGGAGACATCACTGAATATACGCTTCTTGGTCGTCATGATGAAGTCGATCTCATTTCTGGTTGAACCATCGGGGCTTATCCACGTCCACTTCCTGGTTGGTCGCTTCCGGAAGAAAGAGTTCATCAAAAAGAGTTCCTCCTTCTCCATAAAGTCGACCAACCGTTGGCCCCTTTGGTTCCGCTGTCCATATCCATATGGACGCGGTATCGAAGTGGAGCAAAAACAACTTGCTTCCGTTCAATGCCACTAAATGCAAATGTATTTAGTGGTGTATTTAGTGTAACGATTCGGGCGGTTTATACATTATCTGATGATCCTCTCGAAAGAGTTAATTGTATTCGTGACCTCGGACTAACATTAGATAGTAAATTTGACTTCCACCAGCATGTGACCGAAACTTGCAAATCTGCAAGTAGGACTCTAGGTTTTATTCTAAGAACTGCTTCACAATTTAATGACATAAGAGTGGCGATGGTGTTATTCAATTCGTATGTACGAAGTTAATTAGTGTATGGGGGGGGGGGGGTATCAACTGGGATCCCTATGAAAAAAAATTCTGACTTATGATTGAGAGAGTGGATTGAGAGAGTGTAACGAAAATTTGCACGATGGTTGTACAAACGACGGTATGGATATTATCCTTTTTTCTATCCCTCGTTATTTGTATATGGCATGGGCGATTTAGATACACTGAGGTATAGGAGGAAACTACTCCTTACGATGCATTATCTCCACATACTGCATCATAGGGTTGATAGCCAAGTATTGCTGAAAAAGCTGAGCCTCCAAGTTCCCCTGCATATACCTAGGGATGCTCTGGGGGCGGTAGCGCCGCGCCGCCGACCGCGCTTACTGCACAGACCTGTGACGAGCACACAACACGCTGCACACGCACCCACAGTGCGCGCCCTGCGTCTGATCGGAGACATACTCACTCGGTATGATGATCTAGATTTATTTTTTGAGTCTTAACCTTATTTGTACTAAATCTTATGAAATACTTTGTCTGTACTTATGTATAATGTCTCTTTATTTTTTTCTGTATGTTTATTTGTCTTTTAAATTATAAGACCGATGACATTAAGTTTTTTCTTTAATAATTTTGTATTAATTTCTGACATTTTGTTTTTATGTACCTAAGTAAGTAGGTACATAATTAATTGATAATTTTTATTCTGAATAGTTTTTACATTGACATTTGTATTTGACTGAATTTAAATACTTAACTTGTTTTATTTTTATTAATTTTTGACATTGTTAAAGTTTTATTTTTACTTTACTATCCTAAATCTATGACTTTACTCATGTTTGGATTTGACATATTATTATGAAATCTCGTACTCAATTCATTTACTTTCCTTCTTTGTATTTATTAGTTTTAATATTGACATTTCGGTATTTGACATAAATTATTTATTTTATGTATTTTTTTCTTTTTTTTAAATTAATTTTTGTTATTAATAATGTTTTATTTTATTCGAGTTTATTTTGACATATGAAGTCTGTTGGCGCGAGAGGCACCAACATGCGACGTAGGTAAAGGAATAAGATGGAAACGGGGCTTACCGGGGTTCCGAGTTGTAGGCACGGGATCGAGCTGAAGCGCGGGGGCGCGGGGGCGCTCTTGGCGCGGGCTTGAGAGCGGCAACACACAAACACTTCACTAGGGGCACTGGTGTTCGTTAGGTGTTAGGGGCGAGCTGGTAGTCCTAGCTCTGTCACTGCACACACTGCACACATATGGTCACGTCGGGGCTGAGTTCAAGAGCGCGGGACGCGTGGTTTCGCACTGAGATCTCGAAGGGCACTGAATCGGCGCCAGTCGGTCGGCGCGGGCTAAAACCTCGTCCGGTACATACGTCGCAGGGTCCGTGTGACGAGGATAACGCACTCTCATTGGCCGGCGTATAGACGGCTGTCATTCGTCGCGTCTTGTTGGCGCGTACATCTTCCCGGGCCCCAGGGGGTAGGAGGGGGGGGGGGGGGAAGGAACGGAAGTAACAGGAGACTACAGCCTCGATTCGTGCTGTGTTGAGTTAGCGTGTGTGTGAATGCATGTGTATGGTTGTATGAGAGCTGAATGTCTGTGCGCACGAAGCACAGGGGGCGCGGGGGCGCGAAACGCAGAAGGCGCATGGGCGCACAGGCGTGGGGGCGCGGGGGCGCAAAAGCGCAGGGGGCGCGGGGGCGTAGAAGCGCAGGGGGCGCGTGAGCGCGGGGGCGCGTGAGCGCGGGGGCGCGAAGGCGCAAAAGCGCGGTGGCGCGGGGGCGCATGAGCGCAAAGGCGTGGGGGCGCGGGGGCGCAAAAGCGCAGGGGGCGCGGGGGCGCAGAAGCGCAGGGGGCGCGTGAGCGCGGGGGCGCGTGAGCGCGGGGGCGCGAAGGCGCAAAAGCGCGGTGGCGCGGGGCCGCATGAGCGCAAAGGCGTGAGGGCGCGGGGGCGCATAAACGCAGGCGGCGCGGGGGCGCAGAAGCGCAGGGGGCGCGTGAGCGCAAAGGCGTGGGGGCGCGGGGGCGCAAAAGCGCAGGGGGCGCGGGGGCGCAGAAGCGCAGGGGGCGCGTGAGCGCGGGGGCGCGAAGGCGCAAAAGCGCGGTGGCGCGTGGCCGCATGAGCGCAAAGGCATACCGTTCTCGCGTTCGTTGCGTTAACATCGTTAATAGTTGCTCCTGATAATAGTTACGATATCTCACATAATTCTTTCATAGTTCTACTTGCAATTTGTATTAGTGTGTAGCTGGAAGTATCGGCTATCTGGTTGTGCGGTTGAATTTAAAAAAAATCCCTGCTATGTGGTGATTTAAATCAAGAAACATTAAGTGTGAAATCATAAACATAAACAAATATCAGCTGGTGCAGTTCAAACGCCCGTTCTATGCCAAGGTCGACCGGCTGCTCGGTCATTGCCCCCGTCCGGTGTCAGGTGAATTGGTGTTAGCTGTTGCACTCGCTCCGTCTACGCGCGCATCTTGCTGTCTTCATTGTGCGCGCTGTGGCCGAAGTATTGTTGTTGCTCCCGCTCGGTCAACGTCTGCGTGCATCGTGTTGTCCTTATCGCGCGTAAGCTGCTTCTTGATCGACGTTTGTGACGTAAGCGTGTTGTATAAATAGCTCTAATATAATAACAATAACGCTGATTCCGCTTCTGGTGCAGCTTATTTGAACACTTTTGAACACTATTGAACATTACCTGTACCTTGTAACCAAAGAGCTTGTAACGAATATGTATTCATGTGATGGATGCAACGTGACTATTGGAAAGGAGGATTTGTTTGTGTGTTGCGCTAATTGTAATAAACGCTATGATCTGTTGTGTTCTGGTCTAACAACAGAAAATTATGCAAACCTTACAAATGAAACACTGAGTTCGTGGATATGTGTGTCGTGCAAGAGTAGAATTCCTAAGACGGGCAATTTAAGTACTCCTGTCAGAATGTTGACGACCATAGCTACTCTGAATGATACAATTATTGCCGGATCTGAACCTACACCACCTAATGACCTATATAGTAATGTCAATACTCGCCGTGGCAGTGCGAAGCCGAGCGTGCGTCAAAACTCAAGTAGTTGTGTCTGTGGAGACTTAACGATCCTTAGAAATCTAATAAGAGAGGAACTAAGTGCTTTCTTCCAAGATAAGTTGTCCCTTATTCCAAAGTTGAGCAGTCAGGCACAAATGCAAAGTGTTGCTATTAATAAAATCGAAGAGGTTCAATCTTTAATATTAAGTAAGGTTGGTGGATTGGGAGGTCAAGGTAAAACTTCTAGTGGTGAACTACATCATGAGGTGCACACTCCCTCACTTTCCTCTCCTACTTTGGCCAGACCTAAGCCAAAGAAGCCTACTAACAAGTCAGCTAGAACTCAGCCTCTGTCCGAATACATACAAAAGAAAGGTAATGGGCAAAATGACTTCGATGTCAAAACCAATAGTAACAAATTTGGAAGCCAGTCAGGCTGTTACTCAGGACCCCGTTGCCACTTCTACACAGGTCTCCCTGCCTACCTCAGTCAGTGAGGATAAATACTCAAATGGCGAAAGTAAAAATGGGTGGACTTTAGTAGGACAACGATGTGCTAGGGACTCCTTTCATACCTTAATAAGAGGAACTGCAAATCCGGGCACTACACCTCTTCAGGCTGCGGAAAGGAGGTCGTCACTGCATCTCTTCTATGTGCAAGAAGGAACTACTGTTGAGCAAGTGAAAGCGTATCTAAATGCAGTGTGTAGCGCTGATGTATCTACTGTCGAGGCGTTGAAAGCTCGCGGTAATTATTTATTTATTATTTATTTATTATTAAACATAATTAAACGGGTATAAACCCAAATACATAATTATGTAAACTAGAATGCTTATTTAATATATACTTAGAGTCGAATTTTACTTAAAATCGATTTTGGTTCATCCACAAATATATCAATGTCTGGGAAGTTAACAAGAAGTGCGTTTAGTGCTTCATGCATTCGACATAATGGCGACTGCGCGCGCGCCACTGTGCGACACGGTGGATTCGCAAACAGTCTATGTCTACGACCGGCACGTATTCGTGAATAATTATTAGGAACATAAAGGCGACACAACTGTTCGACACATTCAGGCGAGTCAATCACTCCCCGCAAAATCGACAGAGCGGTTGAAATATCCGTACGAGTTCTTCTGAGTTCTAAGGAGTCCATTCCCAACATACCCAATAAATACTTTGTAGGATACATAAACGGATAGTAGCCATATATACGCTTATAATAATATCGAAGAAAAGCCTTTTGAACCTTTTCCAGCATTAGTGCATATTTGGCTTCGTGTGGGCTCCATATACACGAACTAGATTCCAGCAAGCTCCTTATAAGACTAGTGAACAGAAGCTTTATGACGTCGGGGTTCCAAAAAACACGTAAATTACGTAAGATAAACCCTAGACGACTGTAGCAGCTACGAGTGAGTATAGAAATGTGAACATTGAATGTTAAGGAACGATCGAAGGTAACACCAAGGTCTTTCATTGAATCTGTGCGATTCATAATGACACTGCCCAAGTTATATTCATATTGGGTAGGATTACGCTGACGACTAAAGGACATAACCAAGCACTTACTGTAATTAAACTCTAAGCCATTGTCGTTACTCCATTTAAGTATGGCATCAATATCCTTTTGAACGAGCTCACAGTCCGCTTTATCAGTGATCTCCGCATATAATTTCAAATCATCAGCATAAAGAAGACAATTTGTAAATTTTAGAACTTTAACAACGTCGTTGATCATCAGCAGGAAAAGCAAAGGGCCCAGTATTGATCCCTGCGTCACACCCGATGATGTTGGATACGGCTGCGAAACATAGCAACCATGGCGTACATATTGCTGCCGACCTTTAAAGTAGTTCGAAAGTAAGTTAATAAGCTTAGTGGAAAAACCAAGAGCATCGAGCTTAGATATAAGGATTTGACAATTAACCCTGTCGAAAGCCTTGCAACAATCGAAATACACGACATCCACCTGCTTGCCCTTATCCATCGTTTTCGAAATGTACTCTACCAATGTTAACAGATTTGAATTCACCGACCTTCGCGGCCTAAATCCATGCTGCTCATTACAGATGTAAGGATGGACTTGCTTGCGAATAACATTATGTAGGAGAATTTCTAGGACTTTCGCTGGCGCACAAAGGATAGCAATCGGCCTGTGCTCTTCTACGAGCAACTTGTTAGTGCCTTTGGGGATTGGCGTTACACGGGACACCTTCCATGCTGATGGATAAATACCATAATTCAAAATAAGATTAAACAGATGGCACAGAGGAATGGCAATGGTTTTCCTACACATCTTCAAGAGATTTGCCGGTACACCGTCGGGTCCTGATGACCAACTAGGCTTTAAAGTTTTGATGGCACTCTCAACATCAGGGACAGAAAAATCACTGACATTGTAACCTCTCCATCTCTCTATAAATTCTACACCTTTCTATAAATTCTCTATACCTAAATCTAATCCTAAATCTAATGCCTTTCACACCTATATGCCTAGCTACCTTATAATACATACACACATCCTCGCCGCTTTTACCTTAACTTAACTTATTATCTAATTCTTAAAACTAATTAACCTAATTTATCTACAATCTAATGGTTGTGTCTGGAGTTTTTGTTTAGTGCGTATTGTTTGTATGATGATGAAACCTTAGCATAGCTTAATTCTATTTGCAGTGAATTTCAGTCAAGCAATGTAATATTATAATAACTACTATTTTGGCCAGATCGTCTAGTGAACCCTCCGTTGTTAACCGCATTTAAGTAACTCAAGTTCTTTCGTGAAAGTTTAGTAATTGGCTTATACCTGTGTTAAATTATTTTCTCCTGACCTAATTACCTACCAGTCTATAAATCATAACATAAATATGTGTAGCCTAGCAATGACTCCGTCTGAACTGTGACCTAAATCCTTCACTGCAGCTGCGGGGAAGATTTGTAACCACTCAAAGGTAATCAGATGATAGCTTAGCTTGTAGGTATTATTATTTATTATCAGTAGCATGATACATAAGAAGCCTGGTGCAATTTATATAAAGGTTTTGTGGAATTATAAAAGTCTTGTGGAAGTATAAAAGTCTTGTGGAAATATAAGAGTCTTGTGGAAGTTTAAAAGTCTTGTGGAAATATAAGAGTCTTGTGGAAGTTTAAAAGTCTTGTGGAAATATAAGAGTCTTGTGGAAGTTTAAAAGTCTTGTGGAAATATAAGAGTCTTGTGGAAGTTTAAAAGTCTTGTGGAAATATAAGAGTCTTGTGGAAGTTTAAAAGTCTTGTGGAAATATAAGAGTCTTGTGGAAGTTTAAAAGTCTTGTGGAAATATAAGAGTCTTGTGGAAGTTTATGAGCTCCAACCGCCGCTCCATAGCGTGCCATTACATCTCATTGTTTAATTATGGCCCCGTCCACTTTGGCTTTAACATTAATTATTAGCTTGTAGCTTTAATTCTTTCAAACTGAGAATTTACATCTCTTCTCAAAATCTAATTTCATTTTACATTATGAACTATGTGGTAGCAATTTAAATTCTTATTATTCCACATAAATCAATAGAGTTTATCTCAAGGCTTGCTATCATCCAAATATCCTTTTCACATTAAGGACTTAATTATTCAATGCAATAACTTATATTCAGTTCTATAAAGGGTGGATAATTTAATCAAACGCCACTTCAGGCGGTGGCTAAAGTAGAATGCTATTAATACAGGTAAAATTACTTTTATTTACTCTTAGTATTTATTATACAGGTCTTATAAAGTTCCAATATAACTACATTGGATTGGCTGCATTGGCAGATTATCACATCTTAAGTTTATTAAAGGATGTTTAATTCATTCAATATCCCTGACTTTTAGGAAGTGAACTTAAGTTAATTATTTTTCCACTAACTTCCACCCCCTGTCTCTCAGACTGAGTGGTTAATTTGATAGACTACTAAATCATAGTTAGTATACTTTTAGTAGGTAGTAAATTAGGTAGTTAATTATCCCTGTTAATCATTAAATCAATTACATTTAGAAGTTATCTTTTACTCACTTTAATAAGTATAAATTAGACGGTACTAGGTATTAGTCTTATTGATTTAGATTGTTCCCATCAAATATTTCTATGTTTCAGATTATTAGAGTTAAGTACTTACATGCCTTAAGAGGTCTCTGACCATTAAGGTGAATTCAAATGGTATTAGTGGATCATTATCAGGCTAATTAGCAGGTTGTCATCAATCAATTATTTCTATGTTTAAGATAATTAGAAGCTCATAGCTTGCAATGTCTTCCTTCAACGAATTAACCTAGGTTCTAAACTGGTTTTAGTTGTTCAGTTTCAGCTTATATTATACCAATAGGTATCGGATGTAAAATTTTCCATACTTTGAAGAGTGTAGCTATTTTAAGGCCGTATTGTACCTCAGGGAAAGCTAAAAAATGCCAGTTTGGTCATTTCAGTATTAGAAATCAAACATCACAGTACGCTAAGCTAATTTGCTATAACTTTTAATATTTTTCTTGTAATAGGAAACCAGTCTAGACTTTTAGGTATTCCAAGTAATGATGGTACAATATTATCATACTTCTGTTAATTATTTAAAATGAATAATTAATTGGTAACAACTTTAGGAAAACAATTAGAATTTTACCGGCCTGCGGTAACAGATTACTTGCCTAGCTAGGACCCACATCACTTCATCATAATTTTATTTAGCGCCGTAACTTAATTATCCCTACCTTATTAGTCTGAATTAATCCGGCCTGGCGCAAATACCTTGCCTCCCATAACTAACCATATATATATCCGCCTACCTATAGATTCCTACAACTTTCCTCACTTGAAAATGCCTATATTTTTGTCGAACTAACAGTCCCTACTTGTGTACCTTGCAATCTAGGCCAAGCCACATTTAACTTAAATTCGTGATGTGTGGTGAGAGTCGCATTGCCCCTGAAAGCAACTAACTCCTAAATGTTCTATCAGTCGAGCCAGTATACTCAGTGTGTCATTTTCCTATCACTACACTGTATGTACGGAGGTAGACTCGAAATTGGACTGGGTCATACGGGTCTACCTCCAGCTAAATGGTGTCTGACCTATCTTCAACTTTCACTAGGGAGACAACTGTCTCTCCCCCATTACTCCGTCGAAGATAGTGTATTGTTTAGCGTAATAATATAAAACGCCGATCTTATTAAATACAATCAAAGATCATCCAGACCGAAGTCTGTTGAAAGGTACATAGGTTTTCGTTGCCACCGTTACGCGTTTCCGCCGATGTACCCCGGAATACTTCATTCCGTTAACGGATTCGAGTTGCGACCGCAATAGTTTTACTTTATTAATCACTTTCAATTTCACAAATCTTAGTTAATATCGCAGCTCGAATATCACTTAGCGCACTATCAAAGCTCGGACACTATTTTCCCCGTATGAGTAGTACCGCACTCTTAAGTTGGACCGCACCGCCGACGTCCCAAAATTGAATGCCCCCTAATTTTCCGCCCTTTTCCCAAGCATCTTAACTTTCGCGCCCTGCGCGCCTAACATACGCCCGCGCGAGTCCGCTTTTCTTCCCTTCAACCAATCCCTAGCTGTTTCCCCGATGCCCCCCGCCTTCGCGTCGCGCCACGTGGAGCTATCCTCCGACCTCTCTTTCTGTCTTTTTCTCAACCTCTCGCTCGCTCATTGCCGCTTTCGCCGCGCAATTCTAAAATTTTTCCATAATCTAACCAAATCTCGTCCGACAGCCAATATTTCATCTTTGAATATCTAAATGTAGCCTTCCATTAACAATTCCCTCTCAATAATCCTCCACTTAAGCCAATAATCCTATATTTTGGGAAATTATCAAAAGTTCCGTATTCCGACCATAGATGGCGTCCGCCCGTAGGTGAACCACTTTGCCGACCCCCAAAGCCCCGCGAAATTCAAAATAAAAATAAAGTCCTAGTCAACCTAGCAACCTTACGCGAAGCCCAAATAAATGACTTCCGCTAGACGCCGCCTATGTCGCAAGGGACGCGCAGAGCAGTCCCCGCGAAATTCAAAATAAAGAAGTCAAACTAGCAACCTTATGCGAAGCTCAAGTAAATAACTTCCGCTAGACGCCGCCTATGTCGCAAGGGACGCGCAGAGCAGTCCCCGCGAAATTCAAACTAAAGATAAAGCGCTAGACCATTGACCATTATTCTGAACTAGTTTATTATTCCCTTTTTCATGCTTATTATATTAATGGTGCTACGCATTAATATTTATTTTAATGCTACTCCCACACATTCCTTACTAACGGACGGATACCATTCATTCTGTACCGTTACAACATCAATATGTGCAAACGCTGAGAGGGAGACAGGTGTTGATTCCAGAGTTTGATGGTCCTGAGCGTAGATACTTGAAAAATGACTTGCAAATGCGTTCGCCGCATCGGCGCCAGAGCACTGAAGCCCTTTGTAATAAACAGTAGGCTCAAAACCACCAACGGACCTTAAACTATTCACGTGACGCCAAAAGTTCCGAGGATTGGAACGAAGATTGCTTTCCAAGTTCATGATATAGGTATCGTATGCTACTGATACTCTTATCTTAAGAGAAGCTCGAAGATTCGAAAAACGATCGTAACTCTCTTGACACTTAGATCGTTTCCAAGTTTGATGAAGACTAGTTTTAGTTCGCATATCTCTGATGATGTCGGCTGTAAACCAGACTGGATATCGTCTTACAGATGATTTGGGCCTTCGCTTCTTAGGTACAACTCGATCAAGAACGTAATAAAGAACCTCATAAAATAATTCCAAGGCGTAAGACAAATCTTGGGATTGTAGCACAGTGTTCCAGTCCAAATCATCTACATGTTGGCGCAGAACATTCCGATCGATCTTATAAAAGTTCCAGTCCTTGCTATTGTCTATGTTACTGGATTGCATGGACCCGCGCTGAACTGTTGTCGCAAGCGTGACAGCAACGTCAAGTGGAGGGTGATATTTGTCTGTGCGCGATACAAGACTGCCAAACTCAGAATTTGCCACGTTTACTGCACAAGCGCACTCCTGTGTCAACACAACATCGAGTTTACCACCGTGAGAATTAATAATGTGATTTCTATCTACCATGTTACAAAAAGACAAAAAGTAACAATAATAATTACTAACATTTAAAGAAGCGCTATTCATATTGAGATCTCCTAGAATGATTACAGGTTTATTTAAATTGTGCATGAAACTCTCGACTCTAGTAAACCATTCCAGATAGATATTATCAGTTGAAGTTGGGGATATGTATACGACACAAACATACATTACTTGAGATTGTACAGTGACAGATGCCCAGAGATCCTCGCCAGACAAGGTTTCAAGATCTTTATGACGGAGCATCGCAACACCAGGCCGTGCTGCCAACATCACACCTCCGCCCCACGATCCACGATCACGACGAAGAATAGTCCAGCCGCTGTTAACTACTTCAGCATCGCTAACAGAGTGGTCTAAATAAGATTCTGTAACGGCAACGATATCGTGCTCAAGCAGCATCAAGCTTGTATTGAAGTTACGAAGTTTCGTCTTCAATCCTCTCACATTTTGATATATTATGTTGACGGTGGACGAAAATCTGGTGACACATCGATGATTTGGTAAATTTGCACGAGCCATGCTGTCACTTCTATCTGTGAAATTCTCGGCGTCGTTAGGACTCACCGCCGCTGCGTTGGTCTGCGCGAAAGGGGCGCCTCCAAGGCTTAACACATGCATTCTCAGGCCAGTTATCGGGGGCTAATATTTGTTCAGAGGAAGCAGCGGGAACGCATATTTTAAAAGATGCATATGGCCCACGAGCGCTGAGACTCTCCACTTTGCAGTCAGCGCCTCTTGTGATGTTCGAAATGTGCGCCTTCACTTGCTCTTCAGTAGTACCAAGTTTGAGGTAGTAAAGGTGGAAATTGCGCTGTCTTTCGGAGGCTTGAAGCCCAACACTACCTGGCTCCGCGGTGCCCCGTAACAGCCCAGCTGGAACTCGAGCGCGGCGCGGACCATCCTTATCAATGCTTTGTGATTTACTATATGCAAATGCATTACCCTTTTCGGCCATAGCACTCGGTGTTGACGCACCATTATTGCGACGGGGTCGTTTGGCTACTTCATTCTAACCTTCCTTTCGCTTTGCATCTATATCATTGGAGGTCTCAACCAGCGGCCGCATAGACTTTTTCTGCACATCAACATTGGTATTTGACATACTCAAAGATGGAGCAGAAGGCGCTGTAGTTGTTTGTGTAGAAGAGTTGTCAAGTACTGGAGAAGTATTCCATAGCTGAGCGTCAACTAAAAGCTCCAAACCTCTTTCCATCGCTGCGACCTTTTCAGCTAAATGAGTAATCGATTCTGAGAATACTGTCGCTGCTGTCTCAGTAATAGATTTAGTGATTACATCACGTATACGATCAGAAAAAAAGAGGTGTAACTCCTCGCGTATAATAGTTCTTATTTGATCGAGCGTGGGCAAATAGTCGCAATCACCTGGCAAGGACTCATTTGCCACTTTCGAGGAGCCAGGTCCACGTCGGAGAGTAATGTTATCTGGACTATCTTTAGTTGAACGAGCAGGTGTAATAGTTTTAGGCGCTTTACTCAAACACGTTTGACATTTCCAAGCAGCTTTATGTTCCTTGGTCATTGTATTTACAAATCGCTCTTTCGCAACACTCGCACACAAGAGATCATAGTACTCCCGACAGAGGCAGCATTGCAAAAACTGCCTGTTTTGCACAGCACTGCGACAACCGGCACAAACAATATTAGGCATACTGCTGCACTGCGAAGGACTTGTACCACGAAGTTATTGAAGTCAGGCAGTATCGCTCGATAGTCGCTCGTTAATCGCAGGGTACAGTGGTAGCGGTGGTGATTCACGACGGGCGGGCGATATGAACGATACTTTTGGCCGCGCCGCGTCAAGCCACCGTAGCCGAGCGTGTAAAGGTTCGCTACTCACGCGACAGTTCCGGAGATCGAATCCACGGTGCGCAGCAACTTTTCGATATTTCTCGTGAATGATGGAGTCTTCAGAAGCGGCGTGGCGGATTCCTGAGTTCTGCAGGGCGAAATCCGGGGCTCCAGAATAGTTAAAATTAAATATTGAATTATTACGTGACCAACCACGACACGTCTGCTCACAACGAAATCTGCAAACAATTCCAATTATGCTTCATTTAAGCTCAGTGTGCCCACTCTAAGCTTGTTGAAATCGTCATGACCCCGAATAATTGGGCTGAAGATATTTGTATCCGGCCTTGGCGTCAGAACTTTCGAGGTAAAAAGGCCAATTAGTGAAAAGCATTGTAGTAGTGGAAATGAGTCGTTTAATATCAAAGGCGGCAATCTGTCGTTTTTGTCAAAAATAAGATATTTATATGGCAACATTGAGAATTTAAAACGAATTAATATCGTAAAAGTATTTCGTTTCAAATGTGGCATACTGCTATGGAAAAGCAATGTCAAAATATGAAGTTGGTATCAAATACGGCGATCTGTAAGGTTTTATTTATCAAAGACGGCAATCTTTTGTCTCAGCCAATCACAAGCGTTCTTTTTGGCACCTGTGTCATGGCCGCCGATATAATTTTCATACTGTCTAAGTGTGTGATTTTTATTGGTTTACTCGCTTTTATTTAGTTTCTTCTTGATATGAATGCGCAAATTAAAGTCATGGAGAGTTGTCCTGAACGTGTAACTAAAATTTATTCACGCAGTCGCACCAGAAATCCTGAAAACTAGAAAAGAAATGTGGCTAAAAGATGAGTTTAGTTTCTTACTCAGTATAGCTAGGGTTAACACAATGATGTTAGTTTAATGTTATTCCTAATTTATTTCAATATGAATGTATTTTTTTCCGACTAGGATGAAACGAAGAAGGGAGTCTTTAAAATTTCACGAATACCTAGACAATATCAACATTTTCAATTAAATTAAGTAATAATTATTTTTACAGAATATTTTTTTTGTGTTTATTTTTAAAGTTTTTCTATTTGAAGTTTTGCATTATTGAATTGTAATTAATGAAATAGGTTTTAATTACAGGTATTCATCAAAAAAATTTACCGATACTAATTTATGACCACAACACAAACACTTCAATGTTCCCTAATGACTGAAGAAAATGCAACAGTTAGGTACGTACATAATTTTTTTTTAATTATTTATTATATTTTTTATTATTTTTGACAATTTCTTATTTCCTTGGTAGTGCTAACCCTGGTTCTGACAAAAAGTCAATACAATGGCAATCTGTCGATATTTTAGGATCAAATACGGAAATCTGCTCTACATTTGGTAACAAAACCGGCATTCTTAACATTTCAGTATCAAATCCGGCATTCTGCAAAAATAAATTGTAAAATGTGGCGACATTATTCACTTTTAGCCATCTTTATTATGTTACGAGAAAGTGGTATCACTATTAGGTCATATTTAAAATAGTTCTTCAACGGTCCAATCCACATAAAAACCTAAAAACATTTTTTGTCTCTAGCCACAAATTAGTCAATCGTCAGATTGCCGCCTTTGATATTAATCGACTCAAATATAACAATTAAAATTTACTATCAGAATGTTCGTGGCTTGCGCTCTAAAACAGAATTATTAATAATATTGAATTGTGTTCTTATGATTTTATAGCTCTGACTGAAACATTTTTAACGAGTTCTGTGTGAATGATGGCGAACTTTTCTCATCTGATTATAATGTAATCCGCCATGATAGGTACGGCGACACGGGTTGGGGTGGTGTTTTATTTGCTATAAGAAAAAGTTATTGTATGCGTGTAATAAAAAATATTGACAGTTTTACACCAGACATGGAATTAGTGTTTGTAATTGTTAGTACAAAACATATAAAATTGCTCTGTATTGTTGCATATTTACCGCCAAATTATAATGACAACCAGTACCTCAGAGTACTGACATGTATTGAAAATGTTATATGTGAATATCCGGATCTGCATGTATTACTAATAGGTGATTTTAACTTGAACTCGTGTAGTGCCAACATTAAAAATCAGTTTGAGTTTTTCTGTGATTTCTGTAGACTAAGCGAACATAATCACATATTAAATACTCATGGTGGCATGTTAGACCTCGTGCTGAGCGATCTTACCATTGACTTAGTCACCGTTGATGCTAGTGAAGACCCTCTAGTCCCAGTTGACTTGTATCACCCTCCTCTAGAGATAGCCATTAAATTGCATAATGGTCGTGCATCATGCCGAGGGTCGGTGACGGCTAATTCTCTACACCCTAATGTTCTTTGCCCCCAGTGGAATTGGCCTAAGGCAGACTTTGTGGCTTTGTATTCGTCTCTGGCCGACTTGAACTGGTCCGATGTACTAAAGAGTGATGATGTGGACTCTGCTGTGAACTTGTTTTATGAAAAAATATATAACTGTATAAATACGTATGTCCCGTTTAAACATTGCTCTTATACCGAACCTAAGTACTCGTATCCGTCTTGGTATACTTCTCAAATAATTCAGAATATAAAGCTAAAATATTTTCATCTGAAAAGATATAGGTCAGAGGGGAGGTTGTTCAACAAGGAAATGTTTAAATATTATAGGTGGCATACTAAATTACTGATCAGAGATGCATATAAAAGGTACATGAAAACTTTACAGGATGACATGGTTACTAATCCTGCAAGATTCTGGAATTTTGTAAAGGATAAGAAACAAATTAGATTCTCAACAGGGTCTTTTACCGTTGGGGAAACTAGGGTGACGGGTCAGGCTGCTGCTGATGCGTTTGCCAATTATTTTAGCTCGGTATTTCATAATGACATGCCTTGTCTAGACCCAGTTCAGGCGGCCTGTGCAGCCCACACGGTTATGGACTCAACTAGTATATCTATCGGGCAGGTGAACGCGAAGGCCTTAAAGCTAGCATTAAGGCATCTTAAACTTAGATCATCTGGTGGCCCTGATGGAGTCCCTGTTTTTCTGGCCAAAGACTGCAGTTCTGTTTTACTGATTCCTCTTCTCTACTTATATAACCTGTCTTTGCGGAAATCGAAATTTCCCCAATGTTGGAAACTTTCGAAGGTAGCTCCAGTGCCTAAAGGTGAATCTGGAACTGACGTAACAAACTATCGTCCCATAGCTGTGCTCTCAGTCTTTGGGAAAATCTTTGAGAGTATTCTTAACCGTCAGATTGTGAACCAGATAAGAGACTTATTGCATAATAGCCAACATGGTTTTCGCTATGCTCGTTCTACTACCACAAACTTGGTAACTTTGGTGGACTATATTCACAATGAAATGAATGCAGGGAGGCAGGTGGATGCTGCCTATTTCGATTTCCGTAAAGCATTCGATTTGGTGGACAATGACATTCTATTGGACAAACTGGCAAAGATAGGATTTGTACCTAAATTATTGAAGTTCTTTTGTAGTTACCTGGATAATCGTCAGCAATTTGTAAGAGTTTGTGGTTATGAGTCAGACTGCTACTACACCAGGTCCGGAGTCAGTCAGGGAAGTACTCTGGGGCCTACGTTATTTTTAATAATGATTAACGATCTTCCTAGGGTGGTTCGTTCTGCCAGATGTCTATTGTTTGCAGATGATTTGAAGTTATATCTTGGTATACAAAATGAAGAAGATGCGATGCTCTTGCAGAATGATATTGATGCGGTGGTAGATTGGAGTGAACGCAATAAACTGCCTTTCAATGAAACCAAGTGTAGTTTAATTACCTTTACTCGTAAACGTTTGCCTATTGCTGTTAATTATGTAATATCTGACACTCCTTTGGAAAGATCGTTTGACATTCGTGACCTAGGGTTAGTTTTGGACAGTAAATTAGATTATCATAAGCACATGACAACAATCTGTAAGACTGCTAATAGGTTATTGGGTTTTATTTTAAGAACTGCAGCTAACTTTGACAATGTAAAGGTTGCTAAAGTTTTATATAATGCATATGTTCGTAGTAGGTTAGAATATGGAGCGATTGTTTGGGATCCGCATGAAGACAAGTACAGACTTATGATAGAAAGAGTGCAACGGAAGTTTGCCAGGTGGTTGTATAGGAGAACTTATGGCTACTACCCTTATTTATATCCTTCACTTTTCGTTTCTGCCATGGTTGACTTAGAAACCTTATCCTTTAGACGTATAATGTCTACTATTGTACACTATCTGTCAGTACTAAATCATAGGATTGATGGTCAACTGTTGTGGCAGAGTTTGGGCCTTAGGGTTCCTGTACGTTTAGCATATGATGGTTCCGGTATGGTGGCGCCGTGCCGCCGTCCGCGCCTGCTCGTGCGGCCGGTGGCGCGCACTAGGAGTGCCGCGCATGCTCCTACTGCACGAGCTCTGTGTCTTATAGGAGATTACTCGCTCTGCACGAGGATCTTGACCTGTTTGCCGATAGCTTGACGTGCTTATGTAACAAGATTCATATGTATCTTAGTATTGCTTAATATGACATGATAATTTATTTAATCTTAGTGTTTGTTGTTATAGTATTCTTCTTGGCTTGACATCTATCTATTATGTTTACTGTTGCATATATCTTGTCGTGCTTATGTAACGGGATCCACGTGTATGTTAGTATTAATTAGTTAGTATTAGTATGACATGATAATTTATTTAATCTTAATGTTTATGTTGTAATATTATTATTCTTGGCTTGACCTATGATGATTGCTATTAATTCTTTTTTTATAATATTGACATTGTGTTTGCAAATTTATTGTTTTGATTTCGAATGACTTTTGTTTTGTATTGTTCTGTATAGCTACTCCCATTATCATAAGTAACCATTTTTTCAAAATGTATTTGTAAGATTGTTATTTTGATTTAATGCATGTAAAAAAGTTGGTTTTGCTTGTTGGCGCTTTGGTACATACTGTAAGCTAGTGAGTGTTCTGAATAAATAAAAAAAATAAAAAAAAAGGCGTGGGGGCGCGGGGGCGCAGAAGCGCAGGCGGCGCGGGGACGCAGAAGCGCAGGGGGCGCGTGAGCGCAAAGGCGTGGGGGCGCAGAAGCGCAGGCGGCGCGGGGGCGCAGAAGCGCAGGGGGCGCGTGAGCGGGGGGGCGCGGAAGCGCAGGCGGCGCGGGGGCGCATGAGCGCAGGGGGCGCAGAAGCGCAGGGGGCGCAGAAGCGCAGGGGGCGCGTGAGCGCAAAGGCGTGGGGGCGCGGGGGCGCGGGGGCGCGGAGGCGCGTGAGCGCAGGCGGCGCGGGGGGCGCATGAGCGCAAAAGCGTAGGGGGCGCGGGGGCGCATAGGCGTGAGCTGATGTCATGCACCGTATAGGTGCGGGCTGACTACAAGTGCTTGTTTGTGTACTACTAACAACTAATTAATTTTTATTAGGGCACGAGATATAACTAGTAAAGTTACTGGAACAAATGAATTTAGGAAATGATGGCACAAAAAAAGGAAAATAAAGAAAATGACTATCTTATGGGCTGAAATAGTTATCCTATATAAATAGCGGACTGTATCAAAGGTAGAGGGCTGAATGTGATTTTACTGCTGCGGCTGTTTTGCGTGCGCAGACGCATGCAGCGGGCTGTCGATGGGTCGCTGCCTCGGGGTGTCACGTAGATGGGGCGGTAGCCACCGCTCCGCCGACTGTGGCTGGCTCTGCTGCGTCGAGTCGTCCGGCCGGTGAAGGGACGTGTGATGCTCGGTGCGCCCACACACCCTGCATCCCTTCACCGACTTACACTCGCCCGGGTAATGTGGCCCGAGGCAGCGGGCGCAGCGCTCGCGCGACACCACAAAGTCCCACCGGCCCCGTGTCGGTTGGGCATTGTAGCGGGCGCACGCTATCAATTTGTGCCCCCTAGCCCTGCAGTAGGGGCAGTAGGGCGTATTTGGGCTGGGCCCGGCCTGCGCGTGCATTGTGTGGGTGTGTAGTGCGTATGTATTATGTTGTGTGTCGGCACGAGTCGAGGCGAAAATATTAAATGTGGCGGGTAGGGTGATATTAAGTGGACTGTTGCTGGGATGTATCCGGCTCGAAGGACCATAAATGTTGGCGCGAGAGGCACCAACATGCGACTTAGGTAAAGGAATAAGATGGAAACGGGGCTTACCGGGGTTCCGAGTTGTAGGCACGGGATCGAGCTGAAGCGCGGGGGCGCTCTTGGCGCGGGCTTAAGGGCGGCAACACACAAACACTTCACTAGGGGCACTGGTGTTCGTTAGGCGTTAGGGGCGAGCTGGTAGTCCTAGCTCTGTCACTGCACACATATGGTCACGTCGGGGCTGAGTTCAAGGGCGCGGGACGCGTGGTTTCGCCTTGAGATCTCGAAGGGCACTGAATCGGCGTCAGTCGGTCGGCGCGGGCTAAAACCTCGTCCGGTACATACGTCGCAGGGTCCGTGTGACGAGGATAACGCACTCTAATTGGCCGGCGATAGACGGCTGTCATTCGTCGCGTCTTGTTGGCGTGTACAAAGTCTTTTATGTAATTAATTTGATTCGTATTTTTGTTTTCTTTTTTTATATTGACAGTTTTTCTTTGTTTCTATTTTTTTACTTTAATTGAAGTGATATTAATTATGTACGGAGTCTTTTAGATTGTTATTTTTTGTATGACTTCCATGTGTTTTGGAAAAAATCTGTGAACTTGCATGACAATGAAATTAAATAAATAAGTAAATGTAAATAAAACACAAACACTTCGTAAAAATGATTCTTTAATTATTAGTTACTAGAAACCACACTCAAAAGTACCTTCACAGACACTAAGTAAATGGATAAAAGATACACTTAACAGTAGCGGAATAGATACCTCCATTTTTAGTGCCCACAACACTCGTCATGCAGCTACATCCACAGCCAACAGATTAGGAGTCAAGATTGACCTCATTCGCAAAACTGCAGGATGGAATGAGTCTTCTTCAGTTTTTGCAAAATTTTATAATAGGCAAATCGTTGTCGATCCTAATAACTTTGCAACAACAATTCTGTCGTCAAGTTGTAGTCAATTGCTATAAAAGTACAAATTTATTAATTAACTGTAGGGTGGAGTGTGCAACAATGAAACACTAAAAAATCATAGTCTCATATTTCTCTAATTTTTGTAGATATGGATACTGTTTTTTGCAGGAACAGAGTCTTCTTAATTGGGTATAATATGGCATTTATAGTTTCATTTATAAATAGATACATTAAGGATAAAAATACTTTTTCAATAAAGTGGTAATTGTTTCACTGTGTCCACCTAGGTGGACACAGTGAAACCACAAGTGACACCCTGTGTCTGACAATGAAACACTAGTTTTAATATTGGCCATTTGTACTTAATGTGGTTATTGGAACGAGTAAACGATAAAAAATGTTTAATTATAATCAGTAAAGAATTTATTTGGATTATTAAGTAACTTAAGTACCTATTATGCTCAATCTCATTTTTTTTTTAAACAGTTTAGTACCTGTATTTATATATATTAACGACTCACAATCAACAGTAACATAATACATGATTATCTATAATTAACAGTGTTATATTAAATATAACTATATAAAAAACACAAATATTAGGAACTGAAACTTAAAGCAACTTTATATTTGGTGACACGCGGACTGAAAAATAATAAAAAGAGTTTCGGCTTTTGGTCCCATTTATTTCTGGTGGCGGAAGAATCGTTTTATCTCCTCGATGAGAATTTCTGACATATCGGGTTCTAATGGCATGTAAAATTTCATCATGTCTTTTAGTTTTAACCTCATAAACGAAACCTCGTATCTATTAGCTCTCACTACATCAATTATTTTTGCGACATAATGTATACCTTCGTTTTTTTACTGTCCATTAAAACCAGAACGAATATAATCGTTATTTTGGGGTAAACGCTCAAGCTTCTTAAAATGTTCCGTAACCAAAGGCATCCCATCCTCATCATATTCTTCTTCGTCGTCTTATCCACTTAAATCAATTTCACTAAGGCATGCCACTTCCTCTTCTTCATCGGTACTTGTTTCAGAATCTGGTTCAATTCCAGTCTTTTTAGATTTATTTTTTCCTTTTTAATTAGATAAAACTGGTCGCTTTACTACTTTTTCCGCTAATTTTCTTTCTTGAGATTTTTTACTATATTTAGCTACATAGGCGGATTTAGGGGGGGGGGGGGGGCACGGAGGCACAAATTAACATTGAAAATCAAGATGGGAATAGTACCAAAAGTTGAGGAATTTATCGAGACACGTGTGAGCGTTTGAATTTTGAAAATCGCCTGGTAACTTTTTTTGGAATTTTGTAAAATGTAAAAAAATCGGGGTTTTTATCGGGGGGTGTTTGTTTAGTAAAATGCAAGTATTCCGAAAAAAAGGGACTTAAGAAAAATCGAAAAAAGATGTAAGTATTAGTTTAGCTACAAAATGGCGAAACAATTTTGAAAATTGGTTAATAATTGTGCCGTGTAGGTGGCCCGTTTAGATTTGAAATTGTAGAAAAACGGGTAAATAATCGTCACTTAAGTTGTAAAAGAAAAGAAAATGTTATAAGAATAACAAGAGTTGTGCAGCGTGTTAATTATAATTCGTATGTTATAATTCGACTTGTAGGTAAGTAATGTAGTTGTGTAATTTTTCGGAAGTGATGCTAAATGGAATCCCAAATCACGTTTCATCAAAAACATCTTACATCGAATCACGTCAACTCAAAAGAACGATATCCCAAATCACGTTTCACCAAAAACATCCTAAATCGAATCACGTTAACCCAAAAGAACGAAATCTCTAATCACGCTTTACCAAAAACATTTTTTTGGAACCTTCTAAGATCGAATATTTTATTGGAAGTTGAAAGTCTTTAGGGCGAATGTTTTGCCAACTGAATTTCGATTTTTTACAAGTTATGCAACATCGTCTTTCCTTACTACAAATCAGTGTGTATTTGATGATTTTTTTTATTAAAAAAGAGTACCAAATTATAGTCCATATTATGTCTATGTACATACCAAAGAAGAATATTTGGTTTACTTTAAATAATTTTAAGTGGAGGAAACAAACTGCAACTAAATTAAAAAAGCACAATATTTTAACATTTAAATAAAAGTTTTCTTACAGAGATGCATTAATTTGCATAATAATAATATTCTCAATTATTATTTTTTAAAACATGTATCAAATTTCTAAATGGCTCGTATGATTTAACAGTTACAAAAAAATTTATAAAGAAGAACCAAAAAGTACCAAATAAAAAGACATGAAATAAAAATGATTACAGTTGCACCGGGCACCTCAATCTCCTGGAGGTTTTCACAGTTCCAATTAGGTACATAGGCAAAGGTCTAATGTGTACATCTATTATGTAGTATGTACCTACTTTAATTTGGTATCCTTCTTTAACCACTTGTGCACCGTAAAACCAGACACAATTGAAAATCAATTGTTTCGCGACCGCCGGCGGTCTTGTGATGCTTGACCAAAGTATTAATAAAAATCATCAAATACATACTGATTTGTAGTAAGAAAGGACGATAGTTGCATAACTTGTGTTCAAATTTTCAGTTGTCGTGTTCGCCCTAAAGACTTTCAACTTCCAATAAAATATTCAATATTAGGTTTCAAAAAAATGTTTTTGGTAAAGCGTGATTTGAGATTTCGTTCTTTTGGGTTAACGTGATTCGATTTAGGATGTCATTGGAGAAACGTGATTTGGGTTATCGTTCTTTTGGGTTGACGTGATTCGATATACTTAAGATGTTTTTGGTGAAACCAAATCGCGTTTCACCAAATCGTATATCGTTCATTTAGCCTTCAGTGATTTGATTTCATTAATCGTGTTTTGGGATTCCATTTCACACTCTACGGAAGGATATCTCAATAAAAAATTCTTACTATTTAACTTATAATACCTATGTTATTCAAAATAAAATATATTTTTTTTCGTAAAATTTTGCATTTATTTTCAATGCTCCGATTCTTGCGGGGACTGGGGAATCTGGGATTTTTTTCTATTGTTTTGACACTTTCATAAACTTTCCTACCTCTAAACATACTTACTTAAACTTTTTTAAAAATTTAAAAACTAACTTGAAGTATGATACCTACTTTATTTCTAACAGTAACAGTTATTGTTGACTTTTTTGCCCGTCCGCCCCTTGTGCCCCCCCAGAAAAAAATCCTGGATCCGCCCTTGTTTAGCTACCTATCTGGTCTTTCTCTGGCGTGTCCGTGGCAATCATGCTTTTACCAAGCTTTCTTGCTTTACGCTTTCGCTTAGTATACAACGAAACAAAGTAGTACACAATGAAAAAATTGAACAATTTAATAGGTTTTTTAATCCACGCGAAACTATGATACATGTACAAAGCGACGTAATACTCAGAAATACGGAATTCACTATAGTATTTAACTGATAAATCAAATAAAACTCTAAAAAAAACTTACTTTTTAGACAAAAAATCGAAAAAGCTCCGGGGATACGTCGGTTCGCATGCGGCACGTACGCTAGCTGGGGAGGAACAGGGGTGTATGGCGCTAACACGACCAGCTATACTGCACTATCTATCAATGTCGCATTTCAAAAATATGGCGCTGTTTCATTGTGTACGACTGTTTCAAGGTTGAACACTCGACCCTACCTATATTAAATAAGAGTATAAGTACCTACCTCAAGATGCACCTATTAATTTGGTAAAATAAAAGAAAATTTTTACAATTACAATTTTACAATTTTTACAATTTTTTAAATAACTAGTAATTTTTGAGAATAAAAAATTTCGAATATTTTTTTGTATGGAGGAAAAGTGATTGCCGCATAAAACTCCGTAATGAGCTGGGGATTTGCGTTGGATCTTGGTGGGTATAAAGATCTTATCCTCTATGATAAATGTCAACAACTTTTTTTTTGTATCCTTCAGTCTTTGAAACTACTGGCGCTTAAATATTTAAAATAGAACAATATGTTTTTATATATAAAAAAAAGCATTTAATATCGCCCGGAATAAATGAAACTTAAAATAATGAGCAAATGTGATAATAGCCTATAAAATGGTACCATTTTCATTAATCATTATGTTCCAGTCAAGAACAAGTAGGTAGTGAATATATTATATTACCCCCTGTGATTCCATACTTTTGCTCACAGTCAAGTGTAAAAAAAAAAGATTGCACTAGATAAGCGTTCAAATACTGTCGTCTTTCGTGAATATTTTTTTTATTCAGTTACGGGAAAGCTTTTAGCCTTTATCTCACCGATATTATGTAATAAGACACACACTTCGCACGGAATCTTCTACTACTCACTAAGTAGGTAGGTACCTACCTAACTGGCTTTCTTTCTCTATAAACCGACAGAACACAAAAATTCTGCTAACATTGATGTTAAGGCGGACATACCTATTTCGACAACATACAAGACTAGGTGGTAGCTAGCCGGGCAGACTTAACCAAACATTTACCCCCACTGGGAATCGAACCCGGGACCTCAGGGTCTAAGACCGGTATTCTAAAACTAGTGTCGGTTGTAATCTTTATTTGGCCTTTTATCCGTGTCCATGTCTACAGCTTCCTCATTCGATATAGAGAAATTCTAAGCATGCCATATTTTTGTGCATATTATGTGCAATCAAACGTTTCAGTCCTAATTTTTGTGCCACCACAACTTCGTTACTATGAGTTGTTTTATGCGTGTAAGCTGGAGACACGTGTCACCAGCTCGCACACGCCCGTAAAGACAAACCAGTGAGGTTAGGGTTTTGGACTATAGCTAGAAATTTTGTGCATAATTTGTGCACTAGGAACAAAAAAAACTAACCATCACACTCAAATACTGTTGAAACTACGATCATAAAACTGTGTGCGAGCTGGAGACACGGGTCTCCAGCTCGCACAGCTGTATCTTCGTAATTGTTCAAGCTACGGTTATGAATTATACCTCAAAATTTTGTGCAGAATTTGTGCATAAGGCACAAAAATTTTCAAAACTTTAACTCAAAGGTTTTTGAGCTACGAACCGATAAGTATGTGTAAGCTGGTGACACGTAACACGGGCTAACACATGGTGAATTATTGTAACTGTATAAGATAGCGCTTCGTTTTAAAGATCAAATAATACGTTATAATTTGTGCACACACGAGGCAAAATTTCAAATCTCTGGGCCTCTTACTTTATAAATTATAAGCCAAAAACTGCATTCCCGCCAAAAAATTAAAAGTAATGGCTCGGAAGCGGCTAAACGCGCGCCGACCGCGCCGTTGCCGTTCCGTGCGCTACACTATTGCAATCGAGTTTGAACTTGAGAGCTAGCTTAATTTAGTGTCATTTTAATTTGCGCTCTCGATCGTTTGTTTCTATACCGAGAATTTTAGACTAGGAAACTGCTGATATAGGAAATTGGTTAATTTAAAATAAAAGCAGTCTATTTTATTTATGAATGTTCATAAAATATCGCTATGCTTAGTTTTAAGTATTTACAATAACCTCATTAATATGATAAGTAGTGATAAAATTAGTCTGCCTGTATGTTTTTATTACCACGTTTTTATTAGGTAGCTTTCTCGTTTATTTGTTTATTTATTTGTCGACAAATGCAAACGATTTTATACTAGCTTCCCGATGAGCTAGACTTGCAACTTTGAACATAGGTCAGAACAGGATGACAATGCAATATTATGGTGTCATTGAGCTGATCTGATGATTCAGCCGGAAGAAGGCCACAGGATCTCTGTAAGAAAACCATGAAACCCCATTCAGGCTCATTTGATTAGTTTTGATGAGCACTCTGACGGGAGACTAGACGAGGTCCATGGTCTGATGATGAACCCGAAGGAAGGCCACAGGAACTCAGTATTGAAACCATGCAACCCCATCAAGTTTGGGCTCGTTTGATTCATCTTGACGAATACTCTGTTAGAAAAAAGGGTCCAGGGTCTGATGATGGAGCCAGAAGAAGGCCACAGGAACTCGGTATTGAAACCATGCAACCCCATCGAGTTTGGGCTCGTTTGAATCGTCTTGACGAGTACTCTGTTGGGAAATAGTGTTTAGGGTTTGACGATGAAGCCGGAAAAAGCCCACAGGAACTCTATAATAAAACCATGCTACCCCAACGAGTTCGGGGTCGTTTGATTCGCCTTGACGAGTACTTTATCAAGAAATAGTGTTCAGGGTCTGATGATGGAGCCGGAAAAAGGACACAGGAACTTTATAATAATACCACACAACCCCATCGAGTTTGCGCTCGTTTGATTCGTCTTGACAACTACTCATAGGAGATGAAGAATTTTTAGTTATGGCACGTTAACTAAAAAACAGTTACTACGCTACGATAACTAAACCATCAACCATTCTGACAAGGGGTCGGTCAGCCATCAACACATAGAAGAATTGGTAACTTGCAAACTTTTTAACTTGTAAATAGAAAAAGTAAGAATTACTTACTACTGGTAAAATAAAAATTTGAAATAGCTTTATTAAAAATAATAAAAGGATCTTTTTTTTCGTTATCTGTGGATTGGGTTTGAAATAGGTACCTACATATAAAATTTAACATCTACCTACTTACTAGCATTTGAAAATAACTTTAGGTACTTACTCATAAGATAACAAAGGTACGCCTACTATTGAATCTAGGTGATCTACTGCGGATGGACAACATCTACATAAAGAAGCCATAACTGGAGGTTAGTATAGGTAAGCAGCAGAACGATTAGATAGAACACAATTAAATTAGTTTTTATTATAGTTCTTTTTCTATAGAATTTACAATAATGACGAAAAAGGCCGGCGCACAGGAAGATGCGCGTAATAAAATTCCCGCTTGCAAAGTGTTAAACTATAGCTACATAAATTTAATATCGGTGATAACAGTATCGACCATATCTACGGACTATTAAAAATTCATGCAATATCGTGTTTTTTTCCACTATATAGTTTCAGAACGCATCGAACGTTTATAATAATTTTATTTTATTAAACTTTTACAAGCACATTTGTTTGTTAAAAACTACAGATTAATGATAACTCAATAAATATCAGGGATACGGTACAATATTCTTGAATTCGATCACGTACAATATAGTGATCTCAACGCACACCGCATTCCTGACGCGATATAGTGTTTTCCAAAATAGGTATAGTTTCAGAACGCATCGATATCGGATTTGACGATATTGATGCAATAAATACGTTTCAGTAACCTTATACGATTTGTATCGCCTACTCCTAATTTTATCGGAAAAAATGGAAGAGGTAATTGCGTTTTATTACATGTCGGCAAATAATTACTATTTATTGCATCTTTATTATTTTTATTAATTATTCATTCGTAATATTGTATTACTTTTAATACTTTATCGTTACTCCAATCCATAATTATCGAAACAGAATAATATCGATAGTCGTATTTGCAACACGTTCACACCTCTAGTTGTCTAGCAGTCAACTAAAGTGTGCGAAGGAAATGTGGCCTCACGAACATTATCCAACAAAATCCTTGATGTGCGGCAATTTACCAACAGCGCGGCGCGTCAACGCCATGATACAACGCGCTAACGCGAAGTGTTTGGCCAGACGTGTCGCGAAAACGCAAATCTTCGCGCTAGCGCGATAATGTGGCCCTAGCATTACATTGGGATGCCCCAGCAGACTAATCGCAAAGTCATCGATCACCATAGAGTACATTTATTTTTATTTATTTATTTACATTTAACCATGGGAAGTAATACAATCTAATATTAAAATAAATTACTTTCAATGGTTAAAATTTATTCTGTGACGGTCGATAGCGATTAGTTTGCTGGAAAGCATCCGTTCTTTATCGAATTAGGCTCAAGTATTCAACCATTTTGTCGTTCTGCTCTCCTCCATAATGTTTATCATTATGCCAAATCTAATTATTTAATTGTCTCAACAACAAAAAATAACTAAGACATTCGTGTGTGAGATATCTAAAATAAAAAGTAGGGTAGGTTATTAGGTACCTGCCTATAGTAAAACTAAATTAATCGCGTCGCGCATCGCTTTAACAGACGGCTCCTAGTCTAAAAGTGGCAATAGTGTAGCGCACGGAACGGCAACGGCGCGCTTAGCCGCTTCCGAGCCATTATTTTGAATTTTTTGGCGGGAAAACAGTTTTTGGCTTATAATTTATAAAGTAAGAGGCCACGAGATTTGAAATTTTGCCTCGTGTGTGCACAAATTATAACGTATTATTTGATCTTTAAAACGAAGCGCTATCTTATACAGTTACAATAATTCACCATGTGTTAGCCCGTGTTACGTGTCACCAGCTTACACATACTTATCGGTTCGTAGCTCAAAAACCTTTTGAGTTAAAGTTTTGAAAATTTTTGTGCCTTATGCACAAATTTTGCACAAAATTTTGAGGTATAATTCATAAACGTAGCTTGAACAATTACGAAGATACAGCTGTGCGAGCTGGAGACCCGTGTCTCCAGCTCGCACACAGTTTTATGATCGTAGTTTCAACAGTATTTGAGTGTGATGGTTAGTTTTTTTTGTTCCTAGTGCACAAATTATGCACAAAATTTCTAGCTATAGTCCAAAACCCTAACCTCACTGGTTTGTCTTAACGGGCGTGTGCGAGCTGGTGACACGTGTCTCCAGCTTACACACATAAAACAACTCATAGTAACGAAGTTGTGGTGGCACAAAAATTAGGACTGAAACGTTTGATTGCACATAATATACACAAAAATATGGCATGCTTAGAATTTCTCTATGTCGAATGAGGAAGCTGTAGACATGGGCACCTTTTATCCCAGACTGACTAAATTACTGCTATAAGTACTATAAAAGCCTCAGTTTGGTTGCACTAAACGTGAGGTGAGGTAGGACAAGAAGACAGGTAAATTGCTTCCGTAGTTTGTTGTTCAATTAGGCACAGTAATGAAGCAATGCAAAATTACTAATATAGGGTACATACTTCTAGCTGAGGCGGCAGTGCCACTCTCTGATCTGCGATACTGCTAACTTTGGAATTTTTTTTCACCATTTTGTTACGAAACCGACGAACTGAAGATTACAAAGAGAGTGCTGGATAAAGGAATCGTGGACACGGGCGTTGAATAGCAGTCAATCTTACTAATCCGGGCCACCTCCTTGGCCCGGATTAGTACCTACAACCAAACCGCTAACATGAAATAAAGAGGCAGTAATTGGTGTAATTCTTAATGTATTCTTAAGATTATGTACAGAAATATTTCATCACACTATGATTAAAAGTCATCATTAAAGTTTATCATTCAAAGTCTGATTCGAAAAAGGCAATGTGAATTATTGTAATTATGTAGGTATGTACACATTGTCATTGATTTGTCAGCAAAGCACGTAGGTATTTTACTAATTAATGTAAATTAATATCTGTAGTGATCTGGTTTGTATGGTCCCTCAACAGGGACCCCAATGTATTTCGCTTGTTTAGGCGTCAGTTTAGTAAGTTTCACACCGAGGTGGTCAAGATGGAGAGCGGCAACTTCTTCATCCAACTTCTTAGGCAAAGTGTGGACGCCTATCGGATATGCGTTATGTCTAGTCCAAAGTTCGATTTGAGCCAATACTTGGTTAGTAAATGAATTTGACATAACAAAGGAAGAGTGGCCTGTCGCACAACCCAAGTTGACAAGCCGACCGGCGGCAAGAACAATAATGTGGTTTCCGTTCACGAGTTCGTAGCGGTCTACTTGGGGCTTGATGTTGACCTTCTTGGCATTGTTATCAAGCCAAGCAACATCAACTTCACAATCAAAGTGGCCAATGTTGCAGACAATTGCGTCATCTTTCATTCTCAAGAAATGGTCCTTGTTAATGATGTCAATGTTTCCTGTGGTAGTAACGAAAATCTGCCCAGTTTCGGAAGCCTCGTCCATGGTAGTCACTTGGAATCCTTCCATAGCTGCTTGGAGAGCATTGATTGGATCTATTTCTGTGACAATGACTCTTCCTCCAAATCCTTTGAATGCTTGGGCACATCCTTTACCAACATCACCATAGCCTGCAACCACACATACTTTTCCTGCAATCATAATATCAGTAGCTCTCTTAATTCCGTCAAGAAGAGACTCCCTGCAGCCATAGAGATTATCGAATTTGCTTTTAGTAACTGCGTCATTCACATTGATAGCAGGAATTTTTAATGTTCCTTCTTTAAACATTTTATACAAGTTGTGTACACCAGTTGTTGTCTCTTCAGACAGTCCCTTAACATTCTCTAACAGCTGAGGGTATTTCTTGTGAACCAAATTTGTGAGGTCGCCGCCATCATCCAAAATCATGTTAAGGGGCTAAAAAATAAAGAAAAATATTAGAATATATAATTATGTTTGTCTCTAGACTAATTTCAAGTTTTACTAGAAAATAACAACTTTTCTTTACCTTTTCATTAGAAAATACCAAAGTCTGTTCAATGCACCATGTGTATTCTTCCTCAGTTTCTCCTTTCCAGGCATAGATTGGTATACCTCTAGCTACTAGGGCTGCTGCAGCTTCATCTTGTGTGCTGTAGATGTTGCTGCTTGACCATTGAACCTGTTAATGAAAATAAGGAACTTGTATTTTTTATTGATCTATCCTAAACAAAAATCATTTATCTCCCTAAACAATAAGTACTATAAAAAATCCTAAAGACTAGGTTGAAACTCGTTAACTATGTGCATACTCAGACCAAATAAAAAGTATAGACAGAACTCTGCGAACAGCGAAGTGAGGCCAATTTTTTTAAACATGTGTGTTTTAAACGGTGTTGCCATGATAATTCAATTACCCCAAAAGGATTCTCCAATCGCCGGCATCACTTCCAGAAGCCTGCAGCAGTCTGAAAAGGCTGCTTACTTTTTGGGAGGAGCTGGGTTGGTTGGAGTAAGATGTAAACATGACACGCACAATGGCCCAATCAAGTGGCTAAGTGCGGAAACAGCCCAGCAAAACTAACTAACTAACTACCCCAAAAGAACCAAAATAACGTTAACAATTAGCAACGTTATTTTAAACGTTATTAATTAATATCGTTATCAAATTATGATATAAATAAAAGTGATCCATTACGACCTAAGCTGTGCGTGTGCTTTTTATTTGGTCTGAGTGTGCATACTATTAAATTATATACACTAAGCATGCCATTGATTTAAAAACATAATGTTAAACCATAATTTTAAAATAAAACTCTCAAGAGGGAAACTGCGGGCAAAATACATGTAAAGATAAATCTCACTGAGTGACTGAAAATTCAATTAGTACCCAAGTCAAAGAATTGTGGTTTTAAAATTTGAAAGTGTTATTTTTTTAGGGTTCCGTACCTCAAAAGGAAAAAACGGAACCCTTATAGGATCACTTTGTTGTCCGTCCATCTGTCTGTCTGTCAAGAGTCAAGACCCTTTATAGACGGAGCTAGCCACGGAAATAGGTATAAAATTTGTAGAGCAACGAAATCCCTCTAGTTAAGTTAGTATGCCATACTATCATTATTAATTAATTTGAGCGCCTGGCAGCTTTTCAGCGGTGGGTGTGAGAGTGGATGGGCAACAAAGGGGTTGTAAAATCAATTGAAGGTATACAATTTATAGAGCTCTGAGTTTGGTGTGATATAATAGCTAATTACATATTTAATTCGAATATAACATTGCCAGGCGTTTTAATTGGGGGAAAAGTAGTGCCAGGGGACATCCAAAATACGGGACATCGCATCAAAGTCCATATTTTAAGTTTATATTTTTATACGTACTTCTCTTTTAATTGCAAATCACTTTTACTGATTACAATTTTTCAAATAAACGTATAATTTTGAGAATAAATAATATTGAATATTTTTTTGTATGGAGGAAAAGTGATTGACGCATAAAACTCCGTAATGAGCTGGGATTTGCGTTGGATCTTGGTGGGTTTAACATTTTCTATGATAAATGTCAACAACTTTTTTTTTGTATCCTTGCAGTCGGAGTTTCTCCTGTGTTCATAAAACAACGTGTTGTAGGACTCCATTTTAACTTAATCTGCCGTACAAAACATCTGATTTTCTTTTTAATTTGCTGTCGAGTTGTTTTCCATCAAAGCATTCCGAAAAAGACTTAACAATCATCAAAAAATATATTGAAAACTACTATTTAAAAAAAATGGTATAAAAGGAAACAGAAATGCCAAAAAAAATATGAATTAAAATTTGTCTTAGTTGCACTTCAACATTGGTTGGTTGACATATATATGACAAACGCAGCGCGCCGGGCACGCATGCATTACAAAGCCTATTAATCGGAAACCGCTTTGCTTATTGTTGGGAAACCGGTGTGCTTACCTATATTTAGCCTAGGAATTTAGAAATTACTACTACTTAAATGTTAGTAATAATTTCAACAGATGTTAGGTGCTGCAACGTACTCATTATTTTAAGTTTCATTTATTCCGGGCGATATTAAATGCTTTTTTTAATATATATAAACATATTGTTCTATTTCAAATATTTAAGCGCCTGTAGCTTCAAAAACTGCAAGGATACTATTATTATTAATCTTAATTAATGGCTTCGCGTTTAGCATTAAGCCAATTTGAAGTAGTATATTATTTTAAAATTATATTTAGTTTTGTAGTCGGTAGATTGAGTTAAAATGGAGTCCTACAACACGTGTTGTTGTTTTATGAACACGGGAGAAACTCCGACTGCAAGGATACAAAAACAAAATTTTGACATTTATCATAGAAAATGTTAGGATCTTTAAACCCACACAGATCCAACGCAAATGCCCAGCTCATTACAGAGTTATATGCGTCAATCACTTTTCCTCCATACAAAATAATATTCGATATTTTTTTCTCAAAAATTATAAGTTTATTTGAAAAATTGTAATCTGTAAAAGTGATTTGCAATTAAAAGAGAAGTAAGTACGTATAAAAAATATAAACTTAAAATATTGACTTTGATGCAAATGTCCCGTATTTTGGATGTCACCTGGCACTACTATTCCCCCAATTAAAACGCATGGCAATGTTATATTCGAATTAAATATATAATTAGCTATTATATCACACCAAACTCAGAGCTCTATAAATTGTATACCTTCAATTGATTTTACAACCCCTTTGTAGCCCATCCACTCTCACACCCACCGCTGGAAAGCTGCCAGGCGCTCGAATTAATTAATAGGTAATGATAGTATGGCATACTAACTACAGGGATTTCGTTGCTCTATAAATTGTATACCAATTTCCGTAGCCTATTAGACTACTACGTAGACTTATATTGGGATCGCGTGGTGGTATCGAGTTGAAATTAAAACGATGTACTCTGGTCTACAGTCTCTTGAAGCTGTGCAAAAATCAAACTCCTAAGTTAACGTAAAAAAAGATACAGCCGTTAATGCCCCTAAAAACGTATATTTAGACAGTCTCAAGGGATTAAAAATTTATAGGGTGTTTTCCGTTGACCTAGACTATGGAATTTGGCAAGTATTACCGTTTTATACTACAAGTACAGGGAAAGATCTGAAAACAAATACATTTGTAATTAAATCATTAAAAAACAGGGTCTTTATGCCAGGAACGGGCGGCGGTCCAAATTTTGAATTGAGGAGCGTCTGTTCAAAAGGAGATAAATCCACTTTCCATTTTTTTTGTTTTTTTTTGGTATTATTGCTCTCTATGTTCGAATACACAACTTAGTGCTTAAAATTGGCTTCAAAAGGCGTTATTTTAAATAGAAAAATGACGTTCAAACTCACAGTTTCAATCAAAGGGAGACATTTCCAAAGAATATTAACAGAAAAATGACATAATTAAATGTTTTGAACAAATGGAGTTATATTTCATACAAAATGACCACCGTGCCAAAATGATCTGTACAAAAGGAGATATTTTATTTCTGTTCCAATTATTATCTTTTTAATCGAATTGTGATGTCAAACAAGGCATAATATTCTGTGGTAACTCAGTAAATAGTCAATCCACCTTAATAATACAAAAAAAATGCCTCAGAACTATGTATAATATTTATAATTGATGACCATTAAGGAATATTTTTAAAGATTTTAAATATCTAACTCTAATGTGTATCTATACACTATAAATTTGTGTATTTGTAAGGGAAAATAGAAATCATTTTTGTCCTAAAAATCAATCCAAAAAGAATATACGCTCTCAATATGCTTATGATGTTTGTATCATTCAACATCATGGTAAATATGTATGGCAAAGCAACAGTGTTGTCATCATGGTGATAAATATCTTTAATCATTTACCGGATCATATCAAATCTACTGAAAACCCTTATTTTTAAAGAACCATAAAGAAACGTTGTTTTTTTTTTCTTTAATCTGTCAAATATATCATTTTAAAAGAGGGAAAAGAGATTAATCTTGTTCAAAAGGAGATATTTACAAAGCGTCTTGAACAAAAAGAGTAATAATCTAAAATTCTAATCAAAAGGCGATATTTGAAAACTTCAACTTTTTTTTAAAACTACCGTAATAAAAAAAAAATTTTTTTGACTTACTTCTGAACTATGGTTGTAATACCTACCTATCACTTTTAAAAAGATAAACCGACAAGTTAAACTCAGCATGATATCAGTTTTTTGTGTTTTCTGAAAATTTCTTTAAGGTGGAATTATCTCCTTTTGAACAGACGCTCCTCAATTAAGTTAACCATGTCATGTCGGGTATCGTATGAAATGAAAAGGCTTCACTGGCACAAGCTTAAACAGGCTTTTAATTAATTTTATGATGTATAGTTTTTGAGGCGGTCCAAATTTTTAATTAAGTTAACCGTGTCATGTGGGATATGAAAAGACTTCATTGGCACAAGTTTAAACAGATTTTTAATTATTTTTATGATGTAGTTTTCGATTTATGACGAAGAATGAAAAAAAACCCTCTTTCCTTTTTTTATAAGTATAGGTAGGTAGGTAACTAATAATTTTGGTGTATATAATCTAGTACCTAACGGTGTGCACTGTTAGGGATGATTTATATTAGAGCGGGCCGTGCACGGGGCGTGCCCCGTCCGGGCCCGGACGGCGCCTCTGAGTTGAGACGTTGAATACCTACATTTTGTATTTTCATTAGAGCGGACCGTGTCCCGTCCGCGATGTAATATAAACTGCTTCATACAAAATGTATGCAACGTCTCAAATCAGTAGTGCCGTCCAGGTCCCATCCGGGCCCGGACGGGACACGCCCCGTGCACGGCCCGCTCTAATATAAATCATCCCTTAAGAGCCGTTTACACGTATTAAGTTGTCAAGTAGGTAACTTAATTTTAAGTTAATTTTAACTAAATTCTTGCGTGTAAACAGTCACTTATAAGCTCTTTAGTAGCAAGTGGTAAGTAAACGATTTAGTGGGCAAGTGAACAAGTAGAATAGAATCGAGTCTATTTTTTGAGTAAGTAACCGCCCCTCCCGCACCGCTTGCATTCCCCGGTAGGCGTGGCTTCTACTAAATTGTCATTTAGTTGACGTGTGGACGCAACAATTTAGTGAAGTATTTACTGAAGTCGTGAAGTCTCGAGTGTGACGAGAGCCGGTCTTGCCGCGATGTGTCGCCGCCGTATGCACTAAAGAGTGCTTAAGTAAACACACGTGTAAACGATCGACAACTTAAAATTAACTTAAAATTTAGTTACCTACTTGACAACTTAATACGTGTAAACGGCCCTTGGGATGAATTATATTAGACCGGGCCGTTCCGTGTGCGTGGCCCGGACGGGGCACTGATTTGAGACGTTGCATACATTTTGTATGAGGCAGTTCATATTACACAGCGCATGATCCGTACGGCCCGGTCTAATATAAATACAAAATGTATTATGATTCATCCCTTATGCAAAACTGCTTATTTGATTTAATATTTTGTAATTAAACCTAACCATAAATAAGTAGGTAGGTATTTTGTAAGGAACCCACGGTGGGCGAGTCCGAGACCAGTTTTTATTTATTGTTTCTTCTTCTAGAGATTTCGGGTGTCCACAGCTTCCTCATTCGACATAGAGAAATTCTAAGTATGCCATATTTTTGTGCATATTACGAGGGGCGTTCAAAATATTCTCGGTATTGATACCTCTTTTATATATATATTTGTTACTGGCCGCTAAGATTCATCCATTGACATTAAAAAAAAGTAAAATTGGAACCGAGATGTTCTTTTGTTTTTCTGCAATTGCCGAACAAACATGAACACCATGAGCGAATTAACAATTTTAACGAAATTAGAGCACCGATCCGTCATAAAATTCTTGACAAAACAGGGTAAAAATCAAAAAACCATAAAAGAGGAAATGGATTGTGTTTACCGTGAGTCTGCTCCTTCTTTATCTACTATTCAAAAATGGTCAAGCGAATTTAAGCGTGGAAGGGAGAGTATTGAAGATGACCCTAGACCTGGCCGGCCTGTAGTGGCTACCTCACAAGAAAATATTGATAAAGTGGAAAAACTTATATTGGAAGACGGCCGAGTGAAGGTAAAATCTATAGCTCAAGTAACCAATCTCTCTATTGGTACCGTACATGACATTATACATGACCATCTTAATATGTCAAAAGTAAGTGCAAGATGGGTTCCGCGAATGCTGACGCTTCTTCAAAAGGATATGCGTGTGGCTTGCTGTTCAGATTTTATCGACCTGTGTGGTGAAAATCCCGATGAGGTGCTGCAAAAAATAGTTACTGGAGATGAAACCTGGGTTCATCATTATGACCCAGAGAGCAAACAGGAGTCCATGCAGTGGCACATTAAGGGTTCAGCTCATCCCAAGAAGTTCAAGGTAATCCCGTCAGCTGGCAAGGTCATGGCCACAATATTTTGGGATTGTGAAGGAGTTTTGCTTATCGATTATAAAGAAAAAGGTGTAAATATCACAGGGCAGTACTACGCTAACGTTATACGTCAATTAAGAGATGCGATCAAAGAAAAGAGGCGAGGAAAGTTAACCAAAGGTGTTCTGCTTCTGCATGACAACGCCCCTGTCCATACTGCTCATATTGCCAAGGCAGCTATTGTTGAATGTGGGTTTGAAACTGTTACTCATCCACCCTATAGTCCGGACTTAGCCCCAAGCGACTTCTTTTTGTTCCCCAATCTTAAAAAGGATCTGCGTGGAAATAAATTTTCTGACGATGAAGCGTTGAAGACGGCCGTGGAGGAGCATTTTTACACCAAAGACAAAAAATATTTTTATGAGGGATTAAAAAAAATAATTGATCGATCTTATAAGTGTATGAACATAGGGGGGGAGTATATTGAAAAATAAAAATATCAAACTTTTCGTACTTCTTTGTTTTTATCCACATACCGAGAATATTTTGAACGCCCCTCGTATGTGCAATCAAACGTTTCAGTCCTAATTTTTGTGCCACCACAACTTCGTTACTATGAGTTGTTTTATGTGTGTAAGCTGGAGACACGTGTCACCAGCTCGCACACGCCCGTTAAGACAAACCAGTGAGAATAGGGTTTTAGACTATAGCCAGAAATTTTGTGCATAATTTGTGCACTTGGAACAAAAAAACTAACCATCACACTCAAATACTGTTGAAACTACGATCATAAAACTGTGTGCGAGCTGGAGACACGGGTCTCTGGCTTGCACAGCTGTATCTTCGTAATTGTTTAAGCTACGGTTAAGAATTATACCTCAAAATTTTGTGCCGAATTTGTGCATAAGGCACAAAAATATTCAAAACTTTAAGTCAAAAGGTTTTTGAGCTACGAACCGATAAGTATGTGTAAACTGGTGACACGTAACACGGGCTAACACATGGTGAATTACTGTAACTGAATAAGATAGCGTTTCGTTTTAAAGATCAACTAATACGTTATAATTTGTGCAAACACGAGGCAAAATTTCTAATCTCTGGGCCACTTAGTTTAAAAATTATAAGCCAAAAACTGTTTTCCCGCCAATAAATTCAAAATAATCGCTCGGAAGTGGCTAAGCGCGCCGTTGCCGTTCCGTGCGCTACACGATTGCATTCGAGTTTGAACTTAAGAGCTAGCAATATTTAGAGTCATTTTAATTTGCGCTTTCGATTGTTTTAATTTATGTACCGAGAATTTTAGACTAGGAGCCGTCTGTTAAAGCGATGCGCGACGCGACTAATTTAGTTTCACTTTAGGTACCTAACTAAAGGCCTTATCAAACCTGAGCGGTATTCGCTGCCGCTTTACCCACAGTGGTAGCGAATACCGCTCAGGTTTGAACTAAAGATGGAACAAATCATTGATAGCAGTGAAAAATCATATGATTTAGTTTTTCATATGACATAACTGCTATTGTCATTCGCAATCGCAGCGATTATGATTTCTCACTAGTGCGTGCGTGTATGAATGATCGAATGAAATCGCGCGGAGCGACCGCGGCGAGCATGCACGACAATCATACAAGCGAGGTGTGAGCGGGACTACTCAAGCAATCCCTGCGTGCGAGTAGTGCGTCCGATTGACCTGTGACCCGGGTCGCAGTCGCAGTTTAAAATGAAATGACATTTCACCTGTGCGGGCGGTCGTCCTCGTCAGTCATAAGCACGTGCGCGTTGTTGTGTGACATATATTCATGTCCTGTTACATCATAATCATTATTCAATTACCATGTTATTTCATTTCAATATTTGCAATGATAAATAGTAGGAAAATCACTCTCAATGAAAAATAGCAGGTGAAATCACTGTGATAAAAAAAATCATATGATCATATGATTATGATTTCTAAATAGCAATAATTTCCATCCCTAGTTTGAACAGTAAGGCCTGTTTACTACCCTACTTTTGCTTGAGTAGTCCCGCTCACACCTCGCTTGTATGATTGTCGTGCATGCTCGCCGCGGTCGCTCCGCGCGATTTCATTCGATCATTCATACACGCACGCACTAGTGAGAAATCATAATCGCTGCGATTGCGAATGACAATAGCAGTTATGTCATATGAAAAACTAAATCATATGATTTTTCACTGCTATCAATGATTTGTTCCATCTTTAGTTCAAACCTGAGCGGTATTCGCTACCACTGTGGGTAAAGCGGCAGCGAATACCGCTCAGGTTTGATAAGGCCTTTAGTTAGGTACCTAAAGTGAAACTAAATTAGTCGCGTCGCGCATCGCTTTAACAGACGGCTCCTAGTCTAAAATTCTCGGTACATAAATTAAAACAATCGAAAGCGCAAATTAAAATGACTCTAAATATTGCTAGCTCTTAAGTTCAAACTCGATTGCAATCGTGTAGCGCACGAATCGGCAACGGCGCGCTTAGCCACTTCAGAGTGATTATTTTGAATTTTTTGGCGAGAAAACAGTTTTTGGCTTATAATTTTTAAACTAGAAGGCCCAGAGATTTGAAATTTTGCCTCGTGTTTGCACAAATTATAACGTATTAGTTGATCTTTAAAACGAAACGCTATCTTATACAGTTACAGTAATTCACCATGTGTTAGCCCGTGTTACGCGTCACCAGCTTACACATACTTATCGGTTCGTAGCTCAAAAACCTTTTGACTTAGTTTTGAAAATTTTTGTGCCTTATGCAAATTCGGCACAAAATTTTGAGGTATAATTCTTAACCGTAGCTTAAACAATTACGAAGATACAGCTGTGCAAGCCAGAGACCCGTGTCTCCAGCTCGCACACAGTTTTATGATCGTAGTTTCAACAGTATTTGAGTGTGATGGTTAGTTTTTTTGTTCCTAGTGCACAAATTATGCACAAAATTTCTGGCTATAGTCTAAAACCCTATCCTCACTGGTTTGTCTTAACGGGCGTGTGCGAGCTGGTGACACGTGTCTCCAGCTTACACACATAAAACAACTCATAGTAACGAAGTTGTGGTGGCACAAAAATTAGGACTGAAACGTTTGATTGCACATAATATGCACAAAAATATTGCTTTCTTAGAATTTCTCTATGTTGAATGAGGAAGCTGTAGACATGGACACAGATTTCGGGCCAACAGAATATCAGAACAGAAATGATATTTCTGTTTGAACAGAAATAATGTATAACACGTAGGTAGGTACTGGATGCATTAGAAAATTGTCAAAGAAGTTACTAGCTACTGGTGGTCTTAGCATATCCATTGTTTCACCAAAATCAATACACCTAAGTGATGGATAAAAATTTACATCCTTCAGCTAACTACTACTATTTAAGATAAGATATTCACTTGAGATATTTAAGAGGCCTATTACATCTCGAATGTGATTTTTGCGTAAAATGCCCATTTTCGCATTTTGTAGTAATTTTGCAGTTGTATTTATCGTTTTTATCGAAATAGGACAATAAATTTGTGCATAATATTACAAATCTCCATTCTGTGAGCTTAGGTTGAATTCGGACGGCCGGCGCGTCGCATTTTGAAGTAAGTTTGCAGTTGTATTTATCGTTTTATTCGAAATAGGATAATAAATTCATTATAAAATCTTTATTCCTCATGAAGTAACAATTACTCTGGTATAAATTTTGCTCAATAATATTATCGTAGATAGGAGATATTCACAGTTAACTTATAGCGGTTTTCGAAGTTTTTTGGTTTAGAATAAGATTTTTTTCCAATATAAAATTAATATCTAAAAATTCCGAGGCCGCTACGCACTATTCGACTATATAAGAGATAACATTATAATTTTTTTATTTCACTTGTTTAGAGCAGTAGTTCAATCGATGAGCTCAAAAAAGTGCCTTCGCGCACTTTATGAAAATCTTTCTCTGCAATTTTGGGTTTAATTAAAAAGTTAAGCAAAATTTACAAAAAGTGAGGCCGCTACGCACTATTCCAATAGCTATTCTAGACTATTCAATAAGTCATAATTGTTAATGTATTTTTGCTTCGGAGATCCATAACGCCAAAATTGGCCATTTTACGCAAAAATCACAGTCGAGATGTAATAGGCCTCTTAAGCCCGTTAACATACTTTTAGCACCTACAACTTGGCTACATACATTATCATATGAATAAATAAGATTTAATTTAAAACAAAGTGAGAACATATTGTCATGGTTATCTAATGTTACATAAAATTATTTAATTATTAATTCAATAAGTCATAATTGTTAATGTATTTTTGCTTCGGAGATCCATAACGCCAAAATTGGCCATTTTACGCAAAAATCACAGTCGAGATGTAATAGGCCTCTTAAGCCCGTTAACATACTTTTAGCACCTACAACTTGGCTACATACATTATCATATGAATAAATAAGATTTAATTTAAAACAAAGTGAGAACATATTGTCATGGTTATCTAATGTTACATAAAATTATTTAATTATTAAATGCTTTGTATATACCTACTTTGCATATCATCAAAGAACAGATGTAATTTTGCATAGTTAATAGTACTTACTAGGTTTTTAAAACATATTGCTTGTCATCCTTTGTACTGTTTTTATTACCATATCATTGATAAACTACAGTTCAAGAGGTGACAAGAGGTGAACAATTGAATATCAGTCACCCAGTTATCAACAACGTCAACAACAAGCAAAAGAGCAAAATAGTTTACATCATTATCTTTATCTGATATTATCTGTAGGTAAGTACTTGAAACATGTACATTTTTGGTACAAGTTCCTCCTTGCATCATTTTGATAATTTTGTGTATTGGCCCTTGCAAATATGGTTATTAATCAATTGAATAATTAACAATAGTTTATTTCACTTGTTATCTCAGGTTTTCCACCAGTGTTAAGAGCTCAATCTTACATAGTAACAAGAAATTTTATTGGACACAAAACAAACTAATTACTTACTTACTTACATGTAAAGTTTCATGCAATAAAAAAAAATAGCAAAAATGGCAATACGTCTTAATTTTTGTTTTCAGGTTTTTTATTAAATTAAGGACTAGTGGACCGCCCGCAACTTCGTCACGTGGACCCCGTACCCTGTGACGAATTTTTGAAAATATTATATAGCCTATGTCTCCCGGAGAAAGTGAAACGGTGAAAGAATTTTTCAAATCATTCTAGTAGTTTCGGAGCCTATTCAATCCAAACAAACAAATCTTTCCTCTTTATAATATTAGTATACTTAGATAGTTTTTACAAACAAAATCAATCCTCCATCCATTAAAAACATTGTTATTGAGTTTATAAAGGTAGGCCTTTATAAGCTCATTCTAATCTCATCATGAATCTGCCTTGTGACTGTCCCTATAACAATATTATCTTTTGCTAGGTATATAATGAATACTTACTATAAAATTGGGATTAAGGTAGGTACCTAATATATATACTAATTCATAATAAAAATTTATCAATTGTAGAAATCTAAAAAAAACTAGTTCAAAAAATTCTACTATTTTTTAATTACATACCTACCTACATCAAATAAAGATAAAGTTAAATAATAATTGCTGATAGATTCTGCATAACAGAAATAATCCATAACAAATCACTGTTAAAACACCATGAAATTTAAACCAAGAACTGGTACATACATGGAAGCATGAATGTAACAATAAAGATTACAATCTATTACCATTTTTAAAACAGCGAAAAAAGGTAATAACAAATGGTATTTTGTTTTTCATATTCAAAAAATTCTATTTTTTATTACCTTTTTTGGTATTTGAATAACATAAAGCGAGTGTATATTCCGTGGGAATAATAAATGTATGTTAGGTATTATTAATAATTACAATACATAATATTATATAATCATGACTATACCCCCGAAGGGTTTGTCAGGGATCAGGCAATGAGGACTGCAAAAGCAGTCCTCTGCCATAGTCCACTTTTCAGCAAATAAGAGACTGCACATGTGCTCACTAATAATTACAAGGACAAGAATATATCCTTAGAAGGTAGTGTTACCGTTGGGGAACATTATGCTACGCTGAAAGAAGCTGGGTAGGTAGGTACTCACTTCAGCGCCAAGCTCAATCAATGTTTCAATGAGCACAGCCGTCTGAACAGTCATATGCAGGCTGCCAGCAATCCTGGCGCCTTTGAGGATTTTTCCTGGGGCGTACTTGCGACGGCATGCCATCAAACCCGGCATTTCCTTTTCAGCCAGCATTATTTCATTGCGGCCTAATTCCGCCAACTTCTCATCAGCTGAAAAATCCAAAAAGACACTAATATCTTATTTATAACTTACACATTTGCTGTGACAAATAGTGGTTTGAAAAATTGAAACGTTATTAATATGGGATGGGATGGAAAATAGTTGGTAAAGTAGAACAATGGTTTTTAGATTACCCGTGGCTGTTAACCTATAACTACCTACCTATTTTTTACAGCGATATTAATATATATTTTAATCGTAAATCTTTTTTCTTATCTACACTTAACAAAACATAGGTACCTAATCTCAGTTATATTGCTGTTAATCCCTATTAAAAGATAATGTTTTGTTCACACTTATCAGTTTTATTTGTCGGGTGTCCAACCCGATGTTTGTCTCTAATTATTTTAATAAAAAATGGGAATAAAAAAAATTAAAAAGTTCTAGTCGCATGGTACCTTTATTTAATCTAATGTAACCTAAAAACGTTATTGTGAACCAATATAACTTAAGCCAGACACATAGAAAACATGCCAGACACGAAGTATGTTTTACTAGGTAGAGGTTATTATTAGAGGCATGTTTTATGATTATTAATGGTAGGGGTGTGTAGCTAATTTCGAAAATACAATAATGAAACTTACCGATTTTATAGGGGGGCTTCATCTTCGATCTAGTAATGGATTAGTTGATGTATGCGGAGGCCCCTAGTATAATGGAAATTTAAAATAGAGAAACATGAAATTGAAATACTTTATTTTAAAATTGCGAAAATCACAACATGCCGGCACTCACCACAAATCCCCAGAGTAAAATGAATTAGGCTTGTTGAAAAAATATCGATACATCGATTTATCGATATTTTTTGTTCGATATATCGATATTTTTGGACGATATTTTTTTTCCCGATATATCGATACATCGATACAAAATACCCAATATCGAAATTCATATCAAAATCGATATTTTTTTATTCATTATCTCATCACGATCTAATTAAATTCGCTAGAATTCAAAGCTGTAAAAGATTATTAAAAAAATCTAGTTTTTTTTTATAGCAGAAGGAGGCAAACGAGCAAGCGGGTCACCTGATGGAAAGTAATCACCGCCGCCCATGGACACCCGCAAAACCAGAGGAATCCCAGGCGCGTTGCCGGCCTTTAAGGAAGGAATAGGCTCGTTTCTTGAAGATCCCTAAGTCGTAACGGTCCGGAAATACTGCCGCCGAGAGCTGGTTCCAGAACACTGTAGTTCGAGGCAAGAAATTTTTTGAAAAACGCACAGTAGTAGACCGCCATCCATCAAGGTGATGTGGATGGAATGACAGTCGATTGCGTGTAGTGCGGTGAAGGAAATTAGCGGCAGGGATCAAGCCGAACAATTCCTCAGAACATTCCCCATGATATATACGGTACAATATACAGAGAGACGCAACGTCTCTCCGAAGAGCCAGTGGATCGAGCCGACCTGAAATAACCACGTCGCTGACAATTCGAGCAGCTCTGCGTTGAATGCGGTCAAATGGAAGGAGTTGGTATTGGGGTGCTCCAGCCCAGACATGGGAGCAGTATTCCATATGCGGCCTGACCTGTGCTTTATACAGTTGTAAACCGTGGGCCGGCGTGAAATACTGACCCGCTCTATTAAGCACACCCAGCTTTTTCGAAGCTAATTTAGCTTTACCTTCCAAATGACCACGAAACTGAACGTCACTCGAAATATCGACGCCAAGGATTCCAATAATCGGATTGGTATCAAGGGGAGCTCCCTCAAAGTTCAGAGGTACGACAAAGGGATGTTGTTGTTGGGATGAAGTTGTGCTGAATTTCATTAATCTAATCTGTGGTAGTGAGTGCGTAACTGTCACTGTCAGTGCATTGCTTCAATCAAGTCATGTCATGTGTGTTTGTGTGCTGCGTCTACGCAACGGAAATATTTAACACCTACGTCTTCCTTCGTGTCGTCAGAGAGAGTGGCTTCTGCCGTAAATCTGGCGGTTCCTAACAACAAGAGCCGGCTGACGGTGAAACACGTCAAAAATAGAGTTTTTTTACTCTCACTGCGGGACAAATACTGGCTTAACTGATTTCTTTGTTGTAAGTGCAATTTTTAAAATAATAATTTAAAATAAAAAATCTATTTTTATCACCGGGCTTGGCTGATCTAGATTATTTTTTTAATCGACTTCAAAAAAAAACCAGGAGGTTCTTCTTTTTTTAAAGTCGGTTAAAAATTTGACCGATATATCGATATATCGATATTTTTTTCGCGATATATCGAGGTCGATATTGATATTTTTAAAAATATCGATGTATCGATATATCGATATTTTTTTTCATTTCCGACATCCCTAAAATGAATGAATGAATGAGAATTTTTTTTTAAAATAAGAACGAATGATTAGGAGCGACTGGAGGCCATCTCGAGAGCTCGAGAATCGAGATCATTGATAGATAATAGACCGATAGCGCTAGCTTTTGAGGTTTCAAAAATATTAAAGTTGTTTTTATTTCACATATAGTTTCCGGACCTTTTGCCCAACCTAATATATTAGTTTGTGTCATCCTAGGTACTTGCGTAGGTAGAAATTTAGGTATTTGTCGCTTCGATCAGTATTGGACGAAAAGAAAATTAGAGATGAAAATTTTACTGTCATGATAATAACGAAGTAGTAACTGATGTACATAGGCAATTTGTGTCATTTCTGTCCACGAAAATTCTGATATTTAACCAGTACTTATCACGTCGCCCAACTAGCTCTGAAAGAATATTACAATATGTTAAATAGGTGTTACGCATCTTAAAGTACTGAAATCTGTTGTTCAAAATATTTTGTGTCGAATTCATCCACGGCATCTAGAGATATTTCATTTTTTTATTACAAAACCCTGTAAAAGCCACAAAAGAAAATGCAATTTATTAGAGTTTAAGTGTTTTTGATTATTATGGTGTAACAAAACACTATTCATAATTTGTGTCGTTTTTATTATTCGAATTCTTATTATTTTAATAAAAACAGACTTCTAAGCACGTGTAGGGCGAGCGCGGGGAAGAGCGCGGGCGCGGACGGTGGTGCCGGCGCGCGGCGGGCAAAATTCGAAGCGAATCGAAGCGTCATGCTCGCGTCAGGGCCATGAGCCTAATTTATATACAAAATGTATGCTGTATGCAACGTCTCAAATCAGTTCTCCGTCCAGGCCACGCATACGGCACGCCCCGTGCACGGCACGGTCTAATATAATTCATCCCTCAATCTAAAATAATATTGACCCTTATGCTACGGCCACACTATCGCGCTAGTGCGAAGATTCGCGTGGTCGCGACACGTCTGGCCAAACACTTCGTCATAATAACGCGATGCATCATCGCGTTATGCTACGGCCACACTATCGCGGTAAAATTCTTTTTCCGTTTTCGCGGTAAAAACTTCATGTTCCGTTGTCGCGATAAAGCTTGGCCACATCATAAAAAACTTCGCGACGACGTCGCGATAATTGTGAACTTTGTCGCGATAATGCATTTCAACTAGTGGTGGGTAATATATTCGAAACTATATATCGATATTTGATATCGGATTCCAAAACTATAGCTAACATATATTTTAATATCGGTGATATCGGTATCGATCATTTCTATGGACTATTAAAAATTCATGCAATATCGTGTTTTTTTCACTATATAGTTTCAGAACGCATCGAATCAATATCGGATTTTGATGCAATATAGGTACTTATAAGTTTCTTTTCAATAAATTTAGATGACTCAGTCAGTTTACCTTGTTCTAAGTGAGTGAGTGCCTATTAATTAAGAGATAATGATTTAGTTAAGTAAGTTGATTTTTTCTAAGATAAAATGTAGGTAAGTAGGTAGGTAGTAGTAGGTACCCATAATAATTTTATTTCATTAAACATTTACAAGCACAGTTATTTGTTAAAAACTACCGATCAATGATAATTTCAATAAATATAAGCGATACGGTACAATATTCTTGAATCGGATCACTTACAATATAAATTAGTAATCTCAACGCACACCGCATTTCTGACGCGATACTTAGAGTTTTAAAAAATATAGTTTCAGCTATGCGATTCTCTAAGCGACACATAGACGCTGCGCGCATGACTGCGATATGAAAGAGACAGAGTCATAAAAAGCTAAATTCAGTATACATGTCCCAACTCGGGACACAGACCGACTGTCTCCAGAGAAAAACAGCCTGATCTGGTACACCGACGGATCCAAAATGGAGTCAGACACTGGAGCAGGTATCTTTAGCAATGACTTTAAGCACAGTCAGAGTATAGGAAAGTTCGCTTCTGTTTTTCAGGCAGAAACTTTCGCAATTCTCCTGTGCGTTAAAAAGAACCTAGAACTTGCTCCCAAGAAGCGTAACATATTCATCCTGAGCGACAGCCAAGCCGTGCCCAAGTCACTTATATCGCCTCGAATCTACTCCAGCCTTGTGCTTGAAACCACGAAAGCCTTAAACAAGCTAGGTAGGCACAACAGGGTGAGGTTGATCTGGATACGTTGATTTTAACGAACCACATGGGAATTTAAGGTAATAAAATGGCCGATGCACTTGCTAGGGAGGGCTCAGGGACCCCATATATTGGTTCTGAACTGTTTGTGGCACTAGCATCGAGTACCATCAACAAAGCCTTCAAAGACCACATCCAAAACAGGCATAGAACCGAATGGAAAGAGCTACCCGGCATAAGACACTCAAAATCCTTCATAGGCGAAGGCAGGCCGATTAATCACCAGTGCCCTGACTGGGCACTGTGCCATAAAACAAATGCAACTAGCAACAGACAACCTTGCACAGGTTGTCTGTTGCTAGTTGCATTTGTGGGCATGTGGAGGGGAAACGGAGTCCATGCAGCACCTACTGTGTGACTGCGACTCTTTTGCCAGGAAAAGAATGAATCTTCTGGGATCGGCCTACCCGAAACCAGTTAATTTTAGGCTCTTCGCCCTCACGGACATTACCAAGCTTATGGCAATTACCTTCACTGAGGAGGCAGAGTAATAGGACGGCGTTGCACAAATAGGCGGTTTGACGGGCGGGTGGTTTAGTGGTCAGCGATAAATGTTTGTGTGGTGAGCACGAGCATTTTGTGAGCGAGCCATGGATGATTATTAGTATTTATGTATGTTTGTGTATCCGTTATTCAGTCACCATAGTTCGGGTTATGCTTAGTTTGGGGCTGAATGATTGGTGTGACAGTTGTAATTTTTTTTGTATTTTGTGTCTTGGGGTAACATAAAACCGGTTCTTATTCGTAATATTTAATTACTTTTACTACTTTATCGTTACTCCAATCCATAATAATCGAAACAGAATCATTTCAATAGTCGTATTTGCAACACGTTCACAGAGTTCACACCTCTAGTTGTCTCGCAGTCAACTCCTCTTAGGTCAACTAAAGTGTGCGAATAAAGTGTAGCTGCACGAACTTTATCACGACAAAATTCTTTGATGAGCGGCAATTTACCGACAGCAGCGCGTTAACGCAATGATACATCGCGTTAAGACGAAGTGTTTGGCCAGACGTGTTGCGACAAAGCGAATCTTGAAAATAGTGTGGCCGTAGCATTAACGCGCCGCTGTCGGTTAATTGCCGCACATCAAAAGATTTTGTCGCGATAAATTTTGTGCGGTTATACTTCCATCGCACACTTTAGTTGACTGCGAGACAACTAGAGGTGTGAATGTATTGCAAATACGACTATCGAAATTATTCGGTTTCGATAATTTATGGATTGATTTAGATTCGATAAAGTATTAGAAGTAATACAATATTACGAATTAGAACCGGTTTTATGGAACCCCCAAGACCCAAATCACAAAAAAAATCACAACTATCACACCAATCATTCAGCCCCAAACTAAGCATATCCCGAACTATGGTGACTGAATAACGGATAAACAAACATACATAAATACTAATAAACATCCATGCCTCGGTCACACATGCTCGTGCTCACCACACAAGCATTTAGCGCTGACCGCTAGACCACCCGGCCATCAAACCGCCTTTTAAATATTAACTTTTATATGTTATCAATTTTATTAAAATAAAAATTAAAGCAAATGAATTCTCCTAAGAATTAAGTGGTAACAACAATTTTAAAATGAACGAAAGTTAGTTGTTACACCTGAAGTATCAAAGTGACGGCAAAACAAATAAAACCATAGACCAATCCATAGAGTACATAAAATAACTAGCGAATAGTTATTCAAACTCTTTTCCAAGTTTATTAGGAAAAAATTATAACCTTCCTATTCCCAATTTTAAAACACATTTTAAAAAGTTTTTATTTGTAAGCAAATAATCAATATTACAATTAAACTAGTATTAAAAACTAGCAAACTTATGCAAAGTTAAACAATATAAAAGTACTAACTTTGTCCGATTTTTGTGTATAGATAGATAACATCCACCATCGTCTTTTATTTTCACCCTTGTATTTATTTTGTTCTAATAATAATAAATATCTCTTAATTAATAGGCACTCACTCACTTAGAACGTGGGTAAACTGACTGAGTCGTCTAAATCTATTGAAAAGAAACTATTATATTGCATCAAAATTCAATATCGATTCGATGCGTTCTGAAACTAAATAGTGGAAAAAACACAATATTGCATGAATTTTTAATAGTCCGCTGATATGGTCGATACCGATATTTAAATATAATTATGTACCTACCATAGTTTAATAATCCGATATCAAATATCGATATATGTTTTGAATATATTACCCACCACTAGGTAGTTAAATTGCAATAACGCGACAAAGTTCAAGATTATCGCGACGTCGGCGTCGGTCGCTAAGTTTTTTTTGATGTGGCTAAGCTTTATCGCGACAACGGAACACGAAGTTTTTATCGCGAAAACGGAACCAGTATTTTCGCCGTCTAGTGTGGCCGTAGCATCAGAGCAAAGTATTGACCACATTATGACCATTGCCATTCGTAGGTAATGGGATTGCAGACGCGCTTTGTTCAAAATTAGCGCGTCATTATTGTAATCTCTATAGGTAGGTACACATTTGTTAATTACGTAGCGGAGATAAATAAGAGTCAATCAATACTTCATATGATAGGTATGTAATTTACATGAAAGAAATCATACCGAACGAACGTGTGTGCGTGCGTAATATATAAAGGTAAATATAGCAGTTTTGGTGCATTTTTATAAACAACGCTTAGCAGTTTTAGCAGGATTTACCATAATTTTTTATATTTTATTCTTATTAAACTTGATAGCAATATAAGCTTCTATTGAAACTCGTTAATATGGTTAAACTAGATAATGGATAAATATACATAAACATAGAAAAACACCCAGACCCGATATCAATTAAGAAAAACAGTTTTCTCTAAATTGACTCGCCGACCGGGAATTGAACCCGGGACCTCAGAGATGGCGCGACGCCAGACCCGGCGCGCTAACCACTTGACCACGGAGGACGTCAATTGGTAGGAACAGCGAAAAAAAATGGCAACCCTGGTTGAAACAGCAAGCGGATAACGTTTGCTTAGGCCGGGAGTCACAAGACTACTGATCAATCTGAATTTTTAAGAATGTGTGAGTCAAGGTGCCGGAATTCAGAAATTCTCGAGATACTTATTTATTCGTTGCCATTCTGCACATAAAAATAACCCCGAAAAATAAAAATATTCAGAGACAAAAAAAATTTTTTGAAGGTATCTAAACTATGTATGTATGTATAATATTTTAGTTCGTTTCTTTCATTAATAATTGAGGAGGTTCTTTTCAAAACTTGACTATTCCACTTTTCAATTTTTTTCAGAATTTGAGAAAAATGTATTTTAGGTATGCAGCAATGTATATTGATAATTTTTTTTGTTGTATATTGTATACGAGCATAATACTCAGTGCGTGGTACAGGTTTCAAAAGTTTAGCATTCATATAAATAAACTGAATAAATCGACAATTTTAAATGGAATTATCTAGTTTTGACGCGGCTGATTGGATTAATCAAGTTTTGTTATGAGCTCTAGAGAGGAATAATCATTTTTTGATTAGTACGTTGTTGGAATAATCTTGCTTTGCTGCAATCAGAAATCTTATTTTTGAATTGAAATAACCTGAGGTTTATCTTCTTCTTTAGTAAATGAAACAAAAAAATATTATCAAAGTATGTTCTTTTTTAAACTCTTACAGCTACTTCATGGTCAAGGCAATTACAATCCTCTGTATGTGCATGATCATTTACATTATCATTTTCAACATTATTGTTATCATTCATTATACTTTAAAATACGTTAGATACGTGAAATACGTTACAAAACATCACACTAAACACTCTGCATTTGCAACTGACTTGATTGAATTACAACCTCAGAATAATAACTAAAGCATAGAAGGAGTCCAAATGTTTTTGAGTGTGTGTGAATGCTGTCGGTCGCAGATGGCCTTTAAAGCTTTACCGGGCTTGTTTGGGGGCGGCGAGAAACTTAAAGGTTCCTCAAGCCGTGATGGTCTAAATTCCCTAGAGAGTTTCCGGTGGGGGATGGCATCTCGCCGCAAGCGAGTCTCCGATCCCCCCCCCAGAGCCTCTGGGGGTTCGAGCCGGTAGGGAGCGGAAAACCCGAGGGCGCCTCTAAGAGGCACGGTACCTCGGCTCGGGTTTACCATGTCGTGGGGGGTCCAAATGAGACTCGTATCGTTGTTTTATTTTTTTATTTTATCAAATGGGTCATAAACATTGAAAGGAAAGAGACACAATAAGTTGCTAAAAACGACAAATGGAAAGTGAAAATCAAAGTCCATGCGCCACTCTACACAAGTCTTGTGCAATCGTTCAATAAAATTTCAGTTTGCCATATTAAAAAGTAAAGAGCATAGAGTTGTAACTAAAAATGAAGGGATAAAACATGTTTTGTTGCAATTTAGACTAAAATAGTTAATTAACTTCAGGATTAATCATATTTTGCTCCAAAAATGAATATTTGAAATGGGTAATGCCATTTCGAAGTGGATTTATCTACTTTTGACCAAATCGTGTGTTTTGTTGTTTTTTTTTTCAGTGGATCTAATCAGTTTAGCTAAACATATGTCTGTGGCTAAACTCTTGTTTTCGCATCGTGTAGATTTCAATGTTACCAACTCAAAAAAAAATAAAAATCATGTTTTGTCAAAAGTGGAATAGTCAAGTTTTGAAAAGAACCTCCTAAATTATTTAATTTTTCAAATTTTAAATACATAATTACGCCACCAGGTCACCTTGGCGGGAGGCTCGTTTACAACTTGTTGTAAACGAGCTTCCACTTGGTGTGCCACAGTCCACAGTGTTGCCATTTTTTGCAGGATCCTGCTTAATTAGTATTTTTAAGAGTAAAATTTAGGCTACAGCAGGATACTAAGCATTATAGCAATGGTCTTTTTGTACATTTTCGTAAATTACGTAAATTTGTCTCGGGATACATGATGTTCACGCGGTCGAAATCGCGACTAGTTGTTTATAAATATGGTTATATTAATATCTGTGATTCTGCTCGCATATCTATATGTATATATATTTGTATCTAGGCGGTATTATATCAAATAAAGTCTTATTAATAGTAGTTATTTATGTAGGTATGTTTATCTTATCTGTGTGTATGTATTAGTGATGAATATGAATATATATTATTTTTATTATTTAGACTAAATTTATGGCTCTTTATAGTAATAGTTTAGGTAAATCCAGTGCTGTAATTTACATGCTGATTCTGTTTTCATTTCTTTATGTAAGTGGGTAACTGTTATTGGCCCTACTCGCCTTACACAAAAATTGCATTGTATTTTATTTATAAGTTGATGGCTGTTGTTATCCTGAATAAAAATAAATAAATAAATAAAAATAAAAATAAATAAATTGTAAAATTTAGCACATTTGACATTATTTTGAAATGCGAATGTAAATAGCGCTATTGGCATCCCTTCCTTGATATACCTAAGTAGTAAAGGCAATTTAAAAAATAATTCGATCAATTTGCTGGAAAAAAACGCGATTAAGTTTATATCATTATTAGCTAGATATGAGCTTTTAAAGATGTAAAAAATACCGCGCTGTACGTACATTAATATAAACGAACTTTGCTTTTTCCAGTAACCACGTTGTATGTAGGTTGTAGATTGAAGATAGCGGTTTGTGAGTAATGGTGTATAAGGCAGTGGCAACACAGTGGTTTTCAACGCGCGCCCGCAAACAAAGGTTGTGGAAAGGTCAACAGAAATTTCGTTGAAAACAACCTACCACACTGTTGTAAACGGCTGTTGTAAACGTCGGTTTACAACAGTCTGGTGGCCCCTATGCACAAGAAACATTTGAAGTGCAATCATGAAAATTATATTATCTCTTTCATTTACGTGCTTCAATGTGTGCAGTTTTGAATTGCTCGGAACAGATTTTAAACGCAAATTACTATGAACGTAACTTAACATAGTTTCTAATATCATTGTTTGGGGCCAAGTGTCGCTGGCTCCATTAAAACGTTGCACATTGCAGTTTCACCGACAGTCCTTTCATCCTGTTTTGTCCTTGTTTTACTTAGGGTAAACATTATGTGCCGAAACGGAACCAAAATAGTAATGAATAAAGGCAGAAAGAGATAGCAAACTTAAGCTCTCTTTAGAGTTGTATAGCTCAATGGTATTTAGAATAAAAAAGATTATATAGAATCTCGATTTTCGTTTACATTATCTATGGACAGGTGACATTCTAACTTAGATTATATAATCATAATACCGGTCTTTGCATAAAACACAGACATATATATGTCTGTGGCATAAAACCACTTAGCCACTGTCACGTCCATGGTGACTATACTCACCCAGTGACTTATAACCCCTTAGGTCCAAGGTGAGTATAGTCACCTGGAATTTTGTACTCGCATTACGACCACGATGAGTGTAGTTACTCAAAACACGTATTACGTAGGCCCATCAAAAGATTTAAGATGATTCTGTGGTTACTAATTCATTATAAAAGTAAAAGAAATCTATTTAATGGCAAACATAATTTCACAGAAAAAAAATAATGAAATTGACAGTTTGCCAAAACGGAATTTTGCAGAGTAAGCGTTTTTAAAAATTGAAACTATGGAATAGTGTACGAGTACCTTTAGTAAAAAAAAATGAAATGGCGATTTTCCACAGACGTATAATAAGAACAAAAAGGCGTGCCAATTACGCCTACAGACAAATTTCACGCACACATTTACAATAAAAGGGGCCGGACTCAGGCACGCAAGGGACCTCAAGTACCTACATCTACAGCCATATAAAGAGGATAATAATAAAAAGAGATTTGAAGATTCTCATACGTTAATTAAGTTATCTATCATTGAGTGTCAGGCTATCTCTGTATCTATATCTGCCTGCGACGCCATACCATTAACTTAAGGGGCCAGGCGGTGAAAACGGAAAAATTGTCTGTTTTCTATTAGCCGATAATCAAAATATTTTTGATATTTCGCACTGAAATTTTCAATGTGTATTACAGAACGTATGTGTGAGGGGATGAACGAAGCTAAAACACAATTGGAAACATTTTGCTCGATTACGATAGAAAAAAATCCTGAAGTTACCTCTAAAATAAAATATAAATACACATTACGACCGTGTTTTACAATAATAATTATTATGAAATCATAAACACATAGGTATTTATTTACCTTTTCGATTTCTTGACCGAGTTCGATTTTTAAAAAACTAATCATTTTTATTAACTTTTTGATAAAAATATGAATGGGCTTACAAATTACCGCGGACCCCGCACCGCGCAACACCCGCAAGGCCCCGCGCAACATTGAAATTTTTGCTGACCGCCTGACCCCCTAAATAAAATGAATGAAATAGTAGAACAGTTAGGTAAACTAAAAAGAAATGACAAATAAAAAAAACAACTGTGGTGGTAAATTTTTAATAAAAATAATAATTAAGTACAATAAATTTTAATGTCACAATTTTTGAACTTGTGATAAGACCGCCCGCGCCGGATGGTCGAGTAATCAGCGACCGTGACTGCGAAACACCGTGGGTTCAGATCCCGCCAGGGGCAAACAAACAATTCATCGGGCGCATTCTGTGTTGTGCAGTATTATACATTCGTATGTTATAATTCGACTTGTAAATCAATGACCTTTTATAAATAGACTAGTCATACGTGAACGAATTGCATTTAAAAAATGGCAAAATTGTTTCTATGACGTAATACACGTCGAAAGGGAAAGAAAATAAATACAATCATGTCAAGCCTATTGTTAAAAAGAGATGAAAACTATTTATGGTAACCGACCAATTGGCAACAGCGCATTCCCCATTGCACGGCTATCTCGGCCGCCATTGTTTTCTCTCTTTCACTCTTACAGAAAATATGGGTTCAAAGAATTTATTCTCATAAAAACAAAAATGTTTACATAAAATGAGAATACAAAGTTTGCATATTATATAAAATGAAAATGAAAATAAAAAAACAAAAGTGTCAACTCAACTCAGCCTTCGATGACATACAAAAGCCAGACATTTTTCACATCAAATGCTGGAAACATCAAAGTAGGTACTTGTATACATTATTTATTTATTATATATATTTTCAGTCCCATTCCAAACTAATCCTTTTCTTATTGCCATTTCATCGATACTCAGATTTACAAATACTTTATGTTCGCTATTTTTCGCTAATGCCTCTAAAGTGTCAAAGCTCTCAGAGGTAAAACCTGGTTCTGCATCAAATTTTTTATACCAGCGCGATAGTGTAACAGGGTGTGGTAAAACTGTATTAAAGGACTCTCGAACAAATTTATACGCTCTGGGAGAGTAGAAGTTTAGTTGCAATGCAAATGACCTCAGTTCTGGTGAAAACGACTTTTTTAATCCAGAACTTTTTGTTTTCTTTAAATATCTTACAAAGAAATCTTTATTTTTTACCTGCACTCCTGATAAAATATGTAATTCATCCTGATTTACTTTCTCTTTAAGAGTAGATATAATATCTGAGAACTTCGACACTTTATTTTTTAAACGTCGGTTTTGATGTTTTAAAGCTTTTATTTTTTTATTTTGGAGAACTTTTTGTTTTCTTTAAATATCTTACAAAGAAATCTTTATTTTTTACCTGCACTCCTGATAAAATATGTAATTCATCCTAAATTTTCTTTCTCTTTAAGAGTAGATATAATATCTGAGAACTTCGACACTTTATTTTTTAAACGTCGGTTTTGTTGTTTTAAAGCTTTTATTTTTTTATTTTGGAGTAAGTACTTATGTTTAAGTTTTTTCTCTTGCGTGCTCGGCAAAACTTGGTCTCCAGAAACCATTTTTACTGGGCCTGGACTTGACAGTGATAGAGCAGGTAAAATCTGAAAACAAAAAGAAAACACTTGCTATGTAATTATAAATAAATAGTAAAAAACCTTATTAAAACAACCTTATATTTAAATGCGCTATAAATAAAAGAATAAACTTCTACTATCAACTTATAACATCATTACACAATATATATGGTATAAAAGTTTGTCGCGAGATTTAAGCACTCGTATTTACTTAGATTGAAAATTTTAATAGTTTAAATCAATCACATCAATTCATTTTATTTACACAAGTAAATCTCTCGACCGTGTCACGTAGCGGTAAAAGGATACTAAACCCCTCTCTTCCCTTGGGTGTCGTAAAAGGCGACTAACGGACTAAAGACTGCACATACATCTAACAGCATATAGCGCCGATTGGCTCACCACCTGTCACGCTGAGCACATACATGTGCAGTCGCAATTTAGTGAATAGCGAACTAAGGCAGAGGACTGCTTTTGCGGTCGTCGTTATTATAGTTGTAGTAGTGACTATATGTATGTATGTAAATCTCGCGACAACCTTTTATATCATATAAATTGTGTAATGACGTTATAAGGTTGATAGTAAAAGTTTTCTTTTTTCTTTTTAGCGCATTTAAATAAAAGCTTTTTTTTTAAAAAGGTTTTTTACTTTTTAGTTTTCCCTGGACGTCCACCAAATCGGATTTAGAGTAACCTCACTTTATTTTTGAGTTATCCTCAGCAAGCCCTTTCATTTGATACCCATAGTCCCATATTGTAAGAATGCATTTTAAAAAAATCCGCCATCTTGGATTTAGAATGACGTCACACAATTAACTATGCACTGTCATCCAAACTTACAAAATTGCAGCTCAATCGGTTGAAGGTATCGGCTTCAAAATTGAGTTGCAAGATTCCACCCGAACAAACATACATTGCAAGTTAAATAGAAGCTTGTAATAAAAAGCAACTTTAAGCTGTGGCGCCACCAGACGAACACTTTTTCATACACGAGATGGTCCTCCTTGTCTTTACACTCCATAAATACCATACAACAGTATAATACTCACATTTTGTGGGGTTACACTTGAAGAACTGGGTTGTATGTTTTTCAAGTCCCGCAAAACATGATATCCAGGCATACTTTTTATGGAGTCTGGTTCAGAAAGAGATGATGAAGGTTCCTTAAAATAAATAAATTTATTTTTAGTATATTTCAAAGTAACACAGTTGAGGGACTGCTCAGACCCATCTTCTTCATGTTATACTATATAATACTGTACAACAATCTAATACTTATATTAACTCACATAATGAAGTACACTTGTACTCGGCTGTAAATTTTCTAAGTTCCTCAAAAGATGATCTCCACTTGCATTTCTTTTTACCGGACCTTTTAGTAAAGGTTTTGATGAATTCTGAAAAACAAACGTACAAAGTTATTTTTTATGCACATTTTCATACAAGAATACATTCCCACAAATAGCATAGGGTTAAAGAGGTAGGATAGGGTTTAAGTTAACAATATTATTAAAATAATTTATCTATACCTACTATTACAAACCTTAATTACAATACATATTAAAGTAAAATTTTAAATTCAATAGCAATAACAGTTAATATTTCATTTACTGAAGTTGGCTTAGGTAGATAGGTATGTAAAAAAGATGTGGACACTTACTTCTTCTTGGTACAATAAATCGAAAATTGTTGGAATCGCACTAGGAGCAAGAACTGTACGAAAGCCACTGTGATCCAGTAACTGAGCTTCAAAATGCTTTGAGCACAGCACACTAGATGGTTTGGGCTGCCAATGTTCTCTTTTCATGATACTCAACCAGGCATTTTTTAAATAATCATCCTTTGGAAACCTAAAAATTATTTCATTATTAAAATTTATCCTTAAAGAATTAATATATTGCATATTTTAATCTAATCAATCTTGAAAACCAAACTGGAGCCTAAATACGACCCCGTAAAATTGTACAAGTATATAAAACGTCAAACGAGATCGAATCTAGTGAATAATTGGTTATTGCTACTACAAGAATCCTTTACAAACTACTTTACGTTAAGTTTTTAAGAGATTTACACTTTTATCTATTATTCACTGCTTCTACAATGCTTAAAGATTCGTAGTAATCACACAATGACTAAAAAACCACTAGGAGATTAAATGGCACAACAAAACTTACCGATGGAAAGTAATTTCAGGTGTTTTCTTAAAAGAGGAGTTGCCGCACAAAGGCGCACTACACTTCACCATTTTATTTTAATATTTTTGGCTCATAAACTTTATTATATTACAAAAAATAAGCGAAAACAATCTCCTGTATGTCCTTTGTTGACAAGTCTTTGTAGCTTATTTGTAGCTTGTCAAGATGGCGTTTTGCCTCATGTTCCAATTTGTCTATGTGTGTGGAAGTGTTGCAACAGTAAAAAGAAAAGAGATGGTCTTATCAATTTGTGGTTGGAGAGAAAGAAGTAGAAATATTATTTTATAATCATCTATGTAGTTGTGAAATAATGCTTGGTCTGCTTCTATTACATGTCTGTGCGATTTTCCGAGATAAAAAAAAAATAAAGAAATTGGTTCCTAATGACTTCATAGATGGCGCTTAATAAAAGGCGAGTCCATTTAGAGCACGAGGAGCACGAGTATGGCTGCTTATTGGTAGGTATCAGAAAATATCAAAGACATTAAACTATATTAATAGACAGGACATAAACACCAAAACTTTAATCCACAACTTATTACCAAGTGGTAACAAGTCCCTCAGTTTGATGCACAAAGTACTTTTTTATTTGATGTTTTGCGCCCTCTAGTGCAGTTGTAGTATTATTAGTATTTGTGCGTGAATGAATTGGACGTAAAAAATAGAAAATATGCCAAATTGCGTATTGCGATACTGCAAATTCCGATATGGAAAACGGCTGAATGTGATTACAGCTTATTCTCGTAAGTATTTTGTACATTTACCCAATAATCAGACTGTAATAATAATTTTCAATAAATTATTCTAGAACATTTACCGTTGCCCTATGCTGACATCTAGTGGTAAAAAGCAAAAGTACTTTTAGGATATCACCACACTTGTCGGAGCGGAAGTAAATGTTTTGTGGTGTTCAAGTGATGTCGTTTTATTTATCGTTTAATGTTTTAAATAGACAATATTTTTATATCGTAAGTTTAAGTAGTAATATTCTGATTCAATGATCATTACGCTGGGGGACTGTTATGCAGTGTAACAATATCGTGCGATGATCGTTTAATCAGAATATTACTACTTAAGTTAAACTTATATTATAAGACATTGAATGGATACATAAGAAAATTTGATGTCCAAATTAAACATATACACGCATCCGTTTTGATGACATTGGTGTTTAATGATAATGCATCAAATAAATCTATGGAATGATATTTCATTCATATCATTCAAAGTAACAGATTAAGATCGACAAAAATAATTTAATATTTGCGATTGCGAGTTTCCATTAACACAATGTGGACTTAATAATATGTATGTTTGCTTAGGTATTTTAAAATGAAACACTATATGAATCAACTTTACTCGTGTTAATATGTTGAAGTCAGCCATTTACTTTATCATTCCCATGAATTGATTCGTAAATCCAATCACACAACCATGTTAGATATTTCTTTATTTATTCTTTATTGCAAAATTACAGCAAAAGGCGGACTTAATGCCCTGAGGCATTCTCTGCCAGTCGACCAGTAAGGGTGTCTAGAAAAAAACAAGCTTGCAAAAAAAAATTGCCTAAAAACCTAATTATTTGTAGACAAATATATATATAATACTTATAAAATAATAAATAAATACATATACGTAACATAAGAAAAATATACTTACGCAAAATAATAAATAAATACTTATAGAAATATGATATATATATATATATAAACTATATAATGTCAGACTATGAAATTAATGCAGAGATTTAAAGATATGCTTTAAAGTAAACTCGATTTTGGTATACGGAAGTGTAAAATATAATTTAAAAAAAAAATCCTTACTTATATTAAGTGATCGCGGGGGTGGGTTTACTTCAAAAATGAGTGTTGTCAGTATGTTGTTCGTAAAACTAGCTAGGTACTTAGGTATGTTATTTCACATTGTTTATTACTAACTTATTAACACTTTATTACTAAATAAATAGTATTTGAAATACCGGAATTTTCATTTCCTTTCCTAATTGTCACGTTTGCTTGTTCAAATGATAAATATTGTTTATGCTGATTTTGGCTAATCTTCATCAAAACTATAGATTTGTCGAATTTCATAACGGAACATCCCTACCGCAGAGCGACACCTACCGTGGGGTAGGTAAAACGTATTCTAATTTGAGTATACTTCAAAATATTCTTATTAAAAGGTTTTGCTTTCAACGTTAGATGGCGTAACTAGAGCACCAGCTCAAAGTTTTGTATGAAATAGTGTAGCCGCTCTATTACAATTTAAATCTCTTTGGAAAATATCAATATTGAGAAACTGTCAAACTGTGAACGAAATAATGGAAAATAGAAATAGGTCCTGAAATGAAAATACAATTTTGTTTATTTTTTGGTTGACAAACCAAAGTGTACTATTTGTGTACGGCTCGGCTTTCATAAAACGCCATCTATCGAGTGTTTTTAAACTAATTTATATTTTTTAATTTGGGCTGTCAGAAAATCGCCTATTGTTGACAATTTTTGACGGGTTGCCATTTTTTTTGCATAGGATTTTTTTGTGCTAATAATGTGTTAATTACTCTTTGTAATCATCGTTCTTTCTAATAATGTGCACATCAAAACAATCGTTTTGGTTTTAGCTATCGAAAATGATATGATTTTTTATAGTTTTAAACAGTATCTTCCAAGTAATAACGACTTCTAAATGTCGATATAAAAAAAATATTTTTGTTTTTGTCTTGGAATCTTCATTTTTGTCATTTTTGTTATAGCTTTTCGTAATTAACTGTTAACTTATTAAAATACTGCGTTTTCTAAGCATTTGGTACGTAGTTTAGGTTTTTATATAGCTTTAGCAATAGTTCTAAGCTTTTTTGTCAGCTCGGGTAGTCTCGGTCAGCGTCGGCCAACTTTTGGACAGCTGTCAGAATGGCTGGACGTTAGGAGCCTTATTGTATAAACGGTCTTGGACGCCTAACATGAAGTTGTAGAGAAAACAGTCAAACTCCTCCATACCTACTTGAAGCAAAAAAAGGACAATGGGCAGATTGGTACACCGTCCAATAACAAAGTCATGTATGTCGTTAGATAGGTCTACAAAATCTTTTATATGCTTATCCGTGTCGCGTGTCTTTCACCATAGGTTAATAGCTCGAAGATATTGAAACGTTGAAAAAAGATACCTATGACTAACTCAGGTGGTAGGTATATTTTTTAATTTTAGCGATGATACTGAAACCTTAGATGAATGATTGGCCTCGCTGCGGTCGAGCGCAGCGAGACCAATCATTAATCTAAGACTGAAACGTTGAAAAAAAGAATTACTTACTACCTAAGGGGATATAATTTAATATTAAATGACTTGCCAGATTACGGAGTCCATGAAGAAGTGAGGCTTTTACGTGGGCGCATAGTGTCCCGACACGTCAGGGCAAGGATATATTAGTGTACCTACGCCTGGCGTACTCACCATGGAATTCTGTTATTTCAAGAATGCCAAAAAACTGTACCCAAATAGTACCAAATAGTGCCCAAAGGAAATAAATAGTACCCTTATGGTTTAAAAGTTATAGACATAGTTTGGTGAGTACGCTAGGCGTAGGTTACGCCTAGCGTACTCACCTCAGTTTGGGAAATCGGAGCAAGCTACAACTTTAATTAGTATGTCAAAAAACTGTACCCAAATAGTGCCCAAAGGAAATAAATAGTACCTTTATAGTTAAAAAGTCATAGACATAGTTTGGTGAGTACGCTAGGCGTAGGTTCTACGCCTAGCGTACTCACCTCGTTGCGCGAAAACAGAACCAGCAATGGCTCTCATTTCTATCTCAATAAATAGTACCGGAAATAGTACCCTCTAAGAGTGTAATTGTTATTTGACTTTTACAATAGAAAGTCATTAAATTTGATAGCAAACTTCTACATACAAAGATTACGTGTGGTACAGTCGAGCACAGTGAATGGTAAAATATTATTTTTATTACCAAAGGAATTGAGATTAGAATAACTATGGAGTTCACTGAATAGACGACGACCTAAAATAAAATAGGTACATATTTAATAACAGTAACAAAGGGTGGCCAAAAAAGGGGGGTCCTGAGGTTGGTGTGTCTGTCTTTGGCACCGTAGCTCCTAAATATCCTAGATTTGGATGCGGTTTTTTTTATATGAAGGCTGGTTTTTAGCGGTGATTCTTACTTCGACTATTAATCTAATGACTAACTAACTGTTATAAATCACAAAATTTGTAGTCGAGGGTGAATGAGCCCCACTCCAACTTATATCTATGTATCAAGCATTGCTTATTCATGATTTGTTGATCGTGAATGAGCGCCCGCCCGCGACTTTTTCCGCGTGAACCCCTTACCCCGTGATGAATTTCCAAAAATGTTCATTTTTATACAAACCTTGTCCCGACAATTACAAATACAACAAAAAAGAATTAGCCAAATTGGTGCAGCCGTTCTGAAGTGATGCGCGTACAAACATTTTGGCAATTGATTTTTATTAATATAGATACATACCTACATAAATAGCGACTGCACATGTGCTCGGCGTGTCAGGTGGTGAGCCCATCGCTGTTCTAATATGTTGGATGTACGTGCAGTCTTTAGTCCGTTAGTCGCCTATTACGACACCCAAGGGAAGAGAGGGTAGTAGTATTGTTTCACCGGTAAGTACGCGACACAGTTAAACACTTTATACAGTCCAGAAAACTAAGAATATGATTTAATTTGTTATTCTACGATTAATAAAAAACAATAACGTATTTGTGTAGGTAAGTATATATAATATATTCAAACTGAGTAGGTACCTACCTAGCTAATGAAAGATCTACTGCAAATCGACATGAACATAAAATGCTATTACAGATGAAATATACATAGGTACTTACTCATTTAAAGATCACTCACATCACAATGAAACAAAATTCACAAGTTTTTTCATTAATTGTTTCACAAATTAACTAAGTATTCGCAAACCTTTGCGGTTGCGGTGGCAAGGCAAAGTAAACGACTATAAAAATCGGTTGCCGACAACTATTAAGATTAAGATTTATTTATTTGTCACTTCACAAATTCAACAAACTTAACAAATGGCTGATACAATGCAGTAACTTAAATCCTAAATTTGTGAAGGACTGGAGCCTGAAATGGGTTTTTTTTTAAAAACCGGTTACACAGGTCTCCAGCCCCCTCCCGCAGAAAGGATTAAACTTAATGTAGGTACTAGGTAGTATAAGTTGTAGCTAGAAGCTTACGTTTTGTGAGCAAGAGTGCTGTAACGATGACAGGAATGATGTTGCAAATAAGTAGGTAATATTAAAAAGAAAACACTAAAGACGAGTTAAAGAGCATACCTATTTGGAGTGTTGGAATGATTATGATAGCAAGAAGTGTCAGTAGATGTATGTATGTAAATGTATATATGTAAATAATACATGATTTGTGTGCGTGGCGTGTGTGTGTGGCGTGTTGGAGGATGTGGATGTGAGTGTAAATGGGATGGAGGCAATAGACTATAGTCGCATATTGTGGCAGTAGTGCAGAGATAACTGAGAGTAATAAGAGAGAGCACCATATATAAACTTTATATGCGTTAATAACTAGAAGAAGCTGATGTTATGAAAGGTTGCGCTAGTATTTAATGATTACAAGGAGGGAGAGAGAAAGTTTTCAGTGGTATCATAGTCCAAGGTCTTTAGGAATTTAGTGATGGTCTGTTTGCAACTTATTTTGGTAAGTGGATAAATATTGTGAGTGCTGTTAATTTTGTTGTATAGATAAGGGCCTAGAAAGGTGTAGAAGTGATGTGAGAAGGCGGTTTTGTGGGGCTGGGAACTGCATACTTTACCTTTTCGACGCTTGCCCTTAGCCTTGTCCGGGTCATACGGTGTCTGTGAGTGCATCTTTAATACTGTTTTAAGGAGGAATGTTTGTCTGACAGTGAGTATTTCCCATTCACTGTACAGTTCAGTAGTAGGATGTCGAAAAGGAAGTCCAGCTGCCACTTTAAGGATAAGTCGCTGAGCCCTCTCTAGAGCTAACATGTGGGTTTTGGCTGCCCCGCCCCAGGCTGAGATACAATACTCTAGAAGAGAGTGGCAAAGGGCGTAGTAAACCGTTTTAAGAACTCTGCGATCAGCAACGTGCTTGAGGTTCTTAAAGATATAGGTTAGTCTCCTTAACCTCAATGTAAGTGCTTCTATATGGAGTTTAAAATTTAGATTTTGGTCTAACATGACCCCAAGATATTTGAATGACTCTGTCCTCTCGAGTTCAGGGCAGTCGCACGAGTTTCCGGATGTCTGAGGGCTGCACCCGTGTGCAATAAGATCGAATGATCGGGATGGAAGAAGATCAGATCTAATGGCAAAAGCAACGTATTTGGTCTTTGTTACGTTCAGTGTTAGGACATTACTACGCAACCAAGCGTTGACCTTATCGAATCCCCTCTGTGCATTACCAAAGGCATCATCCCAGGTGTCTCCACTGAAGAATAGGGCGGTGTCATCCGCAAAAGTGAAGACCTTACCCCCGGAGAGCTGTGCTTGACAGAGTCCATTTATATAAATTAAAAATAGAGTAGGGCCGATTATGCTGCCTTGAGGCACACCATAAGTGATATTAGCCTCCTCACTGAGCCAGTGGTCTATTTTTGTTCTCTGCGTCCTGTTAGTCAAATAGTCTTCGAAGAGTTGTAAGGGAAGTCCTCTCACTCCGACCCCATCCAACCCAGTAAGAAGACGTGGGATCGCGACCGTATCGAAGGCTTTCGCCAGGTCGAGGAATACTACATACACATTTCCTTTTATCGTCCAGAGTGGTTGCGATAGAATGAACCAGATCATGGACAGCGTCATTGGTGGACATCCCACCTCGAAATCCATACTGAGATGGTGATAGAAGATTGTTGGACTCTAAGTATTGTACTAACCTCTTATTAATCAATCGTTCCAGGATCTTAGAAAAGGTGGGTAAGATTGAGATAGGCCTGTAGTTGTTGAAATGGTCTTGATCTCCACCCTTGTGAATAGGTTTAATTAAAGCGGATTTGAAAACCGATGGAAAGACCCCATTAGATATGGAAAGGTTGCAGATGTGTGTGATCGGAGTTATCAAAAAGGGGGCGTATCGTTTCACTATTTTGCTAGAAATTTGATCAATCCCCACTGCACATCTTTCTTTTAGTCCAGCTAAGATCCGGGATACTTCAGCCTCATCAGTCGAGGCCATCACAAAAGAACGCAATGGTGAGTCTGAGTGAAGGCTACAGGTATTACCCACGTAACCACTTGCTTCGATCTTATCTGCAAGCTTTTTCCCGATGGTCGCAAAAAAATTGTTTACTTTATTAACACTTATTTGTGGATTATGAGAAGAAACGAGAGAGGGAGAGCAGTCAGGGGACCGTTTTGTGCCACTTATTGTTTTTATAACCTCCCAAAGCTGCTTTTTATTGTTACCTGCTCTGTCAATCTCTTGTCTCTCGTACGTCCGTTTCGCTTTTTTTAGTACAGAAGAACAAACTATGCGTTCCCACCGCGGCGTCAAGCAAATTGTTGTGAATTGCAATATTGATCTTTAGCACTTTCATAATACAGGTCAGTTTGTAAGTAATTAAAGTAAGAAGTGTGATAAGCGCCATCTATTGTAACTTGTTCATACTAAGATGCATCGCTGTCGCGCGTCGATAAGTTGCACTATGATCAACAAAAGTAACAGATTGTTCTCGCACAATATTTAGCTTTCAATTTCAGACATAAGGCAAATAGTTCCTTATTTACATAGAAGGTGCTTTTACTTTATGAAATCCGGCAAAAAAACGATAGTCAATATTTTGGAAAACATGGATCTTATTTATAAGAAAAATAATTATAATCAAATAATTGATATTAAACTTCCTCGTTACGTATATACACCTATTAATTTCAACAAAACTAAAAGTAATATGTAGTAGGTACATAATATGAAATTTAATAATATTAAAATTATTTTGAGTTCGCCTGTACCTCATGTCAATGTATGTAGATGTTTGCTATCAAATTTAATGACTTTCTAGTGTAAAAGTCAAATAACAATTACACTCCTAGAGGGTACTATTTCCGGTACTATTTATTGAGATAGAAATGAGAGCCATTGCTGTTTCTGTTTTCGCGCAACGAGGTGAGTAGAGGGCGTAGGTAGGTTCTACGCCTAGCGTACTCACCAAACTATGTCTATAACTTTTTAACTATAAAGGTACTATTTATTTCCTTTGGGCACTATTTGGTACTATTTGGGTACAGTTTTTTGACATACTAATTAAAGTTGTAGCTTACTCAGATTTCCCAAACTGAGGTGAGTACGCTAGGCGTAACCTACGCCTAGCGTACTCACCAAACTATGTCTATAACTTTTGAACCCTAAGGGTACTATTTATTTCCTTTAGGCACTATTTGGTACTATTTAGGTACAGTTTTTTTTAGCATTCTTGAAAAAACAGAATTCCATGGTGAGTACGCCAGGCGTAGGAACACATATATTATTGATACATTTTGATAAATAATAACTACATCGAAGGCAGCAACAACATTTACAACACTACTGTACGTGTTTGTCAGGACGGCGGCGCACCATGAGTACATGTGGGCATATTATATCTATTATATGGTATTTAGCATAATATGCGGTTCACGAGGGATATACTGCACCGGCAATGTTACTAAATGACGTCATTATAACAAACAGTTAACTAACTTATAGTTAAGACTTAACAACTAATCTAACGAGCTTATAGTCTGTGCCAGACAAATGCGCATCGCTACCCCCAGTACCACTGCACGCCGAAACAGAATCGCGTCGAACCGAAATATAAGCCGTAGTCATAGAATTGTGTAAACATACGGTACGAGAAAAAATAGCGGGCAAGTGTCTCTCCCCAAGCGACACAAACGGCTAAAATTTAAAGGTAATTTATCGTTTTCTTTTGGGATGAAAGGTGAAAAATGATAAATCATAATGAATTGTTAACTTATGTTATTACTTAATGGAATAAAATTAAATATGATTTCCAATTATCGTATTGATAATGTGGTAAGTAATAGAAATTGGAGTTTTTGAAGTAAAATAAAGTAACGGCTGAAATGAGTTTTGGAAAACATTAGTACCTAACCAATAAGGTTGACATTTTTAATTCACATTTTTAATCATTCAAATACCTTTTTTTTAAAAAACTTAAGCATAAAAAAACGTCAAAAATTAATAAGCCTAAAGGACATAATTTTTTTTGGTACTAAAATAAAAGAAAAATTAACTGCAACAATTCATAAACTTCCTTGTCCAAGAGACTAAATACTATCATTCTGTATATTTTTTAGATTTTTAATTACCTCCGTTAAATAATACTGTATTTTTATAAGTTTTGTTCGTTTCTGAACGAAAGTTCCGGTTTTTTTAAATGTTAACGAACGCAGGGTTATTAAGTAGGTAAGTCTATGAGGTCTATGGTAATTATGGGCGACGACATCGCCTCATGCGGCACTTCACATGGCGTATCGTGTTCGCGTATTTGCATTATTTGTCCGAACACGGCAATGTGTAGACGGCCTATTTGAATATATTTGCTTTATTTGCACGAATAAGGCAAACAACGCAAATAGCAAATATGCGTTTCCGTCCACTTGTCGGTTTTTGATCACACATCAATCAAATACGGCAAATATTTGCGTCGGCCGTCCACACTTGGTTCTGTTCAGAAGCGCGCGTGCGGCTGTCCTGTTCAGACGTGTTCAGTTTTTTATACGTAAACATAGTAAAATGGATTGGACAAACGAAACCGTATTGCGATTTTTGGAATTATACCAAATGCATCCTAGTATTTGGGACCCCAAAAATGCCTCTCATAAAAACAAAAACCGAACACGTTGCATTAATCGATATTCAAAATAACTTAGGAGAACCCTGCACAATAAAAAAACAGGTGTTGGCTAGCCGCATTCAGATAAATATAATAAGCTGCTGCCACTGACACGTCCATCACTGTTGCATTCAATTTGTTTGTGAACAAGCAAATATGGTGAATATTTGCGTTGTTTGCCCGTATAGGCCATGTGTGGATGGCTTGTTTGACGCCAAGCGATGTGCCAGATTATTTGGGCAAATACAACGATATCGCCACACGAACACGATACGCCAAGTGAAGTGCCGCCATCATACATAGTATCCCTATAATAGGTAACTGTTTTCTGTGATCCCTATGTAGTCTGTGATTCCTCGCGCGGTATTCTCGGCGCAACGTATCAACGCAACTCGTTAATTCTGTCACACACAGCGCTGGACGGTTAGGTTAGGTTAGGTTAAGAAGCGATATCGCTAGACACAGTTCGCACATAGAGTATTTAGCAACGATACACACAAATAACACAACGAAAGCGCTGACAGCGGCTGACAGTCTGACATCTGTCTACGATGCGTATAGACCTCTGAAAAAGGTTTGATTATATAATCTAAGGTATTGACATATAAAACGTCAGACAAGCGTCACTTTTTCATTTTTAATAACATAAAGTGTCACAATCCTACTGTAATGTTGCCATTTTCGAGTAGAAATCAATGTTGGTTTTTAATTTATATAAAAATAACGGAGGTCTTTAAATTTATAAAACGGTCATAAATATGTTGATAATAATCTATTCTTCAAGTATTAATACATTGGCGTCAAGTTAAAAGACTTTGGAATTTAGTACCAAGCCCCATAGTAAAAAAATTATGTCCTTTATAATACGGTCATAAATATGTTGATAATAATCTATTCTTCAAGTATTAATACATTGGCGGCAAGTTAAAAGACTTTGGAATTTAGTACCAAGCCCCATAGTAAAAAAGTTATGTCCTTTGTGTGTTTTAAAATTGTTTCGTTTTTCGTCTTGGTACAAGCACACAATAACTAATATTACTACCGTACAGAAGGTTCACCCTCCAACGACCCCCACGCGAAACCGAAACCCATCGCGTGACCCGAGCGTTCATATTCCGATAAGCACAACCGACTCGATATCGATTTGACGTCCGTCAGGAGCGCAGGGTTTACGCGCGCGCGTAGGGATTACGAGTTAAGGCTAGATAGATCGCGCTTTGAGTTTTTTCAAACCATCTGATGAGACATAGAAAATAATGGTTTAAATTCTGGAAAAAAAAGTATGTATTAGTTAAGGATCCAATCTATTCAAAGTCTCATTCAGTTACAAGTTACAAGATCCAATGAACTTCACTCGATAGAAATTAAAAAAAAAACCCAAAGTTACTCCTTATTGTAATGTTTTTTCAATATTATGACTATACTACTGATACTTTACATTTAATTTTTGTACTCAACGTAAGACAAATAATTCGCAGATAAAGGAGAATGGGCAAAAGTGGCCCAAGAGCTGAGACCAGATCCTCCACCGATGAAACCCGCGGGAAATAAAAGCCCACACTTGCCATATGATTCCGGCAAAAGACCATTCAAATCCGTCCCGGGATCCCCCCCCTATGGCCAAGTTCGTTATTGTAATTCTTATTTATTTAAATTAAAGCACCCTAGCTGCCTTTTAAAATTTCACTTTCTATCCAGCCCAACACGGTTGCCTGGAAGAAATTGCTTTTTAGCGATAAGGCCCCCAATTGTATGTTACTTTGTGTTTGGGTTCTAAATTCCAAAGGGGACCGCCGCATTTGGGAGGGGGGGGGGGTATACCTCTACCCCCTTCCCCAAAGCTCACAACTCGGAAACTAATACTTTTTTTTTAATTTTTCAAAAAAAAATAATCATTCTACCAAGTTACCAATGTTACCATTACCGTACCCCCTTCTTTAGGGGAAGAGGGATGAGGAGGACAAACTTTAAAAAAATATATTTTTGTATGGAGCTACATTTCTGTTGTCTAATAAAAAAAAATAACCTCGAAATTCAAGACAATCGCTACGCGCTTCGCGATTGTCTTAAAATTCTAACCTATCACGTGACCTACAGGAGTAGGGCAGTTTTTTATTTTGCTCTAAGCCACTGGATTTTAGCTCAGAACAATAACTACCTTTATTGTTCTGACTGAGGATTTTAGCTTTTTTGGGCAATTTAGCAGTGCTGCCAACATAAAACGATTGCTTTCAAAACGTTTTTATCACAGACTTATTAGAGATGCTACGTTTTTTATGTTGAAAAGTTGGCAGCAGAGCTGTCACTTCACTATCCGAATAAATGTTAACCTAAAAATTAATTACTTTCAGTAATTTATTGTGAGTCCTAATATGGATTCCGAGCGATAAAAATTCGTGTACTTGTTCCTAATTATAAGTTTTTTTACGCAAAAAAATCACCTCAAAATTCGTTGGCTCCCTTTGGAATACTGAGCCTGTGTTTGTCCTTTTGTTGCTAATTTGATGTACACAAAGAGATTTAAATAGTAGTTTAATGTCTTTGGATGTACAATAAAGAATATTTTATCCTATCTTATCTTACATTTCAGTCGAAAAAATAATAAAATATTTATTTTTGAAACCCCATAACTGAGTAGGTACATGACCCTATAGCTTTGGTCCCATAGTAACTAATGCATACATATATATTATAAAACAGATTATAAAATAATTTTTGGATGGCCGGCATTTTCAGATTTAGCCTAAAATGAATGATGTCCTTTTCGATGAAGAATGTACCTTTAAGCAGATATCTAGCATCACTCAGATTTTTAGTGTTTAGGGTTCCGTAGCCAAATGGCAAAAAACGGAACCCTTACGGATTCGTCATGTCTGTCTGTCTGTCTGTCCGTCCGTCCGTATGTCACAGCCACTTTTTTTTCCGAAACTATAAGAACTATACTCTTGAAACTTGGTAAGTAGATATATTCTGTGAACCCAGCGATATAACCGCATTAAGATTTTTCACACAAAAATAGAAAAAAATACAATAAATTTTGAGGGTTCCCCAAACCAACTGAAACTCAAATTTTTTTTTTTCATAATACCCCCATACGTGTGGGGTATATAGGGATAGGTCTTAAAAAAGGATATCGAGGTTTCTAATATATTTTTTTTCTAAACTGAATAGTTTGCGCGAAAGACCCTTCCAAAGTATTCTGTAACATGCAACCGCGCTAATTCACACTGTGACAATACCCTTATTGTGTTCGCTCAAATGCTGCCAATGCATGCGCACAGCAGTGTTTGTGAATTGTTTGGTTAAGTTTTTATTTTTCTACCTACTTTTTTGTAATGCTAGTCGGTGTTATAAATCGACTTCTGTTTAGTTTTTGTATTTTCTCTTTATGTGGATTTTGTAAATTCTTTTGGGAAAATAAATGTCTTTAACCGTAAGTGGTAAAATGTGTCCCCCCCCCCCCCCTGTAACTTCTAAAATAAGAGAATGATAAAACTAAAAAAATATATGATGTACATTACCATGCAAACTTCCACCGAAAATTGGTTTGAACGAGATTTAGTAAGTAGTTTTTTTAATACGTGATAAATTAATTAATTAAAAAAAAATACACTACTATTAAAACATTGATGAAAGTTACAACGAACTACAATAACTTTTATATGATGTTACTTGCTGCTACGGAACCCTTCATGGGCGAGTCCGACTCGCACTTGGCCGGTTTTTAAAAGTCACCGTTGTTACCTACTGCTTTTATCGTGAATCTCTTTCAAGAAAAAGTGAAACTCCGAATGACATACATTTGCATAAGGGCAAGTTATAAATAAGCTAGTATGCCAAACTTGAGTCACGCGAGTCTAGTATACATGAGACTCTTAGAAAGCTTTCATAAATAGGCGTTTTAGTTGCGCCGTTCCGAGCCTAGGTGCGGTATGACAATTTATTATTGGGTTCAGAACTGCAATAAAACAAGGTATATAATTTCTAAATGTTTTATTACCATAGAACAGTTTACATAGTAATTAGTAGTTGTTGTAGTCAAACCAAAAATTTATAATATGTAACAAAATAATTGAATGATTTTTGATTCGCGCAGGAAAAGTGGGTGGTATTCATTGACTGGATGCCTATGATTCTAATTCAGAACCTTTCATGGCATGGCACTAGTCCTTACATATTCTCCTATCATACTTAAAAATAGAGTACATACGTTTTTGGAATTCTGATAAAACTATCAACAAGTTCCAAAATGGCATTTAAAATATGTACACAATATATAAATTTCCATTTATGCTGTAACACAAAACATAGGTAATACACTTTTCATAAAAAATCTTGCATAATTCGCGCAAACATCATCCCTGTCAGTGATGCTCACAGACTAGCAGACACTCAGAAGTAGATAGTTGAAAATATTATTGCTATTAGCTTTCAAGTTCAGAACAATCACCGCCCAATATCCGTGACGCAAGCGTTCAACTTAAGGTGACTTATTTATAGTGATAGCACATAATTTACCAGTCTTTAGTGTAATCGATAAATTTTTATTTCTTCAGTAAAAAAAAAATACTACTATAATTTTCTATTTAAAGATTTAATTTAAATAAACGAACTATCGTATAAAAACAGAAGTAGCAAATCAAATGTTCACTCTAATTATCGGAATTGATCTGGCGAATTATTCTGATTAGCAGGCGTATTAGTTCTTTACTCGTATGAGATTCGGACATCATATTCAGTTAAGCCTTCATGAAAATGTAGTTTGATATTACCAGGAAGTATAAAGTTGATCCCAATAATTTCCGTCTTACTTCACTGATTATAAAACAATAGCGTTATAAGTATTTGATGCTCTAGTAACCATTGCAAAAGAAAGAACTTTTAATTACATTATGTACAAATAACAAGTTAGAGAGATAAGAATGCTAGACTTTCTCTTCATCACACAAGCCCTGCAGAATAATAATTATTAAAAAAATAGAGAATGAACAACTTAGAGAATAAAAAGCTGCTATGATAAATAATATCGACTATATCGAGTGTTCATATCTAATGCGTTATGGAAACATCTGAACAATTTTATTGTTATTGCTATCGCGAACAACCAAAATTTAATGTGATGAATAAAAAGTAACTATCACCAATATGGCGTCCTTTCTTCTCTTATTATGTTGACGGAATCTTATACATTACACCAACTTTTAAATAACATTGACACATGCCTAAGTTTACAAAATATCTGCAATTATCAAGCACGCATCGACAATCACGCGTATTCATACATTAAACCTTTCATACATCTTACAAAACAATAATAATAATTTATAAAATTCACAGTCCCTTGCACTTGTGCATGCCTAAATTAACATACGTCATCTTTTATGCACTCACCTTTCATATTTCCACTTTTATTTCACATAAGTAAAGATACCACAGCCACTGTCTGTATTTATAATACCAAATAGGAAAAATGCTTCAACTTTTTATTTAAAATAATGTGGAAAATTTGTGGTCAGGCTACATAAAGAACTGTAGAATATGCGTTAGGTGCATTTTTCTAGAAAAAAGGCAACGTATAATCACTTTCAGCATTATTTAATGTACAATAAATAAATTTATTGTAATTTATTGAAATAAAAAATATTATTCAAACAATTTGCAATGAATATTTTTTTTTTGTAAAATGCAAACCTAAGATGTTGTTCTAAAAATCATAAAGCCTAGTTTGAGCGTGGATATGAATGCACCTAACGACTTACACGTAATGATATACTATGACCTGCCAATACAATACATTTGAGTTTACCAGCAATAAGTTGTTTGTATTTGCGTCACATCAGTGCTGTACCAAGACGTTTCAAATCTGCAAAGAAAGAAAAACGCATATGAAATAATGTGATGGTCTTTTTTGGGTAAAACTAAGACTTGCCAAAGAAAATGGTTGTAAGATTCAGCATAGAATCTTACTAAAAGGGGACCACCCACATAAAAAATTATATATCTGGTGCATTGTTTTACATGATGATTATAATATGTATGTATGTATAGTTTTACATTGCTGTATTATATTTCAATAATACTAGAACCAGAGAAATAACAGGGCATAGAAGCTTAACAACTGAAGCGTCTAATTTGTATTCACTACAAAACACCTTGGTACTTTCATGGCAGATACCCTTTGTGCGCAAGCTGTCTTTTTGTCCATGAGCATTGGTGGCCACCTTTCAGAGCGGCCATAAGCTCGTTCGTTGCTTCCATAAAAAATTTAGACGCAACAACGGCGTGCAGCATCTCCATCATCAGCCTATAAACGTCCCACCGCTAGGCACATGCCTTTCCGCATGGACAACTCAGCACATAAGTAGATTGGGTCAAACTCACCACGCTGCCTGGGCGTTGTTGGGCAAGTTTCAGTGATTTATACACACCAGCTAGTGAGTGGCGCCTGCTGCATGAGCTCGCGTATCTACTTGTGCAGCGGCAGCAGCGCGTGCATTCTTGCCGGCTAGTGAGCGGCGCCTGCTGCTTGAGCTCGCGTATCTGCTGGAGCAGCGGCAGCAGCGCGTGCATACTCACCAGCTAGTGAGCGGCGCCTGCTGCTTGAGCTCGCGTATCTACTGGTGCAGCGGCAGCAGCGCGTGCATACTCGCCGGCTAGTGAGCGGCGCCTGCTGCTTGAGCTCGCGTATCTGCTGGAGCAGCGGCAGCAGCGCGTGCATACTCACCGGCTAGTGAGCGGCGCCTGCTGCTTGAGCTCGCGTATCTGCTGGAGCAGCGGCAGCAGCGCGTGCATACTCACCGGCTAGTGAGCGGCGCCTGCTGCTTGAGCTCGCGTATCTGCTGGAGCAGCGGCAGCAGCGTGTGCATACTCACCAGCTAGTGAGCGGCGCCTGCTGCTTGAGCTCGCGTATCTGCTGGAGCAGCGGCAGCAGCGCGTGCATACTCACCAGCTAGTGAGCGGCGCCTGCTGCTTGAGCTTGCGTATCTCCTTGGTGGCCCAGTTGGCGAGCGTCTTGGTGCGCGGCGTGCGGGAGCGGCGCGCGGCCTGCAGCAGGTCCAGCAGCGGGTGCGTCTCGAGCAGCGGCAGCATGCGCGCGCCGAACACGGTGCACAGGTCGCCCGCCAGCCCGGCCACGGCCGACATGTGGCCGTCGGTGCGCTCGGGCTCGCACGCCACCTGGATCATGAAGTTCACGATCGCCGGCACGTGCGGCTCCACTAGCGCCACGTCGGAGCGCACCTGGCGATGGAGGTTGTTGTTAACTTATGTAACGGAATGGTGAAAATATGGAGGCCCATAATATACAGGGTCTAACAAAATCAACAAGCGAACGTTTATGGGCGGTATCTATACATCATTCCTGAATACAATGACAAAAAATCCTGTATAGTGATTTGATAGTAAGTTTTCTAACGAACTAAATCAATTAAAATAATGCACATCATGTAACATGCTGTATCTTTACTAACATGCATGCAAGCGTCAATAAAAAGATAGTGTACAGCTAGGGTCCATATTGGTTCACATAAAACTATTATTCCTATTTTTTGTTTTACTACGGATTTGTGTTAATAATAATCACTCTTCCTAATTTTTAACCTCATACTTTTTTTGTTCATAAAATTTTATTACTACTATCGGAACTCATAACAGATAATTATCATATATTTTTATTAATACTATCATTACTAAAAACAAGCTTATACTCATAATCTTTTTTTTAAGATTGTTTCCTTCATAACAGTCAATTATAATAATTTTCTTTTTAACCTTTTGAGCGCCAGAGTCGTCTATATATGACCAGCACTTGCGGGCCCTGTGCGCCAACGACATCTATAGTTGACAAAAAACCCGGCTTACAACATCTATTACTGGTATTTCTTTTTCTACATTCGACAATAAAGAATATCCCCGCAACATATGAGTATAAAAACAAGTCTCTTAGAGCCATAAGAACTGAGAAATATTGAACTATAAAACATAGATTTTTATCTAAGCAAATACTATGTCCAACACGCCAATGTCGTCTACTCTTGACCGCTAGTGCTGTACTGCGGAAGGTAGTTTTATCGTAAATTACCTATTCAAAATTCAACTAAAACGTGTTATTTTATTTTATTATTATTGCTATTTTAATAAAATGAAATGTAAGAAAACTAACACTACCATAGCGTACCGTAGCTCAGCTACATGAATAAAGAATCGTCAAATCAACTTCACCTAATACATCCAATATGGCAACTCTGGCGCATCCCTAGAGCGTCATCAATAATCAGTTCTCTGGGCGCCGTGGTCACGGATAGACGATAGCCTGATGACGTCATAAGCGCATAGTAAGGAAAGTAGTGCAGTGCAACATGAGCGATTCAATTGAACTTCTTCGCATTTTGGAAGGCGTCGATGATGACGACGAATTTTCGGAATCTGATTCAATTATTGAGATTTAGAGGTAAGTAAGTGTATGCAAATTCTTAATAAAATTAAACTTTATTTCTGTTATTATACTTATAATATACTAGACTTTAAATATATTATTATTTATGTTAACAATTGTTTTATTAGATTTTGTTTAATTGTATGTAATGTAAGTAATTATAATTAATATTCGAAACAAAATAACTCCGTTATTTTGCTTATTTTGGTTATTTCGCTAATTAGAGTGTAATACGTAATATCGACGCACGAAATCGCGACACAACATAGGAATTTTGTTTGTAATCGTTTTATGCGAATAAATGGAAGATGCTTGTACAATTTTTATCTATTTTTACACTATACATCACTCGTAGGTACATAGAAATCTCGAGTTTTCGATCGTGAAAGTTAAGTAATGTTCGCCGAGGTCGCCAAGAGGATGGGTGACCGTAGGTTTATAAAATCACGAGGTTTTCGATCGCGAAAGTTAAGCAATGTTTGCCGAGGTCACCAAAGGGATGGGTGACCGTAGGTTCATAAAATCTCGAGGTTTTCGATCGCGAAAGTTAAGCAATATTCGCCGAGGTCGCTGACTGGTCACCCATCAATTACTCGACCTGCGCAAATATGCTTAACTTTTGTGAATGTAAACAGAACGTCATCCACTGCGTCATCGAGTCTCTTTATGGCATTAGCTATTTTGCGGCAACATAACTATTGCGGGTAGATTAATTTTTTTTTACTTAGGGTAGCGGTAGGTACCGTCATCAACTATGGATCATATGCATACAACACGTGTGCACGGTGAGATAATTTAATTGTAGTTTAATTACAAAGCTAACTAGAAAGTTAGCTTTGTAATTTAATAATAAATAAAAAATGAATCACAATAATATCATATTAATACATTACTTATATTATATTGTTTACTAAAATATGTTTGTTTTTATTTATAAAAATATTCTTGTACTGTTTTGCACCGGTTAAAATTGACACTTTCTATGTATGTTTTTTTATATCCCATGGTTAATACCAAGTAGGTACCTTCTCAGTTTTGTTTATATAAATAGATATCATCATGTTTAGATAGATGGCATCGAAATTTGGTTTGTCGCGATTTCGTGCATCGAGATTTGGTTTGTCGCACTTTGTCGCGCTAATGTGCATCGAGATAGTGTGTTTCTAAATTACGTATTACACTCCGCTAATTACCTACATTTTTAAAGTTTTTGTTTTTGAGATTAAAATAACCAGTATCAACTTAAAAATCATAACAAAGGTTTTTCTAAGGCTAGCCGCAATTTTAGTTCATAACGGTTGCGTAAAAAAGGACGAAATCACTATAAAGAGGTATCATCTCGAGATCACGCAAGCGGATAATTCTCAATGTCTTTGGTATATTTTTATAATTCAACGATAGTTAAAGTACATAGTAATATAGCTTATAATATAATAGCGTAATATTCTTTACAGAAATAAATCTCTATAACCATAGTTCAACATAATCAATCCTTCAAAAAAAATAGGTAAGTAACCGTGAGCAAACATTAAGGTCTAAAACAGCGGGTAAGTAGGTATATCGACTTGCTATCTTTCGGCATTATGCTCGTTCCGCCAAGTATTGTGAGTAGACTAAAAACGATATATTGATAAGGAAGGATAAGAAAGGAGCATAAACATCCCAGATTATAAGTAGTCATTTATTGCATATAAAAACAACAAAATCAGGTCGCCGTGTGTTACCAATTTATCGACTCTTGGCAGCACTATATTTTTCGTAGGTATTTTTGTCTATTTTATGCTCTGGCGTGCAGGACACAGGAATGCGTTTATGGCGTGGCGCCCAAAAGGTTAATAATGTCATTACTAAGAAAATATTTAAACTCATATTGTTTTTAATACATACACTTATGATTAAGAAATAGGGGGGGTCGGGGGGCCTGCGGCCCCCTCATTCATTTGTCAAAAGTCTACCCTAACCTAACCGACAGAGCTATAGTTTTGCATACTTACTTAATTTTTTCTTTATAGCAATGCATGCAAGCAAACATGGAGCTTGCAGCATGCAAGCAAGCATACAGCATGCATGCAGTATTCCAAAAAAATGCATTCAACATGAATGCAAGCATGCAGTAGGTATTTATTCAAATTACAAAGTTATTTGTGAAAAGTCTAACCTAACCAACGGAACTAACTTTGTCTACCGCTATAAATAGCAGGTGGCTCATAAAAACATTTATGATCAAGAAATATATGAAAACAAATATTAGTATGAAACCAATTTATGAATATTGGTGTTATGTATTAGAATGATTAAGAGTTTCGATGGTTAGTATAAGAAAATATATAAAAATAAATATTAGTAAAAACAAGGTGTATGATTAAAGATATTATGAATTCTGATGAATATGGGTTTCAATCGTTAGTATTATCATTATGATGTAAAACGGTATGAGAGATATTTTCGGTCTTCTGATAACAGAACTTAAAAAGTTATGTGAAAAAATGCGCACCCGTACAGATACACGCACACAATTGAAAAACCATTGTAAGACATCGGCTATCTTTGTGTGCGTGTAGTAGCAGCTGTACGGGATTATAAAGGGTGTATTTTTTGGTGAATTGAATTGAATGTTTTGTTGATTATCTCGGTAAAGAACCTGTAGTTTTGGACTAAATTTAGCAAGCTCAGTGTGATGCTCCCTTAAATGTTCGTTTATTGATACTTTTAGACAATATATATTACAACGCCCATATAAATACATGTACATACTCGTACATACATTAAAATAAATATGTTGGAGACTAACATAAGTATTTACAAAATAATTAAATTGATTGAAATTGTATTTAAAACACCAACAGTATTTTTACAATTTATCAATATTAAGAACATAGACACAATCACTATTTTATAAACAACAAACATCAGAGTCAACCTAAAATCTAGATTCAATCACATTAATAGAAAGAGACTAGTTTTCAAAACTCACCTCGCCATCTGCACCCTTTAATCCTTGGATGATACCAATATAAGCCTCGAGTACACTTTCGCGAAGTTCACCAATGTATTCTACCATGTCGTAGTCATTGCGATCTACTTGAACATTGCTGGCCTGAAAATAATACGTAAGAATTTGCCTTTAAATAATTTAATAATAAAAAAAAATTGCATTTGTTTTTTTGGGATGTTAAATCAACTAACCTGCAGCAACATTTGCATCACCACATCAAAATATTTTGCGAAATCGGGCCCAATGTTGAGAGCGATGTCTCCGAACACAGACAATATCTGGGGTTTCACTGAGCGATGGATCGAGGGATCGCCGAGATTTTCCAATAGCAGATAAATTATTTCATCACAGTAGGGCAGCACCTGAGAGCACAAATATAATAACTAAGTAAACATAAAAAAACATGACAAGTACAGTGCAATAACCTGTAACAGAGTACCTTCACATGAGGAGATACAGGAACACCAGAAACCCAAGAGCACATCTTTGCGTGGGGGAAGCAAACTACAAAGGCGTCGCGACATTCAAATACCTCGGTTGTACGATTACCGATACTCATACAAGAGAGAGCAGGAGATCGACATCCGAATACAAAATGCTTTGCGAAGCAGCGCTGCCCTTCACTCAGTACTGGCGTCCGGGCTTCTAAGCAGAGCCACTAAGATCCGCATTTACAAGACGGTTATACGTCCAATCTTAGTCCACGGCTGTGAAACCTGGACGCTCACACTGAGAGAAGAACTTTTGGCGCAGCCCAATATCATGGGAGAAACGAAATCACACAGACTCCGCTGGCTGGGCCACGTTGAACGCATGGAGGAGGATCGAGCGGTAAAGCGCGCGTACGTGGGAGTGCCCTGTGGGAGAAGGCCGGTCGGACGCCCTAAGTACCGCTGGAAGGACATGGTAGCCAGGGACGTATTCGAGCTGCTGGGGCCTATTAACGTGCAAGAGGCTGCACAAGACAGCAGTGGCGTCATCTCGTGTCGGAGGCCAAGATCCACTTCGGGTCGCTGAGCCAGCGGAGTAAGTAAGTAAGTAAGTACAATAATACATTTAGGAAAAACTAAATATACAACAACAAAAACATCATCATTAATCTTGTTGAAAGTAGTTTCCTCACCTTACTTTTGAGAGCTCTACAGATATCTCCTGTGACTCCTACAGCTGCAATGCATACTTGATATTCTTGATGGTTCTTAAGTCCAACATATAGATATCTTTTGAAAGCATCCATATATTTTTGGAAACCTTCCCCTAGAACTTCAACAAGGGTAGAGACTGCCATAAGTGCGTCTTCCTGCACTCCACCAGCCTTGCCAGCATTACCCGCAAACATGGTCAAAAGGGCTGTCATAATTGCATCAGATATCTGTGGTGCATCTTCAGGGGTCACTTTGCGTAAAACTGATTGTAAGGTAGCACACAACAGACTCTGTAAATCGTTGAATTGAGAGCGATCAGCCTGGCTCGAAATATGATTTTCCATTTGCAAGACTTGTTGCAGTCGCTCCAAAATTACCATTGTGGTTTTTTGTACTGTGACATAACAGTCACTTGGAGAGTTTTTAACCATCTCCATAAGTGCTTCATAGGCTGCAGATCTTAAATTGTGCTGGGCAGCGTCCTGTCGGTCAGTTGTTTCCAAGAGGCGTTGAATAATGAAATCAAAGTAGGTAGACATACAGTATGTTTTTGGTTGATTTGTGTCTCCACAGTCCGCTGCCTCATATGCTGCTTCCGCCAAACCAGTAAAAGCCCAGCAAACATTAGCAGCTACTCGTGGCTCTGCCTTCAGACCATTCACAAGACTCTCCAACAGTGGCTTGAGGTATGTCTCATTGATGGCTGCCTCTGGCACAATTTCACAAATCCTGCCAAAGGTCCAAGCAGCTGTATCTCTGACAGCTACACTAGAGTCATACATAGCATCAATTAAAGTTGGCATAGCATTTTCAACTAAGGGTTTCAGACTAGTTGCTTCTAAGCCACCGAGAATGGAACCAAATGCCATTAAAGCAGCCTCTCTATATCGCCAATTTTCATTTTTAATGTTTGAGTTTATAAATGGTAACACATGTGGTACAATTTCATCTTCACAGCAGTTTGATAACAGCATTAGGCATACTGATGCAGCTTTAGAGGGATTCCACTCTAGTTCATCATCAGAGTCATCTTGTTTTGTTAATTTCTGCATAAGAACTGGGGCCAAGTATTGGAGAGCTCCTCTAGCATAGAATCTGGATGTTCTAACTGGTGGTCGTCCTGCAAAGAGATTTAAAAATTGAAAAATATAATAATTTGACATACATTTGATATGTTTGTATTATATTTACCAGATTCAGCTGATTCTGCCTCCTCAATAGCAAGATCAATTTCTTCATCACTAACATTGGACCAAAATTCAATGCCTTGAAGTGAAATCTCATCTATGTCTGACTTCATAGCTTCTAAAGTGATTGGGAACAGCGCTTGCCCCATGTATGGCTCCATATATTGGTAGTACAAAGACAGTATTTTCACCTAGTGAGTATAAAAAAAGGTTAGCACATATAAACAGTTTTGAAATAAATAGTTTAAGAGATCACTTTTTAGTAAAGCTGGAACTTACCAAACATTGAAGCGCTGCAACACTAATTCTCATGTCACTGGACTGTGTTGCTTCACAAACAACCTCCATAATAAAGTTCCTTTCATTTTCTTTGTCAAAGTTAGCTTTGGTAAATTCTAAAGAGTTTAGTAGGGCTTGAGTGGCAGCAAGGCGGACGTGGTTGCTAGGTTCAGTAGATCTCATTCCATGGATAATAGCAGTTAGAATTGGATTACTTTGCTCAGTGAGAACTTCTGCATCAATTTCTTGACAAATGTAGCCTGTAAGTTGAAATCTCATTGTAATTACTTACTTCAATCAATAATTTCAGCTAAACCAAGGTCATATCTACAATGTGCATAAAAATAAACGTATACTTTTCAAAATTACAAGAGTACTATAAAAATTTGAAAGTGGTCATGTTTATAAAAAACAAAGAATAGATACTTTATTCTACTTCTTCATTTAACACAGATTAATATGAATATAAAGTTTACCAATTGCTTCTAATGTTGCTTCCTTCTTGAGCTCTGTGGATTGTGCATTTACAACATTTTCTACGAGAATGGGAATGAGGTCGTTCCACTGTCCTACTGCAAGCTCAGCAACTGCCACATATGCCACACACTGAGCTGCGGAGCTGGGTCTACTGTTTTCTGTTCCTATAGCTGTTAGTATCTGAAACCAAAGTTGCCAGATAATAATACAATTTCTAAATTAACAAACTTAAATCGAAGCTTATTAAGGTAACATCAGGTCATTACATTCTTTTTAATGTAGAGTCTTATATCTTCAGGTAGTGCCAGCCATCTTTGTTGATATTGCTGTTTCATTGTAGGGTCTTTGGAGGTAAGGTGATTTTTAAGCTGTAATCCAGCAGCCATTCTTGCCACCTGGCTGTTGCCTCCTTGGACCAACACATCTGACAGCATTTTAATAAAGGTTGTGAAGTTGGTGGCCGCAGCCTGGTCCAAATACTTCTCTGCTGCTTCCAACTCATTTCGATCTGTAAAAAGTACAATATGTATGTTACATACAAATGCGACAAAAAATGTATAAGTCAATAATGGTCAACATGAGTCCATCACCATATAACCTTCAAAACTGAAAGTGTTTCACAACACAGACAAACACTTTCAGGAACAAAAGGAAACGGTAATAACGAAACTAGTACAATGTTTCAAAATCAAATTGTTATAAAGGTTTGATCAATGTAACTCTAAATTAACTAGAAATTTCCTAACATGACAGATAGACATGTCAATCTATTGTTCTAGGACAACTTGTAGATTATTTTTACGGCCTAAGCGGTTTCCCGAATTGGCATTGCAGACTGGCCCACTATCACATTTGGATAAATTTACTGATTATGAATTCAGATCATTGGTTATTTGTGATAAGTCGATTGACAAAGTATCAAAACGCCATGCTCAACGAATTAATGTTAGTTGTTTTCTCACCTGGTGATATAGTCTTTTCTAATATTTGTATAAGGGTCAACGTCGTCTCCGTATGCATCTTTATTCACTTTTTTCTAAACAAACTCAGGATAAATTAGAGAAACGATACCCGAAAAACTTAAGAAACCGGCACACCACGACGACTGAACATTCACAAAATGTCAATGTGTTACCAGCATTAAATTCAAACTTGAAAAATGTAACTGTCATTTGAAAAAGTAAAGTAAAAGTACGTTCAGATACATGTTTCTAATTTGATAACATTTACATTTACAAATATTAAATTATTATTATGTTGCTATCGGAAGAAACACACTTAGAAAAGATTGGTAAAACTTTTGAATCGAGTCGCCTGAATCGGGGGTAGGGTGGGGGTGGAGAAGGTAGGGGGAGTGGGGAGGAGTACCCCCCCACTTACCCCCCCTGCCGCCAACAAGTAGTTTTTAAGTTATGTTAATTTTTTTATTTTGAGGTTATGTATCGTAGTAAAACCTTTGAATCGAGTCGCCATAATTGGTGGGGGAAGGGGAGGGGAGGAATAAGGAGTGCCCCCCCACTTACCCCTCCTGCCACAGACAAGTAATTTTTAAGTAAAGTAATTTTTTTTAAAATATGGAAATTTACAAATATGTCGTTTCGTTCGTTTTGTGGTTTTAATTAACTCTTGAGACTTTTTTCATGGCGGGGGGCTTCGCCGCTCGAGCCCCCCTCGCGGGCTGCCCCCCCCCCCCTCCGCTTCGGTTCTGTTACTATGGTACTGTATAACCTAAAAACGTGTAATTTTTCGTGATTATAGCCGATTTTGACAAAACTTTCAAGTGGTTTTTTTATGTTTTAACGCAACGGCGGCAGCTAATATGTTAATAAACCTTTATTTAAGAACCCCTTAGACCCCCCACAGTGTTAGTTTCTTCAAATTCAGGCGACTCGATTCAAAAGTCAACCCAAAAGATTTAATAATTAAATTACAAAACATTGATCTTCATAGTAAAATAACTTCCTAATAACAAATGCGAAACAAATTTCCGAGGACCTAGCCAACCAAGAGACAAGTGGCAAACCTCAGAACAATAGTTGTTGTTCTGAGTGGAAAACGCTCACTCTCTGTCTATTTCTTTGAAATGAGCGATTTTCCAAGCTCAAAAAAAAAATTGGTTCGTATGTTCGTAAATATTACTCGTTCGATGGCGCTTAGCATAGATTATTATGGCGCTTAATAAAAGGCGAGTCCATGAAGAGCACGTGAATGGCTGCGTAATATTTATTGCATTCCAAAATAGAAATAGGTCCTGGACTCAGAATAATAACTAAGTCCTGGATGAAAATAGGTACCTAGGTAAATACGTCCGTGGTAAGTACAATTTTTTTATTTTTTTGGTAGACAAGCAAAAGTGTAGAATTTATTACAGCCCCTCTCAGCCTCCAAGCGATCGCATGAGACCGCTCTGACAGTTCGCGCAAGAATTTATGCTTAAATTGTAGCACAAAACATGGGTCATAGAATAAGAGTTTCACAAAATAGCTACCTTAACACAATTTAATTTTACTATAGAAGTTTTACCAACCTTTATTTTGATATTTTCTCACGTTTCATCGACATTTATTGTAGCGAAGCATAGACACATATGTCAATGGGCGATTTTCTGACAGCCCAAATTAAAAAGTAAAAATTAGTTCAAAAACACCCGATAGATGTCGTTTTATAAAAGCCGTACCTACATAAGGGCTGTAATAAATTCTACACTTTTACTTGTCTACCAAAAGAATAAAAAAATAGTAAGTCCTTACCTATTTATATTCAGGACATCCAGAACTTATTTCTATTTTGGAATAAAATAAATATTACGCAGTCATACACGTGACGTCACTCTTCATGAACCCGCCTTTTACCATGCGCCATACTAATCTATGCTAAGCGCCATCTATGAAGTCATTTACGAACCAATTTCTTTTTTTTTTTGATCTCGAAAAATCGCCCATTAAGTTTTTTTTAATAAAGGTTAGCTATTAAAGTTTTGCCCTAGCTTAAGAAAATGTTGCCCAATTTGCGTTAAGTAGATTTACATAAAAAATATTTTTGTGCACCGTTCGGCCCAAATAGCCCCTCAATTCCTTAATAGCCCCACTTTACGGTACCTTCGTAAACCTTCCTTCGGTTCACAATTTTCTTTAATTTCTCTTAAAATAGTCAAAAAATATGAAAACTTTTACATTTTTATTGAAAGGAAATAAATGATATTTATCACTACAAACAAATTCATTTGCTTAGTGCACAAAAAATTCTAAACCATTTTTTTTGAAAGGCTACAAGTTTTGACGTTTATGTTAGGCCCACTGTAATGCCGACGACGGTTGCTTTGCTCCATTCTGTGTGCGTGCGTACGCACCGATTCCGATCCAATCGATGCGCGATTGTTGGTAACCTCTAGGAGTCTTCCTGGCAGACAAGAGTGTAATTTACCACTAAACATTCATATTATCAGTCATTAATTATCATCGACTATAAGCTAAAGAATATTATTGTTATATTTATATCATTTACTTGACATGGGCTAAATGTGCAAACGTACCAAGCTATTATTAAAAAAATACATTCATTGAACTGACTGACTGACATTGACATTACGGATTTGACATAATTTCTTTTCTTGTTGTAGTGGTGTTGTTTGTGGACGTAGGGCTGATTTAATCTGCCAAAATGGTATTAAATCCTAATATATTTAACAAATCATTCAATGAATTTGATAATGCATATTATAATTGTTACTTGTAGACCTTTTTCTGTGTGGAGGCAAGTGTATTTTACCTATGTAGTGAACTTTCGTGTTTGTTTCAGTCGTTGGTTATCCCGGACAAATTTCAACATATTCTCCGTATTATGAATACAAACATCGATGGCAAACGTAAAGTTATGTTTGCTATGACCGCTATCAAGGGAGTCGGTCGCAGATACTCTAACATTGTATTGAAAAAGGCCGACATCGATCTTGACAAACGTGCTGGTGAATGCACCGAAGAAGAAGTAAGTAAAAGAACTGTTAATAATAATATTATGCTCAGTTTCTATTATGCAGAAGCAGTGTTATTGTTACTTGTTTTAGTTTTTGAATCCGTGTTGTTTTCTTAATATTCCAGTTACATTTGTTTCCTTTTTATTATTTATCATAACCTCAATTCATAATTATGTTCATTTATGTATATCTTTCCGATCACTGAGTGCGAATAGTTTATAGTGACATAGTTTTGTAGGCCCTAATTTTAACAAATGCAATAAATATTTACTTATGTATGTCAAAGGATTTTAAATGTTTTACTATTTGAAAACAAGGTGAATACCTAACCCAAAGTTTTTATTTGTTACAGGTTGAAAAGATTGTGACTATCATGTCAAACCCAAGGCAGTACAAAATACCAGATTGGTTTTTGAATAGGCAAAAGGATATTGTTGATGGCAAGTACAGCCAGTTGACATCATCAAACTTGGATTCTAAGCTCCGTGAAGATCTGGAGAGGTTGAAGAAGATCCGTGCCCACAGGGGTATGCGACACTACTGGGGCCTGCGTGTGCGTGGCCAGCATACTAAGACCACTGGTAGGAGAGGCAGAACTGTGGGTGTATCGAAGAAGAAGTAATCTTTTAACAATAAAACATTAAAATCTTAAACATAGTTGTTTACTTTGTTCTAAAACCTATTCTTTTTCTGTGACTTAATTTTGATTTATTGTGATTCTTTTGATTAACTTGTTAAATAAGGTTTTATTCTAATTATATTACTTTTATGTAAAAAATACATTGTCAGGGATAATATGCCTAAAAAGCTATATTCAAAGAGCTTCATGCCTGCTTTATCTTTTCTCTTCAATTCCCTAATTATTAATTTATTCTCATGTTAAATCACACTGTGTTGTATAATGGCACAGCTCAGTAAATTTCTATTCTATGGTGTATAATGTAATGATTGATTTGTGGCAGGACAGTAAATAAAACTATAGATTATTAAGTAAATATAGCATTAATTTATTGCAAAAATCATGATGTAAATATTTATCTATTGTTTTTGTACAACAAATAAGTAAATGCAACTTACGTAATTGCAACAATGTCAAAAAGTACCGTTTGTACAAAAAAATGAACATGAGTGAGTGATTAATCTTTCAAAACAAAAGGAAACTTATCTATTGTGATGAGAATTTAATCTATAGACAACTTACAATAGAACTTTTCACATTAGTTGGAAGAATCATAAAAATGGTCTTATAACAAGTAAGTACAAACTAACTACATTTACATAAAAAAATACATTATTCATATTGTGCTATTATCACCATCATATAAACTCCAGCTAAAAGAGCAAGAATTTCTTTAATAGATTGAGAAAGTTTATTCGATCCTTCTAATAACTCTGGAATGACGGACACGGTCGCAATATATATGAAACCACCAGCTGTGAAAGGTAAAATGAGGGAGGACACTAGGCCCTCTCCTGACCCTTGGAGGTAAATGGACAAAACTGTCCCTGACACTGCCCCAAAAGCAGTCAGCAGCTGTAGCAACATAGCTTTTCGACGGGAACATCCGGACTGAACAAGTATGGCAAAATCTCCAATTTCATGAGGTATTTCATGCAATAGGATTGTGATTGTTGTTATATATCCAATGTTGTTTCCAGCAATAAAAGAAGCGCCGATTGCCAAGCCATCAGTGAAATTATGAGTAAAATCAGCAGCAAGATTCAAGTATCCAGCAATTTTAATCTCATTCTTTTTTTCTTTATTTTTCTTTTTCTTGTCATCTCCCTTTTTCTTTTCTGGTCCATGTGTATGACCATGTCCTCCATCAAAAAGACGAACTGTCTTTTCCACAACAAGGAATGTAATAATTCCGCCAAGAACTCCAAGACCTACAGTGATGTCATGAGGCTCATGTGGTTCACCTTCGTGTGAATGACTATGAGAATGACTGTGGCCTGCACCACCTTCTGAGGGTACCAAAGCGTGAGGAATTAAATGAAGGAAAGCGTCGCCTAAAAGGCCACCAGATGCAAATGACAGCAGAATTTTTAGCAAAGGTTGTTTCTCCAATGTTCCGTCGATAGGAATGAAGAAAAGTATGAAAAACGGCACTATGCTGATAAATATCGTTGAACTTAACGCCTTCACGTATAGGTCATAGTCAGATTCATTTATCTTTTTCTCTTCTTTCTTGAATTGTTCATTAGCACTTTCAGAGTATTTAAATGCTGGCGATTCATCCCCATGCGAGTGCGAGTGGCTCCACACAGCTATCGCTGTGCAAATTAGAATAAAACACGGTAAAACCAGTTGTCTTCGGTAAAACATCGCTACAGTATTATTAAACTTAAAATTTTTAAACAGCGGCGTTTTTGTCCGTTGGAATTTTCTGATACAGCGGCAGTCGGCATTTACATAAACGACCACGACTTCAGTTGAGAAAAAAACAATGAACTTGTAATGTACAACTCACAACTTCCGCAAGTGACAGACAGACAGATTAATTAAAGTGTTTGACAGTTTGACACTCGACATGACAGTTTTTTTTTTAATATTTGTTCCGTGAAGGAACAGGCTAAGGTCTGAGACCATACTGCCTAGTCATTAGTTTCTTTATTTCTTTTTTTCCCCCTTGATGATAATGAGTGGCGATTAAGATGATGAATGATAAATGATGTTCCCTAACCCCTTGAGTCCTCAGTAAAGATGTGGGACTTTACTGGGGTCTCACACGGACTTCTTAAGTGAATTAATTTAAAAAGTGATGTTGCACTGTTTTGTTTCATTTGCCAACACTCATGCACGTTCACAAACACTTAACGGTTAATAATCCACTATTATTTCATAGTAATGTTTGAAAAAACCTTAGATTAAAACAAAAAGGGAAGATACGGCATGCTCCTACTTGTAGTCATTCAAAATATAGTCGTACTCAACTACTTAAGCAAACACTCACACACGCACACCTATAAAGTGTAAATCGAGCGAGCGAGACAAAGCGGTAAGTTTCAACGTCAGCGCGAGGGAGTCAGCGAGTAGCGCGTTGACGTCTCGGTCGCTTCGCAACAGACGAGTACGTACGACCGATTCCGACGCCACTGCGGAGTAGCGTCTTTCTCTTTTTCACACAGTAGAATATCCGCAATAGTGCGATGTAGCCTGTTCGCTCGGCAAATTGTGACTGAAGTGAAATTGTGCCTTTTGGCCTAATTTTGGCGGCTCACTCACGAGACGCTAATGCCGTATCTTCACTTTTTGTTTTAATCTAAGGTAAAAACACAAATTTTAGAAACAAAACTGCAGACATGACGCTTCACTTTCCCGCCAAGAAGTCCATGACAGTTTGTTGGACAGAAGTATTTTAACGGCAAAGGTTTTGTAACTATACATCCTAAGCCTAAAGTTTTATTCCACTTCTTTCGAATAAAGGACAATGCCCTCTCTTGTTTTGAAAATTTTATTTATATCGTATTATATAAAGCAAAAATAGTTCAAAATTCCCTAAATCTAACAATGCTATCAAAGTTTCCCTTTATAGTCAGAAAAAAATACAATACCTAAAATTTTTTATTTTCCTGTGGTAGGTACCTAGTAACTAATTTAATGATTTTGAACGACATTGAACGCACCTTAGAAAATTCCCTAAATCTAACAATGCTATCAAAGTTTCCCTTTATAGTCAGAAAAAAATACAATACCTAAAAATTTTTATTTTCCTGTGGTAGGTACCTAGTAACTAATTTAATGATTTAAAACGACATTGAACGCACCTTAGTTATTATTCTAATGCTCTAAAGCTGGGTCCGCTGCGCCAGATTTTTGAACAGAACATTGTTCGAAAACATAAATAAGGGGCGTGGCCCATTGAGTAATAATGTGGCCCATTGAGTAATTTATGTTTTCGAACAATGTTCTGTTCAAAATCTGGAGCAGCGGACCCGACTTAAGGCTCAATGGAACCACATACGTCTGTGAATGGAACGCACTCAAAGCGTTTCGTTCCACCTTGTAGCTGATAACGTTAAATTTTAAATAAATTTGATGTTAAAACTATTTTAACGGGACCTAACACGATTAATTTTTGTAAGTAAGTACATATCTACTTACTGCTTGACGTTTCGGCCGCGATGCTGCGGCCGTGGTCACAAGCGAACTGGCGGTGCGCGGCGTCGTCGGCTCGGGCGGGTATTTGTTTCTTCATCCACCCTCCCATTTTTACTTAAATTGCCACAGTGTAATGAATCGTCAGCATCACGACTCCGGCACACTACACTAACAGTATCGGAGTTTCTTTTTATAGACAGATGTCGCGGTTTGCATTTGCTAATCACTGGATTCCACGCTGATGATAATTTAAACCCGTCCTCTCGATTGAAATTTTTATATTTCTTGATCTCAATCGCTTCACGTACTATCCTGCTATGATAATAACGATCGGTGGAGAGGATTTTAGGATCATGTAACTCCATCCAGTGATTAACTCCAGCTTCCAGCAGATGTTCAGCTACCGCCGATTTGTCTATTTGTCGATTTTTGACAGCTGCGATGTGTTCCTTGACACGTTCTGCGATAGTCCGCTTAGTCTGTCCAATATACGAACTACCACAGCTACAATCGAGTTTATAGACTCCCGGTGTTTGGAAAGGTATGACGTCTTTAGGCGACCGCACTTTGTTCAATATTTGGCATAACGGAGTATATACAGTCTTAATGGAGAAGTTTTTTAGTACTGTTCCAATTTTGTCCGTTATGCCTTTTATGTAAGGTAAAAACGCTGCCTGGCGACTCACTTCTGGACGATTTTTCTTTCCATTCTGCTTTTTCCTCTTCTGTAACACCCGGTATCCGTTACGTTTTAGTACCTCCTGAACATGAGCAAGCTCAGACTGAAGATGTTCAGGGTCACACAGGTTTTGAGCTCTGTTGGTCAGTGAGGTCATCACAGACTGAAGATGCCGAGGATGATGATGAGAAGAGGCGTGTAGGTACCTGTCCGTGTGAGTGGGTTTGCGGTACACAGAGTGTGACAAAGTGCCATCATCTCTTACCTTTATCTGCACATCAAGGAAAGCCAAAGATCTGTCCCGCTCTATTTCATAGGTAAACCTTTCGTTTGGGTGGATTGAATTTAGGTGTGCTATATATTTTTAACTTCTTGCTGGCCTCCGCTGATAATGCAAAAAACATCATCTACGTACCTCCTCCACAGTTTCACAATTTGGGGTCCAGTTGCTAATGCTGTGTCTTCAACGTGCTCCATCCACAGATTTGCAATAACCGGGGCCAGTGGGCTACAGCAGTGGGTTAGCAGTAAGTAGATATGTACTTACTTACAAAAATTAATCGTGTTAGGTCCCGTTAAAATAGTTTTAATGCAATGCAACGCGATAGTTTAAAGTCTTATAATTTGATGTTTTTAAAATTATATTCTATTTCTCTTTTTTAGGATTGTTATCATGGCATTAAATACGCATAACGAATTATTAACACAATAATTATTCATCATTAGAAAATTATAGAACGGCTTTACTTAATAAGGGTAATACCATGAAGTTATAGGAAATACTGGAGGCCGAACTCAGTACCTACTTTAACTTGAAACCAAGTAGGTATTCATAGACCTATTATTAGGTCCATGAACCACATGGACGTGATATGCTAACAAGACAGATCACTCTCCAAAATTGCATTTACGAAAACAACCTTATGCTTACCCAATAGGGTGTATTTTTCATGGGCACAAATAGAAAGCTAATTCCAAGAAAAATGAGATAACGTTTAGAGGCCATTTGTCTCGCTCTATGTCAAAATGACAGTAAGAAAATGTCACCAGTGTCAACGGACTTGGGAAAAATTAAAAAAAAGTTCATTTTTACTTTACAACCATTATAGAAGTCGTTATTCTAAAACCAATAGTTTTTATTTCACTTCGATACGAGAAGTATTTACAAAGTTATTGTACATAAATAATTGCATAAAACACTACTACCTCGCTTAGTTCGCTGGCACTCGACTGACGTGACGTGACGTCATCGTACCCGATAGCTCCCGCCGCCGCTCTCGCTGCCCGCACCCGGCAGGCGTCCGATTACTGTACTTAACTATTTCCACAATTAATTAATAAGTAATATGTGGCACAACTGCACTGGTTCCTAAGGACATATTAATAAAACGAAGTTGCGCGAGTCGCGCCACCTGTACAGTGTTGGGTATCACCCGGGTAATAACCCACGGGTAGGTTCAAACCCAGTTATCACCCATTTTTACCCAGTTATAACCCATTTATGTGGGTGAAAACTAATTATGTTTCATGTTGACGTACGGCCAGCAACGGGAGTGACAGGGATGCGCGGGACAGGGTGACACGTAGTATCTGCACATATATAAACGGGATTTAATGCAAAAATACTTAGTAAAGGCATCCTACGCATACCTTTTATACCCGACGTTTCTACCGAATGGGCGATTTTCCGAGATCAAAAAAAAAAAGAAATTGGTTCGTAAATGACTTCATAGATGGCGCTTAGCATAGATTAGTATGGCGCATGGTAAAAGGCGAGTTCATGAAGAGCACGTGTATGGCTGCGTAATATTTATTCTATTCCAAAATAGAAATAGGTTCTGGATGTCCTGAATATAAATATGTAAGTATTTACTATTTTTTTGGTAGACAAGTGAAAGTGTAGAATTTATTACAGCCCTTAGGTAGGTACGGCTTTCATAAAACGACATCTATCGAGTGTTTTTGAACTAATTTTACTTTTTAATTTGGGCTGTCAGAAAATCGCCCATGGCATCGGCCGTGGTAAATCCCGTTTTTAAGTGTGTGCATAACGGAACGCGAAAGTTTAATAGTGTACGTAGGGTCTGCGCCCCGCGCAGATACCTCGCGTCTCCTTTGCCCTCGCATCTCATTCATCCTCAAAATAATTTTATCCGTGCGGTGACAGAGAAAGAATACTAATCGCCGTCCTTCTCCTCCGTCCGGTCCGGTGTCGTAAGAAGCGATTGGCCCTTGCACTGGTGGTAGGGCTTCACCAGTCCGGTTGGTGACCGGACGGTGGGGTCTCGGCGACCATTACCGGGGGGGTTCGCGGGCCCTTCCGTTTGGCAGGTTAATGAAACTCGTCTGTGGGCAGATCCCTGGGGAAACAGGTCACCACACTTTGACCATTCGCATCGCGGCATCATTTTCTCGATTCACGCCTCCCTCTTTCCACTCCTAAAATGACAGCGCCTAACAACAAAACTGGTCCTAGAGCAGTTTACACCCCCACCTCAACCTTACCGTTTGAGGTGGAGTTCACTAACATCCGCGAACGCCATGCAAACCTCAATGCCGTTCACCACCATCTTGAGATGGCACGGCCAGCAATGTTGTTCTTGACTTAGATGCAAATAATCTGCCCAACTGACACCACCTACCTGAACTATCCCGGCTTTGTGCTTGAAGAAAAACCAAACTAACCATGCTGGTAGAATAGAACTGCCCAAGCATTCGCTCTCACGCATCATGACCTGACGCAACTGGTGAGTCAGCTCACCAGGATCCCAGACATAGTCGACCATGCGCCCTCCTTACTCGACCTTCTGCTGACGAGTCGTCCTGATGGATACCGGGTGGAGGTCCAAGCTCCTTTAAGTTCCTCGGATCACTGCTTGATATCCAGCGTAGTGCCCTTGGCATCGCTCCCGCCAACAGCGGTTTCGAAACGCCAGATTTGGTACTACACGTCGAAAGACTGGCCAGCATACCATGCTGGCCTAATTGGCATCCGTCCATTGGAGGCAGCGCTGTTTCAGTGGGAAGGACCCGACAGCTGACGTAACCGCTGGTTCAATCGCGAGTGTGCCAGCGCTGTTAGTCTGTTAGATCCCGAAACTCGCTCGCTGAAAGCAGCCTATAAAATGCCACCAAGTCCTGTAAATAGGCCTACATTAGAGCGGATGCCCAGCGCACAAGTATGCCAAGAACTCTTGACGCATCCTACGGGCAGTCGTAGCTACGGCGTCTGGCTAAAACTGTGCAATCCAACTTCTGCCAACCCTCGCTGTCACCACTGAGATGTCATGACGGAACTATAGCCCACAAGCCGCAGGAAAAGGTCAATCTTCTGGGCAAACTCTTTGCAGCTCACTTTTGAATCAATCTAAAATAAATTATCGAGCAAGAACGGTGCCATAGATTTCTGTTGATAAATATAAGCGATGTAAGTGCCAAAACATGGTGGAAGGGTATAATTGTGGTTCCACTGCATTAAGCATATTCGCGGTCCGAATTTTGACCGCAACTTGCACTTCTGCTGCTGTAGAGCGTTCTTTTAGTGCTCATAACAGCAAAAAAAGAAACAGACTCACTACAGAAAAGGCAGCTAAACTGAATAAGGTAGGAATCAGACGTGTGACACTTCTGAGGATTGTGATTTCAAATATCGGTAAATACCATAGATTTAGAATGTACAAGATACACGAAGTGTGGGAGCGAGAAATCATTATCAAGTTTAAATCGCCCGAGAGCAAAAGAGACAGTGAGTGAAGTACCGATATGTCAACTTTTTCTCACGAATAAGAGGCCATAGCGTCCCAGTCTGTTTTAAATCGCGCTGAAATTCGTGCACTTTTATATTAATCTTTCAATTTAACACTAAGAATATTAAATGTGCAACTATGGCGACATGTTCTGTATGTGAATGTGACGTTACAGGACGAAATAACCCTAATCAATGCACTTTACATTTCACCAACACAATGTAGGTACTTATCTTTTTTGTCACGTCTCCGAGCCGTCATTGTGTATCTTGTACATCCTAAATCTATGGTAAATACCATGCCATTACATACTGTCAGTCCCGAACCGTCAACATCAAAAACGAATAATTTAAAATTTGTAGATTGTGAACAGCTACGATGATTTAAGTACCAAAACTTTAATTATGTTTACTCATATAATTTTGTAAATAATAAAATAAATTTTGTAAAAAAAGAAACAATAGTGACTTGATTTGTGTTTGAACTTTCATTTTATGTTGTTTACTACTTACTTCCTACCTTATAATGTATACAATTATATTACGTTGTTCATTTTCACCCACCAAAATGGGTGATAATGGGTTAAAACCCTAATCACCCAGTTATAACCCAAATGGGTGGAATTGGTAATAACCCATTACTCATCTCTCTACCTGTACGAGAGAATGGAATACGATGACGTCAGGCCGCGGGTTTCGCGCGTATTTTGATTGTCACAAAAACAATAGCGCGTGGTCATTTTTATGAATCTTTAAAAAATTATTGTGAAGTATTTTGAAGGGCTACAGAAAAAATTTTAAAGTCATATTTTAAGTCAAAATGTAAATATTAAAAAAATACTTTTACCAAGCTCATTTATGTGACTATCATTTTAATGACTTACTCTCTTAGAATTTAACATTTGTTTTAATCTAAGCTTACTCAGCAATAAAATAATGTTTACGGTTTTTTTACAAATTATGATACGTAAATTACATTATAAAACCTTTATTTAATATTGGTATGTTTTGAGTAAGTTCATTTTAATATTGCTAAAAACTGCTAAAAGAGTTTCTTACGATTATTATTATGTAAGCATGTTGTCATGGCAACCGTCGTGCGAACGCGTAATTAGATTGTGTTTGGTCGTAAATTTGTCTTAATTTTGTGCTGTTTATCTAAAATGGTCAAGAAATATTGCATTAGTGGATTAGTGGTTGCTGAAGTGAATCGTGTGGTGGTTGTGGTGTATCTTTTCACAGGTAAGCCAATAAACAGCATTTATGACATTTGTGATCGCTAAGGTGACCATGAACATTGACCTAGAAGTATAGACAAGAACATCCATACAAACCATTTGTTCAAATTCTAGAATGAGAGATCTAAAATTCGCTGCAGCCGCTGCAGCGCTTAAACATTTAAATGTCGTCTAATCAACAGACAGACATCGCAGCGCCGCAGCGCTAAATCGGTCAAAGACAACGTAGTTTGTATCAAGATGGCGTCTCAAATAGATTGTCATTAACATTAATTGAAAAAAAATATTTTCTATTCTTTTATTACGATATAACTACATAATAATGACTTGAATAACAATTAATTTCACTTATTTGGCAACTAAATTGTAGTAAACGTCTAGGTGTACACTTTGAAAAGAAATAAAAAATTATTTTCGCTGCTCCGCACGCGCGAATGTCAAAGCCACACTAAAGCAAGCCAAGCAAGGTGCCGAGTCGACTCCGCAGATGAGTGGAACATAGTGCGTGTTTGGAAGGGCCTATCTAATGTAACGTATAAATCGCTGACCATGAATTAATTTCCTATAGTACATTTTAGTTAGACCTTTATAAAATTATTGTTGAAATATATTATGAAATACTTTTACATTATAAAATAATAAAATTTCTTTTCATCCCACCATCTCGGAAAGAGTATTTTTAATCTTCAATATCTGAATGGAAAAGCCGTTTTTATTCTCTAGAGGATAAAGTAAATTGAATTTAGAACATCGTGTGCACTAAGTTTGTGATTTTAAAAAAACATTAAACCTATTTACTGCTACCTCTATGGTGCCGAATATATCATACAACTTTTTTTTAATTTGTTAAAAAATAACTGTAGCAACGTTACTTTAAAATTTTCTTAATTATACCTTAGTATTATTTTGTTATAATTTAAAGATTATTCTGTAATACTTACCTGTCATAATGTAGTAGTTAATACCTAAACTGAAATAAAAGTATCTTGTGAATGTAAATGTTTTTTTTTTGCATTTAGTCATTTCCTCGCTGAGGTGGGATGAAAAGTTACGTGTTGCACTCGATTGCAAAGATTTTTCACCTCGTGCTCTTTTGATTCCCTCGCTAACGCTCAGGATTCTAATGTTTGAATCACTCGCTGCACTCGTGATTCAATTTTAGAATCCTTCGCTTGCTCGGTCATCAAAATTGAGCACGCGGTTAAAAAGCAACTTTGCAATCTTGTATAACAAATAACTATTATTTTCCACTAGAATATTACATGTTTTGCTAAAACAGCGAAGTAAGTAAATGTTTCTTACAGGTAAAAATTGGAATGAGAAAAAACATATAATATTGGGAGGACTGGAGCCCAAGATAGGATAAACCTGGATTTCAGGTCTCCAGGATCCCCGCCCGAACTTTAACTACGTCTAACAATATAGCTTAGATAATAATATATGAAAAAAATTACAGTAATAATAACAAGACACAAAAATTTAATGTGAGTTTGTTTATGTGTACGTGTGTACATAATATATGGTGTGTGTGAGCATGTATATGCATGGTGTGGGTTCGAGTGAGCGTGTGTGTGTGTGAGAGAGCGGGTGTGTGCACGTGTAAATGATGGTGTGTGTGAGTGAGCGTGTGTATGCGTGTTGTGTGAGTGAACATGCGTTTGTAAACGCGTGAATCTGTGTGCGAGTAGGTGCAGGTGCCTTTATGTGTGTATATTTCAATTTACCTGTCATCTTAACAGTGATTCTGTATCGTGGTAATTTAGCTCTAATAAATAGCTCTAATAGAAGCGCAGCGTAGCGATTGTCTTAAATTTCGAGGTTATTTTTTTTATTAGTATTTTTTTTCGTGAATAAAGCCGATTTTGACAAAACTTTCAAGTGGTTTTTTTATATTTTAACTCAACGGCGGCAGCTAAAATGTTAATAAACCTTTATTTAAGAACCCCTTAGACCCCCCCACAGTGTTAGTTTCTTCAAATTCAGGCGACTCGATTCAAAAGCCAACCCATACAGACTGGGCAAGAGCATAATAGATAACTTTCAGCAATTTAGGTTTAAGTATATTTCTAAGTTTTTTAAATAACCAAATTAACTTTCTTATGCGGGTAGACAAAAACTCGACCTGGGTTTTCCACGTTAGGGATTCATCCAATTGAATACTAAGGTATCTGATATCACTGACTTTTTGAAGTGGAGTGCATAAACATGATCTGGATGAGTTGATATTTATAAGTAGTTTTAATAGAATTTGGTTTGCTTTAGGCTGGGTAGATTTGTTAATGGAAAAGGTAATATATTTAGATTTATTTATGTTTAGGGTAAGGAGATTTTTATTTAACCAAGCTGATGCCTGTCGAAGTCCTTGTTCAGCACACGCGTATGCTTCGGCCCAAGTCTCACCCTGAAATACAAGAGCTGTGTCGTCAGCATAAGAGTTTATTTTGCCATTGTATGGATTGAGTAGACAGAGCTCATTTATGTAAATCAGGAAGAGGCTTGGGCTTGGTGTCTGTTGGAAAGAAAATTCTCAAACAGTTTCAGGGGTAATCCGCGTATTCCAAGCTTATTTAGTAGGATGTTTATAGAGACTGTGTCGAACGCTTTCGCTTAATCTAGAAGTACTCCTATACATCGCCCCGTCCTTTATCCAAGTTACTTGCATTGTTATTTGTGAGCTCGATTACTGCGTCTTCTGTTGACATTTTTGGCTGGAAGCCATATTGCGAATCAGAAATTGTTTTTTCTCGATTTAGATAAGTAATCAAGCGTTTGTTGATAATCTTTTCAAGGAGCTTAGGCATGACACTTAGCACGGAAATTGGATGGAAGTTTTCGACGCAGTCTCTTTTTCCACCTTTATGCACAGGTTGTATTATGGAACGTTTAAAACTGTCAGAGAAGATACCGCTGTTTAAGCACAAGTTAAATATGTGGGTAAGAATTTTTGGAGTTATTGAGTCTATGACACGTTTTAGGAAGGCAACTGAAATGCCATCCCAACCCGCTGCTGAATCATTTTTAAGCCACGTATAAGTGAACCAACTTCGCTTGCATCAGCATCATCCAGCAATACAAAGGATTTTAGACGTGTAGTGCTACTTATACTGCAATCTGTTTGTGTATCGCATTCCTTTGTAATGCTGTTAGCTAATTTTTGACCGATACAAGCAAAGTAGTCGTTTACTTGGTTTACAGAGGATAGAGGGTCACATGGGCTTAGTTTTAAAAGTTCATCAGCAGGGTTTTTGTTTGACGTGGTGTTAGTGAACTTTTTTAACAATTTTCAAGTCTCCTTTGGATTCTTACATTTGTTGATTGCAGAGCTTTCATAATTTTCTTTGACTTTTTTTAGTAAATCATTACAAAAATTGCGGTATCTTCAATAGGAAGTTGAGAGAATTTCATTGGTTGGAAATGCTTTGGCTTTTTTGTGAAGGGCATCTCGATGAGTAATACATTTCAAAAACCCTGGTTTAAAAATATATTTTCTATTGGGAATCTAAGGAGTTAGTGTGTTAGAGGCTAGTATTTCTTTTATAATGTTAATTAGAGTGTCAATGGCTTTATTTGGATCTACCATCTCAAGAATGTTTGCAAGGTTTGTGTTACTAAAGTCATCAGCGGCCTTATCCAGGTTAGTTATTTGTTTAAAGACTACTTCGTTGTCTCTTTTTTTAATGAATTAGGTTTAACAAAACAGGTATGTGGTCAGTGGGTATTGATGACAAAGACTTGGGCTTTACAATCTGTTTTGAGATTCATCATCATCAGCCTATAAACGTCCCACTGCTGGGCACAGGCCTCCCACTTGAACCATAGCACGTGGGGATATTGGACCATAACCCACCACGCTGGTCCAATGCGGGTTGGTGGGTTTTAACGACTGCCATCTTACGACAACAACCGGGACCAACGGCTTAACGTGCCTTCCGAAGCACGAAGGAGCTCGAGATGTTTTTTTTATTGGTCACCCATCAGGCGACCCGGCATTGCAAAACTTGCTTAGCGGGTAAGATCGCAAGCCAAACGCGATAGCCGCTAACCGCAGCTCCTCTTTGAGATTAATATGATCCAAACAATTTAGTTCGCGTGTAGGTATAACGTGAGTCGGCAAGAGACCATTCTCAGCTAGAAGATTTAAGTATGGGTGTCATTAGGGATCATTATTTAGGGGTTTTATATCAATGCAAGCGGCCGCTCGCGGTTTCACCCTCGTGGTTCCCGTTCCCGTGGGAATATCGAGATAAAAAGTATCCTATGTGTTAATCCAGGTTATAAACTATCTGTATGCCGAATTTCATCCAAATCCATTCAGTAGTTTTTACGTGAAAGAGTAACAAACATCCATCCATACGTTCCTGTGGGAATATCGGGATAAAAAATGTCCTATGTGTTAATCCAGGTTATAAACTATCTGTATGCCGTATTTCATCTAAACACATTTAGTAGTTTTTACGTGAAAGAGTAACAAATATCCATACTTACAAACTTTCGCGTTTATAATATTAGTAGGATTAATATCTCCGATTATTGCTATAGTTTTATATGTACAAATTGCTTTTAAATTGCTGTCCAAGGAACTTAGAAAACCATCAATGTGCCTCTGGGAGAGCGATCTATAATACCAAGTATGGCTATATCTGAGGTTTTAAGCAGTAAACAGTTAGCGTCACTGAAGGCTGGCTCTTCGACTATGTGATTTAAATCTTTGTGAACATACATAACAACTCCATCGTTTTGATTGAGACATAAATCTTTGTGAACATACATAACAACTCCATCGTTTTGATTGAGACATATAGAGGAGTAGTGTATATTGTAATTATCCAAAATGGGGGGCGGTTTATCCTTACATATCCAACATTCAGTGAGAATGATTAAGTCACAATCAGTACCTAAACTTTTAAGAAAAACAAGGAAGGAATCTAAATTACGGTATATGCTTCTAATATTATGTGTGATTATTTTTAGACTATTTTTCTTCGACTATGTGATTTAAATCTTTGTGAACATACATAACAACTCCATCGTTTTGATTGAGACATATAGAGGAGTAGTGTATATTGTAATTATCCAAAATAGGGGGCGGTTTATCCTTACATATCCAACATTCAGTGAGAATGATTAAGTCACAATCAGTACCTAAACTTTTAAGAAAAACAAGGAAGGAATCTAAATTACGGTATATGCTTCTAATATTATGTGTGATTATTTTTAGACTATTTTTCTGACAAATAAGCTTATTAGAACACTCCTTAGGCTCCTCCAAGGATGACTCCGCTAACGAGGTATTATTATCCAGGTCAGTTTGTAAGGTATTATATTGTTGGAATATGTTTTAGCCGCGGAAATATTATCACCTTCCTCTGAACAATTATTAGCCATATGGGAAGCATAAGACTAAATACAAATAACTAAAATTAATTAATGTGATTAATTATTATAGAATAATTAAAAACTAAACTATTTTACGAATTTCGCTTTCGCCGGTCACTCGAACGGGAGGTTGATTTTCTTCGTATTTGATATATACGTTGCCGTAGGAGGTTCAGGAAGCTGCAATTTTGCGAATCTTCAAGAGCTCTCTGCAAGGTAGAACATGCGACGCGCTTTAGATGTGAGCGCCTCAGACAGCAACACCGCTTTATTAGGGCCAGGTATCTTCACGGCCGTAGTGTTAAGTGGGGGTTGATTAGACTGTCGCTTATCTTTATAATACTGCTTATATCTCTGGACTAGTTCTTCTTTTCTGGAGGTTTAGGTAAAGTTAACCACTATAGCTTCAGAGGGCCTAGTCAATTGGCAAACAAATTAAACGCTACGAAATCTTCGCTACGATAAACCGAATGTATGGGATTGACATAAGCAAAAGTTACCTACGACGTAAAATTTACGCTAAAATAGACCTAATTGACAGTTTGACAAGCCAAGAATCGCTAATCTAGCGATCACTCAAACATTGAAGATAAAAATTCACACAAAATGGCGATTGCTTGATCAGCTGATGAAGGAATAGTTGTGTTGTGTTGAAAGTTTTGTTTAAAATGCTCTTTTTAGGGCTATTGTGGACTGCGATAATCAAGTGCTCAGGCGCTAAGAAAGAAATGTTTCCCTACGTTGCTTGGAGCAAATTAACGAAATCGAGTTTGTTGTACTTGTGAATAGTTCTCGGAGTTCTCGTTTACGAACTTTCAAATATCTAACTAAGGTCTGCCGGGAATTGCGTGCTGATATAGTTGTTGCGATGTGAGTGACCAAATAAATGTGTGTCATGCAACATTTTCCGCAACGAAGAGCAAGTCGCTGCATAACAATTTGTAGGAGCTCTCAAACCATACAAACATTTGGGCCAAATAAATCCACCTAAGTACCTTTAATCATGACAAGAAAGGTCAAGAATAAGACAACAGTAAGGGACTTTTTGTATAAATATTAAATGTAACCTATCCATAATGTCCATTTATCAATTTATAACTTAGATTGCCTATTTGTTTTACAGGTTCCAATGAAGATTTAATTTGCCAGGTAGCTTAGAGTATTAAACCAAGGCTCTAAGTGTAGTAAGGTGTACCTATTGACTATACCCTATAAATCTTATACAGACAAGCATCTTTCTTAATAGGAAAAGATATCAGTCCTTACGTTCAAACGGTAAATTTTAATAAATAAATTATTACTTACATAATAAAGGTAAGTATTATGCCTATTATTATATTGGGATTTACCAGGAAATGTTAGTTTTGTTAAAATTGCTAGAATAAAGAGTATTGAAATAAAGATAAAACTATTTTTTGTGGTTTTGCAGATTTGAGACGACGATTCAAAAATCTTAAATGTTACCTCATAATTTGGAGGATGGACTTCCTCAGAATGGTGAACAAACATGGTTATTTGGTAAAAAACCATATCAAGCAATTTTGTGTAATACATAGGTACTAACTTTTTATCTATGACAATTTTCTATAAGTAAGTATATTGTTCTAATTTCTTAGGAGATTCTGGATACCTTCAAAAAGCATGGTTAATGATAATAACAACAATATTTAATGCTGCATCAGATTCACAAGAAAGGAGGGGTGTGTACCACATGTCATATCCAACAATGAAACTGCATTGAACATGGCTTTGGCATCGTTGAATTTAGTTATTTATATGATTTTTTTTTGTGGAGCTCTAATGTTGACAACGTTTTTATTCTACAAAAAGGAGCAGTCTGTGCCATAAATATATTTATCCATAAAACAGTAATTTAGTTTATTTGATGAGGAAAAATTAAGTACCTACTTATAAAGTTAATTTAGTTCTAAGTTTATTGTGCTTTATTTAAAAAGATTTACTTATGTACAAAAAAACAGTACCTTCGTTGACAACATTTTTATTTTAAGAAAAGGAACAGTGTGCCATAAATATATTTAACCCATAAAATAGTGATTTGGTTTATATGATGGGGAAAAATTAAGTATAAAGTTAATTTAGTTCTAAGTTTATTGTACTTTATTAAAAAGATTTACTTAGGTAGGTACTATAAAACAGTACCTTCTTATACACACAATTGGCATTTATTTTTATACACATATAGTTTTAATGTCAATAAGAGAAAGTGAAGCCTCATATTTAATAAACTTTGACTTAGAGAGAGTTAGGTAAGGAAATAAGAATATATTAAGAAATACAACATTAATGTTATTTTTTACTTGATATTTAATTTTACTTGCAGTAGGTACCTATAGAAAATGTTTAAGTACCTACTTATATCAATTTCTACTAGTCATAACATTAAGCTATTGAATTTGTACTTGATTCATTATCAACATACAAAGGTAATTATATGTATAAACTTGCATTATTATTATCCGATTATTAAATCTGGTGGGTTCTATTGTGTTTGTTATAATATTGTTTTTTCTTTAAATAGGTGGCTTAACATAAGGTGGCTTGTTATACATATAATACAAATTAAGTTCCATATCTAGCATACTCTGTAATAGTTTAGTTATTATCAATTTGGCGATTGTGAAGTAATCGATTGTAATTGTTGCTTGAGTTTGTAATGTTACTATCACATTTTTATTTGTGTGAATCTGTAAATGGTTTGCTGTTTCACATTTTCAGTGTTATACTTTTTATAGAACTGTGGATTCACCTGTGAATATAAAATAAATAAATAAAATTAATTGTTTTTAAATTATTTTTGGTAAATAATACTATCTACTAACTTTTTATGTATGACAATTTTCTATAAGTAAGTAAGTATATTGTTCCAATTTCTTAGGAGATTCTGGATACCTTCAAAAAGCATGGTTAATCATAATAACACCAATATTTAATGCTGCATCATGCTCACAATAAAGAAGGGATGTGTACCACATGTCGTATCCAACAATGAAACTGCATTAAACATGGCTTAAAGTTGTACTTGATTCATTATCAACATACTAGGGTAATTATATAAAATTAATTGTTTTAAAATTATTTTTGGTAAACATATAAATAATCCTATGTTTTATTTCGAAACATTATCAACCAACTCATAATGAATGGCAGTGAAATAAATAATGTAAAATAAATAAATATTTTAACTTGTCGCGTAGAGACCACGATCATGTCATTGTGTCTGTGAAGGCGTATATTTAATAAATGATTTGACTTTTAATTTCAATTATTTTCGGTACCTACCGCTATAAATAAGTAACAATGAAACAATCCTATATTAAGGCGATGTTGTCTTCATCGTCATCCTATGAACGTCCTGAACGTTCCCACATGAACGACAGCACTAAGGCAGACTGGGCTATAACAGGCTTAAGCCCTGAGCCAATACAACCGCAGTGTGCTTTACGTGCCTTCCGAAGCACGGAGGAGCTCGAGACGCTTTTTATTTGGTTACCCTCCCTTTAGCTCGGTAATGTGAAAGTTGCGTAACTAACTGGCAAGATCACAAACCGGTGCGGCGCGGGCGGGGACTTTTTGCATTAGTTGAACCTCTAGCATTACCTTTCAAGTAACAGTAAGTACATTGCTTCGCTAGTTTGCATATTTTAAAATTAGTTTTAATTTAACTAGCAAAACCATGTACTTAGAATGTTTTTTATTTTATTTTATTTAGGACAATAATCAATTAGAAAAGTAATGTGATAGGTGTTGTAGTTAGACAACTAAACCCAAAAGCCTTAGCCGCTACGCCATAGAGTTACTTTAGGCGATGTACTCATACAAGATGCAAACGTTTTAATCACTACCTAGTGGGTACTCGCATCTAAGATCAAACTGTTTAAATGTTCGCGCGGTTTGTAACATTTAGTGTTATCACTTATTTCAATACAGACGGACGTCAAGTTGTTAATATTTGAGAAATTCTTGGCAGCAAGCGTTTGCTTGTGGTCTTCAGTCTTAATTTATTTATATTATAAGCTGAAAAATGGGTTTTGTCTCATATCAATATCATATTATGGTAGGTAAGTCACTCGTCATCATTATAAGTACTTATTTACAAACGTGCTTGCCTGGCGAACTTCCGGCGAAAAAAGCGATTGATTCATTTTTCAAATTGTCTCAAGGAGTCTACCCGAATTTCTTAGTAAAGTGACATTCAATTCACTAAAACTCAAAAGGATCGGTGTGGTTACTACCTATTTATTAATCTTACATAAGCGTTAGATTATCATCAAACAAAAAATACTAAGACAAGCCTGTATGTTCTATATCCCTTAGCTTATCGATATCGATGTAGCCTAGCGAATTTGATGAGCGATTTTGACGCTGTCACCGGTCGAGCGTTTGCCAGTTGACTAGGCCCTCAGATACTTCTGTAGATAAAACGTATCTCTATATCTTGTATGAGGGAGTTGGGACCAATGGTAGTGCCAAGATATTTTACAACCGAACCCAGGGACTGTTTATCTTCCTGATTTAATTTTGGTACGTTACGCAACTCAATTGATGTGGACTTAGAGTACTTCTCCAGTGTATCAATTTTATTCTAAAGCGTTTTGATGTGTAATGGAGATATTGATTGTTCTTCTCCACTGTCTCAACCTTTTTTAGAAGAATGTCGTATTGGGTAGACATAAAGTCAACCGTACTCCTTATCTCGGTGTTCTGATCTATAAGTGTATTTATAGATGAGTTTAACGTTACATTAGATGTTTATTGTCGTAGTTTCCCGAAAAATGAACGCTAAGAATAACCAAAACCTCAGTTTTATGCAGCCGCTATTTCAAACCAGGAGACTTCAACTCTACTCATTCTCGTGCGAGATTAAAAACCAAGCTGTCCCATCAATCTTTACAGTAGGTAACTGTTTTGATTTTTTAAATTATAATACCGAGAGCTCATGTCGATTTTCTAACGCTCCATCACTACGACCGCTCGCACTCACTACGACCAACATGTTCCGTTCAAAAGTAACCTTTGTGACATTATCGTAGAGTCGAGTTTAAAAAATGCGGATTTGATACTCACTTTTGACCTGATTTTGTGTGTGTCGAAGTGAGAGATTGATCGTCAGTCGATCTTACGATTAAGCGTTAGAGGATCGCACTCCTTCTAATTTTTATATACAATACAATACAAATAATTTATTTCTCAGAACTTTGTTACATAACAACTAAATAAAAATAAGGAATTTTCACTTTCTATTCTCACATTACGCAACAATACAGGAGATGTGACCTGTAGGTCCCACACGAGGAAGCCCTGTGTCGTAGGAACCCACTAGTTTTACAGTTTGCATTTGTTTGTTTGTTTGTTTTTAATAAATTAAGTTATTAATAATTAATACTGATCTATAAGTGTATTTATAGATGAGTTTAACGTTACATTAGATGTTTATTGTCGTAGTTTCCCGAAAAATGAACGCTAAGAATAACCAAAACCTCAGTTTTATGCAGCCGCTATTTCAAACCAGGAGACTTCAACTCTACTCATTCTCGTGCGAGATTAAAAACCAAGCTGTCCCATCAATCTTTACAGTAGGTAACTGTTTTGATTTTTTAAATTATAATACCGAGAGCTCATGTCGATTTTCTAACGCTCCATCACTACGACCGCTCGCACTCACTACGACCAACATGTTCCGTTCAAAAGTAACCTTTGTGACATTATCGTAGAGTCGAGTTTAAAAAATGCGGATTTGATACTCACTTTTGACCTGATTTTGTGTGTGTCGAAGTGAGAGATTGATCGTCAGTCGATCTTACGATTAAGCGTTAGAGGATCGCACTCCTTCTAATTTTTATATACAATACAATACAAATAATTTATTTCTCAGAACTTTGTTACATAACAACTAAATAAAAATAAGGAATTTTCACTTTCTATTCTCACATTATGCAACAATACAGGAGATGTGACCTGTAGGTCCCACACGAGGAAGCCCTGTGTCGTAGGAACCCACTAGTTTTACAGTTTGCATTTGTTTGTTTGTTTGTTTTTAATAACTTAATATTTTCACTATTTTCAACAATCATTGCAAATTTAGCTTTATCGAAGACACTCATCACATTACAATACTGAAATAGTTGATCATAATTATCTTTAAATTTAAATTTAGTTTTAAGAGGAACAATGGTTTTCAGCAGTCTAGTTTGTATGTATGTATGTATGTGTGTGGGGGTGAGTGTGTGTGTGTGTGTGTGTGTGTGTGTGTGTGTGTGTGTGCTCCTGTTTTTTTCCTGTGTCCTTAACTGTGCCCCATGAAACAAAACCGTAGAGTGAGTAATATGGGGTGCTTTATATTATTTATTTTAGTTTTCTTAAATGGTTCTCTGTTTGGTGGTAGCTCATGGAAAGCAACAGAGAAGAGATTAGCGTCTTGGCTTGCTTTACGGTCAGTGATTTTAGGTCAAGTTGTTTTGCCATCCTATTGTAGACATGTGGTAGCATATACGTAGGTAGTCGCTGCGCGAATGAGGTTTGTACAGAGATTGTTGGTGCTTTGAATACTCTTTTTTGTGACAAATTAGAGTATTCAGATGAGTTCAGTACGTTGCGATTGCGATGCACTTTGATACTGGCCTTCAAGATGTACCTCTGGCGAACACTTAAAACCAGTGCCTCCGTGTATAGTGCACCGGTAGGGCAGAGGAAGGGTTTGCTGCACATTGTTTTTAAAACAGCACGCTGAGCTCTTTCCAGGATCAACATGGCTGTGAAACCCCACACCGAGATAGATGGCGGTATGAGCCGAGGAGGGATTCCCCAAGACTTGTGTATACGAGATGGAGAGTCTCAGAGTCAGCAGAACTCTTAAACAGCTTCATCACATAAATAAGCTTCCGGGTTCGAGCAGCAGTTTCCTCTATGTGTTTTTGAACGAGAGATTTTCGTCCACGACTACTCCCAGATATCTTAAGTGCGACGTCCTTTCGATGATTTGGCAAGAGCAATTGCAGTGGTCACATTCAGAATGTTTTTTTTTACTAGGTATGGGTTTGCTCTTGATCCCAATTAAGCCCAGGGGCTAAGACAGGATCCACGATGATGCGAGCTAACCCAGAAGGTGCCTATTTACTCTTACTTTGAAGATGGACGGGTTATATGTACTCGAAAACACAGACGCAGGGAGGGAGTTCCACTCCTTTGCTGTACGCAGAATAAAAGATGTTGAGTAGCGCTTTGTGCGACATTTTGGAATATCCACCAAGAACGGGTGGTAGCCCGCAGTGCGTCTGGATGTCCGATGGAAGAAGGGGGATGGCGGTATGAGCTCATGCAGCTCCAGAGCACACTCTCCGAAGTACAGTCTGTAAAAGACCGACAGACAGGCAACTTTGCGGCGGTGAGCTAGGGTGTGAAACTTGCTCTTCACCAGTTCTTTGTCGTCAATTAGCCTTTAAGCTCTGCGTTAAATCGTGTCCAGTGCAGCTAGTTGGTATTTCGCTGAGCCGTCCCACAGGTGACTGCAATATTCCATGCAAGATCGGACTTGAGCTTTATAGAGAGTTAAAAGCTGTCCCGGCGTGAAATATCGCTTGACCCTATTTAGGACGCCCAGCTTTTTAGCTGCAGTTTAAGCCTTGGACTCGAAGCTGGTGTCGAAGTTGAGGTCTGAAGACAACTCCATGCCCAGAAGGACGAGACTATCGGTAACCGGCACAGATGTACCCCGAAAAGTAGGAGTCAGGTTAAAGGGACTCCTTTTAGCGGTGAATAAACACGCTTGCGTTTTGGTGGCGTTGAAATTTACCAGGTTACTGTCACCCCACTAACAAACGTGGATTAACGTCTGGTTCGTTCGCTCAACTGTCGCCTCTCTCATCAACATCACGTCATCACCGCTAGCTCTTGCATCCGAAAGGAATCTCTCTACGACAGTACTGTCATCTGCATACCCAACAATTCCCGGTACCAACAGGTCATCGATGTGCAACAGGAAAAGCGTCATAGAGAGAACAGACCCCTGAGGAACTCCGGCATCAATAGTCACTGAGTCAGAGGAGCAGCCATCGATGACTACGCTGATCGACCGTTCCGTCAGGAAATCTGCTATCCAACTACAAAAGTCAGCGGGGATACCCTACGCAGGAAGCTTGCGCAGTAGACTTGCGTGCCAGACCCTGTCAAAAGCCTTCGAGATGTCAAGTGATACGGCGAGTGGTTCTCCGTGCATCTCGAGGGCCTCACCCCAGTAGTGCGTCAGATAAACTAGAAGATCCCCAGTCAATCGTCTTCGGCGAAATCCATATTGACGGTCACTGAGGAGGTCATTAACTTCTACGTATGAGAGCAACTTACTGTTTAGAACTCTTTCCATGACCTTACAGAGTATGGAAGTGATGGCGATCGGTCGGTAGTTGCATGGGTCGCGGCACGACTTCCTTTTTTGGGTACTGGCTGCACATTAGCAAGCTTCCAGCATTTAGGTACGGTTTTTGCCTCGAGAGAGAGGCGATACAAGCGTGTTAGCACAGGAGACAACTCAGGCGCACAATACCTCAGTACCCTTGCTGGTATGCCATCAGAACCACTGGCCTTGTTCACGTCCAGACTAAGTAAGACTCTACGGACCTCTTTATTGTGGATTGTGATCTCCGGCATCGAAGAATCACAGCGAGGTAAGTTTGGTGGTTGTAGAGAGCCGGTGTCTAGACGCGAGTTGCACGCCAACAGAGAGGCAAATAAACTTGCTTTCTCAGCTGCAGAATGAGCCAGCGACCCGTCAGGTTTCTGCATGGGTGGTATCATAGGACGGCAGAAATTCGCCTCGGCTGACTTCGAAAGGGACCGAACTGTTTACTACCGCTTGGGTAGGATGACAGCTTCGTCCCTATTCGGCTGATGTGATCGAATCTCGCCTTTCGAATAACCCTTTTGCACGACTTGGCGGCCGAATTAAAAGCTCTCTTCTTTGCTCGGATTCTCCGTGCACGGACTTTGCGATCCCGGGCTTGCACCCAAGCCTGGTAAGCAGACTGTTTTCGGGCCTCAGCACGAGTACAGTCCGCATTATACCAAGGGCGGGACTTGTAACCGAGCGGGATGTCGGAGAATGGAATAAAAAACTCCATTCCCTGCCGGATTACATCTGTAATCGCATCGGCGGTACACGAAGGGTCGCTAGAAGAGAAGCGTGTTTGCCACCAGGGATTTTTTTTTATTTTTTTATTGGCAGCGGGTAAGCGCTTGGCCTTCATCTCACCCGATGGTAAGTGATGATAAGGCCGAAAGTGGAAGCGCGCTTCACCCGGAATCCTCAACCACTGAGGAACTGGCTATCTTATCTCAAACTGCCGGAACACAAAAATGCTATAAACATCGTTGTTATGGCGACAGACTTAGATAAGATGGTGGTAGCTAGCCAGGCGGACTTAACAGCCCTACCACCAACCAAACCGAGCACACAAAGATGTACCCCCCGCTGGGAATCGAACCCGGGACCTCTGGGTCTGAAACAGGTAGCTTAGCCACTAGACCACAGAGGCGGTTAAGCAAGGAAAAGGAAAAAGAAGGAGGCAAGAAAAATACGCATCTCGTCCCAATCTGCTTACTCGTATCGCCATACTCGCCTCGTGCCTCTAGGGCTCATATCCGGAGGAGAGCAGATCGATACGGATTTCACCACACAATGGTTGGACGTTCCCAGCGGGGCTGAGACCGATATCGAACGCTTGTGTGGATCGATTGTCAGCAGTAAGTCAAGACAATTGGGTGTGTGGCCAGCGATATCCGGAATTCGCGTCGCTTGATCCACCAGCTGAGTGAGATTTAGTGCTAGGGAAAACCTTCGCACTTCTCTCCCAGCATGGTCAGTCTTCTGGAACGGGTACAGCTAATCTTTGTGGTGAGCGTTGAAGTCCCCCAGAAAGACAAGCTCCGCCGCTGGATACCGCTGAGTTGTTAAGTCGGCCGTCTCAGTGAAGTAGTCTATGAGCCGAGTCGCCTCCTGGTCACCGCTGTGCGATCGGTAGACACAGACGTAGATTATCTTCTCTACCCCAGTGTCCACCAGAAGCCAAATAACGGAGGACCCGAATTTTTCAAGGCGGAGTGTTGAGAAAGAACAAGGAGCTGACGACTTTGTGTTGTGGAAACATATGTATTTTGTTTTAGATGCATTAAGTGTTAGCAAATTTCTGTCGAGCCAGCTCTTAAGAATATCCATTTCCAGTTCCGCCTTCTTGAATGCTCCAGCCCATGATTCATCATGAAACACGGCCACTGTGTCATCGGCGTAACAAACGACTTCGACATCCTGAGGCAGTACGTTGTGAACATCGTTCAGAAAAAGAGTGAACAGAGTTGGACCCAAAACACTGCCCTGCGGTACACCAAAGCGTATTGGAAGCTCGTCACTAATGATCTCACCCAATCTAGTGGATTGTCGTCTACCAGACAGGTAGCTATTCCAGTGGCAGGCCTCTTATACCAATGTTGTCTAGCTTTTTTACCAGTATCAAAAGCCTTTGCCAGGTCTAGAAACCGCCAATGCATTTACGGTTTTTATCCAATTTATCTGCGACGAATTCCACTAAAGTAGTCACAGCATCTTCTGTTGATCTCCCATGTCGAAAGCCGAATTGCCTATTGGAAAGCAGTTTGGGTTCCTCAAGGTAACTCTGCAGCCGTTTGTTAACATTTTTCTCTAATATCTTTGAAAATATAGGTAAGAGAGAAATTGGTCTATAGTTTTCAGGGCACTTTTTGGAACCAATTTTGTGGATAGGCACAACCATAGTCTTTTTCCAATTGGAAGGGAAGGAGCCCGTACTTATGCTAAGATTGAGGACATATGTTAAAGGCTCAATAATTTCATTTTTAATGGCTTTAATAAGCGCCGGAGTTAGGCCATCAGTGCCAGCAGCAAACATATCAGTGGGTTGCAAAAAGAACGAACAATGGTTTGGAGACCCCAGACTGCATTGTTTTAGTAAATGCTCCTGTGTGTATGGTTTTTGTGTGAGTAATTGGTTTGCCAGACGCTCACCGACGTTTGCAAAGTATTCGTTGCAGTAATTTGCCGATTCATGAGCAGACCCCCTGTGGCCTTGGTGAGCTCACTGGCAGAATTACTTTTCATTTTAGCATTACTTATTGTTCTGATGGCCTTCCAGAGTCCTTTCGGATTGTTTTTGTTGTTAGCGAGTTCTGCAGACTCATAATCAGATTTCAAGCGACGTAGGAGGTCCCTGAGGTAATTCCTATATCTTTTATATATTTATTCCTTTACACTATCAGTAGGATTCTTTCTGCAGTCGAGGTAGAGCCTATCTTTATGCCTAGTGCAATGCACCTCAGGAGCCCAGGAGTCGTCCACGGTCATAGGATGCATTTAAAATGGCTGATTACTTTTTTAGTGGTATGTCTGTCTACAGTTGCTGAAATTATTCTTCCCAAGTTTTCAGAAGCAGCGTCTACGTGTTGACATGACGTTACAGATGACCAATCTGTTTTTTTAAGGTCATCAGCTATTGCACTATAGTCAAACTTGAGCCTCTGGCGAGTAAGCGGTTTTGGCTTAGTATAGGCCATATCAAGCATGCAAATTCTGTGGTCAGTAATATCATTATGAACAACAATGCCTGCGCATTCAGCCGACTGAGCCTTAACAAATATGTGGTCTATGCATGCATTTATTATAGTGGGACGCGTGATGGCAGGCAATATGTTAAACTCAGCAAGAACATTAAGATACTGCGACGTGTCCTGATCAGCGTGATCTAATATGTTTATGTTTAAATCACCTGCTAGTATGAGCGTTGCAGATTTTTCAAAATATTTTAGAGTAGAGCCGAGTGATTCTAAGAAGACAGATTTATGTAAAAATGATGGGGAGCGATAAACTGCTAGGATAGTGCCAACCATCGGAACATCAATGGCCAGGCCTTCTGCTTCGGAGATGAGTAGTTCATGGGCACAGGCATTTCGATATTTTTGGGTATAAACAGTGACACCGCATCTGTTCAAGTTGTTATGGGTTTGGAATACGTCGTATCCTGGTATCTGTCCGATAAGGGAGAACATTGCAACTAGCTTTCTGTTAGGATAATTATGTCAAAAGGTATTGCAAGTCTTTCCAAGGCCATTAAGAACGAGTCAAAGTTGCGGTTAATGCTATGAATATTCAAAGTAAGAATTTTGAGTCCGTATGAGGTATGAAACTTCTCTGCATTCCTCCAGCAGATTAAATCGTGACAGGGTATGGCAAATGCTTCGTCAATTTCATTAACAATGTCTATATTAATTGACATGTCAGGGCGGCAGGTCTATGAGATTTATTGCGGACAATACAGCTGGAGACGAAGATTGGTTGTAAGAGACAACATGAATGAAGCTAAAATTGTACAATTTGCTGGGCAACAGACAGGTAATAAAAAAACTATCGTGTTCCAATATTAGTGTGAGTTCACAAATGATATGACTCGAGGATAGGCCAGTGCGACTGAGTAATGGTGTGGTTGTGTAGGAGAGGGTGAGTTTGTGATTTTGTGTAAGTGTAGACAAGATCGAAATGGGCAATCTAGTATCAAAAATGTAAGCAGTGTAACAGGACATTATACTAAGGTATGGAACATGTGGTTGGAAGTGGTATATTGAATTAGTATGTTTGTTGCCGTTTTTACGTGCGATTCCGTGGAACCTCGCCAGTATCCTCCCCGACTTTCTCATTGTGCTTTTGAGGTGACCGTATAGGAATAGGTGGAGCCTACTCTGCTTTGCGAATGTATATAATGCCGTTGAGAATCCAGCGATAGCTGAAGCCGTGCTATCTAATACGGAGTCGTGAATCCCGAAATAAGCTGCGGTTGCTTTTGCTTAGCCTTTCGTATAACGAGATTTTGATTATTTCGGGATTCACGACTCCGTATCAGATAGCACGGCTTCAGCTATTGCTGGATTCTCAACGGCATTATATACACTACGAGGTTCGCTTTCGTGGGTAAGACTCTAGTACCTATTACTTTCGTCCGTAGACCGTGAATCCTGTCCCCCAAGACAAGTGGCAAACGCTGATCCCTGTCTATACGTACGAGGATTGCCACTTATCTAGACAAGTGGCAATCCTTGCCCTCAGTTCCACCGGAACATACTACAAAGGAGCGGATTTTTTTATATAATAGATATACGTTACTCATAGCTGGGGCGAGGCAAACGAGAAGCATAGCGAAGCGTTTGCCGTGTCGCTTGACATCTCGAAAGCCTTTGACCGGGTCTGGCACGCTAGCTTGCAAAGCAAGCTTCCAGCGTACGGCATCTTTGCTGATTTTTGTGTCTGGATTTTGGACTTCCTGAGTGAACGGTCAAACAGAGTAGTCATTGATGGCTGTTCCTCTAACCTCATGGTTATTGATGCCGGGGTTCCTCAGGATTCCGTTCTCTCTGCTACCCTTTACTTGTTGCATATTAACGCATCTGCACAAACCCGGAATTGTTGGGTATGCAGACGACAGCACGGTCACAGAGAGATATCTGTCTAGCGCAAGGGTCGGCGGAGAGGAAGTTCGTTCCTTAGGATAGGCCATAGTTGATGTTGTTCTGTTGAGCTACACGAGCTCATTCCACCGTCCCCTTTCTACTATCGAGAGTCCAGACGTACGGCGGGTTACCACCCTTACTTGGTTGATATTCCACTCACACGCACCAAGCGTATATTCGTATTCATTCATAATGCGTACAGCCAAGCTATGGAATTCTCTGCTGCCGTCTATGTTCCAGAGTACATATAGCCCCAACATCTTCAAAGCCCGAGTGAATAGGCTACTTCTGGGCAAGCTCACTTTATCGTCGGCCTCTTCTTAATCCTACGGATAAGAATGTGGCCTAGAGCAAACTCATCTATTATAAAAAAAAATCCGCTGCTTTGTAGTATGTTCCGGTGGAACTGAGGGCGAGGATTGCCACTTGTCTAGATAAGTGGCAATCCTCGTACGTATAGACAGGGATCAGCGTTTGCCACTTGTTTCGGGGGACAGGATTCACGGTCTACGGACGAAAGTAATAGGTACTAGAGTCTGGCCAACGAAAGCTGAACCTCGTAGTTATTTGATTGGCAACACTGTCTTTGTATCTATGTGTGTATTGTGTGTCTATCTCTCAGAACAATAAGGCTTATACTATGAGATCTGAGGTGTCATGTCGTATGTCAAATTGAAATTTTATCTGAGAAAATTGCAGCTGCGTGAGTGACCCTGTTACCCTGTTATGTTTTATAAAATTGCCGCGTTTTTCCTGGTTCAGCTTTGGTTAGCTAGACTTTATTAGTTATTCTGTGGTAATAGTTACTATGGGTTACTACCTACTGTAACCCACCCCCCTCTTTTTATAAGGTTTTTACCCCACCTAATTAATTATAGGCTGTGGATAGAGTGCCACAAGCGGCATTCTAGTACGATCGGTTACGATGCCGTAATTACGGTATCCTAGTACAAAGTGTAGGCAGTGAATAGAGTGCCACAAGCGGCAACATAGTACGATTGGTTACGATGCCGTAATTCGACGGCATCCTAGTACGAAGCGTATAGAGTGCCACAAGCGGCATTGTATCTCAATCGGTTCGGGAACCGTAACATATTTTTTATTTTTCATAGTGTTCAGACGACATAATATTCAAAAGATATTTTTGTATGGAGTTAGATTTCTGTTGTCTAATAAAAAAAATAGCCTCGAAATTCAAGACAATCGCTACGCTGCGCTTCGCGATTGTCTTAAATTTCTAACCTATCACGTGACCTAACAGGTGTAGGGCAGCTAGTATTTCTGTTGTCTAACAAAAACTTTGCGGCAGCTTAGGCGGCGTCAGTATTATACCGCAAAACTTACGGTTCCCTAACCGACGGAGATACAGTGCTGCTTGTGGCACTATATACACTTCCTTAATTATATACATACATCACCGCCGTTTCCCTTAACTTATATTATTATTTCTAATTCTTAAAATTAATTAACCTATGACGTGCCTGTGCAAGGTTACCATCAACTAAATCTTTCCCTAACTATCCACTTAAATTAAATTATACTAATTCTTAACTTAACTAAAGGCTATATGATCGATAACTAGTGGTAGCGTAGTTGAGGTTTTGTATAGTATGTAGTTGATGAAGTGATGATAATGATAATGGAATCTTAATGTAGACCTAATATAACATAAACCTATTAGTAACAAACTTCAGTCAAGCGATGTAATAAAATAATAAGATTCTAATTTGGCCAGCGATTGTCTAATGGTAACTACGTTGTGAACCGTTGCATAAAGTAACTCAAGTCTTTACCGTGGAAGTTTAGTAGTTGGCTTATCCCCGTGTTGAATTATTTCATTCCAATCTATTAATCTAACTCTCTATACAAAGTCGGGTTAGTTACATAATTCCCAACTCTTGCACCGTGTGTATGAATAATTCCGGAAAAAATAAGGATATTTCTTTTTTTATATTTTAAACATTGAGTGAAGATAAGACTGCTAGATTCGTAATATTTGATTATTTGCGGAGGACGCGGGTTAGATTCAACACAGAAGACAATTTTTATAAACGTTTATCTTTGAACTAATTTAAATTTAGTATGAAATTACACTAAACCTTATTTTATACCTTTTGAAATACACGGTTTATTATGTACCTCTACCTACTTGCCTTAGGTATTTTATTTTTCCTCTCTAATTTTTTTAACGTGCAACAGGTGGCAGCCCTGTCAGAATAGGTATAAATTTTGCGCGTTGTTATAGAGCTTGAACTCTGGTCAGCTTTATTACACAATTGTGGGTTCCAGGTAAGAATAATAGCCCCGCCCCGCTATTATCATATCGCACATTCCATTGTCAATTGCAATCCTGCCTGGCTCCTAAGCATGGGGCGCCGTCCTTTATTAATATTATTGTCCTCATACATAAGTAAGCTTAAGTATTATTGTATTGTTTTATAAAGTAAATATATAAATTTAATAATTTGTGTAAGTAGTGAATATTCAAAGTAAGTAATAATATTATGTACTTAAGTAAACTAAAGAACATCGTATTATATTCGTTTAATGCACTTACATAAAAATAAATATCACATTATAAATCATGGAAATGCACAAACAGATTTATTTATTAGTAAGTAGTGAATGCGTTTAAGGAGGAGCGTTGGAATTCTTTTGTTCGCCGCTCGGAGCGTCGCGAGAGGCCGCAAACCGGTCCTCGATCGCCCGCCCCTCGCGTCTCCTCCGCGGCCGCCCGTTAGTCTGATTTTACCACGACGCGCAGCAGTCCGAGATAGCTACCTACCAAACCAACTACTCGGCCTATGCTTAGACGCTAAATACGCTTTACGCTTCATGCTACCTACTGCTTTCTATCTGTGCTATACTTCCGAACTACTTCTCTCCTTCTACTATTGTGCTTGTGCTGATTGTTATTGTGTGTGACTCTGTGTATGTACTGCAAATAAACACGCGTAAGTGAATGCCCGAAGTTTTACTGCTCATCCGCGCATCTACCGGCACGATCACATCAAGCCTTCAGCTGCACTGGTGACCCCGAGAAGAACCGTTTATCTACAATGTCCAACGGAAATACACAGCCCAGCGAAGCGTCACCCACGCCGTCATCGTCGGAAATTCACCGAGTCAGTGTGAGGGTACGCCCATTCAACCCCGAAAAACCAGCGCTATGGTTTGCGCAGCTGGAGAGCCAGTTTATACTGTCTGGAATAACCGCCGATGCAACCAAATTCCATAACACCATAAGCCAGCTCAAGCCCATGTACGCAATGGAAGTGGAAGACATTATAACGGCTAAGGCAGCGCCAGATAAGTTCGAGCGTCTGAAGTTGAAACTGATTAAAAGACTCTCGCATCTAGGGAGAAGAAGGTCAAACAGCTGTTGACCCATGAAGAGCTCGGAGACAGAAAACCTTCGCAATTTCTCAGGTGTACCAGAGGAGTTCGTCAGGACAATTTAGACAAGCCGCCTGCCAAGCAGCACGCAGTCCATAATCGCAAGCCAGGCGAAAGCCACGATGGAAGAGGTCGCTGAACTTGCGGATCGCATCCATGATGTCGTCCCTCCGTGTCCACAAGTCGCAGCCACAAGTTCAGCAGCCAAGACACCGAGCCCTGAAGTAGAAGCAATGGCGGGACAAATCGCAGCACTCACTCGACAGGTTCAAAATTTAACATCGCAAGTGAGCAGAATGTCAAGACCACAACAAAGGTTTACCCGCGGTCGCAGTCACGACCGTTCGCGTTTAAGTAAGAGATCTCACTCTAATTATAAAAAATTTCCTACGTGCTGGTATCATTTTTTCTTTACGCCCTGCGATTACCAGACGGGAAACGACAAGGGCAGTCGATAATGGCGACGGACGATTGCTCTAGTACCGGTCGCTTATTCGTGATGGACCGTGAAACAAAGTCACAGTTTCTCGTTGATACAGGTAGCGATCTCTGTGTTTTTCCACGCTCCGCACTTAAACACCACAGCAGCAAAACAAATTAGGAACTGTGCGCAGCAAACGGTACGACGATAGACACCTACGGCTATATAAATTTATCACTAAACCTAGGCCTGCGCCGCGACTTTGCTTGGCAGTTTACAGTAGCTGACGTGATGAAGGCTATTATTGGCGTCTACTCGTCGACTTCTTAAGTATTTATAATTTAATCGTCGATTGTCGTAACCAACGCCTCATCGATAATACTACATCACTTTCGACCGTGGCTTTGCTTGCATCTGCTAAAGAGAATATTTCTTCAGTAAAAGTGATGACGGGCGACTCCGTTTATCATTTCATATTAAAAGACTACCCGGAGATAACCCGACCTTCTGGTGTGCATCAGGTACCTAAACATAACACGGTTCATCACATCAGTACAACACCGGGACCTCCTGTTTATTGCCAGCCTCGCCGATTAACTCCCGATAAATTAAAAATAGCAAAAGAAGAGTTTACTGCTATGCTGAACAATAGAACCGCCAAGCCTTCCGAGTCTCCATGGTCATCACCCCTTCACCTCGCAACAAAGAAGGACAACGGCTGGCGACCGTGCGGCGACTACAGGCTGCTTAACTCCAGGACCGTACCCGACAGGTACCCCATACGCCACATACACGATTGCACGCATTCTATTTCTGGTTGCCAGGTCTTCTTAACAATTGACCTGGTGAAGGCGTATAACCAAATCCCTGTCAGCACCGAGGATATCCCCAAGACTGCCATCACAACACCTTTCGGCCTGTACGAATTTCCGTACATGACGTTTGGTCATCGCAACGCTGGCCAAACATTTCAGCGGTTCGTGGATGAAATGGTGAGAGGTCTCGATTTCGTGTATACTCTACTTAGATGACTACCTAGTCTTCTCCAAGGACAGCAGCAGCCATGAGGACCACGTACGCCAGCTCTTTACAAGACTGAGAAAGTACGGCATAGTTATAAACACTTCAAAATGCGTGTTTAGAGCGCCAGAGGTAACATTCTTAGGCTATCGTATCTCAGCCGAGGGCATAAAACCACTGCCAGCAAAAGTAGACGCCATAATAATAATAATTAAATAATAAAAATAACCATAATAATTTCCCCGCACCGAAAACTGTTAAGGAACTCCAAAAGTTCTTAGGCATGTTGAACTTTTATAGGAGGTTCATCCCAAACGCGGCCGAACAACAAGCTCCCTTAAATTCACTGCTGACTGGTTCGGTAAAAGGTTCTCATCCTGTCACCTTTAGTACTCTTCAGCTGGAGGCCTTTGACACCTGCAAGGAGGGTTTATGCCAGGCCGCGATGCTAGCACATCCTAGCAGCCAGTCAAAGCTCGCCCTGATCACAGACACCTCCGACACGGCTATCGGCGTAGCCCTGCAGCAGTCAACCGATGATGGATGGCAGCCCCTTGCTTTCTTCTCCCGAAAGCTGAGCTCTTCGCAACGAAAGTATTCTCCATATGACAGGGAGTTACTCGCCATTTATCAGTCCATAAAGTACTTCAGACATATGGTCGAAGCGAGGGACTTTACGATTTACACTGACCACAAACCCATTTGTTTCGCCTCTCATTCTCGTAAGGAAAATTGCTCACCAAGACAGTTCAGACACCTAGATTTTATTGCGCAGTTTACAACCGATGTAAGACACATTTCAGAAAAAAACAACGTAGCTTACACTTTGTCCAGGGTGGAGGAGCTAGTACAACCGATTGACCTAATCAAGTTAGCCAAATCTCAGACGATCGATTCTGAACTAAAACAGCTGGTGAATAGTAGTACATCTCTGCGACGTGTGAAAACGAAGCTGCCAGATCCTTTTACTGAACTGTACTGCGACGAGAGTAGCAACACCCCCAGGCCCTATGTTACCAAGGAGATGAGACGCCAAGTCTTCGAGAGTCTGCACTCCCTTAGCCATCCAGGTACGAACGCCACAGCCAAGCTTGTAGCAGATCGCTACGTTTGGCCAGGAGTCAGGAAAGACTGTAGGGAATGGGTAAAGACCAGTTTGGCATGCCAACGGGCGAAGGTCACGCGGCACGTCTCTGCACCCCTAGGCGCATTCTAACTCCTACGGGCAAGGTTCACGTACAACCACATTGAACCTCTACCACCATCACAAGGGTATCGATATTGTCTCACTCTCACAGCAATCGACCGCTTTACGCGATGGCCTGAGGCAATACCACTAGCAGACATGACAGCCGAAACAGTTTCCAAAGCTTTGTTGTCCGGGTAGATATCCCGCTTTGGTTGCCAATCCAACTACTCGGCCTATGCTTAGACGCTAAATACGCTTCACGCTTCATGCTACCTACTGCTTTCTATCTGTGCTATATACTTCCGAACTACTCCTCTCCTTCTACTATTGTGCTTGTGCTGATTGTTATTGTGTGTGACTCTGTGTATGCACTGCAAATAAACACACGTAAGTAAAGAATGCTCGAAGTTTTACTGCTCATCCGCACATCTACCTGCACGATCACATCAAGCCTTCAGCTACACAACCTTGTTGATAAATAAGACAAATACTTATTTAGAAGTTTATTTCTCCACTTATTTTAATAGGGAAATAGGTATAGAAGTAGACTGTACTCTTAGTCTAATGATCTGGTTTATTACCAAATCAATTGTTTATATATTTTCAGTATAAAACTTGCAAGATCTTTGACCACTAATGTGCATTCTATCAGGCAGGGTCCATCTATGTTCTCGACTATTCCTGTTTGCTCAATATTAGCTAAAATTTTACTAATAAACTGGATGGTTAACTCGTAACACATTGAAGAAAGCAATTTAAGGCCGTTTCGTACCTTAGGGAAAGCTAAAAATGCCTGCTTGGTCATTTACAGTATCCGAAATCAAACACCACAGTACAGTTATGCTTATTTGCTATAACCTTAGATTACTAAGCCTATTACTTATTAATATTATTGTTGTTATAGGAAGTCAGTCTATATCCTTAGGTATGCCTGCCACCCATACTACTGCAGGTTCAATATTACTTACTTTAATTTCATTATTAAAATGGATGGTTAACTTGTAACACCTTGAAGAAAGCAGTTAGTCTTTTATTGTCCTCTAGTAAATGCTTAAATGCCTAGTTTGGTCATTCCCGTGCTCTTAATCAAATATCACATTATAGTTATGTCTATTTGCTATAACTTAATTATTATTATACCTAATTGATAGTTGAAGTCAGTCTAGACTCCTAGATTCGCGTGTCTACCTAGCCTACTGTTGACCTAAGTACGTACGTACTGTTAATCCCCATCTACCTAATAACATATAGGTACCTACCTATACCTACTGCCTGCCTAACTTGAGATACATATGGCCTATAAGTAACTACATAAACTAGTAAATAATTACCTACAGTTGCCTATATACCTATCCTATAGTGCATCGCACTTCACAATTGCACACAATGCTTACATTCCTCACTTCACATTGACACACTTTGCCTACAAATTCCCTTTCTCACCCGCGCACCCTACCTCTTCCTCGCATGACGGCCGCTCGCGTCTTCCCTCTCTCCGGCATGCTACCCAAAGAGTAATGTCAGAATATTGGAGAAGAGAGCCCTCATGTATGACAGATTTGAAGCGTGAGTTAGCGCCAACGCGAACTAATCAAATCTCTCTTTAGATATTATTTAGGTACACATTATTTGATTGCATTACAAGTTTGGACACCAAGATGCAGTTTTCCATCAACCAGTTATTTTTAGGCAGATAGCAGGCAATGCTAGTAGTGTAATAATATCTATTGAAATTCTTATACGCTGAAAGTTTAGTATTTAGCAAAGTAGATGGCGCCTGTTTCTATGTGTTGTGATTTGACCATATGGATAGTTCCATTTCCCCGCGAAATTTAAATAAATAAGGCTAGTGGTCCATTGACTAATCTTTATAACTTTTAAACATAAAGCTACTCTTCCACTCGGCAATTATTTAGACCAGTCTATTTCCTCCTTTTATGCTTAGTAAAAAAGTGGCGCAACACATTAATATTAATTTTAGTACAGTACTCATACATTCCTTTAATAACGAACAGATTCCATCCATTCTGTACCGTTACACTACCTACCTACTTAAATCTTTATTTTCATGAAAAGTACTTTATATTGACACCGTCTGACACCAATAAAGAAATGTTCTGTAATGTGTCTACTTACATATTATTATCCACATGAATCACAAATATTAATGCTATATAGTACACCGCGTGCCCTTTCCCATGAACGTAAATTACGTACCTACTAGGTACATACACTTTCTTTATTTTTATACTTTATTGCTACTGTTTAATTAATCTGGTGATTGAAATATCATCGAAATATGTTTATAAAGTATATTGATAGAAATTGCTATAGCAGGGCGTTTATCATAGGCGGATTATAATAACTCGCGTGTGACAGCTTTCGATCATAATTCAGGTGACAGTCTATTTTTAATAGCTCAAACGAGCTCATGCCTTCGCTTGCTTTGCTTTGCTTACTGCACTTTTTAATATTTCCTACTACCTACTTCAGAAGAAAAAGTTATGAGTAAGAAAGAAAACACGCGAAAAAAAAACATTATTTTGCCTTTACTTATTGTGTGTATTGTGTATTAGACTGAACCACGTAATTATTTGTGTGCAAAAACAAGTCAAACTTAATTAATTTTCAACGGTTAGGTCAAATATTAAAACCAATATGTTATTTTTATGTTTCCGTCTCTGTCTCTCTGTGTATCCACTGTACTGGACTGTCGAACCAATTTACGCATGGAACTTCGTCTCATCGTGGGTAGCTCCGGAACCTCGTCTTCACGTACCAATGGCGACTGTGTCAATTCCAAATGGTCTAAATTCTCATAGGATTCCGAATTGGAAGGATGTCTGTAAAACACAAACAAATGAGCAATACTTAATAAACTTTTAAAATAGGCAGAGTACCTATTTATTTAAATCAAATATTTCTTCTGTAATAGTGTTCAAATTCAAACAGATTGTTATGATCACTAAAAGGATGCAAAATAATAGGGAAACCTTACTATTTTATTGGTAAAACTTTTGAATCGAGTCGCCTGAATCGGGGGTGGGGTGGGGGTGGAGAAGGTAGGGGGAGGGGGGAGGAGTAATCCCCCACTTACCCCCCCTGCCGCCAACAAATAGTTTTTAAGTTATGTTAATTTTTGTATTTTGAGGTTATGTATCGTAGTAAAAAAATTGAATCGAGTCGCCATAATTGGTGGGGGAAGGGGAGGAGAGGAATAAGGAGTGCCCCCCCACTTACCCCTCCTGCCGCAGACAAGTAATTTTTAAGTTATATAATTTTTTTTTAAACATGGAAATTTACAAAAATGTCGTTTCTGGCGCTTCGCCAGCCACTCCCGCGGCACGCTGGCTTCGCTCGCTCGGCTCGCGCGTTTTTGGTCAACATACTAACCTAACCTAACCTAATTAACTCTTGAGACTTTTTTCGCCCCCCTCGCGGGGGGGCTGCGCCCCCCCGTCCCCCCGCTTCGGGTCTGTTACTATGGTACTGTATAACCTAAAAACGTATAATTTTTCGTGATTATAGCCGATTTTGACAAAACTTTCAAGTGGTTTTTTTATATTTTAACGCAACGGCGGCAGCTAAAATGTTAATAAACCTTTATTTAAGAACCCTTTAGACCCCCCCACAGTGTTAGTTTCTTCAAATTCAGGCGACTCCATTCAAAAGTCAACCCATTCTATTTATTGTGGTTCAGGTAATTTTTTTTTTTAAATGGGAATCTGTAATGCGTAAGCCCTTTTAAATACGCTTCTAGTGTTATAAAACTGCCCTGTATTCAATATTACTACAAATACACATTAAAATAATAACAGGTACTATTTCAGAAGAGCTCGATGGTCCGGTTTGCGATCTTGCCCGCTGGCAACTTCCGCAATGCCGGGTCGCTGGATGGGTGACCAAATTAAAAACATCTCGAGCTCCTCCGTGCTTCGGAAGGCACGTAAAGCTGTTGGTCCCGATTGTCGTCGAAAGATGGCAGTCGTTTAAACCCACCAAACATTGGGCCAGCGTGGTTGGTTGTGGCCCAACCTCTCCATGTAATGTGTCCATGTGGGACGGCCTGTGCCCAGCAGTGGGACGTTTATAGGCTGATGATGATGATGGCTATTTCAGAAGAACGGAGATTGTCTCTTGTTAACACCTACTTCTGACCACCGCAAACAAAGCAATCTTTGTATGTCCAATTTTTTCCGAACTCTTCGCCTTCTTCAGCGGTTTGTGGCAGAGATGTGTGAAGGGTTTCAGGCAGACGGAGGCAGGTTACTCCGCCGATCACTGACAGAACTCCCATTACTACCAAAGGCAGAACCAAGTTGCTAGCACCCTAAAAGTAAATATATCATTATTAAAACTCATTTAATAATAGTCAGCATGGTCAGCCCATGGATTTCACTTTCAATTTCATCGTATTGCGTTACGGTACGCCTATAATATTTTTAATTAGAATATAGATTTCATTCTTGTTAAAGATACATAACCAAAATAAACATTTCTATTTTAAAAGGAAGACTTCGTTTATATAATTTCCGTAGAGGAACGCAAAACCTTGACGTTGGTTCAAAGATAATAAACGTCTACGAATGTAACATGTGTGACGTGGTTCACAGCGATAAGGCCGCCCATTGGATATTTTATTTAATGAGAAATAAAGTATTTTGTACATTGGATCGTGCTTAAAGAATAATGACTAGATAAAATTATGAATCACACGGTGCATTATGATTTTCAAACGTACCTACACGTTTAATTAATGAAAACATTCATGATAATGAATGTCTATGTATAAAGGATTCTTTAAAAACTAGCCATGAAAATCGATGTCTCCTTATCTAACTCACTTCAGATAATTCCGGATACATTAATCAGATAACGGGGATAAAGGTGTACCTACGCAAATGTGTTTCTAGCAGTGGATAATGTGGATTTTTGTGACGTTTATTTATAATCGGTACCTGCATAGTAGACAGAAAAGTAAATAAAGAAGTATGATTAAAAATACGAACATAACTCTCATCAAAATTTTTCTAGATTTAGACTAGCAAATAGCTTCATGTTTCCTTTATAAAGTAAGTTTACTATAAGTTGTAAATTTTTAAAACCTTTTATTAAAATGTTCAGGACCTCTCAATACTGTTAAGATTAGGTAGCTGATTATGAAAGTAAGAGGTACTTAATTCCTTTAATTTTTAGGGTTCCGTACCCAAAGGGTAAAAACGGGACCCTATTACTAAGACTCCATGGTCCGTCCGAACATTTCAATTGTATATCAAAGTAGGTATATAAAGCGACAACATCATGGCTTTTAACTTTAAATTACTTATAACAAAACCGAAAGCACTATGCAAAGAACGTAGACTAAATAATGTAATAGTAATAAAATAAAAATTTTCATAATTACACTTAAAAAATTAGTGAAATTAGCCTTATATGTATACACTATGAAATTGCCTATATTATGTGATTAATCTCATAAGTTTCCAAAATTGTATTTGTAGTAAATGGATCCTCAACAATATTTTGCGAGTGGTGGGGACCAGGAGTTACAAATAACGGGGTCTACCTAGTTTAGACTCTTGTCTCCCTTTTACTTTATAATTAAGCTAAGTTTTAGTATCTAAGAATCTTAGTAATGTTCTGGGAGAAAAAAAATTTATCACTGTTCATGAGATACAGCCTGGCCAGAGACAGACGGACGGACGGACGGACAGTGGAGTCTTAGTAATAGGGTCCCGTTTTTCCCTTTGGGTACGAACCCTAAAAAGGACTGTAGTTTCGGCCTTAATTATTGTTTATTTTGATTACGCAGATTGTTTTCTATCTGTTATCATCACACAACTGCAATGAAAATGGTAGTTTAGGTTTATTTTCGCTTTTAAATGGACAAATCTGGATTAGGTACTTATTGTTGGTATAACAGTGGGCATAACATTATCTACATGATAACATCTGTTGCTTTTGGCCTCATCTACAGCAACATGGATAACTTTAACAGGGGTATCATTATATTTAAAGTTTATATGAAATACATCTACCTGTATTATTATTAACCACCACAATGAATTGCCAAAATGTTTGTACGCGCATCACTTCCGAACGGCTTGACTGATTTGGCTGATTTTTTTTTGTTGTGTTCGTAATTGCCAGGACAAGGTTTGTGAGAAAAAAAATGGAAATTTGTCACGGGATTGAGGTTGTCCACGCGGACGAAAACGCTGGCGGGCCACTAGTAATGAAATTAATTATTTAATACAATAAGAACGTGCTAGTTACTACTAATGTTTGCATGATACGTTACCATGATGAATTAGCAGTGGCATTAAATAAAGTATTGGTTTATTGTACTTTTGGCTTACCAAATAATTTATAAAGGGTATTATAATTAAACCCAATCCGCCTATGTACGCTGAGGTACCGATTCCAACTCCTCTTAACTCGGTCGGGTATAGTTCTCCCGCGTACGGATATATTATTAGAAAAGATGCAGATATAAAAAATTTGGATATTAAATACAGGATAAGCGTTGCGGTTAAAGCATCTGTAATTTAAGAACTCACTAAAGAACAGGTAGATACCATGGTTTTAAAGCTACTTAGCATTTGCGACTGGCTTCCACCACAACTCATTAAAAATTACTAGCTTTAAACATGCAAATCTGTCATTGGTTTGAAGTTTTAAGTTGTATATCCACTATGGGTATACCATGGACGTAATTTACGTCCATGAGGTACATATACATACTGCAGTTTCAAATGTTATTGATGCATTAAGTAATATGCACGATTTGTACACAATATGAGCCAAAAATGATCTTCCAAGTATTATAATATTTTATTTTGTCTATTCTAGGTCTCAAACTCAGAATCGCCTTCCTGTTTCCGCTACTGAGTGTGTTTATAGTTGTGGAGGAAACAGGAAATATTTTAAGTTACTATGTTGCTAAGTAATAGTAATTCTAAAAAAACGAAAATTATAAGAATTCGTAAGATAGGTAAATATACGTACCACCGGGTAACAGCACAGTGGCAATGCAAAAGATTCCACTAATGACCATTGAGAGGCACAGAGGCCACCTTCTGCCGACTCGGTCCATCAATGCCCAACACACGAGATAGCTTGGGATTTCGACTGCCGATGACAGGAAGAAACTGACGTATTGATTACTACCAATAGCCGGTCCATAGTAGCTGAGGCCTACATACACCATTTCGGAGGCACACCAGTTTAATGTGATCAGACAAGTCTTCAATCTCATGTTAGGTGTTTTAAACAAAGCGAGCACACTAACGTTTTTAGTCGATTTGCATCCTTTTTCCTTTTGCTCTAAGACTAATTTTTGAAGTTTCGTCGTGAACTCTTCGGGTAACTCTTTCTTGTTCACTCTGGCTATGTTCTTCAAGATTGTATTGGCTTCTTCTAGCCTTTCTCTCATCAACAGCCACCTTGGAGACTCTGGTAGGACGAACCAGTAAAAGTAATAAAACAAGAAAGGTACGGATGTGGCCAAAGCTAGAGATCTCCAATCTCGTAATAAGTATGTGATACCGGATAGTAAAATCAAGCCTAGTGTATAAAATACACAAGTCATCACAGTAACGAATGACCTGTAATTTGGGCCGGCTAATTCTAACGCTGAAAATTAAATGTAATGATTAACTACTTACATAAACCAAAATCAATTACCGAATGTTTGTTCGCGCATCACACTTGAGTTTTGTTGAGTTCGCAATAAAAATTTAGGGAAAAGTTTGTGGAAAAAAAAATGCAATTTTTATAAGATTAAATCTATTTAACTTTAATAATTGTATGCAAATCCATCACGGGACTCGGGACATAACACTAGGCCGCTAGTTAAGAATAATGTTTAATGAGTAAGTTGTTAATGTAAATTATACTTACAAATTATGAATGGGATCTGATACATTGCAGGGATTGTCAGACCTACAATTGTTCTGGCTATTATCCACACCCAGTACTCGTGTGCGAAAGCCGTCATCAAACTCCCTATCAACAGTGTTGTAAGGCAGCTGAAGAATGACTTTTTTCGACCTATTCGATCGTTCAAAATACCGAATGTGTACACCCCTATAGGTCCTCCGACGTTTAAAGCCACTAGTCCAAGAGTGGGATAGACATCGTATTCGCAAACCAAATCGAACTGTAAAAAAAATTAAAATATTATAGTTTAACCTACTATCTAGCTACATTTCAATATTGAAAACTATTTTTAGGGATTGCCCAATACTACTACATATTCTATGTTACATAAATCAGAATACGTAAGTGTACATACATCAATTACAATAGAAGAAACAATTTCTGAAGTATCGTATTCATAGCCATTCAAACATGACTCTCGGCGCCAACTCTCGTTAGCAACTAGAGGCAAACCACTTTGAACAATGTTACTCCAGTTCACTGCATATCGTACACATTTTTCAAATGTAGAGTTTTCTTCAAACTATAGAACAGAATAAAAATTGTATTAAACCTTGTTTCAACTTAGCTCTAGGATTTTAATCGAATTGAAGGTTAAATGCGAGAAATCGTGGTTTAATCCGTTTAATCCCTAATGCCACGTCAAAGCTAAAACTAATGTGCACCCATTCCTCACACAAGCGTATTATCATTCAGGAGAAGATAACAAGCACATTAAAAATAATAAAAAAGTTACCTCGACACGAAAATAACGAAACTTAAAAAAAAATGGACTACCTCATGTGAGAATCGAACTAAAATTCTAAAAGGTTTGATGAGACACTGTTGCTATAAAAACATAAAGTCAAATGTGCTGAAAAATTTCGACCAGGTTTAAAACGAATACTGCGGAGTGATCAACGCAACCGCTCGGATTGCAGAGGACGTGGATTTGATTATCACCTGAGGTAGTAATTTTTTTTAACGTGTCGTTATCTTCTTCTTTATTTAAGCGTTAAACGCAAAAATCAAATATTACTATACCAACAAAATTACCTTACATAAAAAAATCGGTATCATAGCATGTCGTCCAAGTCGCATTTTTTTTTATTCTTGATATATATCAATGACTTGCCATTCTTTGTAGAAAACTTCTGTGATATTGTATTGTTTGTAGATGATACTTCACTCATTTTTAATGTGACTAGATGTAAGAATAATTATGACGATGTTAACAATGCTCTCTCAGAGGTACTCAGTTGGTTTAGTGCGAATAATTTACAGCTAAACGCTAAAAAAACGAAATGTATTAAATTTATATGACCAAATGTCAAGACCGAACAAACCGATGTTAGAATGAATGGTGTTAAATTAGATTTGGTAGACTCGACAGTTTTCCTAGCCTAGGATAACCCTTGACTCAAAACTCCAATGGAATCCGCATATATCGAATTTGGCCGGCAAACTCAGTTCAGCAGCATATGCGATTAGAAAAATTAGACAACTAACTGATGTTGAAACTGCTAGGACTGTTTACTTTAGTTATTTTCATAGTGTCATGTCGTATGGCGCTTTTTTGTGGGGAACATCGGCTGATGTTAAAACTATATTTATTTTACAGAAACGAGCAATAAGAACCATTTATAGACTGGGATCACGAACTTCTTTGAGAAATGTTTTTAAGGAAGTTTGTGTTCTTACTGTTGCATCGCAGTATATTTATAATTGTATAGTTTTTGTGCGTTGCAATATTAACATTTTTATAAACACGGTGATGTACACAATTTCAATACTAGAAATAAGTCAAAACTAGTAATGCCACTGTTTAGGTTACAAAAGGTTCTCGGCTCTTTCTTGGGGCAAGGTATACACTATTATAATAAAATACCAAGTACTATACTAGATTTACCTTTAGATAAGTTTAAGAATCATGTAAAATTTTGTTTACTTAGGAAAGGTTATTACAAAGTCAAGGAATATTTAGAAGACAAAACAGCCTGGTTATAATAATATATTTACATTATTTTTTTCGTAATCCATTATCTTTATAACTGATTGTATAATTTGGTAACGACATGTTGTTTTGTAAATGTCGTTAATTCTATATTATTTTAAAGCTGTGGAGTTTGTTGTGCCCGTTCTTCTCCACAGCTAAAAGACTTCCTGAATGGGTAGGGTGGGTGGGAGGGTTCCTATGCCTAGCCATCCATCCATCCATAAAAAAATAAATTTAGACGATTCAAAATGCTTATTTTAAGCTTACTGATTGATTTTGATTTTTTGATTGATTTTGCATTTCGTCCGAACGCATTAGTCGCATTTTGTCCAAGTCGCATTTTGTCCACGTCGTATTTTGTCCAAGTCATATTTGGTCAAAGTCTCATTCTGGCAAGGTCGCATTTGGTCAAAGTCGCATTTTGTCAAGGTCGCATTTGGTCAAACAAGCATTTTGGCAAGGTCGCATTTGGTCTAATTTTAACCAATGTCGTAAAAAGAGGTTATCAATTTGACCCGCAGATAATTATGTGTTTGTATGTATGTAATATAGTAAGAAAATAGAAAATAGAAATATCGGATTGAAATGTTTTTTTCTATCTATGTAGTTATTACTTACTTAGATTAAAATCTCTTTCATAACTAGCTCCTAGAACTGCTGGTGTTCTGAAATCAAATTTGCTTAGACAAATTGCGACTTGGACAAACTGCGACTTGGACAAATTGCGACTTGGATAAACCGCGATTTGGACAAATTGCGACTTGGACAAACTGCGATTTGGACAATTTAAAATGGTATTTCAAAGTTGGACGAAATGCGACTTGGACAACATGCTATGATAATTTATTACCTGGGTCGGTATCGATAAAAGTTTACGTTCTTGCTGCGTGAGATTTAACTCTAGTAGCTCAGGCACTCTGCACCAATGCTCAGGGACATCTGTCATGAACAGCTGGTTGAAGGCACAGAAGCCGCAGGGCAGACAGGCGGGCAGGCACACCAGCCATAACAGCAACTTTTGGTATAGACCGAACTCGCCGATCTTTGGCAGCAAATCATCCAAGTCAATTGCGTCGTCATTTGTTTCACATTCCTATAAAAAATCTATCGATTAAACGGATGGAAGATGCCTAGAAATCTTTTTAACTGTTCGGTTGAGGATCAAAGCGGTGTCTTGAAGGAAATAACTTTAAAAAATTATCTAACAAAATATCTTTTTTGGTAATAACAGCCGTCATAATTTATAATATTTTTGAAAAGCTTTCGAATCAACAAAGAATGCAATAATGCACACTTTCTTGTTTATTGGGGCAATTGATAGTAATAAATGTTAAGGATAAAATCTCTGCAGACATTATCTCACAAGAAGACGAAGAACTTTCATTTCATATAAAAGTTCTAAGTTGTAAGATTTCAGAGATTAATATTAACCAGAAAATACTGCTTATAAGTAGGTGTTAGAATACCTAACTTATACCTATGTCGCAACCAAATGGTTAAATCAGCTCGTTGGCTATCTAGCCATTGCGTGGCGTTTAACTCAACCGTTTAACGTTTAATTATGTTGGCGAGACTGAAAATAACAGCCAATCAACAACAGCCTTTTTAAACCAACTTTTTACGACATATTTTACAAATTTCTAAAATATGGATCTAGAAAAAAGGTGTGGGAGATGAGAATGAATGGGGTAGTAAGAAGAAGAGGATCTCGGCGAACATACTTAGACCAGATTGGTGACGTTTTTGTTTAAGATATGGTCAAGAGTATCTACCCCAAGGAGCTTATACCTAATTTATAAGCTCCTTGATCTACCCTAAACCGCCGCGCGCATGCACGAAGAACATTACGATAGTAAGGCTCGTATTCTAAAACCAAACTCACACTCAAATCTCTGCTTGAGTACAGATAGAAAGGGATGGTGCTATTCATCGCATATATCGCCATCCCTTTCTTACTGTAATCAAGCATAGATTTGATTTTGAGTTTGGTTTTAAAATACGAGCCTTAGTGAAGCAAATTATGTGTCAGTCAGGATCGTAGCAAGTGAAAAGCTGTGGTGTCTGCCTACCTCCGGAAAGCGTGCGTGATCGCGTCTATGCATCTAAAAGTTGTATGTTTATTGAATTAGTTCATTAACCTAATTGCTTAATCTTCATTTATTGTTTAATTACTTCACTTATTTATTTAAAACAAATAATTTTCCAAAGAATAAATTAAAATACATTTATGGATAACGAAACGTTAAAAAATGTCTACCTCAGGCGGGAAACCTGCCGCTTTCCTAAAACTTTCCCGCCTGAGGCAGCGATATATACGTTACACTAGATAGGCCGTTCCGAACACGCACTTTGTTCCACTCATCTGCGGAGTATATATGAGTCGTTACGTGATTCTAAAGAAACGAAACGTAACCAGTTATTCCGATATCGTCACCTGTTTTGAAACGAGTGAGTTTTCGTTAACCAGTTATTTTTACAGTGCTTTGACAATAAGCTTATCATAACAGCCTGACTAGTGACACCAACCGACTCATAAGTATGATGTAGCTAGCTACCGTCATTTAGTTATCAGGACTTAGTGACAATTTAAACAAGTTTTTTAACAGTATTGTAGAAGTAAGCATTAATCTAATGAACTTTCCCTCATACTTTAACCAGGCTTAGGACTTACTGCATTAACTATGTAAGAATAATAAAATAAGTAATGCAGCGTATTTAAAAGTTTATTCTATACAATGATTTGAAATTATTACAATATTTTAGTTATTTACACATTTTCACATAAAGCATTCAAAAGTTATTTAAATTAGAATCGTTTCTGTCTACACCTTTTGATTTAAACGTTTCGTTATCTTTTAATTTATTTGAGCGTTTTCTAACGCAAATAATCAAATATTACGAAAATTACATTTACCAAATTAAGTCTAAAGTAACCAAAACCTCAGCTGGGCCCTTGGCTATTTAATTGAACGTCAGCGTTTAATGAATAATCTAGTCCTTCAGCTAACAGGCTGGTTCATTCATTTGACTGCGACACTGAACTGTTGACTGGAGCTATTCACTTCACAGTGGCCTACATTATGAAAAATCAAGGCGAGGGTTACACTATTGACCTCCCCGTGTGGGCCGCTCAGGGCTGCGCACTTAACCTCGTCTCGCGGATCGTTTCTCTCATATTCCTCACACTCCAATGGCTTAGATAATACACCACGATAACTTGTCAACAGAAACGAAAGGATATCTCACTATATCTCTTGGTATATAGAGTAAACTTTTAAAATTTTAGTCAAACTTAATTTTAAATACCGTTGTATTTTGTTGTGTTCCGTAGTTCGAAGACGACTTGGTATTCTTAGACATTGGATTTGTATTATTTATTGATGAATGGTTTTATTTTATCACACAACTTTGAATGATACCACAGCTCCAAACACAAACGGTGTCCATTCACTTCGTCACGTTATTAACTGTGGAGGCTTTAGTGTTCAGGAAGCCGTACAGTATTAATCTAATTAATCAAAAGTACGTGTTTATTGCAAAATGTTGTTGAGTACTTATATACTTACTAATAAATGGTGGACATTCCATATGCTCCAAATATGTAATAAGTTTAAAGTATTTAGATATTAAGTAATTTTTTATTTTCTTTTTCTGACATTGTACAGAAAGATTTAAGAGTTCTAGATCCAGCTAAAGCTGAACCGTCTTCGCATTACGTAGAAGTCGAACTAACGGATGGGTTGTCGAATGTCTCAAGCTTTTTTGCGTTTCAGAACTCGTTCATCAATCAGTTTTCCCCACAGCTCCACATGCTGTCGTACCCTCAGAACAATTACTAATTATTGTTCTGAGGTCGTACCTATAGCGTGTGTGACACCCACAGAACAGATGAAAGAGGTGTTCTGTGGTGACCCCCTACAACACACTTGGGTCTGCTTTGTAGGCTTTCTTACAATCTTGCTATGTGAGAAAAACAGGTTTCTTTTTCTGATATTGTCCAGAAAGATTTAAAAGAGTTCGAGATGCAGCTAAAGCTGAACCGTCTTCGCATTACGTAGAGGTCGAACCAACGGATGGGTTGTCAAATGTCTCAAGCTTTTTTGCGTTTCAGAACTCGTTCATCAATCAGTTAGCCCCACAGCTCCACATGCTGTCGTACCCTCAGAACAATTACTAATTATTGTTCTGAGGTCGTACCTATAGCGTGTGTGACACCCACAGAACAGATGAAAGAGGTGTTCTGTGGTGACCCCCTAAAACACACTTGGGTCTGCTTTGTAGGCTTTCTTACAGTCTTGCTATGTGAGAAAAACAGGTTTCTTTTTCTGATATTGTACAGAAAGATTTAAAAGAGTTCGAGATGCAGCTAAAGCTGAACCGTCTTCGCATTACGTAGAGGTCGAACCAACGGATGGGTTGTCAAATGTCTCAAGCTTTTTTGCGTTTCAGAGCTCGTTCATCAATCAGTTGGCCCCACAGCTCCACATGCTGTCGTACCCTCAGAACAATTACTAATTATTGTTCTGAGGTCGTACCTATAGCGTGTGTGACACCCACAGAACAGATGAAAGAGGTGTTCTGTGGTGACACCCCACAACACACTTGGGTCTGCTTTGTAGGCTTTCTTACAATCTTGCCATGTGAGAAAAACAGGAGCAGTCCATTTCTATAAATAACGTTTATTTTTTTTGCCATAAAAATTGCTTTTAAGTAAATTTTATAATTATAAAAATGAAATATTCAATGTACTTTTTACCCTTGGGCATAGCAACAATATGGTTATTAAAAATAATTTAAAATTATACAACATAGTAAAATTAAATATTATATTTGTGTGTGTTTACCAACTGCAAAGTACACATAATACATAACCATAACACGACATCTCATTGAATTTCACTCAGAATATATGAATGTATAATGAGTTTCAAAGTTGATATATTTTTTATGGCTGTCTTCTTTGGCATCGTTCGTATCGTTGTTGGTTCGTGACAACAAAAATACGATTAAATATGATTGGATAAAATGTTTACTAAAAAAAAAATATCAACCAGCCTCAGGAAGCTCGAATGGGATTTCTTTTTCTAGTAAACATTTTATCCTATATTTAAATAGCATTGTGAATACAAAATTTCAATAATAAATATAAATATGATTGGCCCAGTACGCAGCCAGATCTATCGCTGCACTAAGTAGAATGAATTAACTTAACTTTAGACATTCGCAGTCTTTTGTCCTTCCATGGAAAATGTTAAGTTGAGGCTCTACTATAACAAAGAAATTTACTTTTACACATTTTGGCCTAGTAGCCAGCCGGTCCGATTTCCAGAAGTATTTTGTGCTCGATTAAGATGGTGGTAGGGCCTGTTCTAAATCTGTCTGGCTAACCAACACATTATTATTTAAGTCTGCTGTGTTAATAAGAGTATTTTATAAGAGATTTCAGTACAGTATAGTCTCGCAGTGTTCTTGAATTCTAGGTGGAATGCTCTTCCATCTACAGCTCTATCATACCTACCATCAGGTGAGTTAAAGGCCAAGCGTTCCCCATTGTGGAATAAAGAACTTGAAAGGCAATTAGCCAAAGAACAAAGAAGTAAAATTCGCAAAAAAAAGTCATTTTAGTTTTGTTAAAATATTTTATTTGTGAAACGTAGATAAAATCGATACAAGTAATTAAAATTCTTAGAGATAATATAACTTATATTTTTACATAATATAATGAAACTGTGAAAATTGTCTTAAAAACTTCAATATATTTCAACCATTCACCGAATTCTCGTGTTCCACAAAGTCCGTGGTCTAACGTAGCAGTCTCGACCGCACGCTTCCCATGCCAATAATTCATTAAGATAGATATATAAACGTTTAATTATAGATAGATATTATTTTACAAAATCTTCGATTACGAGAGAATTGACATCATAGGTATAAAAAGAAGCCTACGTTTTGTACAAAATTGGGTAATCTATTCAATAAACGACTTTAATATTTAAATTTTTGATTTTATAATATAGGAAAATAAAGCATTATGCTTTTTTATTTATTTAACTTTTAGTAGGTAACAAGCAAAACGATATCTACTTACATTCTTTCATAAGTTAAATACTATCCGCCTTACTAGCCGGCGCGCACACGATGTGTAGCTACAGGCCTTCCAGAGTGCTAGCGCGCTTCTATACATAGCGCGCCAAGTGTATTAGTAAGGCGGATGTTTTGTAAATGTCAATAAAGTTAACTATTTACAATTTTATATACTAACAGAATTTTGTGCTTTCGTTTCCATTCAGTAACGTACCGTAAGAGACTGAACTTCATAAGACGCTCTAAAACATTTCCAAACAGTGTTTATAAAAAATCCTTTTACTTATGAATACAATGGTAAAATGAGTTTTAAAATTACGTTGGTGTCGCAGAATTATATAACGCTACCCACCTTACTTACCGCTCTTGAATACAGTTGCATTCAGGTGGCGAAGTAGCGTATGCCTCATCGTCAATATTTATGCAAGTGTACATTTTAGCCTCCAACGTCATATTTTACAAGTGTTCTTGAATACATCAAATTTAACAACTGAGGCATTAAGGCGTTAAGCACTATTATCGAAGGCATATAACCTACAATATGCAGGTTCAATAAACAACTCGTACTCCTTACACTCGAGTTTCCGACTAGGACACAATATATCACTCTCTCACAATTATTTGAAACCAACAGATCGACGTGACCGTAAAGTATTTGCACTTTTATAATCTTGTCTTATAATTGCACACTTGCACGACGTCAAATAATAATTACGTCCAACACTAGCAAATCGATGGCCTTATCGACAAATTAATGGGTAACAATTCGTTATTTAATTAAAATGGTAACTCGTATCAAAAGGACCTTGTAATAATAAATAGCTATTAAGAGATTTGTAGCACATCAAGTACAGGTTTGGCTATTGGTTGAGAAGTATACAAATATTTACAAGACGTTTGATAATGCATTGAGGCCCCGGCGCAGGCGCGCCTCCCGCCGTCGCTACGTGAGCAGCTTGAAGAACATGATGCCCAGCGAGATGTTGATGAACAGCACCAGGATCACGAGCTGCTGCCGGGAGAACCAGTCCTGCAAACAATACATACTACGTTTATCTTGTTCAAATCATCATCACTTCATGAAAAGGGACATCAACTTATCTTAGCAAGTTGGTAAGGGTAGGGACTATGTGAATGAGTTACAATGAGGTGGAATTGTTATTTTAAAGAGTAAAACTTTTTTTTTAATTTTTACCATTGACGTGGAATTAACACCATACAGATACCAAAGTAACAGATTTTATGCATTACGCGTAGATTTTCATTCTACTACAACATTGCGCGTAGCTACGAAAAGTTCGTAGCACTCATGAAATAATAAGTGACATCCTTTTTAATAGTGTTTCCGCTTATATTGTAAAAACCTTAACATTTTAAAGTTTTGATTTTTGCCACGAATTGGTGTAAAGATAGAGCTTATTGCGTTTGCTCGTGCGAACGTTGAAGTGCAGAAACGTGCAATCACCATTTTGTTGCGGGTCCGACGTAACCCGTACGATAATACGACCACGTTCTAGTGCGGCGACGACGTGTGCTCACCTTCACTTGCGGACTGACTAAATAGAGCAGGGGGTTCGCCCTGAGCTTGTCTGTCTCCTCGATCATGCGGCGCACCTCCTCTCGGCGCGCGGAGCCCAGCGCCGACACCTCCTCTCGCGACATGCCGCCGCCGTCGGGCATGCGTGGCATCCCCGCCACGTCAGGCAGCGATTTCTTGCGCTGCAGCGTCTGCGGCGTGCTCAGCATCTGACGGGGTTGCATTCAATGTCGTTGGTTCATCATGGAATTGCATTCGCTCGTTATACCAGTGTTGTTCAATTAAGTGTTTACGAATTACGTAGGTACCTATGCCTATTGTTATTTTAGTTTTCTAAGTGTAAACCTACGTAAAAGTGAGATAGAAGGACAGGTTTTTATAAAGATATCCAAGAGAAAGTATGAAAAAACGCAAGTTTCTAGAAAGCACGAAAAAAAACTTGACCGCAAATAAAATGGGAAGTCCAAAAAAATCTAAAGCAGCAAGCACTTAAGAACCGTCGTCAATGTCACAGAGTCAGCTCACGATCCCTGCTCCGAGCTGTAGCAGTAACAGCTCACGAGAGTTCAATGTTAAAATAATTAACGGATGTCTGAGAATCAGTGCGAGGGAGTTACCTCCACCGGAGGCACATTAATCCAGCTCTCAGAAGCTCGCCGCGCGAGAATCGCCGGCGAACACATGAGATCTTCGTCCTCCTCTTCATCTCCTTGATACCACATTTTCCAATATATTTGTGTTCACTATAACGCTAATCCAAACATATGTTTCCCGATAGTTTACGTCAACGGCTTAATTTCCATTACATCATTTCCAGTTTTAAAAGTCGTTAAAATCTTATGGTGGTTAACCATAATTTGGTACCATTAATACGTTTTACACTTGTGTTTTAGGTTAAACTGAAAATTCGCGAGCTGAAGAAAATATTTTCGGATAAATATAGCGAAGAGGTGATACGCGGAAAGCGGCAGCGAGTGACTGTCTCGAATTAGAAATAGAACGGGCTGAGCCGGCGAGCGGCGCGCCAACCGTCACCCGCCTACATTGCGTGATAGCAGCCGCCCGCATTCTCGCTCTTATGAGATCTCTGTTAACTTTAAACTGTTGGATAAACAATCTGTTTAGAATTCAATGCCGAACTTGCATCACGTTTTCCTTTCCGTCGCCCTGATTCTGTTAGGTATCAAAAAGCTCAGAAGATAAAGAGAAATTGGAGAATTATTATTTTGAGTTTTCTTGGTTTGTGACGTGAAGTTACGAGTATTATTATCATGACTTAATTAATGGTTTCGCGTTTAGCATTAAGCCAATTTCAAGTGGTATATATTTATAAAATACATTTAGTATTGTACTTTAGATTGAATTAAAATGGAGTCTCACAACACGTGTTGTTGTTAAAAGAACACGGGAGTAACTCCAAGTTACGAGTATTACTTATCTTTTGTTTCCTTTTAACTTTTTGTAAATGTACGATGCCCATAGATGTGCTCATCCTACCACTTTGGTATCTGCACAATGTTAATACGCGATTTATAAGATTAGACAACATTTACATTAGAGTTGAAATGAAAAGATGTTACTTTATTATTTGTGCAACAAATGTTAGTAGGTATATAATGGACAACATTATGTCCAAAAACTTAAAATTAATATTCACTGTTAATGATTTTAAAAACAAATTACTAAACAATGACCCACTGAAATATAAATATTATTATTAAAAGATTGTTATTATTATTCGTTGGAATTACTTATTTTTACAATAATCTGCTACATTTTACAGATAATGATTACCGAGAACCACATTCATAACATTACATTACATAATATATTAATATTGTTACCAGTGTTTTCTTGCAAGTAACCTGCTGCAGACGCAAATAAATAAAGCCAGTCTCCTTAAACTTTCTCGTCCTGGACATAGGTAGCTGACTCAGGCTTTCTCACAGATTTATAGTGGTTTCTATTCTTTCAGACAAATTATGATTTAAGTCTTTCTATAACCATTCAAATGTTGTTAGGTTATGTTAAATGATAAGACAATTTTATCTTTGTTCAGACTAATTACTGTTAAAATGTTTCGGATTAAATATTGATTTCAATTTCTTTCGTTAGTTTAAGAAACGCGATAAAAGTAAATGCCTGCACAGATGTTTTATATAATATATTACATCTGTGCAGGCATCTTTAATTATTTTTACGTACCTACCCAAACTGACTTTTATGTAGTCACGTCTCTGTAGCTTATTTTTTTTTTAAAGTTACACCTACGTCTCTGTGGTTACATGTGGTTAAATTATTTCATAGGAAATGTGGAGCGATCTAGTCTCTTTATTACTTGCATGCACAGATATTCAAATGGTTATAGCGCTTACCTTTCTTCCTCCGCCTCCTCCTCCACCGCCACCACCGGTTTTGGGCGCGGGTGGTGGTGCTGGGTTCTGCGCCACGAACAAACTCTCGGTCCTTTTCGGCTGGTAAGGAGATGGCGTTATATCTTGCCCTAGAGTTCGTTTTCGCAATAATGACTCTTCAAAAGGTTGATGATCACGTGAACTCGCTCGAGAAATAGAACCTCGTCCCGATGCAAGGTGACCATTGCCTGCAGCGGGCGTGGCTGCCCGCGACGGGGGCCGTGACACCGCCGCCGGCTGCGGCGCCACAGAGCCCGCCCTCGAACCACCGCTGGGCGCTGTGGCTTCTACAGACGGCTGGCGAGACCGTCTACCGAAGCGGTCAACGCTGCCATCTCTACTCGGAGGTCTTTTATAGTGATCAAAATAATCTATTGACGGCCGTTGACCAGGGGCTCGCATGATTTCTTGATCCGCGCCAGGAGGCAGTCGGTGCGCTTGCTGATCTGACGTAGCCTGCCGATACATTTGCTGATCGGGTGCCTGTCTACCGTACCCTTGTTGATCTAGCACTTGCCTTCCGTACCCTTGCTGATCGAGTGGTTGTCGATAGCCTTGATCCATTTGTTGACGGTACTGTTGGTCTGACGACATATTTTGTGTTCTATCTAATGGTCCCTCGGAATACACAGTACCACTTCTGAACTCGTTCCTGCCATAGGCAGCTGTGCCTGTGTCTACGTAAACGGCTTCTTGTGGTTCGTTTGAAGGTTGAGCGAGCACACTCTGTCGTCGTGGTAGATTTTGAGTGGTGTTCCATTCTTGAGGTGGCTGTCTTTGATTAGTTGTTTGTCTAGCAGTTGATGATAGTCGACGACCCTGATTGATGTACTGTTGACTACTTTGATCCATAGCTTGTTGATGCTGTAAGGCGTCCGGTCTATTTATACGATAAGATGCAGGAAGTTGTTGCCCAGTCGGTAGCCCAGAGCTATAAGTATTGATCTGCTCGTTAGGTAAATATGATTTCTGGTTATCAGGGAATTGTGTATTTTGTGATGACCAAGCATCTTGATTAGGTGAATTGTATTGGTCGTAGGGAGGTACCAATGCCCTGTTATCTGTATTGTAATTGGAACTATTTGCAAGTCTTGGGTCTACGGATGAAGCAGGTTTAGGATATTGTGTACTAGGGTATTGAGTTGAAGGTCGTCTAGACGACATCGCATTTGGTATTTTATTGGCGTTAGGGAGTTGTGAATGCATCGGAGGGATATGATTTGGAATGCTCTTTCCGTCCAAGATCTTGTCAGATTCTTGTGATACGGGCGTCGTCGTCGTAACCTGTGCATCGTAATTCTTCTGTCTGTATCTGCCTCTCAAACCTATTCGGTCGAAGCCAGGGTGTTTAAAGTCTGGGGCGAACTGTTTAGCAGTAGCTTGCGCAATATCACAGTCTTCTTTTGCTTGGTCTGCCGCTTCATCGGCTTGCTCTGCTTTACCTCGGGCTGTAGCGGTTCTGGGAACATAATAATAAAAGAAAATATGTTTATTTTATTAGGAATCGGATATTTGTTTAAATTTTAATTTATGCAATTATTAGTTTTTCTTCTATTAACTTTAAGTAAAATTACTAACATTATATGTACGTCCTCATTTAAAAGTTTTGATGAGGAGCTAGTAACTATTTTGTTTTATTTAACCATATTAAAATCCTCTTCAAAACTATTTGGTTATTTCTTTACTTTGCTTTGGAAATAAGCACTATAAAAATGTTAAACTACTAAAGAATCGTGGAGATACATAAAGGTGTTTCTAGTGACTCGTGTGTGAAGTGTGAAGCTTGATAAACAAAAAAATCATAAGCATAAACGCTTATGCGTTCATGCTTAGCACAGTATTGAAAGCGACACCGACACTGAAACAAGATACATTAACACTGGACTGACCTTGATATAGCTATATCGCCTTTCTGTAACGCGATCTTGGAGGCACGCTGAGCCGCGTTCACGGCTGAGTCGACGCGCTCCCGGAATTTGGCCGAGCGCATAAGGAACATGTGTTTCCGCTTCTGGCTTGTGATGAGCACGTTGTTCTTGTATTTTCCCTCCTCCCGCGTCCCGTCGCGGAAGGTGGTGACGCCATAGCCGTACTTCCTGTTCGCGAACCATTCCCCCTCGTAACGGAGCCCGTCGCTGCGCTCGCTCACACCGAAACCGGTACGCTTGTCGTTCTTCCATTCGCCCATGTATGTCTCTGTTACGTTCGCGTCCAGATGTTCATCCTGAGAAGAGATATTTAGTTTTACTATGAATGTTGGGACAGCAGAATTAAAAGGTAAAGGCGACGGTTGCGCTGATACTGTGTAAATTAAAATAGGTAGAGTCCAGCGAAATGCGGCGAAACGAAAGCGTGCCATGCACTGTGCAAAGAGAGTGACATCCATTGATTCCAATTTTAAAAGAGTTTTTTGGGATTTTTGATCATATATAAAAACTATGTGATCAAAGTTTGGGATGAATATAATTCCCTATCATTCCTCTTTTAAAAAAGGTTTTGATACTTTTGTTAAGAGAAGAGACTGTTGTCGGTTTACAATTAATTATAACGTAACCGAAGATATTATATACACACTTTAAACTAAATAAAAAAAATACTTAGTTTAATATTTATCAATAAGTTGGACATAAACTTAGTTGGAAATAGACTTAGTTTAACATAAACCCAATAGTTCTTTCACATTTTAATGTTTGCTTAAAAACAGTACTTTATGCCGAAGTACTGTTAGGTAGTAGCACTAGTGCTCTCAGGGGGGGAAATCTAACCTCAACAACAAAGCTGGCGTTGGAGTTGGTGTGTAGGGAGACGTGCGTCATGGCCGAGTGGGAGCTCTCCACGGAGGAGACCCACGAGGAGCCGGAGCCCCCCGAGCCCCCCGAGCGGACGGAGCCCGTGCCCCGCTTGTCAAGCTCCCCGGCGCTGCGCTGCTTTCGCAATTTCTGCAATCAGAGTGGAGCCACAGAGAATTATAACACATACAGATTTCATTATTCCTAAACGAACAGTGGGTAAAGTAAGCAAAGTATAACTGTCCCACTGCTAGGCAAAGCCCACCATTATGGAAAACAAGTCTTCTAAGGCCTTATTCACCACGATTGCCAAATGCGGATCGGTCATCACAAATACGGGCTTCGCTTCGAAAAATCCGAAACACACTTTGTCCGACTGAAAACCACCAATTGAAATAAACATAAGTTTTCTTTGTTTTTGACGACCATTTATTGCATTACAGAGGCTAGAAATTTTTCGGAGATGATGTATTGGTACGTATTATGTGGGTGGAATGACAATAAGGCGTTTGCTAGTTAGAAAGTGAAACATTTACCTAAGTGGGAATAGCTTAGACACAATCGTCATCTTCCTGCCCACTACCAATTCAAAAGAGGTGGCCGCAGCACGACTATAATACCGTATACCGACAAGAATACTCTAAGTAGTAAGTTATGGTGTTTGTTTCCAACAGTTAAAACTTTTAAAGCAATAACGCCGAATCAGTTAGTCATCAATGTGGCCGTCGGCTTTAGATTTCTGTTGATGATGCCATGTCCTTTACGATTTAGGTTACTCAAGTTGTTAGTTGATATGAACAAGGGTTCTAGCGACAATTTTTTTTTTTAAATCAAAAATATCAGAGAACTTTAAGATAGGGTAGCCTTAGATTAAAACAATCTAAGAGGGTAGCCCCACCGTGCGCGTGTCTAATCAGGTGGACTTTATTTACTTCAAAGTAAAATACAAAACACTTTAAATCTAGTAGTAGAAATATAATTTATTAAACAACATTAAAAGGAGAACAAAAAGAACATAACTTAAACACACACAAAAAAAGACAACAAAAAAAAAGAAAAGACTAAGTACCCCCTATAAATAAAAAAATTCAACTAACTCGCCTGTTCGAGGCAAGGTACTCAAAAGACTGGCGATAAATCTAGTTATTCAAAAATATTTTCAGTGTATTTGACATTCGCTCCGTGCTATACTGTGCAGAAACAACAAACAATAAAATGTATTTGAACCGAAGCAACAATTGGACTAGCGTTTTGTAGCAAGCATTTTTAGGGCAAGTCGAAGTACCAGCGCACAGATAATTGGTAACCAGCTTTTAAAAGCCTAAGAGCTCAAGCTGACAGAAAGGTAGGAGACAAGTTATAAGGCAGAACTTACAAGCGGTCACGTCATAGTTTCCTTGTAAGCTAGCTCGTTGGATTTGACCTTGAGCACGAAGTCTTGAATAAGTGGAAACTTTGAATCATGGACACTTACCGATAGCAGTCCTATCTCAGTCATCTTGTCGGAGCTGCACTGGAGGACGAAGCCGCCGAGTAGAAATTTTGAATTTTGAGCACTTACCGATAGCAGTCTTTTCTCAGTCTTCTCGACAATTGAGCCGCGGGGTACTGGCTCTTCGGAGCTTGCCTTGAGGACGAAATGAAACTGCTAAGTGGAAACTTTGAACAAATGCACTTACCGATGGCAGTCCTTTCTTAGTCTTCTCGACAAGTTGCAGCGGTGCCCCGGCTTGTCGGAGCTTGACTTGAGGACGAAAGCCAAGTGGCAACTTTAAACAACAGGCACTTACCGATAGCAGTCCTTTCTTAGTCTTCTCGACGAGTGAGCCGCGCCGCCCCGGTTCGTCGGAGCTGGCCTTAAGGACGAAGCCGCCGCGCGCGTCGTCCATGCGGGTCGCGCGCCGCTCCGATGGGTCTGGAGTGCCCGCCGCGTCCGCGAGCGAAGCCTGCGGTTACATGTAACATGTCACACATCTTTTATAATTAGACGTGCAGTGCGCTACCTGTCCATGTGTTCTCTGATCACTGCAACCTTAGTCTCTTTAAGGCAAGAGTGAATTAGCGTTTTCTAAGTAAGCATGTTACACCTTATTTTATCTGTATCGTATCTGTATTGTAAGTTTATTAAATTTATTTTTATATTAATTATTTTAATTCTATTTTTTTATCTCATATTTGCTTGTTTCTAGTGCACTGCTTGTCGCTCTTTTTCTGTTGTCCTATACCGCAAAGGTTGTCTGGAAGAGATCGCTTTAAGCGATAAGACCGCCTTTGCCCACATTAGTTTTAATATGCTTATTTTATGTTTTTTCTGTATTTTTGTGTGTGCAATAAAGTGTTTTATCTATCTATCTATCTTAGCCCACATCTTTTCGGGATCAGGCGGAAGTTTTTATTTATTTTAATCCGGGTCCACCTTTTCACTCTTTGAATGACATGGGCACTTTGCCGATTGCTTGAGCCTTAGTAATTAATTAGCTCTAGGCCACACACACTGGCGGATTGCAACGCGACGCGCGATTTCTCTTTCTTTCTAACTTCGTTTTTTCTAATACCGTTGAATAAGACTGCCGTAGTATAACTCGCAATGAATTAGGATTCCGTTTGACGGGTCGCTCTTAATTTTACTCAAACTCAAAATGTTCAAGAATATGAAATGTACAAGTCTTCGTTATATTATATTATACGTTATATTACCTGCGTATGGATGTACCTTTAAGGAATGAGATAACTGAGAGAAAGACACAATATGTTCATATTAGTATTAAATATTTTACTTGCGTTAATTATTGTAAAATGTACCTATTTACCTAAATCACTATTTTGTTATTATTATTATATATTTTTGTAGTTATTTTCATTAAATCACTATTATGATTTTTGTTATTGTGTATTCAGTTAGAGACAGACATTACACGTGTAAACAGTATCGATCAACAAACTACAAGCGAAATACATTACTTTTTAATAAAAACTTGAAAAAAGAGAACTTTATATAATTTTACTTTCAATAAAGTGCGCTTATTAATGCGTTTTCAGTAATAAGAAAAAGAAAAAAAGAAATACCTTTTGATCTTACTTGCTTTAATTATATTGTACTAAATACAAGTTACCAATTCTGGTTAATAAAATAATTGGTCATATTATAAATAGGGGCTGATTTAGAAAAGCTCGCGTATCAGTAAATTAATTCGTTAAATTACACGATAATATTTTCATTAAGTTTCCTACAACTTGATGGATAAATTGTTGAACCGTCCCTTTTTGTTATTTAACAAAGTCTGTTTCAAAGTTGGAGTCACTGTTTAAATAATTGAATTAATGTTGTAATAGTTAAGTATACTAAAACCGGGATAGATGCCACACTTTTTAAAAGAACCTTATAATTTTAAATCTATTCATTTATAATATTAAAAATTAACTTTAAATACCATACCATATGGTACTTTTGTGGAAATAGTTTGATAAATCCTTTGTCACTACCTGTTTTTTTAATGGATTATTGATTTGAATCATTGATTATTCAGATATGAGGTTTGCAAAACTTTTTTTTGAGGATAGCTCCCTAGGTACCTATATGGATAGATGCCTCACCATAAAAATGTTAATAAGGATAAATGCCCTTTTGAATAAATTAAGTAAAATACAAATTATAGGCGACTAGATATCCTTTTTGATATGGATAGATTAAGCCTTTTATTAAAAAAAACTTATTCCAAAAGGGCGATTGTTGTACATTTGCCGTCTTATTTCCTTTTAGTTATTATAACCGAGCATATAAAAATAAGCACCTATTCCATAAAAAAAATCTGCTCAGCTTAGCTAGATGACAGTGGGTAACGCGTGTCCTGTATGACGAGCCATTGCTGTCAGGCGTTTGCTTGCAGCCCACGGTACAACACATTGCGCAAAAACTTGCTTCGCGCGACTCTAGTTACAATACCTCAGTATTGTACATATCCCTTTAAAACAAATACCTCGCTAGTATCGCCTTGCGGGAGCAACTTTTGGAATCGCTACTATTATTAAGTGTTCCTTACTACCCCTACGATAATAATGGACGTAATATAAAATAGTACATTGTTACCCTAGGGGTGAAAGTAGCGTTTTCAGTATTCAATAGTTCGAGGGACTAAATAAGTCTTTCACCCGAGGTAAACACTGTGCTTTCCATTACGAATACAAGGAAAGTAAAAATAAAAACATGAATTAGCTGAAGAAAAAATGAGTGAATCCTATTTTAGCTAAATCAACAACTCTTTGTTTTTTTTCTGTGGCCGGCCAGCTATTCAGCCCTTAGTTTTCATTTTCATCATTGAAAAAATGGAAAATATTTTACTCAAATCTATGTTATTTTAAAGAAAAATATTACTTTCAACCCGCTGTATGAGAAATGATAAATTACGTCCATGACTATAAGTAAATGCTGCTCTCTGTCTTTATGGTGGTGGCATAGACTATACCTGTGAGCCGCGGTGGCCGCGCGCTCCTCCGCGGTAGTGCGACGCCAGCCCGAACGGCGCCGACGTGCGCACGCCGTACCCGTGCCGGAGCCCCCGCATCCACTGTCCTTGGTATGTGCCTGAAATACACGAATTAGATATTATTTAAAAAATAATAACTACTTTGATTAGTGAACTAACTTAAGAGCTCAGCTCACCTGACACAATAGAAATTTGATTGTTAGCTACCCAAAGACAAAGACTCCTAAGTCTTTGTGATAGACAAGGGGTTAGCAGGTCAACGTGAGGTCAATCTACTATATAATGTTAAATTACTTCAATATATTTTGAACTTTATTGTTTAGGTATAGGGATCAATATCGATTAGAGAAATTTGACAGTTTTGGGTAGGTTGACCAGCTGGCGTGTGTACCTAATTTGGTACATTTAATTGCCTCGGTGTGACCGAGTAACGAATCGCTAGCAAACCGTTTGCAGTTTGGAGCGTTTCGGATTTTTTGATGCATTGCCCCGGTGTGTGAACACCTACTCGCGTTTGGCGAGCGTGGCGTTAAGATAATGCCCATCAATTGTAGCGATAACTAGATTTCAATGAAAAAGGCCTTTGCCTAGAAGTGGCACAGTTCGTAGGCGTATTTTTAATTTTATAACCTATATGAAACTATCGGCCCACCCGCGATTCGTCCGCGTGAACACCCTGTATATAAGCCGTAAAGAATTTCCACAAATTTTCTTTCATACAAACCTTAATAGACATAACAAAAAAGAATCAGCCAAATAGGTACAGCCGTTCCGAAGTGATGCGTGAACCAACATTTCGGAATGTTATTTTTATTTTTAGAAAAGATAAAAAGGTTTCCAAAGAACAGCAAAAGAGTTCAACGAGCGAGATTTAATGATGATGGTAATTAGGAACAAGGCCAACGTTACTGATCTCTCTCCAAACTTATTAACAACATCAACAATGCACTAATAAAAGTTAAAGTAACCTATAATACGTGTATGCAAGCAAATTAATTATGTATTTAGTTCATGTGCTGATTAGCTGAGAAAGTTTGTATGAAATTATCTACATACAAAAAACTTAAAACATCGGTCAGAAACATATACCTAACAATCTATCTAAACATAAAATGAGAACCTGACTGACCGACTAACTGATCGATCAACGCACAACCCAAACCGCTGCCTGGGTCTGGAAACAATTTGCGCAGTCCAGCAAGTTTACATAGGTAAGGTGGTATTGAATCAAATTCAACTACTAAGTGAAATGTAGGCGAAAAGTGTGTACAGAAATACTTTTAATTAGTATTTAGACTGTTGGCTAATACGTCTGTGGTTGGCTATAGTAATACTTTAAAAAAGTCACTTCAGCTTTTACAGAAATTCCATTATTAAGGGAGACGAAATAGGAGATGAAGTTTTGGGAGCTTTCTCATTTTACTAGTTTGTTAGAAAACCTCAACTATTTGGTCTAGAAAAAACCCTTTATATAGGGATATGTTTGAACGTTTCGGTTGCCGAGTAACTAAACGCTTGGTCTCGATATCCGGAGGTATCCGGCGTTCGGTGGTGTACTTTACGTTGCTTTACAATTATTTTCGAAATCGTATAACGTATCAAAGGTATCTTATCACGGTACCTTTGATACATTTACGATTTCGAAAATACGTCAGGGTAATACAAAACACGTTCCGGTAAGTATTTTCATATCTTTCAGCCCTTTTAGCACTGTTCGAAGTATGTTATTTTTTAATTTAGCTTAATAATGTAATTTTAATTATGTTATGTATTGTTGAAATTATTTTGTCATGGTTGATCGGTTGCATTGCACCAACCTATATTACATTACTGTATGCACTATGTGGGCGTCAACAGCCGACAACATGCAAACAATATCGCGTGAAAAAACTCTAACATGAGTTTAAACTTCAGTTTAAAGCCGTGAGATAAGGCTACATAGTTTAAGATAACAATTTAGTTTTGAAGTAGAGAAAATGGTTTTATTATTTTATATATTTTGGTTGTTATCTGTTTTACAGCTTTTTTTGGCAACAAATAAATACATAAATAAGTTGTCAAATTGAAATGGACTAAACTCTTATTTTTGTCACAGCACTATTGCATGTTACACAAAGGGAACAAAAGGAAAAGACTAATTAGTGCTATGACTATTTAAAACTAAGATTCACATTCAAGGCTCTCATTTTGCGATTTAAAGCTATAATTTTTTAATGTTCAGAAAATAACCGTGTAGCGTAGCGGGTAATGAATATCCTCCCATCCATCCCTTGGGTGTCGTAAAAGGCGACTAATGGACTAGAGTCTGCACTAAACATCCAATAGCATAAAGCGGCGATGGGCTCACCATTTGCACATGTGCTGTCACCATTTGGTGAAAAGTGGTCTATGGTAGAGAACTGCTTTTGCTGTCCTCATTGCCTAGTCTCTCCTTCGGGTATAATAGTCGTGGTTATATGTATGTATGTATGTATGTATGTATGTATGTATGTATGTATGTATGTTTGTATGTAGGTATGTATGTATTTTATTTGAGGGAAAAGAGTTGTAAATGATTGAGACTTATCTTAAGAATAGGAAACAATTTGTTAAAAATAATAACTCATATTCTAATCAAGAGTTTCTAGTATAGGGGTTCCTCAAGGATCTATACTTGGACCCGTGTTGTTTGTTGTGTTGCCGGGTATGAATATTGTTACTTTATTTGCAGATGACACTCATGTTGGTATAAAGGATTTAAATGAAATAGCAGTAAAAGAGAAGGAGCAGGAAATCTTAGATAACATAAGGATCTGGTTTGAGGTTAATGGAATAGTACTAAATGCAGACAAGACTGTTACTTTGAACTATAGAGTAAGGAAAGAAAAAAACTTTAAGAGTATTAAAGAAACTACCTTCCTAGGATACAATATTGATTACACGATAAGCCACAAAGATCATATAGATAAAATATGCCAAAAATTGGCTAGTGCAAACTTTGTTCTATTTAAATTGAAGCCTATTGTCAGCAAAACAACCCTTTTGTCTGTTTACTATGCTTATTGTCACTCAATATTAAGCTACGCCATAACTGTCTGGGGTAATGCAGCTACAGTCAATCGGGTACTTAATTGTCAAAAAAAGATCTCTCCAAATTATGAATAGTTTGCGAAAATATCAATCAGCCAGGGAGTATTTTAAATCAAATCAAATTATGACAGTAATATCCTTATACATCTATAAATCTCTAATAGAGGTACATTCACAAAAGGATGAATTACCCAGGAAAATGGACTATCACCGTTACAACACACGAAATAAAGAAAAATTATATATACCCAAAACTAGATTAAATAAGACACGTAAACAAGGGATCATTTTTAAAATAGAAATGTATAATAAATTACATCCAGATATTACCAAATTGCTATTAAAGGAATTTAAAATGAAATTAAAATTGTTTTTTGAAAGCCATCCGTTCTATAACGTCACTGAATTTATGACTAAAACTTGGAACCCAGTTCAATTATGTTTACCTTCTGATTTGTAATGTAATAATGTATTAAATAGTATAATTCTGTTTTTAATTTAATAATTAATATAAATTAAATTTGTAATGAATTAAGTAGGTATTCTATTATTATTACCTATTTATAATTAATTATGTTAATTATGTGTAAACTTCAAAAGTATATAATTATGTATCACTATGACATGCCAAATGTAACGTTCTATTTTATAATGGTCAATATATGATTTGTATTTGTAGGTAACCTACTATTTTAAGTTATATTTCGCACTTTAAAGGATCTTTAATAAGCAAATTATCGCAAATGCGCATATTTTAACGGTAACATGTGTATAAATATTGAAAGATCGCTGTTTGCAATTGTTAACGTTCTTCAGGTGTTCGTCACCCCACTACAAATAGCGGTCGACAAATTACTGACATGTGGCAGAGTTATATAGCAACTATATGCAAATTGCTCTATGGCGCAGCGGTTCTAAAGCATTTGGTCTGCGATATTACCAGTTAAGCAACTTTTCCAATGCCGCGTCACTGGATGGGTGACCAAATTAAAAACATCTCGAGCTCTCCGCCCTTCGGAAAGCGCGTAAAGCCGTAGGTCCCGGTTGTTGTAAGATGGCAGTCGTTAAAACCACCTCCCGGCATTGGGACAGCGTGGTAGGACGTGATTGGTAACCTTCTCGTCTAAGGTCAGGTCAAGAGCACCCTACGAGCAACCGACGAGCACGTACGTGGGACACTCAGAACGTTTTGGGAAACAAAAAACAAACTTCTATAAATACAATATTTTAAATTAAATCTTTACGAAGAACTCTCCACAAGCCTCTTGACAAAGTTTCATGCGTATGAACCAATTTTCGAAACATTTTTTCCAGTCCGCCGCAGACACCTCTTCCACAGCCTTCTCGAACGCTGCTAGTGCGTCTTCCGGCGATGAAAACTGTATCTCTTTCAGCTGATTTTTTATTTTAAGGAATAAAAAGAACGGTGCCAGATCAGGACTGACGGGTGATCCAAGACTCTGACCGGGGTGGTGTCCAGGAAGTCGCTAAGTGCGCGGGCGCGTTGTCACGGTGAAGCAGTACCCCCGCGGAGCCCGGTCTTCGGTCGCTTCTTGCTCTTTGCAGACAAAACTTCTGGCAGATATTTTATTTATTTATTTATTTAAAACTTTTGCAACATAAACATTACATGGCGGACTTAATGCCTGAGGCATTCTCTACCAGTCAACCATAGGGTAGTGCAGAGATGACATGGTAGGTGCATTTAGGTGAGGTAATAAAAGTGGATACGTACGTACTTACGTATACAATTGCGTACGTAGTTTTATAAATTTTAAACACATTACAAAAATACTTAATAAATTCTGTACTCAAATACACTATATAAGATTAAAAAATACATACCTATTTAATACTTTATATAATATAAATATATTATACATTAATACAATATAAACATAATTTATAAATATGACGTTACTGAGATGATTCCGCCATGGTTTTATCAGAAAAGAGCTAGCGGACTTTCCTTTTAAATGCTTCGCGACTGGTGGTCATCCTGATTTCAAGAGGTAGCGCGTTCCAAAGGAGAATTGACTGAATAAGAAAGGAGGAGTGTACAAATCCAGAAGAATGGGAAAGAGAGAGAAGAAGAATATTGTTTGAGGACCGGACATTCCTACTATGAGAAGAGCAGAGATACTGGAATTAGGGAGTTAGATAAGAAGGAGCATTAGGAGAGCATTTTGTGTTTATAAAAACTTCTGTTCGCAAAACTTTCTGTGTGGCCTGGTATGAAGAATGTTATGAGTGTAAGTGAAGCAAAGGATGTCTATCAGGATCGTAGCAAATGGAAATCTGTGGTCTCTGCCCACCCCTCTGGCAAGCAGGCGTGATGTATGTATGGTGGGATGTGGCCTAATCTCCCCATGTACAGTTGACAATGTGGGAAGGCTTGTGCCTCGCAGTGGGACGTTTAGGAGGCCTATTACATCTCGAATGTGATTTTTGCGTAAAATGCCCATTTTCGCATTTTGTAGTAATTTTGCAGTTGTATTTATCGTTTTTATCGAAATAGGATAATAAATTCATGCATAATATTACAATTAATCTCCACTCTGCGTGAATAAGCTGAATTCGGACGGCCGGCGCATCGCATTTTGTAGGAATTTTGCAGTTGTAGGTATTTATCGTTTTTATCGAAATAGGATAATAAATTATAAAGTAACAATTATTCTGGTATAAATTTTTCTCAATAATATTATCGTACTTATATAGGAGAAATTCACAGTTAACTTAAAGCGACTTTCAAAGTTTTTTAGTTTAAAATAAGATTTTTTTCTATATAAAATCAATGATATCTAAAAATTCCGAGGCCACTACGCACTATACGAGTATTTAAGAGATAACATTCTAATTTTTCTATTTCATTTGTTTAGAACAGTAGTTAAATCGATGAACTCAAAAAAGTGCCTTCGCGCATTTTATAAAAATCTTCCTCTGCAATTTTGGGTTTAATTAAAAATTAAGGAAAATTTACAAAAAGCGAGGCCGCTACACACTATGCCAATAGCTATTCTACACTACTCAATAAGTCAAAATTGTTAATGTATTGTAGTTTCTGAGATCAAGAACGCCAAAACTGGCCATTTCACGCAAAAATCACAGTCGAGATGTAATAGGCCTCGGCTAGGCTGATGATGATGATGTTTGCTATTTAACACTAAAATTTCCTTTGCACATCCATACACTAAATAAAACTAGTAGCAGTTTTACATTTCATACTATTTTGGAAATGCTCTATGCGCTATTAGGTAGAGAAAACTTGCTGTATGGTTTACCGAACAGTAAGTATTCATTCATAATTTCGTCACATTTGCAATCAAGGCATTGTCGGTAGCAAGCGCATTTCAAGTAATTAATTTGTACTCAAGTTTACGTAATAAAAATCGTTTTACTATAAATAAAAACTCTTTAATTATTAAGATCAACCAAGATAGTTTGGTAGCAAGATCAAGACGCGAACACTTGCGAAAGAGAATGTAGTGACATGAAGTAAAATAAAAGACATGCAAAAAATATTTACAAATTAGTTTATTATTATGTAAGTTATTATAATGATTTCTGTCAGATACGTTAATAGTTTGATTTGAATTTTCGTTCAATTCTATCATTAGTTATAAGTCACGAATAAATAGTAGGTAATCAACCAAGTTCATGTAACTATGCCAAATAATTAAATTTACATAAACGGTAAGTGATCAGCCCTAATAAAATCGATATCCTGGCACTAGGTAGGGCAGGTACGTCCTCTTCGTTTTTAAAACATAGACAGACATAGGCTCTCCCAAAATCCGAACTGGCGGTAGATTAGTTATGTAGGTAGATTAGGTAGGAAGGTAGTTAAAGTTAGTTGATAAGATTTAACTAAGTACTGTTATTTCTTAAAAAAATTTTATACATATATTTTTGACGTCAATAGGTACCTGTAAAGGTTTATATTGACTAAAGCATTTGACTTTGGTATGTTAGGTAGGTACTTATTAAAACGAAATAATGAAACAATGACATAGATAGGTACTTATTAAATAACAGTTAATAAAATTAAATATTTACTAAAAATAACTTTGAGAAATAAGTATTACACTTTCACCACAGACTACCATCGATCCTGATCGAATCAGACTACAATATAATTCAAATAGGCCATTCCTGTTAATTGTACAAGGATTGAAAATTCATTATTTTGCAATAATCTCAGGAAATATTTATTGAAAGAAAATCTACAAAAAACTTCTAGTTTATAATATATATCTGCAATTATTATTGTAATTAACAGAAGAAACGAAACAAAATAAAATAAAATAACATCCAAAAACAGCAACGAATCAAAGGGGGTCTCCATGTTTCGTATCACAATTTTTTAACGGCTCTACCACACATTCAGGGCTAAAAGCCTATTAATCATTAAGATACAACGTCCGCATAGCCAGTCCGCTAAAAATTATTGGTACACAAATGCGGTAGGCATCGTAACAGTGAAAGCATTCTGTTTTTTTGTAGTAGTAGGTATAAAACGAGTAGCCTACATGTGCGGCGGGCGGGCGGGCGGCGGGCGCGCCTGCGTCGCTATATTTAACTAGCGAGGGCAGCGGCGCGGGGCGGCAGCGGCAGCGCGCTCTGATCATTCACACACCAACTTTACTGCTACTAGGACATACGTTTTCTCCAGAGAAACTCTTTTTCTCTTCACTACACTTTATGTTCCTAGTATAATACTATCCCAAATTATAGTCGTATGTCATGATCAAGGACTGATCGACGTTGGCAACCTAATTTGCAACGTTTGACAAAAAACTGTAGTATAGTTAGGTATGATACGTTAAAGCTACGCTATTAAGTGAACTTTAACCGTGAGAATATTACAATGTGCTATCTGGAACGCGATACAATATAAGCTACGCGCTACGCTCGTTTAGAGCGCGATTTGTTTCATAAATATACAATGTTTATCTTCGACAGTGCTTTACAATCAGTAGGTAAAGACAAGCGAGCCTCGTTCTATGCGCAATTAGTGACGAAGTAATGAGTAGTGGGCGGGGATGATGTACTACTCCTGTTGAAACGTTGCTATGACCTACAGGGAGCTGGTTAATATTTGACGATGCCGTATACATACACAACACGCAATGAATGGACTGTTCCACACTACATATCTGTTTTGTGTCCGTTTAACTGAATATGGCCTACATTCGTGAAATGTTTCGAAATTGTTTTCAAGAACAATCAGCGAGTTGCAGTTTGTTCTTTTTTTATTTTATAACGGGGTAGGTACAGATATACTTTTCACCCGAAATTCTCAACCTCTAAAGATCTGTTTCTTAACTCTGTTAACACTGTTATGGCGACAGAGCATAGATAACCTCCAACAGATTTATATAAGATGGTAATTGTATGTATCTTATCTTAGAATCAAGTCCCAAGTCGGGACCACTAGATCTGAGACCGGTTGGCTAAGCACAACGCCATAGCGGCGGTTAAATTTATGAATGACGAACTTCATAATGCTATTATGACTCAATATAATATTGAGGTTGGGCTTTGCGTGACGCTGCTTTCGTGCAACAGTAGTTATAGACACGAACGTATAACATATAACTGGCATAGCGAGCTTTCTGTCAAGGTTGAATAATTCCTAATTGGTCTCAAGACGTATTGTCAGTTGGCATGTTGACGAATACGCTAAATTAATAAAACTGTTGCTCACTTCGACACCAACGTTGAGACGACAGGAAACGAGACGAGTTCATCATCAGCCTATAAATGTCCCACTGCTGGGCACAGGCCTTTCCACATGGACAACTTGCAGGACGTGTCTTCCGCACACGGAAGAGCTCCAGATGTTTTTAATTTGGTTAACCATCCAGTGACCCGTCATTGCGAAAGTTAGCTAGGGTTGCGCGAACATGCAGGAAACGAGTATTCCCGATATATTGTAAAGCGCCGCCTAACCGTGGCATGTAATGCGCCACTGTTTAGGTCGTGACCGTGCGCGTTGTTTGCTCGCATACATTATTTCCCGCCCAGCAAACATTGCATAAGCGGGGGTCTTTCCTTTTTCACGCAACTGCAATCTGGGTCAATAGGTGAGAACAACACTGTCTTATGTGACATGAAAACACAAAAGTTTTAACGCGTCCCGGACTAAATGCGAGACGAGCAACCATTTTATAGCTGTCAGTTTAATCGTGATTGTTTGATTATAACAATAACGCATTCCCTCACAATGAATCAGTGTAGTTAAGAATGCCACGGTCGTGTAAACGTATATATTTTCGTCGTGGTTTCGTGAGTTGGCATCAGCGGCGCAGGCTGATGCCTGGGGCCTTCCCATGGTCTGTTTATTGCGCCGAACGAACGAATGATGAACGGTTACACTTTTATCTCATTAGAATCACTTGCTAAAAAGAGACTAAAGTGAACTGGATCAGTTAGTAAGATCGCAGTTAAACACTATGAAAAGGCCTATCTCTTCAATTTCGGGTTCAATTCTCGGGTCAATTTAGAAAAAACTGTTTTTCAAAATGGTTTTTGGATCTGGGTATTTTTCTATATTAATGAATATTTAACCATCTTAACAAGATTCAAAAGAAGCATAACTTGGTCTAGATAATTTATGATAATTAAGTACTTGTTAATAATTACTTCATCAAGTTGTGGAATTCTGAAATTGGCTGATATGACACATACAACAAGTTGGTAATATTTGTGTTTGTAAAAACGCTGTAAAATTTCAAATAAAATATAAGTATCTATGAGGCAGACCACCTGCCCGCTGGTCAGACGTTATTGTCAGGATGGTAGGAGAACAGTGGATCCGACTAGCACAAGATCGCGAGGAGTGACTTACAAAAGAAGAGGCCTTAACCCAGCAGTAGGTATTACCGGCCGAGTTGAGAGAGAGACAGAGAAAGAGAGTTTTCCCGACTACCACAAGATCACGAGGAAATGACTTACAAAAGAAGAGGCCTTAACCCAGCAGTGGGTGACGGCTGAATAGAGAGAGAGTGATATTCTGTGAGGATACTGACCGCCGTCCGCGTAGGTCTCGGAGCCGTACCCGTCCTGCAGCCCGTTGGCCCAGGTGCCTTCGTACTTCGCGTTGCTGGTAGTGCTCTGGCGCACTCCGTACCGGCCCTTGTAGCCCTGCGTCCACTCGCCGCGGTACAGCCACCGGTCGCGCGTCTCCACGCCCAGACCGTGGCGTTTGCCATTCTGCCACTGGCCCTCGAACGAACTGCCGCTGGAACCAACATTAGATAAATTAATATTTACATTTTAACACAACTTTACACTTTTTTTGGCTATCCCAATTGGTAATTTTGTATTTATAACATTCTGTACTAAAACTTTGCATACTGTTCTATAAGGAAAATAAAACAGTTGCTCGTGGAAAATGTTACTAAACAAACTCTTTTGTTTTATTGATAGTCAATTATTATTAAATCCTCATTTCTTGTTATTTTGCTGTGCCCGACAGAGTTATTACACATTATACATTTTTTAGTAAGTATCTACTAATTTATTGAAAAGCTTTTGTATGGCAGACATGGGAAAGTATTAAAGAAATTTAAATTAATACATCCAAGGCTGCTAAGATATAGCATTCAACTTGGATGATAGAATCAAGTGCAAGTGTACACCATATAAAGGATTCATTTGGAGTAATAGCTGTCACTAAATAATAAACCGTGTCGCGTAACGGTGAAAGAATACCTACTACCACCAGGGGGTGGTAGAGGGCTCCTCCCTTGGGTGTCGTAAAAGGCGACTAACGGACTAAAGACTGCATACATCTAACAGCATAGAGCGGCGATGGGCTCACCACCTGTCACGCTGAGCACGTGTGCAGTCGCTAGTGTCGTAGTTGGTGCTTTTGTGTTTCGTCCGGCCAGTGAGAGTTCCGGAGGCCCCTTCCCCCTCCCCCCCCTCCCACCTCACAATTCCTATTCTTTCCTTAACCCTATTCCTTTCTTAAAGGTCGGCAACGCATCTGCGATTCCTCTGGTTTTGCGGGTGTCCATGGGCGGCGGTGATTGCTCTCCATCAGGTGACCCGCCTGCTCGTTTGCCTCCTTCTTATATAAAAAGGGTTATTTTTTGGTTAAGTTTGAAGACATATCCTGATATGTCAACAAACTTAACCAGAAGATAAAGTAATCTTTGATAAGTTAACAAAACATGTTTGTTACGTAAAGGTTGACTTCTGTGATACCTACTAAGATTGTTGTTGTTGTGTCAAGTTACTATAGAAACTGATCATTACCAGATGAAAAGATGAAGTGAATTAATTACTTATTTAATTAATTAATTTGTGTGAATAGCTTTATGTATATAAAGGTACTAGTGATCGATCAGAAATACAAGGCGTTGCCAAATACAAGCCGAGATATCATTAAATCCAGATCAGGTATGTAATCAATATTAGGCAAATATTCTGGTTCTAGGAGCGTCTAAAACTATGCTTTACTTGAAACACGCAACGAATAGATTTATGAACCGCTAACCTAATTATGGATTGTTTATGACACGACTGTGTATAAATATTAAAACTATGGCAGTAGTTATGCTTACTATGCTTACTTTTTCTTTCTATAGAATCTTACGATTTATATTACACCTGAAACCTGATGGGCTTGTTTAAACACTGTACATAACATACATTCCTACATATAATCACGACTATTATCCCCGAAAGGATAGTCAGAGACTAGGCAATGAAGACCGCGAAAACAGTCCCCTGCCCTGTCGTAGTCCACTTTTCACCACCTATCGACTGCACATATACTCAGCGTGACAGGTGGTGAGCCCATCGCCGCTCTATGCTGTTGGATGTAGCATGGTTTATAATGTTTAAAGGTTGGCTAAGTAAAAAATAGCATTCGAATTGCTTATAGATACAGAAAAGGGTTTAGTATTAAGTAAACGAGAAGGGTAGGGCATTTGCTCAGTGGTAGAACCACAGAACATAAGATCTTCTGTTCTGTGGGTCCTCCTGTCGTTTGTGCTAGTACATTAAACCACTTTCTTTTACTTACCCTATAGTGTTCCACTGCTAGGCAAAGGTTTTTAAAACCTGTGCTAACTTATATGAATTGAATATTTACAGAAAAGTAATTAATCTACTTTCTGATAGTATATTAGTAGTTTCTTCTATAAGAAATGTATTAATGTTCCAAATTAATATTAAAATTTAGATTATCTACCAGAAAGCAATAAAAACAGAAAAAGAAAGTTCTTTGGCAAAGTCTTTATGTTGTTTATAATTATAATCGAAGGAAGAAGGCGATTTTGATAGGTTTTAATTATTTCACAAAACTGAAAGCTAGCATTCGATTCAATGTCCTGTATAAAGATTTAGCCAGTGTCTAGTTTTTAGGCAGTTGATGTTTTGTTTAGTCTTTGTTCGGCTTTCGTGAAATAATAACTAGAAAAAACAAAGGAAAACCTAATCGTTCTTAATCTATAGACAGCTATAGGTCTAGTCTAGTTACCAATTAGACCTTTGTTACTGTTTTGACAAGGTAAGTGGCATACATGGCTTGGTGGACAGTCGGGTCATCTTTTTCAATGTTGAGTCTAAATAAATGGTCGGTCATCATAACAGTAGGCATGTTTTGTTCTCTAACGCGTTTTTCTTGCGTTCATAATTTTTACTACATATTGACGTAAGTATAGAAAACTGCAATGGAGTTTTGTTTATTAAGAGACCAAGAGTATACCATGACAGTTTTCATTAGAAAATTTAAAAATGCGCCTGCGGTTGATTTCTTCTTAAATTTCATGCAGACCAGGTAGGCTACTCTTGAAACAGAATTGCATTAATCAATTACCAATCACAAATCAAAAAATTGTCAAATGGCACTTTTGTAAGCGACAATAGCGCCACATTGGAATTGAATTGCGTGGAAATTGATTGAACAAATTACTATCGAGATGGCGTTCCGGAATTATCTTTACTTATCCCAATATCGATACATATTAATCGCATTGGAATTGTATTAAGATTGAGTTTGCGTTCGAGAGTAACCCCCCAGATCGTAAACCAATGAAGTGTTGATTCATTAATTCATTAATAAAGAATTAAGTCACAGAAAAGTAACCTGAAACTCAAAGAAGTTCAAAGTACTTGGCTTAAACGTCGGACATGCTGCACGTCCACTTTAGCAAATCATCATCTACCTATAAAAATCAGCTGGGCTCAGGCCACCCCACATAAACATATATAATAATCAGTTACACGAGGTAAAAGTTCCCGCATGAAGATAATATAGAATAGTTGTACGTAAAAGTTGATGCTAGTTAAATACGTAGAAGGTGCGAAGCGAACAGTATTTTAAAAATGTCTCAGCAAATGAATATGCAGTATTAAGAAACACATCACAGCTAATCGCAGACATCAAATGAGACTCGAACACGATTTCGTCGACTGTAACTCTCATCCAAAATTACGCTCTATATTCAGAAACGTTATTTAATTGTAGGCATATTCATGTCTTGGCGTACTATCAAGTCTATTGTTCGAACGTTTTTAATTTCGGTAGATAACGCTCGGAGTCGGTATACATGGGAGAATAGCTAAGTATCTAAATATAAAATAACACAAATATATGTATAGTCGAAGCGTAGAAATCCTTTCAGTTTTTATAGTCGCGTAAGATAATGGAATGGTCTGTTCTGCACATCAGATCGGTCGAACAACTCGCGAGTCTAACCTCTATTTATAACGCGACGGTTACACACCGAGCCACCGTAACTGAATATTACAAGTAAAACCAACAGACATTAGCTGCAAAGAGAATTGGCCTTGGCGACAAGGACGGGTCGCTAAACCTGTTAAAAGCAACGTTTTTCTCCTTAATAAATAGGAGTTATGTATACCTACAGATATCGGTGTTTAGCAAAGAACTTATACATGACAAAGACCTGTTATAAGTCTTATAACCTAAGTTACGAACTGAAATCTACTATTGTAACTTTATGTACGAGTATAATAAGGAGGATATCGCAAACCAGTGGTGTTGGTTTAATGTAAAAAAGTCAAGAACTTATCAGATTTAAAAAAAATAACGGTTTTCAGGTGAATCATTAAATTGTTTTAAATTGTAACTTATCACTTGCAGCTTGGAAGGTAAGTTAGACAACGCAAACCCGACGGTTTTCTGGTTAAACGAGGTTGTTAACACAATCAATAGGCATTTGACTGTCGATGTCGTCGTTGATTACAATTCGTTTTAGAGTCATGCAGGTATGTATATGTGGGAGATTAAGAAAAGAGAGTAATGATATTGATCAATTTATATTCATAAAAACCAGATTAATTGGCAGACAGTAATAATATACACACATTTATTGTTAATTATAATAACAGTAATATCAATTTATTAAAATAATTAGCCATTTCTAACATTAATAGTAATCTACATTGAAATGCCAATCTCCCACATATATATAATTATGTAAAATGCAGTCTTACGCATATACCGAGCCCTAGGGCGACCTTGGGTTATGTAGGATTCTCCTCCTCTTCCCTCTCCCGGAGAGGATCTTGACAGGGAATTAGGAGGCCTACCCACTAAAAACCTAGTACCATTATCCTTATATGCCACCAAGTTTATATTACTGAGCATGCAAACAGCAGCCTGATGAGAAGTCATCGCAGCCCAAGGATGCGCGCGACACCAAGTGCATCACGCGCGCTGCCGACACTAAAGGTAGGACCGCACTAGGCGGAACTGCACCGCAGCGGAACTGAGCGACACTACGACGCGTCAAAATATTCTTTATATATTAGACAACGCGCACTAAGCGCCAACAGAACTACACTGCAGCAGAACTCCACGTCTCATATAATTTTATATAAAGAATATTTTGACGCGGCGTGTTCCGCTGCGGTGCAGTTCCGCCTAGTGCGTTCCTACCTTTAAGCCTCAATTATTATGCTTCTGTTCTCTGTAAATTCACTAGAGAGACTTTCATGCAGTTCTCTTCATAACGGAATGAACGCATCAATTTAAAACAACGCTATTTAGTGGCAGACATTCCTTTATCAGGCAATGTAACAGCCTAAAACAAAACAGACGACTAATGCTGAGTACACACGCTCTGCAACATGACGTTTTTAAAAGCTGATGACGGCTATTCGTTAAATGTTGAGAAATAAACGTGGCGTGCTCAAGATGTTTGTTTCTTTTGTTTATAAAATACTAGCTGACCCGACAGACGTTGTCCTGTCTTATTTTTTTTTTAAGTGGTGATGATGAACCTTCTCCTGACAATAAGAAACACAACTAAAAAAGAATTAGCGAAATCGGTCCAGCCATCTAAGCATGATGGCGTGACCAAGGGAAACAGGGATTCATTTTTATATAATAGATATGACGTGCATGCAAATATGCATAGGACCTTAGGCAAAGACAGGCACACGAAGTCAGCATAGTAATTAATGTTAGTAGTATTTAACTTTGATATTCTTGAAATTAAAATATAATCTTACAATATTTCATTAGAGATACTTTATTTGCTTGAACAAGTATTACAAAGATATTAAATAGTTAATGTTAGAAATGAGAAATGTAACACATTTTTACGGACTAACTCGCGTTTTATTTACTATATTACATAGTTTTTTTTATATTATCCTGACATTTCGAACCCTTTACAGGGTCCGTGGTCACAGGGAGAGTCTCCCGTAAAAAAGTGTTTACTTCATTTCAATGTGTAGTGCTCGCTTAAACCTCAGAAAGCAATAATGAGAAGAACTCCTTCAAAAAAGATAAACATCTTTTAAAAACATATTTAAAGAAAACAACTACAACACGTTGTGGTACAGACTAGACGACACCAAGTCAACCTGATGTCTTTCATCAACACATTTTGAACTTTGATTAGAGAAATTTGACAGTTTTGGGTATTTTGACCTGCTGGCGTGTATACAACAACGAAACATTAAGGTACTTTTCTAATGTTATTTTATGTACTGCCGACTGTACATCTGTTACAGTCAAATAATATTTTATATAGTCTTAAAAGTTTGCTCAAAATTATATAATAACTACAACTTATATGTAGATTTCAAAAGAATGATAACTACGCAATATAATAAACAAACGCGAATTGACTGGAACGTAGTTGCTACGGCAAGCTATTACTACTTTCTACGCAGTTAGCGGAGTGTCCATGTCTACAGCTTCCTCATTCGACATAGAGAAATTCTAAGCATGCCATATTTTTGTGCATATTATGTGCAATCAAACGTTTCAGTCCTAATTTTTGTGCTACCACAACTTCGTTACTATGAGTTGTTTTATGTGTGTAAGCTGGAGACACGTGTCACCAGCTCGCACACGCCCGTTAAGACAAACCAGTGAGGTTAGGGTTTTGGACTATAGCTAGAAATTTTGTGCATAATTTGTGCACTAGGAACAAAAAAAACTAACCATCACACTCAAATACTGTTGAAACTACGATCATAAAACTGTGTGCGAGCTGGAGACACGGGTCTCCAGCTCGCACAGCTGTATCTTCGTAATTGTTCAAGCTACGGTTATGAATTATACCTCAAAATTTTGTGCAGAATTTGTGCATAAGGCACAAAAATTTTTGAAACTTTAACTCAAAAGGTTTTTGAGCTACGAACCGATAAGTATGTGTAAGCTGGTGACACGTAACACGGGCTAACACATGGTGAATTATTGTAACTGTATAAGATAGTGCTTCGTTTTAAAGATCAAATAATACGTTATAATTTGTGCACACACGAGGCAAAATTTCAAATCTCTGGGCCTCTTACTTTATAAATTATAAGCCAAAAACTGTTTTCCCGCCAAAAAATTCAAAATAATGGCTCGGAAGCGGCTAAGCGCGCCGTTGCCGTTCCGTGCGCTACACTATTGCCACTTTTAGACTAGGAGCCGTCTGCTAAAGCGATGCGCGACGCGATTAATTTAGTTTTACTATAGGCAGGGGTTTTGGGGGTTAAAGTTTCTCGCGTCCGTAGGTTTACCCTTGAGACCCTACACGTGACCCCTGGGTGGTGCTAAATGAGTGACACTGACTGAGTGGTAGAGCCACGCTGCGTTGCAGCACGCATTGGGCCGGCTCGCCCGGCGTAATACCACCCTCTCACGAATATCCGGCGTGAAATAATGGCACTTGGTGCTGTTGTGTTTCGTCCGGCCAGTGAGAGTTCCGGAGGCCCCTTCCCCTCCCACCCCTCCTCACAATTCCTTTTCCTTCCCCTAACCCTATTCCTTCCTTATAGGTCGGCAACGCATCTGCGACTCCTCTGGTTTTGCGGGTGTCCATGGGCGGCGGTGATTGCTTTCCATCAGGTGACCCGCCTGCTCGTTTGCCTCCTTCTCATATAAAAAAAAAAAAAGGCAGGTACCTAATAACCTACCCTACTTTTTATTTTAGATATCTCACACACGAATGTCTTAGTTATTTTTTGTTGTTGAGACAATTAAATAATTAGATTTGGCATAATGATAAACATTATGGAGGAGTGCAGAACGACAAAATGGTTAAATACTTGAGCCTTATTCGATAAAGAACGGATGCTTTCCAGCAAACTAATCGCTATCGACCGTCACAGAATAAATTTTAACCATTGAAAGTAATTTATTTTAATATTTGATTGTATTACTTCACATGGTTAAATGTAAATAAATAAATAAAAATAAATGTACTCTATGGTGATCGATGACTTTGCGATTAGTCTGCTGGGGCATCCCAATGTAATGCTAGGGCCACATTATCGCGCTAGCGCGAAGATTTGCGTTTTCGCGACACGTCTGGCCAAACACTTCGCGTTTGCGCGTTGTATCATGGCATTGACGCGCCGCGCTGTTGGTAAATTGCCGCACATCAAGGATTTTGTTCGATAATGTTCGTGCCGCCACATTTCCTTCGCACACTTTAGTTGACTGCTAGACAACTAGAGGTGTGAACGTGTTGCAAATACGACTATCGATAATTATGGATTGGAGTAACGATAAAGTATTAAAAGTAATACAATATTACGAATTAATAATTAATAAAAATAATAAAGATGCAATAAATAGTAATTATTTGCCGACATGTAATAAAGCGCAATCACCTCTTCCATTTTTTCCGATAAAATTAGGAGTAGGCGATACAAATCGTATAAGGTTACTGAAACGTATTTATTGCATCAATATCGTCAAATCCGATATCGATGCGTTCTGAAACTATACCTATTTTGGAAAACACTATATCGCGTCAGGAATGCGGTGTGCGTTGAGATCACTATATTGTACGTGATCGAATTCAAGAATATTGTACCGTATTCCTGATATTTATTGAGTTATCATTAATCTGTAGTTTTTAACAAACAAATGTGCTTGTAAAAGTTTAATAAAATAAAATTATTATAAACGTTCGATGCGTTCTGAAACTATATAGTGGAAAAAAAACACGATATTGCATGAATTTTTAATAGTCCGTAGATATGGTCGATACTGTTATCACCGATATTAAATTTATGTAGCTATAGTTTAACACTTTGCAAGCGGGCATTTTATTACGCGCATCTTCCTGTGCGCCGGCCTTTTTCGTCATTATTGTAAATTCTATAGAAAAAGAACTATAATAAAAATTAATTTAATTGTGTTCTATCTAATCGTTCTGCTGCTTACCTATACTAACCTCCAGTTATGGCTTCTTTATGTAGATGTTGCCCATCCGCAGTAGATCACCTAGATTCAATAGTAGGCGTACCTTTGTTATCTTATGAGTAAGTACCTAAAGTTATTTTCAAATGCTAGTAAGTAGGTAGATGTTAAATTTTATATGTACCTATTTCAAACCCAATCCACAGATAACGAAAAAAAAGATACTTTTATTATTTTTAATAAAGCTATTTCAAATTTTTATTTTACCAGTAGTAAGTAATTCTTACTTTTTCTATTTACAAGTTAAAAAAAGTTACCAATTCTTCTATGTGTTGATGGCTGACCGACCCCTTGTCAGAATGGTTAATGGTTTTGTTATCGTAGCGTAGTAACTGTTTTTTAGTTAACGTGCCATAACTAAAAATTCTTCATCTCCTATGGGAGTAGTTGTCAAGACGAATCAAACGAGCGCAAACTCGATGGGGTTGTGTGGTATTATTATAAAGTTCCTGTGTCCTTTTCCGGCTCCATCATCAGACCCTGAACACTATTTCTCGATAAAGTACTCGTCAAGGCGATTCAAACGACCCCGAACTCGTTGGGGTAGCATGGTTTTATTATAGAGTTCCTGTGGGCTTTTTCCGGCTTCATCACCAAACCCTAAACACTATTTCCTAACAGAGTACTCGTCAAGACGATTCAAACGAGCCCAAACTCGATGGGGTTGCATGGTTTCAATACCGAGTTCCTGTGGCCTTCTTCTGGCTCCATCATCAGACCCTAGACCCTTTTTTCTTACAGAGTATTCGTCAAGATGAATTAAACGAGCCCAAACTTGATGGGGTTGCATGGTTTCAATACTGAGTTCCTGTGGCCTTCCTTCGGGTTCATCATCAGACCATGGACCTCGTCTAGTCGTCTCCCGTCAGAGTGCTCATCAAAACTAATCAAATGAGCCTGAATGGGGTTTCATGGTTTTCTTACAGAGATCCTGTGGCCTTCTTCCGGCTGAATCATCAGATCAGCTCAATGACACCATAATATTGCATTGTCATCCTGTTCTGACCTATGTTCAAAGTTGCAAGTCTAGCTCATCGGGAAGCTAGTATAAAATAGTTTGCATTTGTCGACAAATAAATAAACAAATAAACGAGAAAGCTACCTAATAAAAACGTGGTAATAAAAACATACAGGCAGACTAATTTTATCACTACTTATCATATTAATGAGGTTATTGTAAATACTTAAAACTAAGCATAGCGATATTTTATGAACATTCAAAAATAAAATAGACTGCTTTTATTTTAAATTAACCAATTTCCTATATCAGCAGTCTCCTAGTCTAAAATTCTCGGTATAGAAACGAAACGATCTCAAGTTCAAACTCGATTGCAATAGTGTAGCGCACGGAACGGCAACGGCGCGGTCGGCGCGCGTTTAGCCGCTTCCGAGCCATTATTTTGAATTTTTTGGCGGGAAAACAGTTTTTGGCTTATAATTTATAAAGTAAGAGGCCCAGAGATTTGAAATTTTGCCTCGTGTGTGCACAAATTATAACGTATTATTTGATCTTTAAAACGAAGCACTATCTTATACAGTTACAATAATTCACCATGTGTTAGCCCGTGTTACGTGTCACCAGCTTACACATACTTATCGGTTCGTAGCTAAAAAACCTTTTGAGTTAAAGTTTTGAAAATTTTTGTGCCTTATGCATAAATTCTGCACAAAATTTTGAGGTATAATTCATAACCGTAGCTTGAACAATTACGAAGATACAGCTGTGCGAGCTGGAGACCCGTGTCTCCAGCTCGCACACAGTTTTATGATCGTAGTTTCAACAGTATTTGAGTGTGATGGTTAGTTTTTTTTGTTCCTAGTGCACAAATTATGCACAAAATTTCTAGCTATAGTCCAAAACCCTAACCTCATTGGTTTGTCTTAACGGGCGTGTGCGAGCTGGTGACACGTGTCTCCAGCTTACACACATAAAACAACTCATAGTAACGAAGTTGTGGTGGCACAAAAATTAGGACTGAAACGTTTGATTGCACATAATATGCACAAAAATATGGCATGCTTAGAATTTCTCTATATCGAATGAGGAAGCTGTAGACATGGACACGTTAGCGGACCCCTTGCTACGGAACGTAGCAACGCCCGACGACTACGACCACCTATTTTTCCGTAGTAGCAAGAAACAAAATAATATTGTGTGGAAAATAGTGTGGTTTTAAATTCATTCCTGTTTGTATTATGTACTAAATGAGCAACAGCTGGACTCCCTTATTGATTTATTTTGTGGATGAGGACTTCAGATTTATTATTTTTGCACCAGACATTTTACAGATAAATTTCTCCGAATGTCGGTCAGCAAGCAGGCCTGGGGTGAGTCAACGACACTGCCCCTCCAGTTACGCTGATTGCGCATAATAAAAACGCCCACGCTTGCTTATTTTAGGAATAAGTCAATGTTACGATATTATACCAGGCATTTTGAATTATTTTATAGTCATGCTTTCGGATTGCTTCTTTCTCGGCATTGAAGCGTTTCACAATGCAATGTTTGTGACTAATACAAAACGGCTTCAACTAATTTATATCGTTAATAAGATATTATGAAGTCGCCACCAATAATATAATGTTTAAATGTTTAATAAAAGATACGAATTAAGTAATTTTTTTAAAAATTTTTAAACACTGAAAAAAGACGGCAACCTTAGGCGGGAATCGAACCACGCACCTTCCGCATTCCGGGCGGCTGACTTAACCACTTGGCTACCGTAGTCTGGCTTTCACGCGTCGAAATTTGTCAGTGCTTAATGCTTATGTATTTAGTCAACATTGCTTCATCAAATAAGAATTCATAAAATTAAGACAGCCGCCCGGAATGCGGAAGGTGCGTGGTTCGATTCCCGCCTGAGGTTGTTGTCTTTTTTCAGTGTTTAAAAATTTTACTTAAGTATATTTAAGCGTTAATAAAACGCTAAAATATATAAAAACATTAAGATACTATTAGATTAAGATACTACTTTAATTATTAAAAATTTATTTTATTTTATTTTATTTGAAACAAGAACTTAATCAGGATAGTTTTCTTTCTATCTTTTTTTTTCTCATGTAAAAATGGGAGTTCCACAATGGTCAATTTATGGTCCTTTCTTCTTTTTGATATATATCAATGACTTGCCATTCTTTGTAGAAAACTTCTGTGATATTGTGTTGTTTGCCGATGATACTTCACTGATTTTTAATGTGACTAGGTTTAAGAATATTATGACGATGTAAACAATGCTCTCTCAGAGGTACTCAGTTGGTTTACTGCTAATAATTTACAGCTAAACGCTAAAAAAACAAAATGTATTAAATTTACACTACCAAATGTCAAGACCGAACAAACCGATGTAAGAATAAATGGTGATAAATTAGATTTGGTAGATTCGACAGTTTTCTTAGGGATAACCCTTGACTCAAAACTCCAATGGAATCCGCATACTTCGAATTTGACCGGCAGACTCAGTTCTGCAGCATACGCGATTAGAAAAATTAGACAATTAACAGATGTTGAAATTGCTAGGACTGTTCACTTTAGTTATTTTCACAGTGTCATGTCGTATGGCTTCCTTTTGTGGGGAACAGCGGCTGTTAAAACTATATTTATTTTTCAGAAACGAGCATTACGAACCATTTATAGACTGGAATCACGAACTTCTTTGAGAAATATTTTAAGTAAGTATGTGTATCACTGGTGTATTACTGTTGCATCGCAATATATTTACAATTGTATAGTTTTTGTGCGTAGCAATATTGACTCTTTTTCTAAATACGGTGATGTACACAGTTTCGATACTAGGAGTAAGTCTGAACTAGTAATGCCACTGTTTAGGTTACAAAAGGTTCTTGGCTCTTTCTTGGAGCAAGGTATACACTATTATAACAAAGTACCAAGTACTGTACTAGATTTACCTTTATATAAGTTTAAGGGGATTCTGCACGAAATTGTGAAAATTTACGTATTTTTAAGTTACTTATTGTAGCCGAAATTGATTAGATGATATTGAATTGAATTGAATTGTATAAGTTGTATGAACACGAACCTAAATTTCTAGGTAGCAACATGTGCTGCAAAACATGTTCAACATTAGCTCCGGACTTATGGATGCGCGCGAGTTGAGAGTTTGACGCAAATCAAAGGTGAATGTGGTGTTGCTCGCGTCAAGTTATACATATTGGGCATCAACTGGCATTCTAAACGTAATACAAAGCGGATCTTTCTTCTGGTCGTAGGTGGAGCGCGTAGCTCTCGTCAGAACTCTCCTAGATGTACAGTGGAAGTTCTCGGTCGAACACTTAACGGCGATATTCGCTTGCGCTCCGTTCCGACCGCGCCTACGTACAGTAGCGTGCGCGTAGATAGTGTGCAAGCAAATATCGTCGAAAAGTGGTCGACCGGAATCTACCTCGACTGTACGTATCTATAGCTGGGGACACGTGCGGTGCGCGTGCGCAGCGCGGGCGTGCGTAATCTGCACGTTGGCGCGCCCAGCTGAACCGCACGTTCTGTCTACCTTCCATTTGTTTTATTCGAAAACTTTGGATGCTACTCTTTTAACCGTTATCACTTCCTTTTTTATGTAATAGCTTGGTTCTTGCTAGGTTATACAGAACTTTAAAAACTAGTAGAAGATATCTAAATCTTTGAACGGCAACACACCCGGAGCCGGTTACTAACAATTGATTTTTCGTTGTGCCTGGTTTTATTACAGTTGACTACATGATTGAAGCAGTTGACAGGATAATTTGACAAAAGCAAGTAAACTGGCTAGCTATATGCAGAGTTAGCTAGCTAATATAATATCCTGAGCAATGCCCATTTTGGACCTGATCTTTTTGAGAATGTATAAAAACAAATCCTTTTTAAAGAAATAAGTAGATTGAAATATAATATATCTAACCATTAATGTATTTTTTTATATTTTAGCGTTTTATTAACGCTTAAATATACTTATATTTATATATTATATAAATATATAACCATGCTATCAAAGTTGATAATTAAAGCTAGGGAAATATACTATAATTAGTTAATTTTTCCTACGATTAGAACATAATTAAGGTTTTTGAGCGCACCCGTCCATTCGAAATGTTCCGATTCGCCTTTTTACTATTATCGCCAAAGTGTTAAAATAATGTGATTTTTATAAAACTATATTCTAATTCATTTTTTAACGATTCGTTATAAAATGAATTAAAATATTCGTTATAAAATGAGTTACAATATGAGCGACTAATATCTAACGATATGGTAAACGTATTATCGACTTATCAAATGTCTCTGTGATTGTTGTCTGTGGTTTGGTCCGTTGTTAAAAAGAAAAAATTGTTTAGAAATTTTGCGGGTTTGTATTACCTGTGTTTTTTACTTTGGACTCCGATATCTTCTTTCAATAACGATACTTGGCTTTTGATTTTTGGACTTCGATATCTTCTTTCACCGACTATCCTTGGCTCATGATTTCTGGATTTGGATTTGAAGATGCGGAGGTCAAAAAAAGTGGGCACATGTGTAAACTGTAGAATTCGTGTGAATACACTACGGCGTTTCGTAGTTTTCAACCTTAATACCAGAGTACTTTCTTTACTCAGCGAGTGGCTCTCACCTTTAATCGTAAGTACAGTAACACTTGCCAAATCATTCAACTATCTACAGTGGCATTATACAATTTACATATCTATACTAATATTATAAAGAGGAGAGATTTGATTGTTTATTTGTTTGCATTGAATAGGCTCCGAAACTACTAGACCGATTTGAAAAATTCTTTCACCGTTGGGAAGCTACACTTTCTCCGGGTGAGATAGGCTATTTAATATTTTCAAAAACTTGTCACGGGGTACGGGGTCCACGCGGACGATGTCGCGAGCGGTCCGCTAGTCTACTACAATCTTCCCTTATGATGTTGTCTATGTGGGAAGGCCTGTGCCTGTTTAACAGGGTGTAATCGTTAAGTATGCACAGGCGATTATTCCGAAACTATGAGAGATATCAAAAAACTTGAAACTGATAACGAAAGTACGTTATATGAGTAAAATGGCATCAATAACTTTTAAAAATCAAACTAGAAGTATCCAAAATTTTGACATTAAACACTTCTATACATTTAGTATGAGATTAGTAGAAAGGTTTTTGTTTCCTTGTTTTGAGTGGTCTAGTATTCATTTTATCTTAGTCATATTTTATGATTACGTATGTTAAGATAATTATGATTTTCAAATAGATACACGTGTAGATTAGTAAGGTATCTTACCACTTCAAACTAATAATAAACCTTGTTTCAATATCGCATTAATTTGAACTGGCTGAAAAGCAACGCACTACAAAAACGCCAAAAAAAGTAACTTTTTGTTATTCGTTCTAAATTCTAAATTCCGACACACGATCAAGATTTTGAATTTAGAACGTCATAAAATATGATTAAGGTAAAACGAATACCACTTAAAACAAGGAATCTAAAACCTTTCTACTAATCTTATACCTACTAAATGTATGAGAGTGTTTGATGTCAAAATTTTGGATACTTCTCGTTAATTTTTAAAAGTCATTGATGCCATTTTACTCATTAGATAACGTACTTTCGTTATCAGTTTTAAGTTATTGATATCTCTTATAGTTTCGGAATAATCGCCTGTGCACACTTAACGATTACACCCTGTATACAAGCAGTTGTTTATTGTAGTAAATCATCATCATTATAGCTTTTAAATGTGTCTGCAAGCGCCTCAAGTTGAGACTATGATTGATTTGGAAGTACTGATAAAAGATTTACATAATACTCTTATCTCTGTTACATATTTTGTAAAGACTTTTATAAAGAAACTATCATTCAAAACAGACTTAACACACGCGTTCATGAAAATATACGTCGTAGCTTAACCATAATTATAAAAACTAGATTAGAATTAATACAAAATTTACAAGAAACTCCACGTTGAATATCCGACTTGTATGAGCAGCTTACCCCTGAGAGGCTTGTCGCACTTGAAATTGCGCTCACAAAACCACTCACTATTACACGAGATTTTAAAATAACTTTTATAAAAATATCTCATTTTAAAGAAATTTACTCCATTTCACATTCTAAAGCACAAAAACGTTACTAACTATTAAATTAAAAAACTGAGACGAAAATAATGTCTCTGTCCCGCGTAAAACTGCGTTTTCGATGCTTCCAGTTGACTACTGTTTTCTACATGCGATGTCACGCCATATTTTTGTTTTGGATCACCCTGAGCGTTAGTCGGGCTCCAACTTGTTAACTCGTTTCTGAGGTAAGTTTTTCGTGAAATGTGTTTTGGTCATCGTGTGCGGTCAGTTCGGTGGCACGTTTAAGATAATGAACAGAGTGGTGTATTGTGTCCTCAAGTTAGTATGTTGTAGACAATTGCCTCGATATTACGACCTGTAAATATCTACTAAATTAATTAGGTAGTTGGGTAATTATAATGAAAAAAAAAAATCAATTTTGACGTCATTACGGTGGCGTCATTGCGGTGGTGTAGTGGCCTACCGGAATGACGAATGAGCCACCGTAATGATAAATACCTGTTTATTCAATCCTATCCTACTTCCTACTAATATTATAAACGCAAAAGTTTGTAAGTATGGATGGATGTTTGTTACTCTATCACGTAAAAACTACTGAATGGTTTTCAATGAAATTCGACATACAGAAAGTGTATAACCTGAATTAACATATAGGATACTTTTTATCCCGATATTCCCACTGGAACGGGAATCACGCGGGTGAAACCGCGAGCGGCCGCTAGTACTATAAATACATAAACTTTCAATATTTAATATTAATTTTTATCCTAAAATACAATATTATGTATTTGAGACGTAGTTTGCTGGATAACGGTGTATGTAGTGTCACCAATGTTTCTGGTACCAAAATAGTTGATTATTAAAAAAATAAATTATTTAAGTACATTGCCGCATTTTTCCTTCAGTCAGGATACGTTGATGTCAGTAGACTCACAGAACTAATAATAATGCTTTTTTGTTTTTTTAATACTTAATAAAATTTGCTTATTTAATTTAAAAAATTGCTTAATGAGTAATTTTAATGGATTTTATCATCACTTCGGTGGCGCAAATTTAAAAATCCAAATTTTTTTCGAAAATGCTGTTCTAAAGGGTGCCCCACAAATTATTAGATTCACAGCATCTTAATCTATAATCTACGAAGAATCTAAATATAATCTAAGAAAATTCTACAAAGACCTACAAATAGCCGTACAGGATTCATATAAAAACCTTATTGTGATGAGAGATTTGAATGGTCAAGTAGGAATCTGCAGCGAAGGAGAAGAATATACATTTAGGAAATATGGACATGGTCAAAGAAGTAGAAACGGGAAAACATTAGTCTCCTTTGCACTAGAAAACAAAGTAAGTATATTAAATAGTTTTCTTAAGAAGAAGAATTCGAGAAAATGGACATGGACATCGCCCAATGGAAAGCACGAGAATGAAATCGATTTTATCCTCACCAACAACCGGAAAGCATTTAACGAAGTGTGTACTGTAAACCAGCTTAACAACTTCAATTGAATTGACGATATTGCCCTATTTTCTGAAGACCCAGACATCCTGGAAGACATGCTACAACAACTATCAGATGAAATCGCCAAGGTAGGCCTAACAATAAACACAACAAAAACGAAGGTAATGATAAACTCGACTAAAAAGACATTAAGATAAACGGTGGACAAATAGGATATGTGGATGAATACATATATTTGGGACAATATTATCTACAGAAGACACAATGCAAGAGGAAATAGATAGGAGGATAGCAAACAGCTGGAAACGGCTTTGGTCCCTAAGTGAGGTCATGAAGGACAAAGATATGCCTATCAAAGAAAAGAGAAAAGTTTTTAATACGTGCATTCTCCCGTGTCAAACATGGTCACTAACCATGAACGTAATAATTACGTCCATGTATGTCACTAACTGAGCAACAACACAAAAAAATGCAAGTATGTCAAAATGGGATCGAAAGAAGCGTAATTGGAGTTTAAAGAAGGGACAAGGTGAGATTAGAAAATATAAGGAATAAAACGAAATCAAAAATATACATACCGTCTACAAACGCCTGAAATGGAGATGGACAGGACACATGCTAAGAGAAGAAAAAGAGAAATGGACGAGACTAGTAACAGAATGGTACCCGAGAGGCAGTAAAAGGAGCAAAGGTAGAAAACCTAAGCGATGGGAAGACGACTTAAAAAAGATAGCTGGTTCAGAATGGACACGCACGCGTAAAAGAAAAACCGGTTGCCGATATAATTAGTTAATTTTTAGTATAAGTTAAAAGTTTATTGTTAATTTACAGCAATAAAGGCTAATTTTATTTAATTTTTATTTAATCAATAACCTCGCGCTATTGGTTTGGGTGAAATGTGAAAAAAATAATTCGCCACTGCAATGACGGAAAAAAGTCCGCTCTGAAAATTTACCCAATAAAGTTTTTGCGATCGCGCGGCACCCCCTTAAATACTGTTACATATTTTGTAACCAAATGTATAATAATAAATAATTAATTCACAAAGTAATAACATTTTATTTTTGTGTTTTGTTTTAGATAATTGTGAAGCGTGCTACGACATTGCTATGGCGTGAATTATACAGACAGAAACGGCGTAAGGTGAAGGCACGGCACAGGCGCAGCACAACAAAGCGAGATGTGCCTGTGCGCCGCGTCGCTTGAGTGTAACTCACAACACGATGCCTTCGTACATTTAGCATGAAAACGTTTTGAAGCGGCATCATGCTCGCGCTGCGCCGTCACCTTACGCCGTTTCTAAATACTACACAATAAATATCGGAATATAAAATAAAAATAAAATTCTTTAAAATTAATAAGGTTTTTTCTCACATAACGCGTTGCAATGACATTTAAATAACGCGTGCCTCCGTTGCGAATTGTAACAATGGGTGAATTAAATGTGAAAAATCGAATATGAAACATAAAGGTTGAGGGATTTTTTGTGATTTATTTGATGAGTCATCATCATCATTCACATAAACGTCTCGCAGCCGACCGTGCCTTCACATAGTACCAACATTAGATGAGTAAAAATATTAACGTAATTGAAAGTCACAAATAAAACCATTCCAAGTAATAGATTGTATTACTGCAGATTGGTATCGAAGTTAGCTACTAATTTACGAATGACCTTTGAGGTTAATGTTGTTTGCCTAATCGATACAAGACTAACTACGTACAATAATACGAGTAGTTTCATGTAACATAGTTTTAAGAAGCTTAGAATGGCTTCCTTAGAACTGTCGTAGCAATCCTAATTATAGTACTTTAGGTAATTTTACTGAGGTATGTATGAATATATTTTGATTGCATTTTATTCTATGTCATCCTACTGCCGGGCAAAGGTCTAACTCCAAATCTTTTCGTGTATCATTCTCGGACGGATATGTACCAAATGTTCTAAACCAAATACTTAGAAGCTTACTAAATAACAAAAACATTTGTAAAGAAGAAACTGACCTTGGAGCCTGAAGCACAAGTTCCGATCATAAAAGTCGATAATTTATCGCAACGATTGGTCAAATCTAGATAGCAGACCAAAATTAACCTATCGAATTCCTATATCGTGCTTCATGCGCCGGAATTCGCATAAAACGGTTAATCCTAGTTGCAATAGAAAAATAGTATCTAGCCATTATTGTACATAAGATAGTTACTTAAGTTAAGAAAATGCAGGTCAATTGAAATTGTAAATTAGCGCGATAACCACAATCGATTTTAAATGCAATTTTATATTTTATCTATATTATCGTACTTGGACTAAGTTCTTCTTAGAGTGCCTCTCCATTACTGAAAGTCAGCAGTCAGTTTTCAAAATGTTTCCTTATCCAGAGCTATTGTATATAATTGTTCCACGGTTTTGATACCGGCCAAGTAACAAAAGCTTCTATAACCAAGGCATTTTATTTCAAACAGTGATATAGTAGGCCTATAATGGTAATCATTGTGACTGCTTGTACCATAAAGTTTTTTATGTAGCGTTTTGCTTCTATAAAATTAAAGAGCATGTACGTTCTATAATTTTGCTCTAAGAACGCTTTCAGGACTATACAAAAGAATCACTAAAGTGTTGCACTGTAATAGATATGGTAAAAGCGATTATGGTACCATTTAGTACTATAGACGCCCTTATTGACAGTTTTGTGCATCTATTTTGCAATAATAATGCGTGAAAATAACTTTTACAGTACTAGTATTGTAGAAGTGCCGAAAACACTATTACAGGATCAATTTGCACTATAAAAGTACCTTGCACAACTATTACGTTACGTTATATCTTCTTACAAGCTCCATCAACATCGATAAGTAAAAATCATGATAACTTTTCTACAGTACTTAACAGTACCATAGCGACTCCTGATATAGCTGATAAATAACTTCAATTCTAAATAACTCTATAGGTGAGTTTGTTTGTTCTGCTACGATACTAAATCGTGACAAAAAAGTACTAAAACAGAAGCCATAAATAATTAATCAAATATGGCTGCTGTTTTCTGCCATGATAGCACATTAGCTGCACGGCTGGTGCCAAAGTGTACTATAGCAGCCATAGTCGGGAAAAGTACTTATTTTATTAATTTAAATTTAATTAAGACGAGATTATTTTTATTATTTTTATTATTACGGGGCGCATTGTCAAATTTGAAATCGGCATTAATGATTTTATCAATACAATTAATTTCGCAAGTGTTTTTTCTTTTTATTACATCGGCGAATGAAATATTAGATATTTGTTTATGTTATTTGTAGATTTTTGTTGGAGAACACACGACACGACTACAACACGAATAAAATGATTGAATAAGTGTGATAAAAAAGATCACTGGAATTTTTTACGGTTCAAAAAAGTAATTTAAACATGTTTTGGTTACTTTTATAGTCCAAATTTGTGACACAAATGCTGCAGATAGCACTATTTCAATACCAAAAAGCGTTTCTCGACACTTTTAGATTTCATCTACAGAGCTGATTTATTACCGTGAGAGCCTTTTTGTAATGTTTATAGAATAAATCAGTGTTAAAACTAGGGCCTATTTGGGGTTCTATAAACGTTCTTAACATCATTATAGTGCTAATCATGTACACTAATCGTTTTATAGTACCAAATTTTGTTGCTTGTCCATTCCTTGATGATATAAAGCCATGACTTTTCCTTCTTCCAACTTTCCTCTTTACAGCAATCTTTCCCATAAAAAACCGTGCGAAGGAGCTGATATCTCTCATTTCGCAAGACATGGCCCAAGTAGGCAGCTCGACCTATTTCCTCATTCGTTTAAGGACCTCCACGATTGTGACTTTATCCGTCCATCTGATGCAAAGCATACGACGATAGCTCTACATTTCGAACGCTTCGAGCCTTTTACGGATGTCTTCCTTCAGGGTCCATGCCTCGCATCCATCAAGAACGACCGGCCAGACATAACAACTGCAAGAGTCTAGTGCGGCATAAAACTTTTCTAATAGTTTCGAAAGATGCACAGGCAACCTCAATACGCACACAGACCTCGGTACCACTCTCCTAAAAGTCTGTCAACCATGATCCAAGATATCTATTATCGACGCTCTTCATAAAAATGTCCCTAATGGACTATGTTGGCTCAGATATACGGCCAACACTAGTCTTGATAATAAGACCAAGATTACAATTTCAAATTATGTTTTCTATTTACGAGGTGATAATTTGACGAGATGTTGTTACTACGAGTAGTGTATAACTATCGCCGTGTACGGCTACAAGCATAAGAATAATATTAATGAAAATGGTCAATTAAAGTAACTCAGCATATGCTATTCTATATAATGGCTGTTTTTCATAACAAGAAGTATTTGATGGTAACTTGTTACGGTTTGTAAATCTAAAAGCAATTCTTTGAAGCACATAATGATTTAATTTTCTCTTCAAATATTATTTTAATTAGGAAGTGTTTCTGTTTGTCTTTCTTTCATATCGAAATGGAGCAATGTTTTTTTTCGCCTAATAATAATAATTGGTGGTAATATTGAGTACCGTTAAGTTTTAAAGCGGACAAAGGCGTGAGCAGATAACTTGTCACATTATAAGACATCGATGATTCGAACTGGATACTTAGCAGGTAACACTCACTGATATTGCATGGTACACTCGACTTAATACAACGAAGTGGCGACTACATGTAAATTGCGTAATAAATATAAATGGCAACTTGGTTGACATGCAATACTCGAGAAAGAAGTATAAAGTTAACATAGCCGAAGCGAAACAAAGTCCACAACAGTGAACAAACAATGGTACACATTCCTTTGTTGGATAGAACCCTTAAAAACTTTGACGACGAAAACTTTAGGAATATAAGGAATCACAACAAATTACGACGTTGTTTACGTCGTACCTGGCTAAGTAGGTAGCCACACCTCTGTGGCCTAATAGCTCTCGGCCCGATAATGAAAGTCCAGGGTTCAATTCCCAGGTCAGGCAAAATCCGTTTTTTTATTTTTCGATGCATAGAGCCCGGATTTATGATCACCAAGCCGCAAGCTTGGTGAATAAGCCAATACCCATCAATTGTATCGAATACATGATTTAAATACTCGTAATGGTGGCCTTTGCCCAGCAGTGGGAGTGGGCTATACTTGACCTTAAATATTCAGCAGTGTTATCTACATGTAAAGAGTGTTGGCTTAAATATTCTTTATTTATATTCCGTATCCATTAAAGTAAAGCAAAACGTGACATTTATGCTTATTAATAATACTTATACTAAGGTAATCTTATATTTGAAACGCATTTGGGAAGGAACAATGGAAATTTACCTCACCATATCACAATATGTGATTACGCCATTGGCACTTCTATTTATAACTTAAGGATAACGAATTTTACATCACGTTTATTCTAACAAAGATTATTATTTACAGCATGAAGAAGAAACAAGTAAATATATTTACTATTGTTCATACCTGTGCCTGCCAGTCGAGTCAAGAGATACATATACAGGGCGTCCCACGGAGATGCCACATGGAGGGAAAGTACCTTGAATATTGTAGATGGAACATTTTACTGAAAGAAGACATTATTTGAATTTAAAAAAACAATTTAAACTGCATTCATAGATATTTAAATAATTACATGGTAGAACCGGGACCGTTACATGAGAAAAATAATCACGCTGAAGCTTTATCATACCGATCGAAAGGCTTCACCATAAGGATTGTTTTTTGCTAAATAACATAGTGTTACAAATAAAAGCAAGACCATGAATTTTAACATTACAAATACAAAATTAATCAATTTATCAAATGCTCAAAATGGCTCCCTGTCGATTGTTTAATCTTGTTGTGGTGGATATGAATAATACGTCTAAGTTCTGCTTGTAGCTCGTGGACACTTTCATACTGGTTCTTGGACAAATATATATACTACAGGGTGATTATTTTTCTTATGTAACGGGTTCGATTCCCGGTTCTACCACTGAATTATTTAAATATCTATGAATGCAGTTTAAATTGTTTTTTAAATTCAAATAATGTCTTCTTTCAGTAAAATGTTCCATCTACAATATTCAAGGTACTTCCCCTCCATGTGGCATATTCGTGGGACGCCCTGTTTAATACAATCACTAATATTATCCCCGAAGGGTTAGTCAGAGACTAGCAATGAAGAGCGCTAAATCAGTCCTCTACCATAGACCACTTTTCGCCAAATAGCGACTGCACATGTGGTCAGCGAGACAGGTGGTCAGCCCATCGCCGCTCTATGCTGTTATTTATTTTTATTTATTTAATAAGGCATCACAACAGACATTAATCGAAAAGGCATTTAGAACATCAATTAAAACATTTTTGTGCTAGATTGATACCCTTAAATGTGTATGCACAGACTGGCTACACTTACATTGCTCATGCACACCATGTAAAATCATTATATACACTAAAATCACATTATTTTAAAATTAAATTTACAGAGTAATTATTGAATAGGGAAAAAATAAATAAATAACATTAATATTAATCGTAAATCAGAAATCGATGTTAGATGTATGTGCAGTCTTTCTTATTTTAAAACGAATTAAAATAATCAAACTAGCGATGCAATGTACTTCTACCAAGACTAAATTACTAGCGTAGTAAAGATATTTAAAGATATATATAGTAAAGATATTTATTTCTATGGTGAGGGTCCAAGAGTTTAAAAAGCTGATTAATCACTATGCAAATGGAAAAGCCTTTTTATAGTACCTAAGTATGATTCGATTTTATGTTGTTCGTTATTAAAGTTAGTAGAACGGTTAAAATGAAATTAAAACCTTAACCTCCTTATATACATTATCAAAGGCAGAATAAAATAGGTTATATGTTTCTTTTTGCCTCTTTAAAATGATCAACTTCTGCAAAAGGTAATTAAAGATAATGAATTTCGAGGTTCTGTAGAGTCAGCTATGTATTTACAGCTGATGTGATGTGTCAGTTAGAAATAAGAGTTCTCTCTAAGATTTTTTACAATATTGTTGTTAAATTATATTTTCTATTTTTCTTTCACATAAAACATTACTTATGTATTTTCTTCTGCTGTTAAAAGCTTTTTAGTCGTCGGTCGTACCATTCTTCATATTCTACAATACGTATATTCGTAAACGATCCAATCCTACCTATTATGCAAGTTATGAAACAAATGAAACGTGACTAACAGCATGTATGGTTCACAGTGTATAAAATATTCTTCAAGGAATAATAAGGAATAAGGATTTTTATAGAATGGAGGTCAGGCTGAAATAAGAATGTCGGTCGGGATGCCCCCTGCTCGAATGGAGCAATGACCTGATGAAAGTGGGTTGGATTGGCCGGCAAGCGGGTGGCTAAGATATAACCGGAAGGCCTGGCGCGCAAACGCATTCTGACAGAGCCATATAGTTACCATTTATTCTATCGATCTATTAATGGTACCTTACAACAAACGTAGTTCATTAGCACCACGTAGAGAAGAAAACATTTTTTTGGGTCCAAAATTGTACCTTGTGACAAGCAAGTTTATTTTAGAAAGCTTTATTGAACCACCGAAAAGGTGATGAAACTTAAACATTAAAATATTTTGTTTATTTATAGCCCATGTTAACATATTTTAAATAGCAGTAGGTAATTATGAAATGTGGTTTCAGACAGTGCAATTACGATTAAAATATTATCTCATATTAAATTATACAGCGCTTGCTGCAGTATGCTAGAGTCTTGTTTCGCGGGAACTAATGATGTTTGATCACTTAATATGCAGTGAAACCAATTAAGACTACAACACCGAGTTTCTTTTACAAATTATGGGTAAAACGAAACCATTTCATTGCTTTCATATGTATAATTATTATTAACACGTTGGCTGACTCGAAACCAGATACAATATAAAAATGGTTTACACAGGTCACCGGTAACCACCATGGTACTTTAAGTGTTGAAAGTGTTGTGTGTAGTGTATGTGCACTTAAAAATGGGGTCGACTGTAGTGATAATTATATTTTCCGTGTTTCACAAAACTATTTACGGTGTCAAAAACCCTTCCTAAACATGAAATTATACAAGTATAAGGGTATACAAGCTTAAGGCGTATTATGTGCATGACAAAATGTAGCTGTGTGTGTTTTAATACTAAACTTGTGTCTTGTAACAAAACCGGGCTAGGAAATAGCCGATGCCAAGCTTCCTGGGCTTCTTTTTGATACAAGGTATCACAGTAAAGTTAAGGAAACCACAGCGTAGTTTTAGACGTTTACAAAATACAGCATCGAAACATCGAAACTGACTTCCGATCTGTCGCTAAAATGGACCTCTGTTTCGTTTAAGTATATTATATTCTACAGGTTTTTTCTTTAAGAAGAGGTAAGTATGTATAAAACTCCGTCAGTTTTGAAGCTTTTGACGCTTGACGATTTACGTCAGATTTACTTGAAACTTTGTATTTCAAGCGAACGAAGTCGCGGGCAGAAAGCTAGTTACTGATATGGATCAAATTCTTGTTTAGCTAAGCTCTATTGGTTATGATGAGTACGTTTTGCAGTGCACTTAAGGAGTCGAGGATATAAACTATACTGATCTCCCTAAAGTATGACACTACTTATAAGATAAGTAATTAAAAGTTTAGTCTCTATAAATACTTAGTGTACTTACATTAAAAATTAGGTTGCAGTTTTTTTATACATCATTACCTCTCATTGAGTGTAGACGAGGTAGCTCTTGGAAATAATCTTACCTGATGGTAGATGCTAAGGCTGAAGGTAGAAGCGCACTATACTTGGAATCCTTATACTGAAGAACTAGCTTTTTTTTGTTGTTTTTTAGCAAGCTGCTCCCGCTTTTGTGTTTTTTACGGTTTTTTGTGCTTATTTATTTTTTTATTTTTTCCGAGATTTAATAAACTTGAGCTTTATGAGCTCTACTCTCTTTCTTTCTTTTATCTTTTCTCTTCTTTTCTTTTTTTTTATTTCCGTCTTTTTTGTCTCTTTTCATTTTTATTTACATAGATAAAGAGATAAGATAAAGATACTTTATTTGTTTGGACACGTGTATAAAAAGATATTAAAATTAATCGTTGCTTCAACATGCCATACCATAATCGGTGTACAAATTAAATAAAAACTTTAATAAATCCATGCTTCATAATAAAATCAAAATATTAATACATTATAATTACATTTTTTAAACAATATTAAATTAATGTTAAATAATAGATATGTCAATAATATTAAATTGTATAAAATTAATAAATAATAGAAAATAAAAGATATAACAACAATAAAATTTCACTATGTCACAAAGTATCGTTAAAAAAATCTGATATGGTGTAATAACATTTTTCGCAGAGTAATTTTTTTATACTATTTCTAAATTGACTAAAATTCAATTCTTTTAACTTCACAGGTAATTTGTTGTAAATTCTAGGGGCCATACAAAATATGCTTTTACTCATTAAAGCAGTTTTCGCCCGAGGCATACAAAGGCGACTGTTGTCGCGACGGTTACGTTCGACAATATCCGTCATACGCACGAAAAATTCAGGATTCGATTTGACAAAAAGAGCAACTTCCAAAATATACATAGACGGAAGCGTTAGAAGCTTATGTTTTAAAAAATAAGGTTGGCAACTTTCTGTGGTTTTTAGCCCAAACATAGCTCTTAAGCACTGTTTTTGCATTTTAAATGCTATATCTTTATTAGTCGAGTTACCCCAGAAAATAATACCATATCTCAGAGTCGCCGCCACTAATCCATGATACGCTGTAAGCAGAGCATCTACATTTAGTACCGAAGATAGCCTATATAATGCGTAAGCACAGCCACTGATTCTCTTACAAAGATATTCTATGTGTGCCTTCCAATCCAGTCTACCATCAATTATAAGTCCCAGGAATTTAGCATTATTAACCTCACTGACTTCTGTGGTCTGATAAATTGCCTTAAATGGCGGTCCTGTATACTCTCTTTGGTAGAATTTCATTATTTGCGTCTTACTAAGATTAATTTTTAAGTTGTTGTTATCTAACCAAGTAACAATCGATGTCAAAGATTCATTAATGTCATGTTCATAAAAATCGGGTTCCTTGCACGCAATGGTCATTGTACTATCGTCTGCAAAAAGAGTAAAAGGATGATTTAATAATTTAGGTAAGTCATTAATATAAATTAAGAAAAGCAGCGGCCCTAATATACTGCCTTGGGGTACTCCATATTTGATATTTTTTGTTTTAGATAAATACATTTCTTCCAATTTCGTGCCAGGATTAATTCGTGATATTGCAGTGTACTGATTTCTATTCGTCAAGTAGTTACCAATTAATTCTAAAATGTTTCCTCTAATTCCATATGCCTCAAGTTTTTTTATTAATATGTCATGCTTGACGTAGTCAAAGGCTTGCGTCATGTCACAAAAAACAGCACAGACGGGGTTTCTCTTATCTACATTCAGCATGACGTTCTTGAGAAATTTAAATACAGCCATATTGATATTCCTTTTTTGCCTAAAACCATTTTGCTCTTCACATAAAATATTATTTTTCTCTAAATACCTATACAATTCATTATAAAAATATTTTTCAAAAATCTTAGACATAATAGGTATCAAAGCAATTGGTCTATAATTTTGCATTAATTGCTTATTGCCTTTTTTAAACAATGGTTTAATTATAGCTGTTTTGAGCTTTTCTGGATACTTCCCAGCACTAATGCAAAGATTTATAATAAAACTTAAATGACTACAAATTATATCGGCAACTGATTTGACAATTTTAGTGGATATGCCGTCGTATCCCTCAGCATTAGTCTGTTTTAATTGTTTTATTATCATTAAAATATCGTTTGGTAAGCTTGGGGACATAAACATAGAATCTCGTCTAGTTTTCAAATTAGATATTACTTCTTTTCCGGAACCAGATATTGGTATAACTTTACCAATAAAATAATTGTTAAAACTATTGGCTATCGATTCTGGATTAGACAAAATGTTGTTATTAATACATATTTGTGAGATATGGTCCTTAGGAATACTAAGCTTAGAATTATTTATAATAGCCCAAGTTGATTTAGCTTTATTGTCAGATTTCTTTATAAAATAATCATTTTGGGCACGTTGTGTAAGTCTGATAATTTTCTTACACAATTTTGTATATTTAGCTAAAGTTACTTTATTTTCTTTTGTTGGTTTGAGTCTATAATTCCAAAGAAGATGTCTTTTCCTTTTACTGCAAATTTTTATCCCTCGTGAAACCCATTTCGGTTTTTTGATAACGGGTATGATAGTAAACTTGAAAGGAAAACATAATTCATAAAATAACTTGAAATTCTCCATAAACAAATTAAACGCTATATCAGGATCATCCGTAGCGTAGATTTCCGAGAAAGATAGCTGCACTAGGGAGTCTCTAAACTTTGAAACATTATCAAGGCTATAATCTTTTTGTTTTTTCCGCCAGTATTTAAACGATGGTAAATTCATTACGGGACACCTTAAGAGTTGGGCGGTGTGGTCCGATAAAGCAAATTCCATCACCTCCGCCCTGCATTTTTTTTGTAAATTGTGAGCAAAGTTATCTATACATGTTTGACTTTTCAATCTAGTTGGCTCTCTTAGTGCTAATTTTAAGTTGTAGTTTAAAAGAAGACACTCTAATTCTAATGTGACATTATTAGTTTTCATTACATCAATATTAAAATCTCCTGTTAATATAATATTATTAAGCCTTTTTTTACTTATATGTAACAGTACCTGGTCCATTTTTGAATAAAACACCTTTAGGTATGCAACATTCGGAACTCTATAAATACATACAATTACTATCTTATAGCATGTTAATTCGATTGCACAACACTCAAAAATACCAGGAATGGAGAATTCCGAGACCTCGGGTAAAACCTTCCATTGATGACCGTTTTTTACTAAAATACATGTCCCACCTCTCTTTGAATGTTTCCTGCTAAAGTAGGAAGCCAATTGATAATTTGCAATAGACAAAAAATCTTCATAGCCGGACATAATAAAGTGTTCCGACACACAAATAACATCAACATTTGTGTTCTTGTCTGATAGTTCCTCTAAACACACGACTAGAGCATCAGACTTATTAATCAGTCCAGCGATATTTTGATGCATAACATTAATAAACTGGCTAGAGGTGTACGAATTATTAGTAAAGAAAAAAATCTGAGTTTCGCTTTGGTAATGGTGTGTGCACAAGGTCGTTTTCATTAATGTTATTGTTTTCCAATTCTAAAATCAGATCCCTTAAATTTTTAAATATATTTCGCATGCCCAGATTGTTTAATTTACCATTATACTTAGAAAACATTTTATAATCATAAGACAAATCTAAATTGGAATCCAATATATAGGCATAATTATAAGTAACTAAATCAAAACACAATAAGTTGTTAAATGTTTCCACTCTCCAATTAAACATAGTAGAAAAGTCTTTAAATTTATAAGTCGGAACGCATAAAATAACATTTGTGTGATTTATTCTTTGAAGCGTCTGTCGTAAATGTATGATAATTTCAAAATAATTATTAGTTGTTAAAAAATCTTCTTCTCCAATTAAAATAATGCAATAGTCCAGAAATGAATACCCCTTTAGTTTAGAGTCTATATTTTCAGTCAATTCTTTTATCCGTGAATTTGGCTTGAGATAATGCATTATTTGATAATCTTGAAAATGGTGCTCTGCGCTTGCCAATATTTTGTTGTGCTTGTTAGTACTAATAATGCAAAGCTTTTTTGTTTTATCATTGCATGTTGTAATTTTAATTTTTGCAACATCTGTAGTAATGTCATCGTGTATAATCTGCTTGGGTTCTTTATTCACGGTTATTTTATTCAGAGATTGTGGTGACTTATGCTTTCTATTTGACTTTCTTGGTGTTGATGATATGCTTCTTCTCTTTCCATTATAATTATGTAATAGGCTGCCACTCAAATCTTTGGTCGCTTTTTTGTATTGTTCATGCTTTGTCTCTGTTTCCTGCAAAGCTCTTTTTAGTTGCGTATTTTCCAATGAGAGGTTATCAATTTCTTCATTGGCCGACGCTAGGTTTATATTTAGTTGGTCTATTTGTTTCTTTAGAGCTTGTATTTGTTCATCACTTTCACCATCGGACGAAATGTTTGGCAGACTACTTACAGTTCCCTCTAGTGTTGATGAAGTTGAATCACCGTCGTCTTTGTCGGTCAATGATATTGAACGTCGTTTGCGGAACGTTATGTTTTCTAGGAAATTCATAATATTTCAAATGAAGAATGTATTACAAAAAGTTATAATCTAACTGCGGGTTTGAACCACGAGCCCCTGGATCTCAGTGTATGGTATGCACCGCTGCGCCAAACGTGTTGTAGGTTGAGCGACGAATTTAGTGTACAGTTACGACTCACGCACGATTTGTATTACCGCATACATTTATGCGCGCATACATTTCTTAAAACTATTACTTTTTTTTGCTTATTTTTACAATTTCTTCTTACATACTAGAAGAACTAGCCATCTCTCTATCTTATTTCTCGTCGGCACACTACAATGCTACTACGTAATAATTAGGATGGTGGTAACTTTTCAAGCAGGCTTAGAATAAGCCATCATCTTTAGCCAGTGAACGTAGACAGACCAATGACATGAATGCCTGAAATGCTATAAATATTGCTATCTACAGCGGAGAAGCTTGAAATGTTTTTATTTTGGTCAGCCATCCCACCCGGTGTTGCAAAAGTTGCTTGACTGGCAAGATTGCAAACTGAATTAACCATATACCACTAACTAAACCAAGTACAATAGTAATATGTTGTAGTGGCAATCGATCTCCTGATTTGTGCCTCTAGAGCAGTAAAGTAACAACTAGACCACAGAGCTGGTTGGAGGTGTGGAGAACTTGCTAGTGGACCGGACAAGTGTAAGACTAACCCTCGTATTGTTAAGGCCATATCCCCCATATGTTACCCTCCATACAGAAGGGTCTGAGACCGATAATAGAGCGTCTATATGCTGCTAAAGGTGGCGATATAATGATCAACATAACAATGAAAAGCCGTTTTATTTACGCAATAAGGTAAACCTTGTCCGCCTTTACAAAGGATTCTGAATTTCTACATCTTCCATTGTCAACTAAAAGGCGGTTTCAAGTGGTCTATTACACAATCGAAAAGTTTTCATGAAAAGCTTGAAAAGGTTGCGGTGGTTGTAAAAGGAGTGGACTTAACAGTGAAAAAATTATGCTTTCACTCATAAAAAGTAAATATGAAGGCCATATTCCTCTTAATTTAAAATATGGACAAATGCAAAAACTTGTACTATATCTATACTTTCACTTGTACAGATAGAGCCAGTATAAATATTAAACCAGGTTTCAATTTAGCCCACGTTTTCACTTACCTACGTTCTACTCTGCAATATATCTTATTCTAGGTTCATTCATAGGTAGTCTCAGTAAAAACAGTTGCATGTTTCAAATATAGTTTTCTTTAAAACAATTTCATCGTAGACATCGCAGGTGCAATGCCGGATGGCTTGTGCGCGACGTGTGCTCCTTCCATCTATTGTACACAGATTTTGAGTGATAGATTCTTTAGCCTATGTTCGTGAAGCTGTTGAATCACTTCAAATATTTTAAAAACAGTTTCTAAAAAAGATTATCACCAATTATACCAACATTATAACTATTTATAACATACATACATAAACTTATCTTACATATATCTTACATACATAAACTAAATCTTGGAAGAGATAGCTATAAAGCAATAAGGCCGCCTACTTGTACTCTCTTCTCTGTCTATTGTCCTGTTTTGTAACTGTTAATTTCTTAGTGTGCAAATAAAGTGTTTTATTATTACTATATTATTATTACTTACACCTGTTTCCCATAGAGGTAGGCAGAGACTATGGATATGGATCGCAATCTGCTACGGTCCTTGCCAAGCTGAATAAGTATGGTATAAGGGGGGTAGCACACGATTGGATCAGTAGTTATCTCAAAGATAGAAATCAATGTGTAAAAGTGTTAAAAATACCGACTACAAACAAAAACTAACTTTAGATCGGACTTTAAAAAAAATTGCTGTGGTGTGTACCTCAGGGAAGCGTCCTGGGACCACTTTTGTTCTTGAGTTACATAAATGACATTCCCGCTGTAACATCCGAAAAAACCATTGTATTCGCGGATGATACTACCCTTATTATTAAAGATAAAGACAATGATAAATTAAGAATAAAATAACTAAATGTATACATGACATAAATAACTGGTTGAATGATAATAATTTAATTATAAATACACAAAAAACGAAAATGATTCAATTTAGGACGTACAAACAAAATTACATCAAATTGGACATAATTTACAACAATGAACGTATATGTGGAGTAGAAACAACAGACTTTTTAGGCTTTACAATTGACCAACACTGTAATTGGAAGGCGCATATTGACAAAGTGTGTCCTAAATTAAATAGGTTTTTATATGCACTCAGGCGCTTAAGACAAACAGTGTCTATGGAAGCAGCTATTAGTGCATACTATGGATATGTCTCGTCAGTACTAAATCAGTCAACATTTTGCTAGCTTTTAGGATACAAAAAAATGCATAAGGACTATATGTAATGTTTGGAATACTGAAAGTTGTAAACCTCTATTTCAAGATTTAAAAACACTTCCACTCGCCTGCATGTATATTAAAGTTATATGCATATTTGTAAGGCAAAACTCCGGTTGCTTTCCCAAACACTCTGATGTGCTAATGCGACACACGAGACATAAGGATAGATTATTTCTTCCGAAAATTAGGCTCGAGCTGTTTAAACGAAATGCTTATATTCAAGCGATAATAATATTCAATAAGCTGCCCGATGAGATAAAACAATTGCCGTTTAATATGTTTAAAAATAAATTAACAGCTTGGCTATTACAGCATTGTTTCTATACAGTTAAAGAATATTTAAATTATAAATTGACTTATTGAACTTCATAATGGACATAATGTAACACACTATTAATATGTAGTAATTGTATATTAATGTATTATTGTTGTATTGATTGATTTCTATTAATTTTCATAGATAATTTGATAATTGACTAGTATGATATTTAAATCATTTATTTTTGTTGTTTTTTTGACTTTTAATTAATCACTTTTAATGACTTTTTAATGACTTTTAATTAACCGTATTGACATGTTTAATTTCTTTTTTAATGTTTGATATTTTACATTCACAGTAATAATTATTATAATATGTTTAACTCCAACATTCTAAATTGACATTTGCATGCTGTTTTATAATGGCTAAACATGTGAGCATTGCAAATTTTGTACCACCCGTAAATTACCATGTTTTGGCAAATAAATGATTATCTTATCTTATCTTATTTTATCTTATCGATCAACAATACCAACTAGATAACGCGTCACGTACAAAATCAAAGCTAAATTCTTTCCACGTGAATAAATACTTTTTCAAAGCAATAAATTACTCCTGTCACTTAAAAAGTAAAGACGTCAAATACAGTTAGTGTTGAAATCAACCTTAAGGGGCAAAAAATAAAGTACTTTTTCCTGTAATTGCCTTGCGAGAAAATAAGAGCTCACTTCTCAAGTGCAGAGCGCACTTTACATTATTTACCGAGACACATTTTTAGCGCCGACCTGACATCTAGTTGTATTGTTGATCGAAGGTCATTGCACACTTTCTTCACACTTCGCTTTATTAAAATCTTTCATGCACTCCCGGCGGTTTTTGTCACAAAAAGATTATAAAATAAAATAAAAACTTACTGAAAGAAGTTCTACTAGTATAGTATACATATATTCTGTTCTACAAGCCTATTACGAGCATGTATCTATACTACGTTTATGATTACGAATACTTAAATGACAGAAAAATACAAGTAAGTACAGATTACACTGAAATCTTAAGATTAATTTTTTACCTCCATGGGTATAAATCCTAACAGTTAAAAGCGTAAATAAAAACAGGAAAATAGAAAAACTTAGCAGAAACCTTTATCTTATTAGCGGGCGTGGTAATGAGCTCATTATAATTAATAAAAATATAAAATTTATTATCATTGCCACTTTTATTTTAGAGTTAGAAAATGCTTGACTTCTATCTCACTTGATGGAGAACGGACGATAAGACCGAAGATAAAAGTGCACTTCACTAAGAAACTGGCTGTGTATGTAGATATACAAGTATTAGATACTTAGATACCTAGATCGATTTTACTTTTATTGCAACACCAGAAAAATGTACAGTTAAGAAATAACTCTGATAAATGATGATTAATGTAATCCCTTACTGTTGTATTATGTGCTATAAAGTCACAAAAAATCATGAAATACCGATGAAAGATAATGTTAATACAAATAAAGGGTAAACATAACGAACGCCACGCGGTAACGCCGCAAGTCCTTTAGCATAGATGGAAATCAAAAACTCGGGAAGTACTTACAAAAACCTATTGACAATAGCAAAGATAAAAAATTACAGGGAAAATCTGTCTTTTTAAGAGGATTTACGCATATCGGTTTCCCATACAAATTTCCAAGTTTAATTTTTTTAAAACCAGTTAGCCAATTTTGATGAAACTCGGCATGCTGAAGTAAAATATAGAGATCTAAATAGATCGTTGAAAACATTTCTAAAAAACGGTTTTTTTAACTGAGATATTGCGATTTTAAACTTTCTATAGTAGACTTTAAATCGCAATAACTCAGCCAAATAAACTTCTTTTTTAATGTTTTCAACAAACTATTTAGATTCCTGTATTTTACTTTAGCATGCAAAGTTACATTAAATGACTTGGAACTGCAGCTTCAATCCGCAGTATGTTGTCAAAAAATTCGAAAATACGCACACGTCACAAAAGCTACTCTTGATCGGAACATAACGGTCGAAGCGAGAGGCGAGTTGAAAATCGAGCTTAACTGTTGTTGTAAATGTTTATCTATTATACGGTAGTTTTACACAAATATATCGATTTGGGGGCAGAGAAGAATATGTTACCGCCATTTCAGAGCGCGTTGGCACGTCAAGTTTGTCGATATAAATATAATTAAAGGGATGACGTGGCCACATTAACTTTTCCTCCTCAGTCAGACACTAATATTGACTCTGCTCAATTATCCTTAAAAACTTATTTTCGTGTTCTAAATAAAGGCAATAATGTTAAAGCATATCTATATTAAAGTAACGCAAAAAGTATCATCCAAAAAGTATCTAACTCTTTTAACACCAGTGTAATTTTATTGGGTTTTACTGATTTTCTGCTGAAGTACTTAAGCCTTTTGGTATTTCAAAGTTTCAAGCCTGAAACCAATGTTAGGCCGGAAAAAAGTCTTGATCTTTATTCGCTATATATTCATATTTGTTAAAAATGCAAAATTATTTGAATTCATTAAAAAAATGCTTTGTGACAATGGTGAAAATATAAAAAGGCTCTTCTGAAGTGAGAAAATTGTCTCAGAATATAAAACAGTAAAGTTCTTGTCCTTCTGCAGAGCTTTATATAAAAAAAGAAACTGAAAAGTTAACCAACCCAAAGGTCTATCTTTTAGATAGATCTTTGGGTTGGTATGTATACACACACATCTCTTTTGTGTTGATATTCGTGTTCTTATTATACTTTTCATCTTATAATGTGTAATTCATTGATTATCTAAACAAGTGGATACCGATGAAAGATGTTTTCAAATTATAATGTTTCATATGAAGGACGAAGATCCATATCATAACCTAATCAAACCTAAATACCCAATACGCTTTATACTTCAAATACCTTGCCCTATAGGAACAACCGAATGAAATAATAAACACTGAGTACGAGTTATTTAATTAATAACATAACAGGTTAACCTCTTTTAGTTACTTGTAGAGCCGGTAAACAGAGCATTGCACCTGATTTCGGTGAATTAACAAATAACTTACCCATCAGAGGCTTTCTTAATTTATATTTATCTATTCTCTAACATCAAATATAATTTATTGTCTTTTTGAGTTACGGTGATGCCTTAATTTAATTATGTGATGACTAATATTGAAAGTTTTGTGAGCATTAATCATATGATGAACTTCTGAGAAGTCGTAAACTGTCTTGATGTTCAGTTGAATCTGAGGCCAAACTTACTGCCTTGATTCATCATTATTATGAGTGTCCTCGTATTTAACAAAACTGTGCCGCAATAAAAACTGTAAGCCCTGTTATATATATTGTTAACTACCAACACTTATAACTTTTTATTTTCCCCAATCACCTATATTATATGAGCACTGCTGTCGTGATACTAGACACAACAGAAATTCAATTTTTAGTAACCTCTATGAGTCTTCGTGACAGACAAGGGGATATATTGCTATGGTAAAGAGCAATGTTTTGCTGCTTTATCATAACAATAATTGAACAAAAGCAATATTGCAATGAACTAGTGATCTTGACCAATGTTTCAAATACTGGCGAGGACATTTCAACTATTGGAATTGAACTCAATTTGGTCATACATCACGCATTCAATCTTAATGGATCTGTTTGTTTAATAACGCAACGACTAGCATACTACCTGTGATACTGTTATCACGTGGTGTTATCAGGAGAGGTATCCACAGATCGATATGAATATTTTCGCCGAGATTAGGCCATGAGGCACTTTCACCGCCGTTACACACGTTTTCTAGCGAAACACCGAACTCAATTATTAATAGCAGCCTATTTTTGGAGCGGCTTCGGACGCGGATTTGCGCTCGGGCATGTGCGAGCCCCGGGCGAAGTCACTATCTCACCTGGGCCAGGTGTAGACACCGGAAACTTCGAAGCCGAAGTGCCAGGATCCGGCGTAGGCACCCTGCCCTTTGGGCCCGGTACACACGCCGTGGCCGTGAGCCTTGCCATCCTCCCACCCACCACAGTATGTACCACCATCGTCAAAGTCGAAACGGCCACCGTTGAGGCCACGCTGCGGGGGATTTCCGCTAGTGGCGTGCGCGGTGTCGGCAAGTTCGCTCGGCTGCATCACGCGAAACCGTGGTGCCGCGGAGGGGAGGGCCTCCCGCGCGCACCCTCCACCGAGCTCGCGGTATAAATAAACATCAGCTGGGCATGTCGCGCCGTGGCGCGCCGCCGAGTGAACACCACTCCGGTCCTGCGCGAGCAGCACTGCGCGCCCGACCGCCGCCGGCCGCCCGCCCGCCGCGCCCCGCCCGCCCTGCGCACTGCGCGCCCGACACACCGCACTCGCCGCCCGCCGCCGCCGCCGCCGCCATCAACCGATCCAATGCTATTCGCATAAAACGCACCACTGTATTCTAAACACTATTTAATAGTATATTGTTTCATTACAAACACATGTCACTTCATATTACAACACAGGAGAAGTCACTATTAAAGAAAATGACAATGTAAATACGATGCTACGTCGACTTTGACAATCAAATGATTAAATGTTTTAAAAATTTTGAAATCAGGCAATGCGTAGTAAATATTGCCAAGCGCAATTATCAAAGCCATATATTACATGGCTCTCATTAAATTCTATACCTAATGTCATTGTATACATAATTAGATTTACAGTTTTGTTATTTTCTTCTTTTCTTATATATTTTTTTCTAAGAGGAACCATATTAAGATGTCAGAAATTTTCACTGTCTCTAGGGTGTAGTGATCTTAGTCTAATAGCCAGAAGTAGAGCTAGTTCTGTGTCCACCTGATGACTGGCTACCATTATTCTATTTCCGCTAAAGGTAGGGTTATAGTTACATTTTTGATATTTGGATTTTTGTGTTCCCACAGTTAGAAGTAAGATAGCCAGTAGAAGTGAAAGTGTCAAACAAAATATATGCGCCATGTTGGGATGGTCAGTGGCTGACACAGAGTAATAGAATAATACGTATAATCACGATTTTAACCCCGATGGGTTAGTTAGAGACTAGGCAAAGTTATTATGACAGTATCAATATGAAAAAATAACATTCTGAAAAAGATTGCAAAGAAAGAGTTTGCAACATCCTCCACCCCGTGCAGGCATGCTGCACCAGCCGAAAACCTTATCTCAGTTAGTTATCTTTACAATTTTTAAAACTGGTCGGCGCAACTTGCCCCCCGGGGTGGTAACGTCCACTACCCTTGTTACCCCATCCTTTCCTGGGTATTTGGCTGCCACTCTGCCTTTCGGCTAGGTTCCTCTAGGGAAGTTTGAATCAGCTATGAACACGACGTTTCTAGAGTATCGCGCTGTGCTCCTGCCTGGTTTCGAGGCTGCATGGTAGACAAAATTTCTCTGACCCATCTGTTCCAAAAATGATCTGCCAGTCTTAGAGCCCTCTTCCAGTCGCATCTTCCTATGAGACTGTTTTCGCTGAGAGGTGGTCCCACGGGCTGGTTGGATGAAGTGCCTATTAGGAAATGAAAAGGCGTAAGAGTCTCAGGGTCGTCAGGATCCACAGAAACGTGGCTGAATGGACGAGAGTTTACAATTGCCTCGGCTTGTCCGAGTAATGTAATGAATACTTCTTCCTTGGGCGATTTTTCACTAGGCGCCGCTTTCAGGGCGACCTTGACGCTACGGACTAGGCGCTCCCAGCAGCGTCCAAAGGTTGGGGCTGCCGCTGGGATAAAGCTCCATCTAATACCTCGTGCTCCCGCAAAATCCTGTTCATCGGAGCTGTAGAACTCTTTCAAGAGACGATTGGCTCCGACAAATGCTGTTGCATTGTCTGAATAAATTATATCAGGCGTGTCACGCCTTGCGATAAACCTTCGTATACTCATAATAGCCGAATCAGCAGAGAGGCTGTGTACAATTTCTAAATGGACAGCTCTGGAAGTCAAACACGTAAACAATGCAACGTATCGTTTTTCATGCCGGCGTCCGATGCTGACCGTGACAGGTCCAAAATCGTCGAGGCCAGTGAATGTAAATGGCCGACGATGATGAGCTGTGGCAGCTGCATCTGAAAACATAAGCTTAAAAAGAAATTTTTAATTAAGTTTTGTTATTTCACATATAAATAAATAACTTAATACTTGTAAAACAGTTAAACATAGATAATATAATACATACATACAAAGATACATAGATATATTATATAACTTTATACTTAAACATAATCAAATAAAATATAATAAGTAAAACTGTATAAAATGTCATAAAAATTTATTTATTACGCTAATTTGTACTACGCACGACATCAAACTATCCTTTTGTTCTCGATTTATTTGCGAAAAACGGCGGGTAGTTCGGCCTCCTGCGGCGCTTGGACCGCAGAGAGATAGCTTACGTCTGATGTGATACATTGTCGTCATCTTGTATGCGCTTCCCGCTAATTTACTTGTTGTCGTGCTGTTTATAGTGCTAACTGTGATCTAGTGTTTAGTTAAAGTGCTAAATAATGTTATTTACATGATTGTGGAACCCAAATACAGGAAACAAACCCGATTTGTGTATATCATTTGAGTGAGTACTTCCCATATAAACAACAATAGTGCCACAGAGCCAATCTCTGTTGAGGTCGGAGGACTTATTGATAGAGATTTGCGGCATTAACAGAAGGCATCGGCTTGCTGCATTTCTTACTCATGTTCAGCAACCAGTACTTTGACGAAGCTCGTTTATAACCAGCTCATGGTTTGCGTGGCCTGCCTTTTTATGATAGTAGGAGACCAAGAGGCGTACGACTCAATGACGACCGTCTAACAAAATAGGAGTTCGATTTCTTGGTGTACGCCTTGTACAGCTCTAATTCTTCCGGCTAATCTTAGCAGATGGTCATCTCCGAGCACAGGCGATAGCTTGATGAGGCGGTTTTTCTAGGAAATCGTCAGAATTTTTGATGCACTTGATTTCCTCTCTGATTCAGTGCGTTGTAAAATGTGTCTCACCGCAGTTTCGAGGAGTTGTGCGGTAAGTGGGATCAGAGTAGTGGACGCTGAACGCGTTTCTCAGCAGTGATGCGATGTACCGCCTGATGATTTTGAATTTCGGATTTTTTCCAAAAGTTTACCAAGTCGTTCATAGCTTCATGTGCCCGAGCTGTGGCACGTAACAAGCAAAGCCAATAACCAAAACGAAAGAGATTTGCAGTTACAGCAGTTGACGTTGGACCAATGACAGAAATGACACCCACCAATTCCTCAGGTTTAATTTTAAGTTTATCGCAAACTGGGGTAACATTGGATGGCTCCATTGGCCAGTCCTCCGGGGACTTCAAAAGAAAAGATGGACCACAGAACTATCTGTGTGACAAGTCCAAAACAATTGGGCGAATTCTGGTGGCGTCATCAGCAACATTATGATCCGTCGGTACCCAACGCGAATTCCTTACACAAGAATTTTCCAAAATTTCACCTAAACGATGAGCGACGAAAGGTTTGAAGGTACGTGCGTCACTTCGCAACCATTGAAGGACAGTCATTGAATTGGTCCACAAAAAGTTATGTGATGGTTTCTTGCGATGACTGTTCTTTATGGTGACGGCAAGAAGATTCTAGGCGTGGTAGTTTCAGGGGAGACACTCTTCCCTTACTCGAAATGAGAGCGATTTCTATACTCCCATCTGAGTAAAGCAAGCGCCAGTAAGCTACACAGGCAAATGACGTTTCACTTGCGTCTGCGAAAACGTGTAGCTCACGGTGTGATGGCACGGAGTCTTTAGATTTGGAATACCAACGTGGAATTTGCACGATGAAACATGTTTTAGCTCCTGGAACCAATCTAGCCACTTAGAAGTCTCAACGGGTGGAAGTTCAGAGTCCCAAAGAGAATTCGACCTTTTACCACTACTGGTTCTAAAAGTTCTAAAGGATCGTAAACTCGCACAAGTTGTGAGAGAGCTTTGCGTTTGGTAAGAGGATTTGGCATCTCTTTAATCACAGGAGACCGAAACCCTAAGTAATCGTTAGTAGGATCCCAAGCCATACCCAAAGCTCTAACACTATTGGAATAATTTCCTAAATCGGTTTTGACGGCCGAGCAGCACGCAAGTCTTCGGGCACTAATTCTAACGCTGCAAGGTCGTTAGAAAGCCACCCCTCATTTCAAAACCGGCATCTCTATGGACGGCAGTCGGCAACAATATCAGCAGCGAATTGGGTTACTGACTAACGGAGTCCAGAGAATCGATATAATCATCCATGTAGTGATTATACAAAATGGCGTCATCTGCTTTTGGAAGGGAAGACGCATGCTCTTGAGCATTTTTATTTTTAATGAATTTCGCAATAAAGGGACTATAACAGGCACCGAAAACTACGGCTGTCATTCTGTATTCTTTTATTATTTCTGATCGATTCGGTCTCCAAAGATAACGAAGGGCGTCTCTGTCCTGCTCTCTGATCCAAACCTGAGGAAACATTTCCTTAATATCAGCCGTCATAGCAATGCGGCTCTCTCGAAAACGGCACAAGATGCTGAGAAGAGACTAAAGTAAGTTTGGACCAGTGAGCAAGAGAGAATTCAAACAAACGCCTTCGTTCTTTGCTGCGGTATCATGAACGACTCGAAGTTTGCGCTTCTGAGGATGGTACACGCCAAAATGTGGTAAATAAAACCTTATGTTTTGCGTTTTGTCTTTCCTGTACTTTTACTCCTCGGCGTATCCTTATTCTAGCATGTTGCTCATAAAGGCGGCATAGGCTTTTGAGAAATCACTATCCTTAAGCATACGTCTCTCTAAACTCTAAAAACGCGATGAGGCTTGAGAATAGCTATCAGCAACATGTTCGACATTGTCACGCCATGGCAACCCTACCTCAAATCTACCCGAAGGTAGCCGCTTTGAGGTGGATTCCAAAATTTCGATTGATCGATTCCAACAATATTCTGTTGCGGTCCAGCTGCTCCAATGCATGCGGCGACATGTGCGTCTATTAGTGTGGCAGTGCTACCGTCGTCGAGGAGCGCAAAGACGTTGCAGATACTAGCAGGAAAGGAAATAGTAAGCGGCACGATTTTCAAAACGATCCTGAATGTTGACAACAGTAGGAAGTAGCTGAGGTCAAAACCTTTTCTTCGATTTGTTTGTACTCGAGGTTGGAGGGTTGCTCAAGTTCGGTTGGTTCGAAGCTTGATCGATGGCTGGATTTGTCATAATCAGGAATGCAGTCGTTGTGTTTAGAGACGTGGTGATAGTTCGACCATGCTGTAACGGGTGCTGACGAAAGGAGCGTTCTCCACACCGCAAGGCTTGACTTTGCAAGTTTTCCACTCATGTGAGTTGCGCCGAAGACATCTGTAACAAACTTTGTTATCGCGCAGCCACCTGTCATCAACACTGAAAGTACTGAATTCCGAACAAGACTTGACACTGTGTGATTTGCCACAAAAAACGCATTCCGAATTTTTGGAAGCTTTATCAACCTCAGATGTTGGCTTAGATTTTGTAGCGACTGCATAAACGCTTTCACGCTTTACTTTATTTATAAATGGGTTCGGCTGAGACAAGCTACACTCAGGTGACAATCCAAATTGAATGTACTGATTTAGTTCTCGTTTTAGGAAATTAGCCAATATTTCAAGTTTACTTCGACCGCTATTGTTGCGACTTGTATGGCGAAGTCAGTCTACCTTATCTTAGTTGTTGCGTTTAATTTACCTAAGATTGCGTGATAAAGTTCCGGTGAATAAAGGTATTCAGTTTGTTTTAATAACTTTATGGTGGCAATAGAATTTCGAAAATTATTAGCGTAGGTATCAAGCTCTTTCAAGTCGATTCCTTAGCGTGTAAGATTTTTAAAGCTAGTTACTTCCTTATAAACGATGTGCTCGGGGCGCGCGAAGTTTCCTTCGAGTGCGCGCATGACTTCCTCTGGGTTCTCTGTCGACATTAACAACGCAGCTACGGCCTCACGAGCGGCCCCGCTCAGAGCGTTTTGTAGACGCGTCAGATTTTCTATCGAAGAAAAGTTACATTTGGTAGTGTCATAGATACGTTTGAAATGCAGCCATTGAGTTGTATCACCGCTAAAGGAAAATAATATAATCTTGTTTGTGCTTCTAGAAGAAGCAAGTGCTTTAGCTGCTGTGGCTGTGTCGGCTACGGCTTTTACAAAAGAGAATTGTTATTTAAAGGCTCCGTTAAAATGAGCGGAGGCGTGACGCCGCCTGCCGCTTCGGACGCTTTGATAATGTTCGACGGCTGTGTTCATTGAAAGGGAGCAGACAGGGGTGCAGTAGCCCGTGTGACCAAAGGTTGTGACGCCTTGTGTTAGTCGGGCGCGAGAACAGCATCGCACTGTATCTCTTGAGCTGCTAATGAGGTCCTATCAGCTGTGTCCGGACAATATGATTGTTTTTTTACGCTATCTACCCAATGCTTCGTTCTATTTACGCTCACCCGAGAGCTGCGGCGACTGTCACCGCTTTTTGAATGCATGCTGCCAGCGGCATCGATAGCCGCAAGCTCGGCTTCCAACTCATACCTTTCTACATCCTGCTGCAACTTATTGAGTTGTTGCTCACGCTCACGCTCCTGAGCGGCAAGTTGTTGTTCGCGCTCACGCTCCTGAGCGTAACTTGTTGTTCGCGCTCTAATTGACGGCGTAGGGCGAACCTTCGCTGCAGCTTTCTGTGCCCTTATGGTGCCAGAGGAGTGAGATGACCGTGTTTTAGTCGAGCCCTCGCATGGGTCTGTACCTAAAACAGAATTACCTTCTACGGGAACGATTGGTGCGGTGCGGTTAGCTTTGCTACTACAGGTGAACATGATGCGAAAGTATGAAACTAAATGAAAATACGTACCTACGTACTACAATGAAAAAATAAACGAAATAGGTACTGGTGAAACTACATGAGATGGTAGAAGGACCAAAATGTTGAGGAGCAATGAGGAGTGAAGATGAAAAATGCCTTTTGAGAGGATAGAAATATAATGAAGTATAGATTTAAAACGAAAACAATTCAGACACAGAGAAAATCAATCAAAACACACGGTTTTTACAAAGAAAAGTTATTATGACGGTGTCAATATGAAAAAATAACATTCTGAAAAAGATTGCAATTAAAGAGTTTGCAACACCGTGGAAATACCGATTATGTTACCTATAGAGTAGGTACTTCAATGTAAGAAATAACTTTAATTAAAATAAATGTATTTATTTACACAACAACAATGTGAAAATACTAACTAATATTATAAAAGTGAAAGTGAGTTGGTTTGTTGGATTTCCTATTTTAATGAATTTTGGTACAGATAGATGGTCTCGATCGAGAAACACCTTTTTTCTTTTTTCTCCTCCTTTATTTACAAGACTTCCTAAAAAAGGATTGATGGTGTTTAATATGTAATTGCATGTGTGCGACTTAACTCCTAAATGTCTGAATCGATAAAAATTTCATAATACAAAATGAAACAGATTATGTGCATGATGATCATTGTGCGGAAGTTGATCAAAATAAAAAAAATCAAATAGTTTAATGTAAGCCTTCACAGGCACTTATTGACGTAAAAACTTAAAAAGTTAACAAGAATTTAGTTAATTTCAAAATACTGAATCTACGCCTAGTTCGGATTTTGTGCGAGAGAGCTTTCAACTTAGAAGAGCTTTCAAGAAACTCTGGAGGCATTTTTAACCATCATTCGTTATGGTTTAAGGTCTAGATTGTACATTTTTCTAAGCATAGCCGATAGACGCACGGCTAGAGTTTAGACTAAGCCATAAGCCAATTCATCAATGGTAGCAATGAGCCGATTTTAATGGTAGACGCCAGAGTGGCACAGTACCTAGGCTTATTAAATGTGAACTTATGTTTGTAAAATAGTCACTGTCGACAGCTGTATAAGAATTAAACTTTAATAACTACTTTAACTTTAACCGCCCGTCTAAGACCTTGAGGTCTTAAGTTTGATTCCCAGCCGGCGGCACATGTTTGTAGGTACTCGATTCGGTTGGTGGTAGGGCTTCTTAAGTCCGCCTGGCTAGTTATCACTACTTATCTATACTTATAATAAATCTGTAGAGAGGTCAATTCTGTACATGAAATATATTTCCAAAATAACTATCAGGGGGTGATTAGGGATCGATATTGATGCCAAAAATGCAATCAGTAAAATTTTTGTCCGTCTGTCTGTCTGTATAACCGTTATAGAAACAAAAACTACTCGAGGGATTTTAACGAAACTTGGTACAGTTATTTTTCATACTCCTGAGCTGGTTATAGTATACTTTTTATGACGCTACAATTAATAGGAGCAGAGCAGTGAAGGGAAATGTTGGGAAAACGGGAGAAGTTACTCCATTTTTTAAGCTTCCGTCGCGTGTGCAACCTTCATGGTTAAAGCTACACAGAAATCATGTATGACGGAAATGTTTTCCTTAAAATTATATAAAAAATATCCCACGGCAGCATATGTCTATCTTTTATGGTTGACTCACAATAACACGTGTAACTCCCGATAGCTTAGCAGTTCGAAGCTTCGCTCGACGCGTCTCGCGGCCGAAGGTATAAAAAGGTGGGGCGTCCGAGTGCGAGCTTCAACCCGCCCGGTAACAGGTACATTCGTAATAATGTACCTGTTACTCGCGTACCCCCCACGACACGGTAAACCCGAGCCAAGGTACCGTGCTTCTTAGAGGTGCCCTCTGGTTTAGCTACTCCTTACCGGTTCGAACCCCCAGAGGCTCTGGGGGGGGATCGGAGACTCGCTTGCGGCGAGATGCCATCCCCCACCGGAATCCCTCTGGGGAATTTCGACCAATTACGGCTTGAGGAACGCGTTAAGTTTCTCGCCGCCCCCAAACAAGCCCGGTAACGATGTAAAGGTCATCTGCGACCGACAGCACGCACACTCAAAAAAAAAAAAGTGCGAGCTTCATACAATTTTTGCCTGTTGATGCGAATAGACGTTCAGAGCGTTCGACCTTATTGACAGACAATACTTAAAATGGTCGATGAACAAGAAGCCACTAATTACTAAATAGAATTTTTAAATTCTTTAAATATGCCCGGACTTCCTTCTCATGAAATTTGTTTAAAAATTGGCATTCCGATTATTCTGCTCCGAAATTTAAGACCACCACAACTTTGCAATGAAACTCGGCTAAAAGTAACCCAGTTGCAATAAAATATAATCGAGGCTCAAATTTTAACAGGTTACGGTGCAGGAGAACCCGTCTTTATTCCCAGAATTCCCATAATACCAAATAATTATCCATTCCAATTTAAAAGAACGCAATTCCCAGTATCGGTGTGTTATGCAATGACAATTAATAAAGCTCAAGGGCAGACTTTTCGTGTTGCTGGAGTAGATCTCGGTGTCAGTTGTTTCTCGCATGGTCAGTTGTACGTCGCTCTTTCCCGGGTTAGCAGTTCTAGAAATCTTTATGTTCACGTGCCGGATGGGTCAACTTTCAACATAGTTTACCCGGAAGCTTTGCGCTTAAGTATTTTCGTTCTATAGGTACTTAAGCCTTATGTGAACGTGATCTAAACAATATTACCAATACATTAACTTAATAACACACAAGGAGTTACACGCTGACGGAGTCGCGGGCACAGCTATTAACAATAATATTGTGCAGTTCCGTATTGCGATATTTTTCAACAGTATTGTAGATTGACATATTATATTTCCCTACTAAAATACGAAAGTTAATCTGTCTATTACATCAAAACCACTGAACCGTGAGGAAGGACATAGGCTACTTTTTTTTACGAAAAACGAACGGAAACGCGGACGGAAACGCGGACGAAGTCGCGGGCAACAGCTAGTCTTATCTAAATATGTCGCCTTAACATAAATGTGTGAAGCATTGTTGTGTTCCATCAGTTAGAGATAAGACAATCAGTTCTTCAGTAGTTGAGAATACCGGGTAAAGCATGCTCCCATCTTCGGTCTTAGCATCATTTGAGATAAAGACCTAGTGTTGGTGACTCCACTTAGCGGGGCTAGGGCGAGACAGTAGGCAATCGACAACGCCGCAACGCCGCTGCGTTAACAAGCCGCATTACCACGTCATGCAGCTGTGGGACGTCAGAGGGCGCTGAACCGGGGCGATAAAAGTCCGCGCGCGCCCCTACAGCGACCACTTCTCCGGCTTACATTAGATTCACCTACCTAACATTGATTGTAATATATTTGTATAAATTAATAAATTGCATTCATTTGAACCGAGTTGCTGACCCTGAAGACCTCTTAGTTTATTCGGGAGTAAAGGCTTCATCACACCAAACGTGGGACAGTAGCAGCGCTGTTAAAATGCGGGCCCGCGCAAGAAACTTCTTGAACTGCGTTACACCAAATTTGAACGCGGGCCCGCGCTTGAACTGCTCCGCGCCGCGCCGCACTGCAACTACCGGACAACAAACCAGGCGGCGGCGTGGCGTGGGAGCGGGGCAGACCGCAGAAGCAGCCATGCGCGGCGCAGAGCAGCTCGAGCGCGAGTCCGCGCTGTTTATCTATAGCGGCCATGTTAGCATGACTCACCGGGGGCAGGGCGTTCGCAGTGCAGCGCAGCGCGTCGAAAGCGGTTGACGACTGTTGTAATTTTTTACAATCTTGCAGCCTACTGCCTGCCTAACCCCTCATACTGAACGCGGTTTAAACGCTTTGCTTTGAAACTGCCGCTGCGTTCAGTGTGCCGACTACTACCGACTCCGGCGCTGCTACTGACCTACGCTGCTTCTGTCCCGCGTTTGGTGTGCTGAAGCCTTTAGTTGTTAGTTAAATTTATCCTTACAAGATCGGTGGACATCAATAACAGTGCAAGAAAGAAAAGAGGTACCTATCAAAAGACACGCAACGAGGAAAGAGGTTAGAATTATACAATAAATATAATTTGTTACTTAGAATTATTTTATGGGTTCCAAATTTTTTGGTAGCAGAGCGTGGTTAGTTTCGGTTATTTTCGTTACACTTATACGAGCGTTTGGATCAGATTCTAGGTTTAGATTCGGATTCTACGTTAGTTAGGTTCTTACAAAGTCAAGTCAAGTCAAGTCAAAATATATTTATTCAATAAACTCAATTAATAAGTACTTTACATCGTACCAATCTTTTTAACCTACCACCCGTTCAGGACGGCATTTTTTTACTGTGGCAAAGAACGGGCGCAAGAAACTACAGCGCACAGAAGCAACGACATTTACAAATTTAAAAAAATATGTCGTTATAAAAATATATAAAAATAATAAATTATACAATACAAAACTACAATACAATGTAAGTATCAATTAATTATAGACAATTAGAAATAGCTGTTGGAGTAATTGGAGCATTTCAGATCCAAGCTGTTATGTCTTCTGTGTAATCTGACACTTTATAATAAGCTTTTTTATAAAGCTTTTCTTTGATTTTGATTTTAAATTTATTAATATCTAATTTCTGAATATCATTTGGTACTATGTTGTAAAATCTTACACACAGACCCTTAAAAGAATTATTTATTTTATGGAGCCTAGTATAAGGTACTGCTAATTTGTTCTTACTTCTAGTGTTTACATTGTGAATATCACTGTTTTTTGAAAACATTTAAGTATTTTTATGAACATTAATCAAATTTTCATAAATGTTGATGCAACAGTCATTATATTTATATTCTTAAATCTCTCTCTGAGAGAGTCACCAACTTTTAGGTTATAGATTGCTCGAATAGCCCTCTTCTGCAGCACAAAGATAGTTTGAATGTCGGCATCCCCACTGTAAAATGCCGTACGACATTACACTATGAAAGTAACTGAAATAAACTAATTTAGATGTATCAACGTCAGTTTACTGACGGATCTTCATTACTACATAAACAGCAGAGCAGAAAGTCTATTCGATTATTTAGCTGTATGTGGGCGCCACTGAAGCTTGGCATCTAACGTGACGCCAAGAAACACAGTGATGTTCACAGGATTCACATTCTTATCTTTAATTTGTACACTAGTTGTTACTTGCTTAACATTAGGCAATACAAATCTTACACATTTGGTTTTTCCCTCGTTTAATAGCAAGTTATTTACACTAAACCAGTGAACAATCTTTGAGGTCGCATTATTCACATTGTCATAATTTGTGTGTCGTCTTTTCACTTTGAATAAAAGTGAAGTATCATTATATCATCATACTATCTCATGACTGTCTTTTACAAAATAAGGTAAGTCATTAATATAAACCAAAAACAAGAATGGACCAAGTATTGAACCCTGCGGAACTCCCATTGTAACCACTGATCCCGGAGATCTTTTACCGTTAATGTCGACCTTCTGAATCCTGTTACTCAAGTATGAGATTAGAAGGCTCAAGAAGCATCCCTAATTCCATAGTGGTTAAGCTTCCTGACCAAAATTTCATGTAAAACACAATCGAAAGCCTTGGATAAATCACAAAATACCCCTAGGGCATCCTGTGATTCCTTCCAGGTATCAAATATTTGGATTAAAAGCTCTATAATTCTAAGCTTTTCATTTACTTTGGGACACATAGGTGATTTGGTGATCTGTGGCCTGGCGAGTAGGGAACGACCGACACGGTATACATTTGACAGAGTTACTTCAATAGTCTTAGTAATTTAAACTTAGCAATTTCTGGCAGCGGGTTTTGTTTAGACAAAATTTATAAAATGTCTTTAAGACCAAGACGCCCGTCTTGGTCACTCTTAAAGTCAAGTTGCAGTGGCTTATTGATAGTGCGGATTTAGCCGGACCATGTAAATAGGTAAATGTACGGATCATGACAATAAATATAGAGTTTGATTCTTTGGAACGCGCTTACCAAAGAATATTGGAACTGGCGGATACCAACGTTACGGCTGACGATGAGATCGTCACGGCGCCGCGGTGCCGGCGGCTCGCAAAGAGTACACCCGAGCTTTAGAAGCCTTTGTTAAGCTAATGATTATTAAATTAGATTGCGATTGTAAATCTGACTTCTGAGTCAAATAGGGTTGAGCCAGACGGGTTGATTTCTCGGTTACCTACTCATTGGTTGCCTTCATTTACAGGACAGATGGACCAATGGGTTTGTTTTAACAACCTATTCGATAGTTTAGTGGATTCATGGAGTGACTTATCACCGTCACTTAAATAAGCCTATTTTATGTCCTGCTTATCAGGGGTTCTTGGTTTGGTCCAGCATATTCGGATTTCAGATGAAGGGTATCGTAGACCTTCTTATGAAAAGGTACCTACCACAATACTAGGCTTTTAGAGGACGTTCATGTTGAACAGATATTAAAATTACCTTTTATATCACAGCGGCTCAACGGTTTCCAGTTTCAGAATGGTCTTTCTTACTCTTACATGTAGTGTTTGCTAAATTACCCACTACAACTTACTACTACTATAAAGATAAAGATAAAAAGATAAAATATGCTGTATTGTACACCACAGAAACATATAAAAACACAAACACATAGTACATACAATTGGCGGCCTTATCGCTAAAAAACAATTTCTTCCAGGCAATCATGTTGGACTGGATAGAAGAAATAGTTAAAATTGATAGGGCAGTCATGGTGTTTTATATAGGTAAGTATTATACTATTCATACTTATGTATAAACTTATACACAAATTATACATATAAGGTGAGTACTAGAAACCGCAAGAAACTTCAAGGGCTGGTCAGGTCAAGTGTTTTAAACATGACAAAAATTACAAAAAAGGAATTCGTGTTTTTTCATTTTTAATTAAATAATTCATTCTGTAAATTTTAATTAGATTGTCTTTGAGTATCTAATTTAATTTAAAGTAATAACATAAGAAAAATAAAATGAAATGCAATTAAAAATAACGATTATTTACAACGCGCGGGCAACGAACGGCCGGCCGGCCGTCTGTTGACCCGTCTGCGTCGTCAGCTGGGCGTTAAGTACCTACGTTAGTCTGTAATCATGAGACCCCATTTATTTTCCTTTAATTGAAATGTGCGTAGGTATAAGGTGCAGTTAAGTCCAATGACTATCGATAGCATCAAGTTATGTTATGGCCACATTTTAACTGTGTTATGTATGAGCGTAATTTCAATTTAATCCTACGTATTACAAAAAAATAGTCTATCACACATTATGAGAAGATAGGTACAGCTACCTTTCCTTACAAATGAAAGATCAAATGTAGGTAGTTATCTAAGGTACGACCAACGACCGAACGATGACCTTTCATGTCCTCGACAACAAAACAGCCTAAAGCGTTGTGATAAGTTTATACCTATGTTGTTAGTCAAGCGTTATTTTACTATTCAGGTAAGACTGAACTTGGACTGAACTGACTGAACTTACACTAAATTAAGTTAAACTAATGTATCGCATTAAAGGCAACGTTGATACCAAAATGCTGCGTAATTAATAGGTAGGCAGGTACTTACATGGTGTTAAAGAGCATTCCAGTTTATTACATTAGCGCACAGGAAAGGTGATAAGCTTACCCATCACACTTAACAGGCTTTGGACTTTCAAACTAATTAAATAATAATTAAATAAAAGTGAAAACCTGTGCTAAAATTACGTAAATAAATTAAAATTTATTAAAGGACGAACTAGAAAAACTTATGTGATCGGCACATAATTATTATTACACTAATTCGGCGTGTTTTAGGCATTTTTACGCACACGCGACGCGAATGCACCAGAATGCATAAGTTGACTGCCGAAAAAATCAAAGCAGCCGTGTAATGTGAATGTCACGTGATTAAGGTTGGCACGCACGAGAAAAATATAACCATTAGATCCTAGAAGTTACTGACATGTCAAAACTTTGGCCTTTTGTTGATAGCAAACTCTTTCACATTTTTTTTACAAACATATGAAAGAGCAAACTTAAATAATTAAAGCTATCGTCCAAACTTGTATATTAAGCGAATTTACAATTTGAAAAAATATTAAAGTTATTGGATTAGATCAATAACTTATCTGTTAATTTTTATTAATTAATTGGTTAAACCAAAAAACTTGTACTATCAAGTAAATGTTAATAAATCTGGATTGCAATTCAATAGAAAAAAAAAACAAATTTAAATTATCCATAACCAACAACGCACCCGCAGGTTTACATTGTACACAAACTAACACACTTGGAATATCAATTCTAAGATTAACATGTAACTGTATTGACTACAGTTTTATGGGATTTATTGTGTTGGTCATAAAAATATCCAAAAATGTTTGCTCACAAAGTTTAAAAGGATCATAACATAAATAAGATGGTAATGATTGAGATTAAAACTGGTACGCAACGCATCACGTCTGAGAAACTACTAGTGCGACTATCTGTTTTTGGTCTGCATCACGTGAATTCAGAATTAAGAAAAATAAATCAACAACAAAATTAGTTAGGTCTTTTTATGTGGATGCTACATACTTGAAATCTATTAATTAATTTTTCGCGCTACCATTTCTTTTTGACGTGACAACGTCTTAAATTAGGTTGCGGCTGGGAGTCACTTATGAAAAAGTGTAACGCTCGGTAACGTTACGATGAGTCACCGAACGAGAGAGAGGCCCGCCGAATGCCTTGCGTCTCTCTCCCACTCAACTATGTTTTAAATATAATTCTTTGTTTAAATAAATGTTTTAAATTGTTACTATTATTTCATCCTTCTTCCTACTATACGAATGAATATTCACATTAAAATTATTTTACCACTCAAAGTCGTTGTCACGTAAAACTTTCGCCCGTATACCGACTTTACAGGCAACCAATTTTTTTCTAATAAACAACGCTTTTCTTTTATCATGAATTCTTATCTTACTAACATTGAGATATTGAAAGGTTGAAAAAAGTTGACTACTACTACGAAAAAAGTTGACTGTCTATCCGGGCGTTAACCACTCCGCCATCTAGATATTTTTTGACCTGTCGAAATTTTTCAACGCATTTGACTTGTGTTCTAAGCAACAGTGTCTTATCAAACCTCCTTAACTTTACATCCATTACACAATTTACACACGATATGAATTAAGATTATTGATTTTAATCAATAATCGTAATTCATATCGAAAAAGAACTGCTCGTAGTTAGCGGTAGCCCTAAATAGCAATGGATCGTCGCTGCGCATGGCTGTGATTTGCTGTCTCTTTCCAATGCTATGAATATGAAAGAGACAGAGTCAATTCTCATCGCTGCGGTAGCCGCTGCTACCAACTTTACGGCTTTAACTTAGAGGCGAACGCTACACGTCAATAAATATTGTGATAAATATCGTGATATTTATTGATGGATCTTGGGCTGGATCGTAGCACACCCTACACCATCAATTCGGATCGCGTCAAAATACGTACTTTGTACGAGGCAGACGTGTAGGGTTGCCACTCGTACTTTAAAATAGAGTATTGTCTCCTTTTTCATGCAGGCGTACTTTATAATCTACGCTACGACACCAATAAAGTACTCTAAAATCTTAGAGCATTAATGCTTCAAGGCTAAAATACTCTATTTATTTAAAAGACAAATATTTGTCAAATGTCGCAAAGAGCAACAAAAAATACGTTTTTAAGGACAAATAAATAATAGTAGATTATTAACCAAGGGGATAAAGCAGTGTCTTCTGTCGCGGGTGACGATTTAAATCGCGAGCGTAACGAAGGACTCGAGGTTTACTCCCGAGCGTAGCGAGGGTGTTAAAAACTTAAGTTCACCCAAGACTAAGACAGCTTTATCACCGAGGAAAATACTCTACTTTTCATACCATTTGCGAAAAAATTAACACAATAATAATATGAGAAAAAAAAATCCCGATTAAATTCCTAGACTAATATTTTTTGTCGAAAAAGCAAAGGCATCAAGCTCATACGGCCTCGTCGGTTTTCGTAATTTTATTTAATAATCATAACTGCATAATAAATGCGTATTCCTTTTTCAAAAAGATGTATAATGCTTTAGATACAAACTCAATGGTGTAAACACAGATGTAGTTCAGTATAAATTTCGGTAAGTATTCCGAGCATATTATATTTATATACTATTAATAATATATTGTTTTCTGAGGTTTAAGCGAGCACTACACATTGAAATGAAACACTTTTTTACGGATTAACTCGCGTTTAATTTACTATTTACATAGTTTTTATATTATCCTGACGTTTTGAACCTTTTACAGGGTCCATGGTCACAGGGAGACTGAGGTGTTGGTCGTCTCATTGTTAGAAGTTATTTGCCTACCGTCAATAATTTTTATATTTAACCGGGTGCGTTCAAGTTTACACAGAAAAGACTAGTTGAACAAAATATGCCCAACGAATATGCAGTACTATTAGAGCATTGTCTAACATCTGTCTACCTTTTGTGGAATGAGTTTACTACTTGCAAATAGAGGGTGTTGCTATGGGGTCCCCTGTATCACCCGTTGTCGCCGATATTTTCATGGAAGACTTCGAGGAGCGGGCCCTAAGCACAGCACCCGTAACCCCAAGGTTCTATAAGCGGTACGTAGATGACACTTTCACTATCTTACCAACTGATAAAGTATCTGCTTTTCTAAGTCATCTTAACTCCATACACCCTAAAATACAGTTCACAATGGAGTTAGAGGCAGACAACAAGTTAGCTTTCTTGGACACTTTAATCATCAGGAACCCTGTTCATAGTTTGAGCCACACTGTGTTTCGTAAAGTAACCCATACAGATAGGTACCTCAATGGTGATTCTCACCACCATCCTAGACAGTTGGCTACTGCAGGGAAATCTTTGTTTCAGAGAGCACGCGGCATCTGTGACACCCAACACCTGGCTGCTGAACTTCAGCATGTCAAGCATGTACTACAGGATAACAAACTGCAAGTACCGCGGCTTCGTCACAAAAAACGCAAAAAACCAACCACAGTCGAGCGCCAACCTGCTGTACTTCCATATATGAAAGGCGTCACTGACAAGATTGGTCACATCTTGAAGCGAGCTTCAATCAATACTTACTTTAAGCCGCCAAAGAAGATCAACCAGTTCTTACGACATGTCAAGTGCAATATACCCCTTCAAGATGCAGGCGTGTACAAACTGGACTGCGACTGTGGGCTCTCGTACATCGGGCAAACAAAGAGAAGTGTAGGAACCCGCGTAAAAGAACATATAGCCGACGTCAAGCATAGGCACGAAAATAAGTCTGCAGTGTGTGAACATGCTCTCGAAGGACCCAACCATTACATCAGATTTGACAAACCTCAAATACTCGCCAAGGAACAACGATTCATCCCTACGATGATACGCGAGGCTATTAAAATTAAAAAAACATCGTAATTTCAATAGAGAGGATGGTTGGAATTTACCACCTGCCTGGGACCCCATCATACAGGTCATCAAATCCCAGCCTTAACAGCAACACATTGCCAGACCTAAAAATATTGTTAGCTCGTATTGTGTTCGCCTTTTACGACACCCATGGGAAGGTATGGGTTGTTAGTATTATTTTAATAGTAAGTAAGTAACAACTACACATGAGTTACTGTTCAACAAATATGATTGTATTTTGATATTGCATGTCGTAACTACCTATAATTGAGACAGCACTAAGCATTAAGATAAACTTGTTTTTTTGTTACGTTCGAATTAGTGTATGTTTTGTTGGTAGTTCATTATATATAAGTAAATAAATACACATGACAGTACCTGTCAGAAAAACGATTCTCCCTAGGGCGGAAAAGTATAACTTTCCATCCGCTCCTCAGGCAACTTCAAACCTACTTTGATGAGGAATTAAAAATACTTTATTCATCTTAAAAAAGGTGGCAACCCTAGACACGATAGATATTGACGCGCGACACTACACGCAAGATAAATATCACGATCTAGGATCTAGGATTGGATCTCTGGATTTCCAGAAATCCTGCGATAAAAATTGTGATCCGTCAATACACTACACTACACGTCAATAATTATAGTGATCCGTCAGTATATATTGACGGATCACAATATGGATCTTGCGTGTAGCGTTCGCCAGAGAATCGCACTGTGGCACTGTTGTGCTGAGTCACTGAACTCACTGACTGAGTCTCACATGCGCAGCAGGTGTGCGCAGTTTCCTCGGGGAAGTTTTGGTGTGCAGTGTAGTTGTGGCATGAGAGGTGCATTTGTGCATGCTCGATTAAACTAATAACTAGTATAAGTAATTAGTAAAGGATTAGTATTATTATGATTAGACTACCGTGAATAAAGTAATCAGTTCAGTAACAAATTAATGATTTGAGTAACAAAGGTGGTGTTCTTTTAAACACGTTGAATAAGTGTAATAATTATGTGCCGATCACAAAAGTTATTTTAGTTCCTCCTTTAATAAATTTTATTTTACGTAATTTTGCGGAGGTTTAATTTTTATGTAATATTACTCGTACATTAGTTTGACAGTCCAAAGCCTGTTAAGTGTGATGGTAAGCTTTTCACTTTTCCTGTTCGCTGATGTAATAAACTGGAATGCTATTTAACACCATGTAAGTACCTACCGACATTAATTACGCAGCTTTTTAGGTATTAACGTTGCCTTTAATGCCAGACATTAGTTTAACTTAATTTAGTGTAAATAAATAGGTAAGACTGAATAGTAAAATAACCGCTTGAATAACAACAACATAACATAGCATAATACTTATCACAATGCTTAGGCTGTTTGGGTCATCTGGTCATTTGGTTTGGAGTTAGCGGCAAGTGCCAAGCGTGCGGACGCGACATTAGATAACTATCCATTGATCTTTCATTTGTAAGGATAGATAGTTGTAACTTTTCATAATGCGTGGTGTGATAGATTTTTACTAGGATTGAATTGAAATTACGTTCATACATCATAACACTTATCATAATTACAGTTAAAATGTGGCCATAACATAACTTGATGCTTTCGATAGTCGTTGGACTTAACGCACATTTCAATTAAAGGAAAATAAATGGGGTCCCATGATTGCAGACTAACGTAGGTACTTAACACCCAGCTGACAACGCGGACGGGTCAACACTCGGCCGGCCAGCTGTTCGTTGCCCGCGCGTTGTAAATAATCGTTATTTTTAATTGTTTTCATTTTATTTTTCTTATGTTATTGGTTTAAAATAAGATTAGATACTCAAAGACAATCTAATTAAAATTTACAAAATTAATTATTTAATAAAAAAAAAAAAAAACACTAATTTCATTTTCGTCATGTTTAAAACATTTGACCTGACCAGCCCTAGAAGTTTCTTGCGGTTTCTAGCAGTTACCTTATATACTTACTCATATAATTATATACACATATACATATTTACATATGTATATGTGTATATAATTATATGAGTAAGTACATAAATAAATACAAAACTTTCTCTAACTAAGAAAAAAAATTAAAAACAGGAAATAAATTAATACGTAAATTAATCATAGAGACATCGACAGTGACAGATAGTGCTACATGTCGTTTAAAGCTGTCCAAAGATTGTGCATGCTTTATTTTTGTCGGCAATGCATTCCACAGACGGGCAGCTTGAACAGTAAAAGACTTATCAAAAAAACTTGTGGAGTGCATTGGTATCGCCAAACTCAAGTTCTTCGACGATCTCAATACACGATAAAGCGTGTCAATATGGAAGTTAAAGCGTTCCTTGAAGTAAGGTGGCGAAAAGGGATTGAACAGAATACTTTAGAGCAGGGAGACAATATGTAAATTCCAGCGAAGGCGGATTTGCAGCCACTTGAGCTTAGTACGAAATTCGGATACGTGATCATATTTGCGTAGTCTAAATATGAATCTAATGCTAAAGTTCTGAAGACGCTCAAGCTTATTCAGTTGCTCTTCAGTGAGGTCTAGATAGCTGACTTCGGCATACTCCAAGACGGGTAGAAGAAGAGATTGTGCTAGCGCACTTTTTGTGGCCACAGGGAGAAAATTGCGTAAACGTTTTAAGGAACCGGCTGCGGCAAACATTTTCCGACTCACCTGTTGTAGCTGCGGTCCCCAAGTTAAATTTTTGTCAAGCAACACGCCCAGGTTTTTAACACTGTTGCTAGGAGATATAAAGACGTCATCAAAAGTAATTGCAGGTAAATGCTACCAGTCAATTCTGCTTGTCATTGTGGAACTGCCTATCACGATGATTTGTGTCTTCGAGGGATTTACTCTCAAATCATATGATCTACTCCACTCGCAAATCATGCTCAAGTCGTTGTTAATGATGTTAATGGCCTGAGGAAGCTGATCAACTGTAGCTTTAGTGTAAATTTGCAAATCTTCTGCATAAAGGTGGTAGGACGAGGCTAATGAGAAGAAATGGAATTGATAAAAATAGCGAAAAGTAAAGGAAATAAAACGCCACTCTGCGGCACCCCAGCAGAAATGTCACACCAAGTGGACAAGGAATTCTCAAGGCGAATCCGCTGCCGGCGTCCAGACAGGTAACTATGAAACCAATCAATCACCGCTGGAGATATGTTAATAGAGCGGAGTATGCCAAGCAGTACATCATAGTCGACAGAGTTAAAAGCTTTGCTAAAATCTAGCAAGGCAAGAACTGATACTTCACCTTTTTCCATGCCTGACCTGATATCGTCAGTGACATTCACTAGTGCTGTGGTGGTACTGTGGCCTGTACGAAACCCTGATTGGTATGGATTGAGGAGTCGGTTTTTAAGGAGGAAGGTGGATAAATGGGTATGGACAAGGCGTTCCAGAATTTTCGAAAGCAATGGTAGAATGGATATTGGCCTATAGTCCGAGAAGAATGACGGTTTAGAGTTTTTGGGAAGTGGAGTGACTTGAGCATCTTTCCACGTTGAAGAGTTGCAATTTAAGGCCGTATTGTACCTCAGGGAAAGCTAAAAATGCCTGTTTGGTCATTTCAGTATCAGAAATCAAACATCACAGAGGGCCTAGTCAATGGGCGATTTTCCGAGATCAAAAAAGAAAAAGAAATTGATTCGTAAATGACTTCATAGATGGCGCTTAGCATAGATTAGTATGGCGCATGGTAAAAGGCGGGTTCATGAAGAGCACGTGTATGGCTGCGTAATATTTATTCTATTCCAAAATAGAAATAGGTTCTGGATGTCCTGAATATAAATAGGTAAGGACTTACTATTTTTTTATTCTTTTGGTAGACAAGTAAAAGTGTAGAATTTATTACAGCCCTTAGGTAGGTACGGCTTTTATAAAACGACATCTATCGGGTGTTTTTGAACTAATTTTTACTTTTTAATTTGGGCTGTCAGAAAATCGCCCATTGGCAAACAAATTAGACGCTACGAAATCATCGCTACGATAAACAGAATGTATGGGATTGACATAAGCAAAAGTTACCTACGTCGTAAAATTTACGCTAAAATAGACCTAATTGACAGTTTGACAAGCCAAGAATCGCTAATCTAGCGATCACTCAAACATTGAAGATAAAAATTCACACAAAATGGCGATTGTTTGATCAGCTGATGAAGGAAGAGTTGTGTTGTGTTGAAAGTTTTGTTTAAAATGCTCTTTTTAGGGCTATTGTGGACTGCAATAATCAATAAAGAATGCTGCTCAGGCGCCAAGGAAGAAATGTTTCCCTACGTTGCTTGGAGCAAATTAACGAAATCCCGAGTTTGTTGTACTTGTGAATAGTTCTCAGAGTTCTTGTTTACGAACTTTCAAATATCTAACTAAGGTCTGCCGGGAATTGCGTGCTGATATAGTTATTGCGATGTGAGTGACCAAATAAATGTGTGTCATGCAACATTTTCCGCAACGAAGAGCAAGTCGCTGCTTATCAATTTGTGGAGGCTCTCAAACCATACAAACATTTTGGCCAAATAAATCCACCTAAGTACCTTTAATCATGACAAGAAAGGTCAAGAATAAGACAACAGTAAGGGACTTTCTGTATAAATATTAAATGTAACCTATCCATAATATCCATTTATCAATTTATAACTTAGATTGCCTATTTATTTTACAGGTTCCAATAAAGATTTAATTTGCCAGGTAGCTTAGAGTATTAAACCAACGCTCTAAGTGTAGTAAGGTGTACCTATTGACTGTACCCTATAAATCTTATACAGACAAGCATCTTTCATAATAGGAAAAGATATCAGTCCTTAAGTTCAAACGGTAAGTTTTAATAAATAAATTATTATTTAACTACATAATAAAGGTAAGTATTATGCCTATTATTATATTGGGATTTACCAGGAAATGTCAGTTTTGTTAAAATTGCTAGAATAAAGAGTAAGTATTGACATAAAGATAAAACTATTTTATGTGGTTTTGCAGATTTGAGACGACGATTCAAAAATCTTAAATGTTACCTCATAATTTGGAGGATGGACTTACTCAGAATGGTAAAGAAACATGGTTATTTGGTAAAAACAATATCAAGCAATTTTGTATAATACATAGGTACTTACCTACTAACTTTTTATCTATGACAATTTTCTATACTAAGTATATTGTTAAAAAAAAAATTTAAATTTGTTTTTGTTGACTAAAAACATAAGCATCAAGCACTGACAAATTTCGACGGTTGAAAGCCAGACCTCGGTAGCCAAGTGGTTAAGGCAGCCGCCCGGAATGCGGAAGGTGCGTGGTTCGATTCCCGCCTGAGGTTGTCGTCTTTTTTCAGTGTTTAAAATTTTACTTAAGTATATTTAAGCGTTAATAAAACGCAAAAAAAAAATATAAAACATTAAAGTATATTGTTCTAATTTCTTAGGAGATTCTGGATACCTTCAAAAAGCATGGTTAATGATAATAACAACAATATTTAATGCTGCAGCAGGCTCACAAGAAAGGAGGGGTGTGTGCCACATGTCATATCCAACAATGAAACTGCATTGAACATGGCTTTGGCATCGTTGAATTTAGTTATTTACATGATTTTTTTTTGTGGAGCTCTAATGTTGACAACGTTTTTATTCTACAAAAAGGAGCAGTCTGTGCCATAAATATATTTAATCCATAAAATAGTAATTTGGTTTATATGATGGGAAAAAATTAAGTATAAAGTTAATTTAGTTCTAAGTTTATTGTGCTTTATTTAAAAAGATTTACTTATGTACAAAATACAGTACCTTCGTTGACAACATTTTTATTTTAAGAAAAGAAACAGTGTGCCATAAATATATTTAACCCATAAAATAGTAATTTGCTTTGTATGATGGGGAAAAATTAAGTATAAAGTTAATTTAAATTTCTAAGAAAATTTCTAAAAAATTCTAAGTTTATTGTATTTTATTAAAAAGATTTACTTATGTAGGTACTAAAAAAACAGTACCTTCCTATACACACAATTGGCATTTATTTTTATAGTTACAAAATATAGTTTTAATGTCAATAAGAGAAAGTGAAGCCTCATATTTAATAAACTTTGACTTTGAGAGAGTTAGGTAAGGAAATAAGAATATATTAAGAAATATAACATGAATGTTATTTGTACTTGATATATAATTTTACTTGCAGTAGGTACCTATAGAAAATGTTTAAGTACTTATATCAATTTCTACTAGTGATAACATTAAGCTATTGAAATTGTACTTGATTCATTATCAACATTCAAAGGTAATTATATGTATAAACTTGCATTATTACTATCCGAGTATTAAATCTGGTGGGTTCTATTGTGTTTGTTATAATATTGTTTTTTCTTTAATTAGGTGGCTTGTTATACATATAATACAAATTAAGTTCCATATCTAGCATACTCTGTAATAGTTTAGTTATTATCAATTTGGCGATTGTGAAGTAATCGATTGTATTTGTTGCTTGAGTTTGTAATGTTACTACCACATTTTTATTTGTGTGAATCTGTAAATGGTTTGTTGTTTCACATTTTCAGTGTTATACTTTTTATAGAACTGTCGATTCACCTGTAAATATAAAATAATTAATAAAATTAATTGTTTTTAAATTATTTTTGGTAAATATATACTACCTACTAATTTTTTATCTATGACAATTTTTTTTTTATACCAAGCCCGGCAAATGACCCCACTCCACCTGATGTTAAGTGGAAATGAGGTCCAGGCGCGAGGACAACTGGTGCAGCGTAAGAGACGTAGCATCAGTCATCCTCACTCTGCCGGCCCACAAAGTGCTTCTTCACGCCTTGTTTGAAGGACCCTATGTCATAGGTAGAAGGGAATACGTGTGCTGGTAGACTATTCCATCTTTTGGAAGTGCGGCAAAGAAACGAGTCACCAAATTTCTTTGTGCGTGATGGAATGTTAGAGACTGTAAATTGGTGACTCCGGAGAGCAGCACGCGTACTCCTATGGAGGAAGGGAGAAGGAGGGATGAGGTCAAAGAGTTCTTCAGAGCACTCGCCATGGTATAAACGGTAAAAGACGCTGAGTGACGCAATATCTCTACGCAATTGCAAAGGCTCGAGAGTTTTAGTGACCTCCGCATTGCCGATAATGCGCACAGCGCGGTGCTGCAATCTGTCCAAGGCATCGAGAAGGTACTTTGCGGAGCCGTCCCAAAGGTGAGAGCAATACTCCACGCAAGACCGCACCTGTGTCTTGTGTAATAGACACAATTGATCAGGCGTGAAGAATCGCCGCACCTTGTTCAGGACACCGAGTTTATGTGAGGCATTTTTAATCACGGTTTCGATGTAGTCCTTTTGGTTCAGATCGCAGCGGATATCTATACCGAGCATGTTAATACTGCTCTGCAGGCCTAGAGATGTACCCTGAAGAGAAGGACGGGGAAGGAATGGCGACTTTTTCGCTGTGAACGCGCACACCTGTGTTTTCTTGGCATTGAACTCCACTAGATTATCGGAGCCCCATTTAGAAATGAGATCCAACACCCGATCGAGCTCAATGACAAGATTTGCTCGCTTCATTTCGGTGTCTACCCGCCCAGCCGTTGGGTGACCGTTATATCCCCCATGCACTGTGCTATCATCTGCATAGCAATGAATGTTTCCAAGAGGAAGCATGTCATTGATATGCAGAAGGAATAGCGTGAGAAATTTTCTATAAGTAAGTATATTGTTCTAATTTCTTAGGAGATTCTGGATACCTTCAAAAAGCATGGTTAATCATAATAATACCAATATTTAATGCTGCATCAGAAAGATGCAGCATTAAATATTGTACTCACAAGAAAGAAGGGATGTGTACCACATGTCGTATCCAACAATGAAACTGCATTATACATGGCTTTGGCATAGTTGAATTTAGTTATTTACATGATTTTATTTTGTGGAGTTTTAATGTTGACAACGTTTTTATTCTACAAAAAGGAGCAGTCTGTGCCATATGTAATTTGGTTTTTAAATATGATGGGGAAAAATTAAGTATAAAGTTAATTTAGCTCTAAGTTTATTGTGCTTTATTTAAAAGATTTACTGAGGTACAAAAAACAGTACCTTAGTTGACAACATTTTTATTCTACAAAAAGGAACAATGTGCCATAAATATATTTAACTCATAAAATAGTGATTTGGTTTATATGATGGGGAAATATTAAGTATAAAGTTAATTTAGTTCTAAGTTTATTGTACTTCATTAAAAAGATTTACTTAGGTACCTAGGTACTAAAAAAACAGTACCTACTTTCTTGTACACACAATTGGCATTTATTTTTATGGTTACATATAGTTTTAATGTCAATAAGAGAAAGTGAAGCCTTATATTTAATAAACTTTGACTTTGAGAGAGCTAGGTAAAGAAATAAGAATATTTTAATACTCGTAAATACAACAATAATGTTATTTTATACTTGATATTTAATTTTACTTGCAGTAAGTACCTATAGAAAATGTTTAAGTATATCAATTTCTCGGTACGGTGGTGTGTCTTCGTCGAGATGTTTCTTCACCGGGGTGTTTCTTTCAGTCGGGGTCACCACTTTAGAGGAGCTTTGTAGTGGTTGATTAAAACAGCGTTCAGGATGGAATGAATGTCTTTATTGACAACAATGCGTGTATTTATACAAAAATTACCAAATCCAATTACCAATAGCAAAGCGTTAAAATTAGTATTTTTGCCGCGGGTATACTACGCGCGCAGCACCTCGCCAGCGCTGCTGCGCTCGCCGCATATAAAAGGCGATTTCGCTGTGCGCGCGACCTTTTCCTCGGCGGCGGCTGTGAACGACGGACGGTGCAGGGTGCAGCTATGCGAGCGGAGCTCGTCGCGTCGGTATCATCGGCGTCATCGGCAGCTGCTACTATAACAGCTCTTTTCAGGGCTCCATCTTGTTTCAACGGCAACGTTATAAACAGCTCTTTTCAGGGCTCCATCTTATTTCAACGACAACGTCATAAACAGCTCTTTTCAGGGCTTTGTCTTGTTTCACCGGTAATGGCTGTAATAGGCTACATTGCTATCATCGTCATCCTATTTAATTATACAAAATTAATCTTACTAATAATAATCTTACTTATGCGTTAGATTATCCTCAAACAAAAAATTACTAAGTCAAGCCTGTATGTTCTATATCCCTTAGCTTATCGATATCGATATATCGTAGCGAATTTGATGAGCGTTTTCGACGCTGTCACCGGTCGAGCGTTTGCCAGTTGACTAGGCCCTCAGCACAGTTATATCTATTTTCTATAACTTAATAATATTTTCTTGTAATAGGAAACCAGTCTAGACGCTTAGGTAATTCAAAGTAATGATGGTTCAATATACCTCACTTCTGCTAATTATTTAAGATGAATAGTTAATTGGTAACACCTTAAAGTAAGCAATTAGAGTCTTATTGTCCTCCGGCAACAGCTTGCATGCCTAGATTGGTCATTTCAGTGCTCATAATCAACTCACTTCATAGTTATATCTATTTGGGTACTACATCTTAATTATCCCTAATTTTATTAGTTAATAATATAATAATAATAATATCTTTATTTAAATACGCTTACATCTATAGTTTACAAAGAGCTCTTAACTAATAATCAACAGTAGATTAAATTCTGTTGCCTGAGCTAGGTAAACCCTGTTTTTCAGGCGAATGTGGGCTTAGTCTAAGTTTAATATAAATCGAAACATAAATGAATATAACAGGTTCCTTATACGCTAAATTACAATCTAATATAAAGACATAAATAAAATAATAATAAGTTTTTTTTTTTTTAAATAAGCTTTTAAGTTTTACACAGAAATAAATAAAACAAAATTACCTAACAGCGGTCATTAACCCCTCCGTATCGTCGTAGGTCAATTTTTGTAGTTCTTCCTGTACAACCTTTCTGCAGCTGATAGTGTTTAACGGATAAATATAACACTTAGCATTAATCCTGTTGTACAGAAAGGGTCCTAAGAAAATAAAGAACCTCGATGAGAAAGCGCATTTTGTACCTTTGAGATAAGTGCAAACCATGTCCTTCCTCCTTTTATTAGTAATTTCAGTGCTGTAAGGAAGAGCCGTGTGCTGTTTTAGTATCGTGCTTTTTATAAATAATTGCCGAACTGTTAAAACTTTACAGGATTCATAAAAAAGATGAGTAGGATATAGATAAGGACGGAAAGTGGACACCTTTAGGATTGCCCTTTGGGCTCTTTCGACAGTTAATAACAGGGACTTATACGTACCACCCCATGCAGTGATGCAGTAAGTTAGTATCGACTGACATAAGGCCACGTAAACTTGCATTATTAATTTGGTATCTGCAATCGAACGAAGTTTTTTAAATACAAACATAAGCTTACCCATTCTGTTACTTAAAGCTTCAATATGATAACGGAATGACAGATTCTCGTCAATAATTACCCCAAGATACTTTATATTGCAAGTGCTAGAAATGGTAGGGCAATTGCAAGACATGTTTGTGTATAAATTACAGCCATCATGAGCATACAAAGGTGTTCTTGTTGTAGAAGTTGATTTGCGCATCGAGAATGTGATATATTTAGTTTTATCTGCATTTAGTGTTAGTAAATGTTGATTAAGCCAGTTATTTACAACATTGAAGCCATTTTGTGCAATTTCGTAAGCCTCGAGCTCCGTCGCTGCAGAAAAAAGTAGAGCAGTGTCATCAGCGTACGATAATATTTTACCGCCGTTTAGTTGAAGGTTGCAGAGGTCATTAATGTAAATTAAAAATAAGGTAGGCCCAATTATACTTCCTTGTGGGACACCAAAGGAAGTGTTGCACCTGTCAGCACTGATCACATTGCCTATTTTAACGCATTGGCTACGATCACTTAAATAACTTGTAAACAATTTCAGTTGTTTAGCCAAGTTAATCCAGCCCTAGCTTCGCGGGCCTACGTACCTAGTCTATGTGGGCACAGTATGTACATACTGTGCTATCCCCAATTACCTAACAATATAAAAAGACGCCTACCTAACCTACAGTAAGTTTTCGACCAGCGTCCGTCCCCTCGTAAGCCTAGACAAATTCCACTCTCAAAAGACAATCTCCACCCGGTCTTAGATCGGCCTTCGCCCTATCTTTACCATGGCACATCCGGTTAGTTCCGGCCTTACCTTCATCAAGGTATAGAAATTGCCCCGAGAAGAAAACTGCCCTCCTCTGACGAGGTTCCAAATGCTACCCGAAATCGCCCCACGTTCTTTCGAACTAGCAATCCCTACTTGTAACACCTTTGCAATCTAGGCCCAAGCCACATTTAACTTAATTGTGTGGGTGTGTTGTGTGAGTCGCATTGCCCCTGAAAGCAATTGACCCCTAAGCGAACTATCAGTCAGGCCAGTAAACCCAGTGTATATAACCTAACACTACACTGTGTGTTCGAAGGTAGACTCGAAATTGGACTGGGTCATACGTGTCTACCTCCAGCTATATGGAGTCTGACCTATCTTCGATTTTCACTAAGGAGACAACTTGTCTCTCCTCTGTTAATCTCTCGAATATAGGGTATTCTTTAGCGTTGTAATAGATAACGCTGGCATTATTGAATACAAACAAATGCCCCTGATCGAAACCAGTAGAAAGATATATAGCTTCGTTGCCACCGTTATGCGTATCCGCTATATAACCCGAAATACTTCATTTCGTTAACAGATTCGAGTTGCGACAGCAATAATTTTACTTTAATAATCACTTTCAATTTCACAAACAATCTTAGTTAATATCGCAGCTTGAATATACTTAGCGCGCTTCAGAAGCTAGGACGCTTATTTTTTTTCCCGCGTATGAGATCGTTACCACGACTCGTAATTTGGATCGTTCGCCCGACGACCTTGAATTAAATGAATCATTTTCCCCACAGCGACGCCAAAGCCCTCCAATTTCGCGCCTCGCTCGCCCGACTTCCGCCCGCGCTAATCCACTCACCTACCTTCACCCAATCGCTAGCCCTATCGCCTACTCGCCTCTACTTCACACTCGCTATCATTTGTTACATGGCCAACTTCACGTCCTTACACGTGGAGACAAAATCTCCTCTCTCTTTCTATCTTTCAATCTCAACTTACGCCCGCGCATGGCCGACGTTCCCGCGTAAATTTTAGTGCTCCCCATAAATCAATCAAATCTCTTTAAATAGCCAATATTACATGTTTGAACATCTAGATGCATTTTTCATTTCTCTTCTAATAGACACCCACTTATGCTAATAATGCCGTATTTAGTAAAATTATAAAAGTTCAGCATTCAGAACATAGATGGCGGCTGGTTGTATGTGAAACGATTTTACCTACCCGATCCCGTCTCCGTGAAACTCAAGTAAATAACGCACGGTAGACGGCGCCTATGTCGCGAGGAACGCGCTGACCAATCCCCGCGAATCTCCAAATAATCAAAACCAATAGACAGCGTCTGTTTCGCAAGCGACGCACGGAACAATACCCGCGAAATTCAAATAAAAATAAACCCAGTGGTCTCTTGACTAATTCTTACAACTTTTAAACATAAAGCTACTTGTCCACATGGCAATTATTTTAAACTAGTTTATTTTCCCCTTTTATGCTTATCACAATAATGGTGCAACGCCTTAATATTGATTTTATTGCAACACTCATGTATTCCTTATTAACGGACAGATACCATTCATTTTGTACCGTTACAGCCGCCCCCGATAGAATTTAAAGCAGATAAAGTACCACTCTTTTCTGCGGTATATTATGTCTTAACCCTGTACTTAATTTTTTTCGGCCATATTGTTTTGACACGCAAACATTTGCCTCTGTAATTTTATTTCCGTTTACTGGTAAAAATGTCAAAGTTTAATTTGGAAAGTGCTTTTACCGATTTATCGAAGAAAGTGACAGCGTTGACACTAAAAATTACAGCTCAATCGGCAACAATGGGCGATTTTGTGACAGCCCAAATTAAAAAGTAAAAATTAGTTCAAAAACACTCGATAGATGTCGTTTTATGAAAGCTGGGTTACTTATGGGCTGTAATAAATTCTACACTTTTACTTGTCTACCAAAAGAATAAAAAAATAGTATTTACTTACCTATTTATATTCAGGACATCCAGAACCTATTTCTATTTTGGAATAGAATAAATATTACGCAGCCATACACGTGCTCTTCATGAACCCGCCTTTTACTAAGCGCCATACTAATCTATGCTAAGCGCCATCTATGAAGTCATTTACGAACCAATTTCTTTTTTTTTTTTGATCTCGAAAAATCGCCCATTGAAGCTCAGAATAAGAAAATAGAAGATCAACAGCGCATAGTCGATAGCTGTTCGTCTATTATTATTGAACAAAAGAGGGTAATAGAGCAACTATCTTTTAAAGTTGAAGAACTTATCGGATCGCCTATGTTTATGAAGAAAGTTACGGATAAACCAATCCCACCGTTAACTTCGGCGCAAGTGAGCGAGACGGTGTCGCTATCGCAGAATGTTACGGTGCGTGCACACCGAGCGTCTGAGAGGTCGAAAAAGAAAGTCAATGAAGGAGCCATTGAGAATAACTTGGCTACTACTACGGATCCGGAAAAGTGGTCGGTTGTAGATCATCAAAAGAGAGGAAAGAAGATTCATCTCAACACTATTAATAAAGGAGGGACGCGCAGATTTCGTTGTTCCAAGCGGTTGAGAAGAAGAAATTCTTACACGTATGGTCGTTACATCCGGATACTTCTGAAGAGGCCATTACTCAGCATGTTACTAAAACCTGTGGTTCAACGGATATAAAAGTTGAGAAAATTATACCTAAAACTAGAAGAGACTATTCTTCTTATATGGTTGGTGTTCCAGAGTCTGATTTCAAAAAGATTAGTAACATAGAATGTTGGCCATTAAATACGAAATTTAAAGAATGGGTGTGGTTTCGAGCCTCTCGCAAAACAACAAAAAGTTGCGAAAACCAATGATAAAATTATTCAATTTTATTATCAGAATGTAAGAGGACTTCGAACGAAAACGACTACTTTTCATACTAATTTATTAATGTCGACCTACGACTTATTGGCCATTACGGAAACGGGTTTGAATAGTTCTATACATGACGGAGAAATTATTCCATCTAATTTCAAGATACTGCAATGTGATCGAGCGGACGGCCGCAAACAGCGAGGTGTTTTTTTGGCGGCATCGTCACGTTACGAACTGAAGCGCGTTCCAGTGGGCAATGTGGACGCAGCCTTATTCGAGATTGTCTGTGCGACGGTATACTGTAAAAACATTTTTTTATTTATGTGCTGTGTAGTTTACATTCCTCCGAAATGTGATGAGAACTTAGATTAAAACAAAAAGGGAAGATACGGCATGCTCCTACTTGTAGTCATGCAAAATATAGTCCTGCTACTACCTACATAAGCAAACACTCACACACGCACCTATAAAGTGTAAATCGAGCGAGCGAGACAAAGCGGTAAGTTTCAACGTTAGCGCGAGGGAGTCAGCGAGTAGCGCGTTGACGTCTCGGTCGCTTCACAACAGACGAGTACGTACGACCGATTCCGACGCCACTGCGGAGTAGCGTCTTTCTCTTTTTCACACAGTAGAATATCGCAATAGTGCGATGTAGCCTGTTCGCTCGGACTGAGGAGCCACCCCTAATTTTTAAAGGAAAATCATACCATCAATTAGTAGTATAAAAAATAATTTTGTAGGACAAATTCTGGAATTTGTAGTATAATACTTTCTAAGGTACATCAATATAAAGCTGGCTCCTCAATCCATACAGTATGGATTGAGGAGCCACCCTAGAACTCGGAAAGTAATGAAGTTACATTTTTGAAAATTTTGTATGTTTTAGTAGGTATTTTGTAGGTTATCTACAAAAAATTTCAGTGCGATACTGCCGAAATTAAATAAAATACAATAGTTTTGTTGTGGCTCCTCAGCCCGTATACAAAAGCGTGAATTCCTATGAAATTGATCCACATATTAATATATTCGAACTAATGGACAATTAGTAGTATGTATGCTTGAATTTGTAGTATAGAAATAAAATAGCAAGATTAAGTAAATTAGCTAAAAAAACACATTTCATCTGGCTCCTCAATCCAGACACTTGCATTTAAATAATTGACTATATCTACCTAACTATAGAAGATAATCAAAAGCTTTATATGCCAATATTTAGTAGAAATTTCTACTAAATATCTAGGTACAAAATAACATTGTACAATTTGGTCAAAGGAAGTTATGATGATTATTCGATATTCCATACAATTCACTAAGGGTGACCATGTTATATGAATGAAAACAGGACAAATTGTTCTTTACATTAAGTTTTAACAAAATATATATTATTATGAACTTAACAATTATAATGTTATAAATATTATTTATATAATTTTAACGCAAATTTTGTTCTTTCTTTTCGACACTTTTTCATAATAAGTATGAAAAAGTGTCGATGATATTGGATAAATACATACCTAGCTTTGCATTTTTAAAACCTATATTACACTGGACTGTTGTAATCACATCATGTTCCTTTTATTCAGTAATGTCATTTGTTAAGGGTTTAAAACGTTAAACTTTTATCAGAACCTATTTCTGATGACAGATATATAAGACCTAAATCTGGGAAATAAAATACATTGTTTGAATAAAATTACAGCCTAATTAATGTAAACAAATATCTAAAAGATACTCCGTACCTATTAAATTATGTTTAAACATTATAAAAGGAATCAAAGTGAAACTTTCATCATGTCCTATCTACCACATCTGCCATTTTGTAATACTTTACAGCACTGGCATCAAAAGCTTTTAAGCCGAACCTTATAAATAAAAAAGTCTAATCGATACATTTTACTATTGATTCTTATAAAAGTAATTTTTGGGGGTTATAGTTACTCGCGTCCGTAGGTTTACCCCTGAGACCCTACACGTGACCCCTGGGTGGTGCTAAATAATGGCACTTGGTGCTGTTGTGTTTTGTCCGACCAGTGAGGGTTCCGGAGGCCCCTCCCCCACACCCCTCTTCCCAATTCCTATTCCTTCCTTAAACCTATTCCTTCCTTAAAGGCCGGCAACGCGTCTGCGATTCCACTGGTTTTGCGGGTGTCCATGGGCGGCGGTGATAGCTCTCCATCAGGTGAAATTACAACTTACACTTGACATATGAGCAGTCGCTATTTGGTGAAAAATGGACTATGGTAGAGAGTACTCTACCATAGTTTATCCTCTACTTAATACAGTCGCTTTTGCTGTCCTAATTGCCTAGTCTCTGACTAACCCTTCGGGAATAATAGTCGTAATTATATGTATGTTTGTATGTTAAAGTTAAAGTTCGAAAGTAAAGAAATAAGTTGTCACTTATATAACAGCCTTTATTTGACAAAAAATGTAATGATGCATAACACACATTACGTATAACGTTATATTAAGACTGTATGAGATCAATCTCTTTGCTTTTCCTATATTTAAAAATGTATTAAAGTAGTCAGATGTTTGCAACGAAATTTCGGTTGACCTTTCTACGACCTTGGTTTGCGGGAGCGTATTTATAAACTTGCTGCGATTCCTCTGGCGGGCGGTCCACTGTGTGGACGTTGTTGTAAACCACGTAAGCAGTATTGCCACTGCCTCTAACAAATTACAAATAACACCGCTATCTTCAACCTACATACAACGTGGTTACTGAAAAAAGCCAAGTTCATTTATATTAATGTACGTACAATAAAGATACAAAATTATTATTAATCAAGTGGATCAAATTTTGTTTAATTACACTATTTAAGTATATCAAAGAAGGGATGTCAATAGGGCTATTAAATAAGTAGATTTGTTGCTTATGTACGTAAAAATTTTAGGATTTATGATTCTGGAAGAAAGAATTAAAATAATAATTAAAAAAACAGTTACAGAAATATGTCCAAATATGAAAAATTTTACAATGCTAAACATCCTGCTGCAGGTAGCCTAAATGCTAAAAAAGCAGGATCCTGCTAAAAATGGCAACACTGCTTGTAACGCACAAAAAGCGTGTACCAGACTGTTGTAAACAAGCCTCCCCACCAGGTCACCTTGGCGGAGGCTGGTTTACAACCGCCGCACAGTCTAAGAAAAACGCAATCTAGCTGGATTTAATTGAAAATATCGACATCTATTCATTGAAGATACCGTATTGCCTGTTTATACCTAAGACCCTACTAGTCACTTCTGCATTTAAGAATTTGTTTTGTAAGTAACTCAAAATAAAAAATAAAAAATGTTAAAGTGGGTAAACAATATTCGTCGTACATTTACATTTCATGCGATATTTTTAAAGCATCAACTGTTATTACGATTTCTGATTATGTACTTATAGACACAAGAGAGTTTTTTGGTTTATTGTTGGATTGTGTATATCTTTGAGGTAAGTTCAAGTATATTTTTTGGAACTTATAATGAAACTATGATTAAAGAAACATCATTTCAAAGCTGAGGTAAAAATATTCTTTTTTTAGAGAGATTTTGTAAACAAATTTGTGCATATATCAAAACGCCCGTATTATCCTGTATTTTCTTTTAGTTTACTCAATAGTGCAGAGGCTTAACTTTAAAGTACAGTTGATACATTTTGCGATTTTTTGCGACACCCATACATTTTTTTTCCTTTTTCAGAATGCCTACCGAAATACCAAAAAAATAAATTTTCGATATTTGGACTGCAAACGCAAAAAACGAGCGATTTAATGCTATTTTTGCGTTTGTAAAAGATCAAGTGAGTTTTCTTAAGATGCTGTGAAGGAAATTAAGGACTTTTTAAGAAAGTTGTGCAGCAAATTTGAAGAAAAATGGGCAGCAAGCGGTAGACATCGTGAACGCTTGTTGAACAAAAATATAACATGGTTAAATTACATTAACTGGCCAGATAGTGTTTTGCGAGATGTACCATCTCACCAGGAAGACCACAAAAATGTCTTATGGAATGTTGCGATAAAACAAAAAAACAAAAAGTTCAAAATCTTTTCCAGTCCACTAGCCCTGAAGAAATTATAATTGCGACTGAATGTAATCTTCGAAAATCTGGTTAAAGAGATGCTGCTGCTGCTATCGTAAGAGAACTTTCAATGAGTTCAATGGGTAACATTTCCCGGAAAAACCTTAACAGAATCCAGCTCAAATATGATAGATGGTAAATTAAGTGATTAATTTAAATAACAATAAATTTGTACCTACTGCATACGTTTTTTGTAATGTAATAAGATAACATGGTTTGTAACTTCCTAGTATTATTATTTAATTGAAGCACTAAATAACACTATTTATTACATAAACCATTAGGTTAGCGCGATTAGGAATTAAATCCCGCTAGATTGCGTTTTTCCCACACTGTGCGCTGTTGTATTCCGTCCACACTTGTTGAAAACAAGGCTTTCACTTAGTTTACAACCGCCGTTGATGTTTTCCGTCACAAGTATGTTTGATTTTACAGCTAGCGGCTGTACAACTGTCATTTGTTGACAGATATTGCCAGATGACAATGAATTACAGATTAAAAATTAAAAAAGTAGGTATACAACTTATGCATAAAACGCCGGGTCTCCTTTCGTTGCAAACAACTGTCCACACTGTTGTAAACCGCTGTTGAAAACTTCGGTTTACAACAGTTTGGTAGGTATACACGCTTATTACTCGGCTCTAGCGTAATGTTGCCAACTCGAAGATTTAAACATGAAAGTGATTTCGACTTTTACATATTATACCAACATTTTCAGTCCTTTCTTTTAAAGGTTCATTAAAATCGTAAGTTGTACTTCAAAATATTTTAAAAATGTTAAATTAGTTGTAGGTAGTTGCTTTAAAAGATAATGTTTTTCTACAGTTTTAAAAATGACTCCAAATTTCTATATTTTGTCTTTGCATTTTGATAATGTTCCATGAAAACTTAATTAGTAGGTACAAACACATGCTAACATATAATCACGACTATTATCCCCGAAAGCTTAGACAGAGACTAGGCAATAAGGACAGCAAATTAAAGCAGTCCTTTACCATAGTCCACTTTTCAATAAATAGCGAGTGCTGATGTGCTCAGCGTGACAGGTGATGAGCCTATCGCCGTTCTATGCTGTTGGATGTATGTATGTGCAGTCTTTAGTCCGAAAGTTGCCTTTTACGTCACCCAAGAGGGTGGTAGTATTCTATCACCGCTACGCGACACAGTTAATTTACGTCAGCTCAGCAACAACAACGATATAGCAATCTTTCCACGCAATCTTTAGTTTACATCCTATGATGCTAAGAGTTCAGGTTTTCTTATTTTTATATTTACTTTGTTAATTAGTTAGTTTTATATTACTACAATAGTATTTAATGTAGGTAAGTACTTACTATAATTAATCAAAAGGTCGAGGTTGAGATTTCAATCAAAACCACAAAACATGTATGGTTTATTAGTAGTGATCGAAAGCTAGATAAAGTGTTACATTTTTCTTAAGAATTTTTAGAATGTAAACCTGTTTGCGTGATTTAGGAATCAACAAATAAATAAAAGAGCCATCTATGATTCTTTACCAGAACTAAGTTAGTTTCATGACAATTTGTAAAATTCTGTTTATGTTTCCTATAAACTTAAACAAATGCTATATAACCGCAATTGTGATAAATTCCATTTCTGGTCGTGTTCAAAAACTAGAGTATGAAGAGTTGTAGGTATTCATTTTAATAATCAATTGTATCAGCAGTCGGAAATACCACATGAGTATCATCAACAACCTTACACGTCCCACTGCTGGGAACAGGCTTTCCCACGCTGGCCCAATGCGGGTTAGTGTCTCATTTACTTTAAGTTAACGTACGCATTACATTTTATTATTTAAATAAATAAATAAATAATCTAATTAATTAATTATTACAAAACGTTACGTACGCGTAACGTTTTGTACATACGAAGCAAAACATACAATACGCTACCTTAATACGGGTACTTAACCATATTTTTATTCTCTTTGCCAGTATCGATATGGTCACCCTATATAGTGAATTATATGGAATATCGAATAATCATCATAACTTCCTTTGACCAAATTGTACAATGTTATTTTGTACATAGATATTTAGTAGAAATTTCTACTAAATATTGGCATATAAAGCTTTTGATTATCTTCTATAGTTAGGTAGATACAGTCAATTATTTAAATGCAAGTGTCTGGATTGAGGAGCCAGATGACATGTGTTTTTTTAGCTAATTTACTTAATCTTGCTATTTTATTTCTATACTACAAATTCAAGCATACATACTACTAATTGTCCATTAGTTCGAATATATTAATATGTGGATCAATTTCACAGGAATTCACGCTTTTGTATACGGGCTGAGGAGCCACAACCAAACTATTGTATTTTATTTAATTTCGGCAGTACCGCACTGTAATTTTTTGTAGATAACCTACAAAATACCTACTAAAACATACAAAATTTTCAAAAATGTAACTACATTACTTTCCGAGTTCTAGGGTGGCTCCTCAATCCATACTGTATGGATTGAGGAGCCAGCTTTATATTGATGTACCTTAGAAAGTATTATACTACAAATTCCAGAATTTGTCCTACAAAATTATTTTTTATACTACTAATTGATGGTATGATTTTCCTTTAAAAATTAGGGGTGGCTCCTCAATCCTGACGTTCATCAAATTGTGACTGAAGTGAAATTGTGCCATTAGGCCTAATTTTGGCGGCTCACTCACGAGACGCTAATGCCGTATCTTCCCTTTTTGTTTTAATCTAAGGATGAGAAGGAATATATGCATTTATTTAACATTTTAGAATCGATATGTGTTAAATACGACAAAGTTATAGTGTTCTGAGATTTTAATATGCCTTTAGCAACGGTGGAAATTCAAAGTTATATGGAATATGTGAATGCTTATTGTTGATTTCGGCAGGTAAATAACATACTTAATATAAATAATCGTACGCTTGATTTAGTATTATCATCATTACGGGCGAGTGACTTAGAGGTAAAATTGGCTGACGACACCTTAGTGCCTATAGACGTTCAGCACCCGCCGCTGGTCGCCTGGGTATCGGCAGGTACCTGCCGCAGCTAGAAGGCCTGTTTACCAATATCTAGTTTTAAAGATGATGATTTAAATTTAAATTTATACTGCAATTGTTGGAACTTTTTAAAATGTAATTTTTCTTTGTTATATCAAAAGTTTGAGTGTATTAATTGGGATAATTTGTATAGTATTAAAAATTCGGAAGCCGCGGTGTCATATTTTTATGAAATAGTTAATGAACTTATTTACAAGTGTACACCAAAAAAACATGTAAACACAGGCACAAACAAGCCGCGATATTGCTATCCAGATTGGTACAATGCTGATTTGATACGCGATATTAGACATAAGTGGCGTTATCATAAATTATTTAGAGTATCAGGTGCAAATAGTGACTACGAAATGTTTTCGAAATACCGACACTTAGTCAAATGTAAGATCACTGTAGCTCTTAAAGCCTACCAAGAGAGACTGCAGCAAACATTTAAAAACGATCCTAGGTCTTTTTGGAGTTTTATACGGTGTAAACAATCAAAGCGTAATAAGACTCGAGTCACTAAGGACGGAGTAGCGTTGAATGAAATGGAGTGTGCCGAGTGTTTTGCCTCATACTTTCACTCGGTGTATAGTCCGGATCGGCCACAGTTGGACCCGAGGGAGGCGGAGTGCCTGGCGGGTGCGGGCGCGGGCGCTGCGCGCGTGCACATCGGCCGTATCGGTGTTGGGGTGCGCTCCGTAGCCTTAAGCCTAAGCACTCAGTAGGGCCCGACGGTATACCACCTTTCATTGTGAAAGACTGTCGTGTGGTTTTGGAGAAACCTTTATTGCACATTTTTAACTTGTGTTTAGGAGAAAGTAAATATCCGGACGTATGGAAAACGACTCGAGTTATCCCGGTACCTAAGGCGGGGGCCGGGTCAGATGTTAGCGGATACCGGCCGGTTGCGGTACTGTTGGCGTTCGCCAAGGTGTTTGAGTCTGTCAACTTATTTGCTCAGTGAGTCTGTCTTGCATAGATGTATCTATACGCAAGTGAGTGCAAGACTAAGGGCCGATTTCACCGCTGACATTAAACGCGATCAATTCGGGCTAAACTCAGATTACGCGCTAAACTGAGTTCCTCTCTCAAGTTTGCGTTTCACCGGCATAAACTAAACGTCGTTCAAGTTAAACTTATTTCAGTTTCTGAACGGCCGATTTTCGACGTTTAGCTTGGCCAAACTCGTCTAAGTGCTTTTTTTATTTGTTCCTTGTAGGAACAGGCTAAGGTCAGAGACCATACTGCCTAGTCATTAGATTTTTTTTTCTTTGCATGTAGTGGATGATAATGAAATGAGTTATAATATGAACGTGAAAGTGATAATGAATATACTATGGTAAATTATATTCCCCAAACCCCTTGAGTGTTACTAAATATGTGGGACTTTACAGAGATCTCACACGGATTTATTAAAAGAATTTAAAAAGTGATGTTGCACTGTTTTGTTTTATTTGCCAACACATAAATGCACGTTCACGAACACATGACAGTTATTAAACCACCTTTATTTCATATTCATATTCGACAAAACACAAAATTTAGAAATTATGACAAAACTGCAGAACTGCAGACACTTCATTTTCCTGCCAAGAAGTCTTGTTTCAGAGCTGTTTGCCTAAAATTGTCGTAATTGTGTGGAGTATGGGAAGCCTGTTTATTTATTTAAAGAAATAAATAATATTTTTGTTAGTGATATTTTGCTTCTAAAACAAAGATGAAAAGAGCCCTGGCACGAGCTTTTGACGAAAATTTTGATGAAAAGTCCCTTTAAATTAGTAGTTATAGCGTGTCGCCTAACACATTAAGCATAACCGGCCTTTTGCGTGTAATGGAACGTGCTAGTTCCACTTTTAACCGCAAGCGCAACAGCGCGCTAATAGAGCAATGGCTGCCGCAACAGAGACTGCGTTACGTTACGATCTCCGTTTTCGCGCCATAAGTCTTAGCACCTATTCTAAAGCATTTGTACCTATAATTTTTGATTGAAACCTGTGAACCTGACCAATAAACGATTTTACAGTGATCAAGTAGTTTTACCTGTTACAAGAACCCGCATACTAGCGCTTGACGTGCTAAATAGTTTTGACAATTTACTATTCTTACCATGTTTCACAAGATATTTATTTTGAAATTTTTGATTCAAATATTTTATATGTAATTTCTAATACTAACCCATCATATTCTGAACATTTGTTGAAGATTAACGTGATTTGAATTATGTTTTTTTAATTTATTTTCCCGTTTGTAAAGGAACAATTTTTTAATTGCAACACATTGAACTCGATTCGTTAGGCTCCAAGCCAGAATTAAAAAAAAAATAACGTATAGTTGATGACATATCATTCACTCATTCACTCTTTGTCAAAGCTGAACTAAGTTTTAGTAAACGGGATCTAAACGAAGCCGGTGAAATCGGTGCGACGTAAACCGCGATCAAGACTAATAAGTTTTGAACGCGATTAGTCTGAACCAGAAGTGCGATTGCGTAAGGTTGTTCATGGATGGATGATCGTTACAATTGACGATCGATCGTAACATGTCAATTCGAATTGCGTAATTATTGTCCATTCCATGAAGACCGATGACTTAAAAACGTATCATGAATTTGCGTTTTATTATGAAAGTTACTCAATGAAACCTTGATTTATTTTACAATAATCATCGAATAGTAAAAAGCAGTGTATGTTTTGTATCATTTTTTACCTCAAAAGTCATTTTTCATTGATAAAAACATTGAATTGAAACTAAAAACATGTAAAAAATCTTTAAGTAACTAAACGCAAAGAACGAATGAAACGAGAGTTTCAGCTACCGGACCCTAGATGGCGGGATAAGTTTTCTACTACTCGACAAAAGGTAGCGTTGTTGAGGTACAAAGTACTCTGTAGGGCTGACAAAAAAGCTAAAATGTCAATGTGACGCAACGTTGATTTGATAGTTTTTCATTATAGCAGCAAGAAAAATACAAAATAGAGTATTTAAATTGTCGAATTTACACACAAGTAAGTAAAATATAGTAGATAAATTATAAAAATGAACAACACAAAGTGTAAACAATCTTTCAGTGTGCTGTATGTATGTGACTGTAAAGTGAAATTATGAAAACAAAAGGTCATTGATGAAAACTAAATAAATAAACTTCTCAATGTGTATCTTTGCTTGGTAATTTCATATCAAAACAAATTCAGTGCCAAAGGCGACAGTAATATCAAGTGGAAGCCTTACTCTTAACATAAAAATGTACTAAAAGATCTCGTATCACAGAAATGTAGTTTGTAAGAAATAGCTACGTAGGATTCGTAGTCTGTGGCAGAGAGTGTAGGTTGCATTACAAAGAGTCCAATTTGGAGATAGCATGGCCAGTCAGCGCGTGGATGACTTTTGGCGCAATATTCTAGCTCTTAGCATGGGAGATGTTGAGTGAGTCAATGATGTTACAATAAAAAGAGGTAAATACTTTACATGTGCCAAAAACTGGCAACAGAAAACTTTGCTAATTGGCTTACCTTAGCATAGTCTCAGAAAAGCGTTGACATGTGTTCTATGGACAGCGGTCTGTGGTAGACAGTGTCAGTATATTCGTTTCCGTAAATTAGTTTAAAAATGCCGTCCTGTGTAATACGACACTGTAGAAACAACACAATTAAGACTCATGGGATGTTAACATCGTAAAGCTTTGGTCCATTATTGACATTACATTAGTACTGACATAACCTATCTACCTCTTTTTATTCTAATATGTGGAAAGCTGTAAAGCTACCTAGTTTTAACAGTTAATTAATAATAAACAGAGAACACAACAGCTGTTATTACTTTTATATTTTTCAGTATTGGCATGAACTAAAATACCGGAGCCGAAAGCGGGATACTGATATGCGGCAACATGCCTGTGGGACTTGCGGTGATCTAGCAAAAAAACCACTCTCAATTATAAAAAGCCGGATACTACTAATACTGGGGGATTCCCATAATGTAAGTAAAAGAAACAAAGAATAAATGTATTTTAAATAACAGTATGGTATCAAATAGAGGTTTTTGTGATGTATGTATCATTGTCACATTCCAGCTATTCCTTGTTGCTATCGCCATGGATCTTATTATTTTCTGTTTTTGCAGCTCCCACAAGCTGTAACTGCAGTGCAGAACTCTCCAACGGTAGAATCTGCACACCATGTAAGTAAAAGAAATATAACTAAATGTACCTATACTATTATAAAGCTGAAAATTTGTTTGTTTGAACACATGATAGTATACAATGATGAGTTGAATTAACTATACTACAATTGAAATAATAATGATAGTACAAATTGATCATGCATGATAAGATAATATTATTAAAATAATTTTGAAAATCAGAAAAAAAATCATTAAATACAGTCAAAATATACAAATCTTTATCTGTCAAAAATTCATTGAGTGTGTAGTAGCATTTTTCCAACAACAATGTCTTTAATTTCTGCTTAAACGTAAAGTTATTATCACTGTGTCTTATTGATATCTTCATAGACATGAGGTGCATTACAAAAAACACTCTTACTCATAAGCGCGGTTTTACAAAGAACATTGCAAAGTTTATCCATAAGTTGTGCAGATGAAAGAAATGTTAACAATTCATTGTTAGTTTGACAAAATTAGCGCATTCAAGAATGTACAGACACGGAAGTGTAAGAATCTTGTAATTTTTAAAGTAGGGCTGTGTCTGTTTGTTGTAGGTTGAACATAGCTCTAATACAGCATTTTTGAGACCTAAATACAATTTCTTTGTCGGTTGCGTTACCCCAAAACATGCCACCGTATCTCAATGTATATCCATGATAGGTAGTTAACAAAGCCTTTATGCTTACTTTTTTACTAAGCTATGAAGCATACAATGACTACTCAATATTATTTTATTTTATAGTTATCACCAGGGAATAATTTATTTTTTTCTGTTAGCCCAAAAATGCTGGTTCTGGACCGAGGCGGGGTCGAACGGCTCAAGGGCGCAACCCTCGACCTTGTGAGTACTAACTACTATATTATAAATACTGTTGTATGGTTTTAGAGGCCACACACACATCTCGATTGTGATTTTTGCCAATAAAATGGCCAATTTCGGCATTATGGATCTCAGAAACAAAAATACATTAATCATTATGACTTATTGAATAGTGTAGAATACCTATTGGAATAGTGCGTAGCGGCCTCGCTTTATGTAAATTTTGCTTAAAGCGAAGGCACTTTTTTGAGCTCATCGATTGAACTACTGTTCTAAACAAGTGAAATAAAAAAATTATAATGTTATCTCTTATATAGTCGCATAGTGCGTAGCGACCTCGGAATTTTTAGATATCATTGATTTTATATAGGAAAAAAATCTTATTCTAAACCAAAAAACTTCGAAAATCGCTATATAAGTTAACTGTGAGTATCTCCTGTCTACGATAATATTATTCAGCAAAATTAATACCAGAGTAATTGTTACTTCACGAGGAATAAAGTTTTAATATAATAATGGATATAATGAATTTATTATCCTATTTCGATAAAAACGATAAATACAACTGCAAAATTACTACAAAATGCGAAAATGGGCATTTAATGCAAAAATCACATTCGAGATGTAATAGGCCTCTTAAGAAGAGGCTTTTATTGGAGCAATAATGGCAACGTGCTGGGTATTAAGACGCCGGCGACACGTCAGCCTCTCATAGTTACAAACGTTATAATAAAATAATAAAAAATTGAGCGTGATTCACTGTACTTGTGATGTATTCGGATTAATTTGTGTAATTATTTTGGACTATTTTTTATGGCGACCTAGATAAATACTGTCTTAATCCGAACATCACAAGTACAGAAAATAAGGTCTAATTGCAAATCATTTTGGTAATACGTTAGTATGGAAGGCTCATTTTAGGTGACCGGTCGCCAGCTTCTTAAGTCAACATACATAGATAAACAATCCATCAAAAATTTCTATTGTTTCAGACCGCAGGCTGCGTTATGATGACCCTCCAGAGTGAGCACGCAAGTTCCGAAGATCAGTGCCTTCGTATAGATAGAAATCGGGCGCGCTTGCTTTAACGCTTAGTGACGATAGCCGAAGAAGCGTTGGAAATTTTATTTTTATTTATTCAAGGGAAACATACAGCATATTATACACTTATAAAACAGAAGTTAATAAACATTTCGTTAGCCAAAAAAGTTTTCACAAATGTAAAAAACATACAAATTAGCTTAACAACTTATCTTTAACAATGAAGGCCTCTACAAGTTACATATTTAACTTAATCATAACATTTTTATTTTGCTATAAGAAATATTAGAAATATTAACTACATGTAAATGTAGCGACAATAACCTCTCTCATAGTCTCTCAGTACTTTTCTCAGTCACTAGCAGATGACAGACACTAAGGCCTCGGCCAGACTGTACTCAAACATATTATGTGTTCTCATTTGAGTGTCCATAGTGGGCACGCGGCGCGGGATACATTTTGTACGCCGCGCCGCGCCCGCGCGTGCAGTCTGGCCAAGGCCTAAGGGGTGTCTGTCATCTGCTAGTGACTGAAAGCAATGCTTCTTTTAAAAGAGCCAATTTTTCGAAAAATAAATCTATTTCCTTAAAACTATTATTAAAATTGTGCACGAACAAAGAATCTATTTTTTGCATATTTTGTATATTATGTTGGAGTGCATTAATATGTAAGTACATTATACTGGGGATTCCGTACAACGGAGGCATATTCATGGGATGATCGTATAAAAGAGTTGTATAGCAAACATACTGTGGTATGATTTTTAAAATTACTACTTTGTCTAAAAATAAAGCCAAGCATATGATACGCTTTTGCTGTAACTTTTTGAATATGTGGCTCAAATGATAATTCTGTGTCAACTGTTACACCCAAGTCTCTCATCTCGGTAACCCTTGGTAGTGTTTCCCTATTTAGTGTATAATTATAATTTATTTTATTTTTCTTTCTTGTAAAGGATACAACATTTTCTGAAATTTAAAAAGAGTTTATTATTATTATAATATTCATATAATCTGTCCAAATCTTTTTGCAAACTATGACAATTACATAATATGTACAGTAGGAGCCTAGAAAATTAATATTTATATATTTGTAAATTTTTATTATGAGTTAAGTTATTTTTTAGTTTTTATTAGTAAGCGTTTAGTTTAGTACTCGGGTGAATACTAAACTAAACGCTTCTAAACTTTGAGAAGCTCCTAAACATCGACCTGTTGCTCTGAATATCTGTTACCCATAAATAACGCCATGATGTTTATGAGGCTGTGAACAGCTAACTAGCGCCGCCAATCTATTTTATTTCATTTCTAATTAAGGTAAATTTAAAAAAAAAGGTTCGGCAATGGTCTTGTAAATAATTTCTTACTTTGTGTAATAATTTGTTTTAAAACATCGACCTGTTGCTCTGTATGTCTGTTACCCATCAAAAAACGCCATGATGTTTAAGAGGCTGTGAACAGCTTACTAGCGCCGCCAATTTATTTTATTTCATTTCTAATAAATAATGGTTTGGCAATGTTCTTAAAAGTAATTTCTTATTTTGTGTTATATAATTAGTTTTAAAACTTGTTTTAGTCAAAAGAAGTCTTGTTTAATTTTTAAATAAGTTATTATTTAGTTTGTAAGCTAATTATAGCCGAAGGCTACCTACTTCCAAATGAAATTTTGAGCAGCTTTTTGCTGTCTTCAATATTACAAACCCTAAAAATTAATTTTGCTATGTCGCAAACACAATGATTTAGGTAATGTTGATTGAAAAGTCCATATTGATTGTTAAATGACGAAATTAGTATTTGAAATTTTCATTTTGGAGTAGGCTCTGCTTAGACATTTGTTGCAAAGCTTTATTAGCACAATCAGTATCAATGTAATCACTAGGTAATATAAGGCTGTGATGTGAATAATATTTTCTACTCCTATTCCTTTCTATTTACTACTCTAATACTGATTTAGTTTTTAAGTTAAATTTGGGCTGAAAGCTGCTTAGTCGTTTGTTGCAAGTATTATTACTAGTACAAATAGGTAGGCTGTTTTTTTACAAAAAATTATCTATATAAAAGTGTTGTAACTTGAGCTAGACTGACAATATAGAAATAAAAACGATATTTCTATTTTAATAGTTTTTATTATTTGTGGTGACAACATTCGCTCCACAGTATTTCCACTAACACTTGTCGCGAAGTGGCACCATCTCTGGCAAAGACTAGCTGCGCCACCTTGCTTTTAAGACCCCACTGCTGTGTTCTACTGTGTTGCGAGTGCTGCAGTGGAGATCTGTATAGTGGGATTCTGGGGAATCTGGAACTGCCTGCAGAATCAGTCATCATGCACTCTCGCTGGGCGTATCCGGAATCCCCTTTAAGGGAAAAAAAATACTTAGGTATGCTGCACAATAAAGACTTGGTTCATAATGAGCTTATGTCCTATAAGTACGATTGCACATTTATTTTAATGGGCAGTGCAGTAGGTCATACAAAGTTATTCCTTGTGACTGTTAGGACTTTTTGAATTTATGAAAAATATAATTATAATTGTGTCAAAGTTATGGGCCCTAATACAATATTAATATAAACTCGATATTACATAATCATGTTTGCAGAACTTCCACGTTTTGTACTGGTCTAATGTCAGATGACTTCACAAGGTAACTTTTAAGGCTTAACTTTGTAATTTTTTTTGTGAGACAAACTCAATTATCTATCAAACATAAGGGCAGCCTACTGAAAATGAGCCTATTAAAAAATAACAAGATGAGGGTCCAACAGTGACTACATGATGTGGACACATTTTTATTATAAAGCTTAGCACGTCTTTGGTGGAATAGCAACTCTAGAATAAGTTGAATTATGGAATGATATTCTTTGTTCAATGTCTTACCTAACAGCCAGCAAACTTCTCCATTTTCATGGAGACGCCGCATGTGTGCTTCCAAAGGGCTCCTATTCCACACATGCGAGTCATGGCTGGTACCTTCATATGAAGCCTCGACATGGAGGATGTTGGAAATCCACATCACAAATCTAAAACAAACAAAAATTATATAACCATTGCATTTAAGAAACTATAGCAAATTTTAAATGGTAATAAAGTTAGTTTATCATAGTTTTTGACAACATTAGTTGTAATATAACAATCGCAGTACCTATTATAAAAATGCAATTTAATAAAAACTTACGATCATTGCATTCAAAGAATGATAATGCTTCCTATTAAAGAAAGCTTTCTCATACATGTGGGGTTGTATGATGGCAATGTGAGTGCCGTCAATACACCCAATCACAACACCCGGGACACCAAAGACATCCATGAATCTGTAAAAAATATCCAAAGGAAAAATTATTGGCTTTGAAAACAAAACAGAATATTCAAACACTCATAATTTTTCTATTATTCATACCCTCTCATAAGAGTCATCCTGTCTTCTCTATAACTGGGAAATTTGATGTGCCGCAGCAGGACTTCTGGCTGATTGAGGGCATCAGTGACCTCAGCCACACACTTGTGAACAGAAGTCTGACTGATGCCCAAATTAAAGTCTTTGCCGACCCGTCTTTGATAGCTGCCCCTGCATAAAAATCTAAGGCAGCCATGATCTGTAATTTAAAAAGATAACATTAAAATTAAAGTAGGTACCTACTTATCATAAAAAATAGTAATAGTACCTAGTAAACACTCATTTAATTGCAAAAAAGGACTTACTTTTATCTCATTGCATCAGAGATCCCTGTGGACCTCTGTCTTTGCGGCATATGTGGCTTGAGCTCATCAACAAGTTGTTGAAATATAGGTAAAGACAACCTATAATTGATCACAAATTAAAAGTATACCGATACACTACAATAAAATATTAATTAATTAGGTGTTACTGTATAATTTGGACACTCTGATAAGATTGTCATGGGTCGCGAGTCACCGCAATCGTTTGACATTAGCAATGAGCTCAAAAACCTTACGCAATTCGAATTAGCTGTCAAAATCAGTAAATCATTCACTCATCGTTAAAATTGACGATCCTAATCGTAAACCATAGATGAAGTCCTTAGACAATTAGAATTTACCGTTTGACACATGAAACCTTACGTTATGAACTGTCAAATGAATACGATGGCTTTACGCAATCGCACTTCAGGTTTTATTAAACTCGGTTTCTATTCGGTACGGTGAAATTGGCCCTAAGTGACGCGCAGCACGGCTTCCGGCCGGGTCGCAATACGGGGAGTATCGATGTAACGGTACAGAATGAATGGTATCTGTCCGTTAATAAGGAATACATGAGTGTAGCACTAAAATCAATATTTATGCGTTGCACCATTATTGTGATAAGCATAAAAAGGGGAAAATAAACTAGTTTAAAATAATTGCCATGTGGACAAGTGGCTTTATGGTTGAAGGTTGTAAGAATTAGTCAATGGACAAGTGGCTTCATTTTTATTTGAATTTCGCGGGGATTGTTCCGTGCGTCGCTTGCTAAATAGACGCTGTCTATTGGTTTAGGTTGATTGAAGATTCGCCTGGATTGGTCAGCGCGTCCCTCGCGAAATAGGCGCCGTCTACCGTGCGTTATTTACTTGAGTTTCGCGGAGACGGGGATCGGGTCGGTACAATTGTTTCACATACAACCAGGCGCCATCTATGTCCAGAATGCTGAACTTTTATAATTTTACGAAATACAGCATTATTAGCTTAAGTGGGTGTTTATTAAGAGGGAATTGTTGATGGGAGGCTACATCTAGATGTTCAAACATGTAATATTGGCTGTCTAAAGAGATTTGATTGATTTATGGTAAGCACTAAAATTTACGCGGGAGCGTCGGTCATGAGCGGGCTGAAGTTGAGATTGAAAGATAGAAAGAGAGAGGAGATTTTGTCTCCACGTTTAAGGACGTAAAGTTGGCCATGTAACAAAAGATAACAAGTGTGAAGTAGAAGCGAGTAAGCGATAGGGCTAGCGATTGGGTGAAAGGAGGTGAGTGGATTTGCGCGGGCGAAAGTCGGGCGAGCGAGGGATAGGGGTTCGGGAAAAAGGCGGGAAATTAAAGATGCTTGGAGAAAAGAGGAAAATTAGCGGGCATTCAATTCAAGGTCGTCGGACGAGCGGTCCACCTTACGAGTGGCGGTAACGATCTCATACACAGGAAAAGAGCGTCCTAGCCTTTAAAGCGCGCTAAGTGATATTCGAGCTGCGATATTAATTAAGATTGTTTGTGAAATTGAAAGTGATTATTAAAATAAAATTATTGCTGTCGCAACTCGAATCTGTTAACGGAATGAAGTATTCCGGGTTATATAGCGGATACGCGTAACGGTGTCAACGAAACTATATATTTTTCAACTGATTCCGATCAGGAGGCATTTGGCTGTATTCGATAATGCCAGCGTTATAAATTACAACGCTAAAGAATACCCTATATTCAACAGATTAACAGAGGAGAGACAAGTTGTCTCCTTAGTGAAAATCGAAGATAGGTCAGACACCATTTAGCTGGAGGTAGACACGTATGACCCAGTCCAATTTCGAGTCTACCTCCAAACACAGTGTAGTGTTAGGTTTTAAACCCTGGGTTTACTGGCCCAACTCAATAGCTCTCTTAGAGATCTGTTGCTTGCAGGGGCGACTCGACTTACACAACTCACCACACAATTAAGTTTAAATGTGGCTTAGGCCTAGATTGCAAAGGTATACAAGTAGGGACTGTTAGTTCGACAAAATATAGGTATCTCAAGTGAGGCAGGCTGTAGGAATCTATAGGTAGGCGTCTCTATATATGTTATTAGATAGTTGGGGATAGCACGGTATGTACATACTGTGCCCACATAGGCGTAGGCCGCGCAGCTAGGGCTGGATTAGCTTCGACTAATAAAGTTAGGGATAATTAAGATATGGTACCTAAATAGATATTACTATGAAGTGATGTTGATTATGAGCACTGAAAAGACCGATCTAAGCATGTAAGCTGTGTTTTTTTATTTTTTTTATTGGTTTAACTTTGAGTTTGATTTGTGTGTTTGTATCCTTTTTTGCGCTTTTTTATAGGGAGATTAGGTACTTCCCCCACTGAATGGGGAAAAAGGGGAAATTGGGTCGAAAGTCAAAAATTTGGGAACAGTTGGATAGGGGATAATTTAGGATGTTGGGTTGTTTTAGGGAAATTACGGATGACGGTTAAAATGAAGCTACTATTATAGATTTTTGCTTAGACTTAAGGTCTTTGCCTATTTACAAAATAATTGCGGGTCGCTATTTGGGTGGGAAGAAAATAGAAAGAAATGAAGAGGAAGAGAAAGGGAGAAGGAAGGGAAAAATAATTAGAGACACTGGGTGAAGTTTTTTATAATAAAAACTACAGTGATTCACATCTATATGGGTGTGATTTATGCTTATGTTCATTTATTTAATTATTTTCATTTCGATTTGCCATTAATTTGCTTTTTAGTTATTTAAGTTATCTTTACAAGATTTAGTACAAATTTTAGTTTAGGAGTTATTTAGGTTTGAGTATTTATTTTAAATTTACTTATTTTTGTAGTTTATTATTAGTTTAAAGATCTGTTTTAAAACATCAGTTATACTAGACATTATTTAAGTAATGGTTTAATTTTTTATTAAGGTTTTAAAAGGAAAGGTTGTTTTTAAATTTGTTTTAAATATATTAGGTATTGTGTGCTATGATTTAATGTTTAATTAAAATTTTATTTTAGTTAAGTTTTAATTTATAGGGTTTGTATATTTGGTTTTTTATTATTATATTTATTTTATTTATTTGTTTAAATTATTTAAGTTTTTAGATAAGTTTAGTTTTAATTTAGTTTAAGTTTAGGCTAAATAATGTTAGTTTATTTATTTTATTTATTTGTCTAAGTTATTTAAGTTTTAGATAAGTTTAGTTTTAGTTTAGTTTTAGTTTAGGCTAAATAATATTAGTTTATTTATTTTATTTATTTGTCTAAGTTTTTTAGTTCTTAAGTAAGTGTAGTTTTAGTTTAGTTAAAATTTAGGCTAAATTGTTTAGTTCCCGTAGTCAGTCTGGCTCTGCAGGCGCAGAACCATTGACTTAATACGGGGGCACTCGCGGGCATTGGTGGCGTTGTGGCCGGTGTCGATCTTTGTGCCCATGCGCTTATTGTGGGCCGAGCAATTGTAACACTTGGCCCCAGAGTTCTTATTGGGGCATTCTGGTAACTGATGGCCCGGGCTGGCGCAATGGGCACAGGGTCTCTTTTCGGCCGTGCATTTCGCCTTTGTATGGCCGTACTGCAGGCATTGGTGGCACTGCACGAATCGGGAGAAGTCCTCAACGTGGACTCTACTATGGTCCACGTTGAGTCTCCCGAGAGCGAGAATGGTACTTCGCATCTCGGGAGTGACCTCAATCACCGCATTGTACAGCGCCGGGTTTCTATTCGAGGTTAGGAAGCAAATACGAGTGACAGCCACGTCGTTCTGGGTCACAAGGACCTCCGCCAACTCCTCGCGGGCAATATCTTTAGATATGCCCTTTAGGATCATCAGCGGTGGTCGTTGCTTCGCCAGTTCTGCGGCGAAGTTAGGGCTCTTGTCATGGCGGGCTATTGTCTCCTCGCATTGCTTCCTATCCTCGAACTCCACCCTCAATTTGCCGTTGGGTATTATTGGTAGCACTTTGACGGGAGCATATTTGTGCTTCCGGAAGCTAATCTCCTTCTTCCACCGAGAAATAACCTCCGGAGGCTTGAGCGTGCAGTCGTACGCCGAAACGAGGACTGCTGGGTAAGTTTTGGGCGTATGGGGTATGGGCCTGGCAGTGACGCTGGCATAGGAGGGAGCGTTCGGGAGCTCGGCTTCTTGGACCGTGTGGACAGTGCGAGCGCCGGCCGGCGGACCCAGGACGGGGGGGTGCTCCTTCAGTGCGGCTGTCACCATGTTACCGGTCAACCGCACAAGGTCTTCGAGACGTGCCTGCTGCACCATCATCTCGTCGACCTTTTGAGCAACCTCCCGCCGGATCTCCGCCGCTGCCTCGCTCTGAACAGCGACTACGGCGCTCACACTGTTGTCCAGCTTGTGGCCTAATTCCCGAAAGCTTTCCTCGCTATGATGGTCCTGAGTGGAGGAGAACTCCGGTTCGGGTTCGGGCCGCTAAATCTCCTCTTCGATTACCCTCTCGAAGGTTTCGAGGTGGTGCTTGAGCCTGTCCGTGGTAAACAGAATAATCTGTTTATTGGCCTTTGTTACGGACTTACCGTCCTGAACCGCCTTTTTTATGTCATCAAGGCACCTCTCGATCGAATGCTTCAATGAATTCTTATGAGCCACGACGGATCTTTCAGGGGCGGTTGGTGTCTCCGGCTCACCCATCTCGCCCGATTGCGGGCTTGTAAATGCCTCCTTATGCGCCATTTTGAGTTAGGTTAGGTTAGGGTTAGGTTAGGTCAGAAAATTTTTCAAGTCGATTTTAAGAGAAAATTTATCTGCAATTATTCTATATTATCTTTCTCTGCAATTTTGGATTTAATTAAAAAGTTAAGCAAAATTTATAAAAAGCGAGGCCACTAAGCACTATTCCAATAGCTATTCTACACTATTCAAGAAGTCATAATTGTTAATGTATTTTCGGTTATGAGATCCATAACGCCAAAGTTGGCCATTTTACGCAAAAATCACAGTTAAGATGTAATAGGCCTCTTAATATCAGTTATTTGATTATAATTATTTTTCTTATAAATAAGATCCATGTTTTCCAAAATATTGACTATCGTATTTTTTGCCGGATTTCATAAAGGAAAAGCACCTTCTATATAAGGAACTATTTGCCTTATGTCTGAAATTGAAAGCTCAATATTGTGCGAGAACAATCTGTTACTTTTGTTGATCATAGTGCAACTTATCGACGCGCGACAGCGTTGCATCTTAGTATGAACAAGTTACAATAGATGGCGCTTATCACACTTCTTACTTTGATTACTTACAAACTGACCTGTATTATGAAAGTGCTGAAGATCAATATTGCAATTCACAACAATTTGCTTGACGCCGCGGTGGGAACGCATAGTTTTCGGGAACCGATTTTTTTTAGTCGTTTACTTTGCCTTGTCACCGCAACCGCAAAGGTTTTCGAATAGTTAATTTGTGAAACAATTAATGAAAAAACTTGTGAATTTTGTTTCATTGTGATGTGAGTGATCTTTAAATGAGTAAGTACCTATGTATATTTCATCAGTAATAGCATTTTATGTTCATGTCGATTTGCAGTTGATCTTTCTTTAGTTTTCATTAGTTATTAGGTAGGTACCTACTCAGTTTGAATATATTATATATACTTACCTACAGAAATAAGTTATTGTTTTTTATTAATCGTAGAATAACAAATTAAATCATATTCTTAGTTTTCTGGACTGTATAAAGTGTTTAACTGTGTTGCGTACTTACCGGTGAAAGAATACTACTACCCCCTCTTCCCTTGGGTGTCGTAATAGGCGACTAACGGACTAAAGACTGCACATACATACAACAGCTTAGAACGGCGATGGGCTCACCACCTGTCACGCTGAGCATATGTGAAGTCACTATTTATGTAGGTATGTATCTATATTAATAAAAATCAATTGCCAAAATGTATGTACGCGCATCACTTCAGAACGGCTGCACCAATTTGGCTAATTATTTTTTAAAATTTTAAACACTGAAAAAAGACGACAACCTCAGGCAGGAATCGAACCACGCACCTTCCGCATTCCGGGCGGCTGCCTTAACCACTTGGCTAATTCTTTTTTGTTGTATTTGTAATTGTCGGGACAAGGTTTGCATGAAAATGAACATTTTTGTAAATTCGTCAGGGGGTAAGGGGTTCACGTGGACAAAGTCGCGGGCGGGCGGTCATTCACGATCAACAAATCATAAATAAGCAATGCTTGATACATAAATATAAGCTGGAGTGGGTCTCATTCACCCTCGACTACAAATTTTGTGATTTTTAACAGTTATCACTAGATTTATAGTCGAAGTAAGAATCACCGCTTAAAACCAGCCTTCATATAAAAAAATCCGCATCCAAATCTAGGATATTTAGGAGCTACGGTGCCAAAGACAGACACACCAACCTCAGGACCTCCCTTTTTGGCCACCCTTGGTTTACGGTTATTAAATGTATACCTATTTTATTTTAGGTCGTCGTCTATTAGTGAACTCCATCGTTATTCCAATCTCAATTCCTTTGGTAATAAAAATAATACTTTACCAGTTACTGTGCTCGACTGTACCACACGTAATTTTTGTATGTAGAAGTTTGCTATCAAATTAAATGACTTTCTAGTGTAAAAGTCAAATAAAAATTACACTCTTAGAGGGTACAGCCATCTCAGGGGGTACAGACCATTTCCGGTACTATTTATTGAGATAGAAATGAGAGCCATTGCTGGTTCTGTTTTCGCGCAACGAGGTGAGTACGCTAGGCGTAGAACCTACGCCTAGCGTACTTACCAAACTATGTCTATAACTTTTTAACTATAAAGGTACTATTTATTTCCTTTGGGCACTATTTGGTACTATTTGGGTACAGTTTTTTGACATACTAATTAAAGTTGTAGCTTGCTCAGATTTCCCAAACTGAGGTGAGTACGCTAGGCGTAACCTACGCCTAGCGTACTATACCATAAGGGTAGTATTTATTTCCTTAGGGCACTATTTGGTACTATTTGGGTAAAGTTTTTTGGCATTCTTGAAATAACAGAATTCCATGGTGAGTACGCCAGGCGTAGGTACACAATTATAAATAAACAGATCAAATGAAAAAGAATACAACGTCAAGTATATTTCCCAGAACATGTTTGCATAATACTATCCAAACGTCAACGCATACGGTGCGTTGAATGGCACTTACGAATTAAATTCTTTTACCAGTGCCACCAACGCATATAGTGCGTTTTCCATTTTGACGTGACAACGTCTTATAAATTGGTTTGCCGGGTGACACTTCAAGAAACTGCGTTACGCTCCGCTCACGTTATGCGCTCACAATGAGAGCGAGTGAGAGGCACGCGTCCCTTCCACTCGGGCATGGTTAGCCCGCCTAAGAGCGAGAGAGACAGACATAAAAAGTGAAAGGCACGCGTCCCTTCCATATTATTTCATCCTTCTTCCTACTATACGAATGAATATTCACATTAAAATTATTTTACCACTCAAAGTCGTTGTCACGTAAAACTTTCGCCCGTATACCGACTTTACAGGCAACCAATTTTTTTTAGATTGGTTTTAGTTATTTAGGATTTTTTTTACTATTTAAAACACATTTAAATAAGTATTATCTATTGTAATCATTAAAACTATTATGTGGCACCCAGGCGAAGTTTTCAAAATTTTGGTGGCAATGAATGGGTTAAGTACAGATCAAGGCTTGAGTCTCGTCCTGTAATACGGGCCTAAATTATGTTCTGAGGCATTGAGATAGATACTATAGAGGTAACTTCGATGTGCAAAATTTTCACACATTTACTGAGTGGTAGAGCCACGCTGCGTTGCAGCACGCATTGGGCCGGCTCGCACGGCGTAATACCACCCTCTCACGAATATCCGGTGTGAAATAATGGCACTTGGTGCTGTTGTGTTTCGTCCGGCCAGTGAGAGTTCCGGAGGCCCCTTCCCCTCCCACCCCTCCTCACAATTCCTATTCCTTCCCCTAACCCTATTCCTTTCTTAAAGGTCGGCAACGCATCTGCGACTCCTCTGGTTTTGCGGGTGTCCATGGGCGGCGGTGATTGCTTTCCATCAGGTGACCAGCCTGCTCGTTTGCCTCCTTCTCATATTAAAAAAAAAAAAAAATGCACAAAAAAAGGCGCCTATGTGTGCGTTACTAAAATGTTGCCAGCTCACAGTTGTCACTCCCTAAATATGGGTAAATGTTACACAATGTAAGAACAAATACCACGTCTCGACCTCTCGACATAAGACCTCTCGTTTTTGTGTCGGATGTAGAACGGTTAGGATAAAAGAAACGAAAATATAAAATCAACAACAATGTATTGTGGATCAAATATCAATCAATCTTTGAGAAATTTTATACAATATGAAATAAAATAACACGTGAAGCCAAATTATAATGACTGTTATTTATGAAACAATCTGTGGCCTTAATTGTTTCTTTCTAACATTAATTTCAACGTAAGTTTAACTTTTAATCGCTGTTTTTAGATAAGTATCAATCTGAATAACAAAGTCAAGATTTTTTAATTGAAAAAGATGCATTGCTGCTTTGGTTCTAATGTTTCTTCAGTACTGCAACTACTGCATGATAAAACAACCTGTAACAAAAATACTTTCATCCTTTGGAAATCTAAAATAAATAGAAAATAAACGTTAATTTACACTAGGCTGGCTTGATTCTCGTGAGGCCCCTAAAACCTTAAAACTAAATTTAGTATTTTCTACCACGCTCAGTCTAACCCTCGAATAGATAGGAAAGGTATAAAGTACAGGTGGATATAATTCAATTAGATAATTTAATTTATGCTATTCGTTCCTTAGTAAACCTAAGAATTTTTAGGGTAAACTTTGCGAAGTACCTGACAATACTGATTACAGGTTATGTTGAAATATTTTTATGAAATTTCCGTATTAAACCAAAAGCACACATATTTAAGACTAGAATTAGAGATTTGCAAACATTTATTAGCATTTTCAATAGAAACAAATCAAATATTGCATGGTAAATTGCTAATAATCATCACGAAACCAGATTATCAAAACTTACGTAAGAAACGATATTCCAGGCACTTGCCACTCACTTCTATTACTGCAATGTTTGACTGAACAACTCATCGTTCAATTAAGCCCGCCGGAATAATATGTACATCTAAAATATACCCTTATTCAACTAAAAAAACAAATAATTATTTGGTAGGTAAAATAATGACAGCGATTTGTTTGGGGCCAAGTGTCGCTGGATATGAACGTCAGGATTGAGGAGCCACCCCTAATTTTTAAATAAAAATCATACCATCAATTAGTAGGATAAAAAATAATTTTGTAGGACAAATTCTGGAATTTGTAGTATAATACCTTCTAAGGTACGAGTACATCAATATAAAGCTGGCTCCTCAATCCATACAGTATGGGTTGAGGAGCCACCCTAGAACTCGGAAAGTAATGAAGTTACATTTTTGAAAATTTAGTATGTTTTAGTAGGTATTTTGTAAGTTTTCTACAAAAAAATTCAGTGCGGTACTGCCATAATTAAATAAAATACAATTGTTTTGTTGTGGCTCCTCAGCCCGTACACAAAAGCGTGAATTCCTATGAAATTGATCCACATATTAATATATTCGAACTAATGGACAATTAGTAGTATGTATGCTTGAATTTGTAGTATAGAAATAAAATAGCAAAATTAAGTAAATTCGCTAAAAAAACACATTTCATCTGGCTCCTCAATCCAGACACTTGCATTTAAATAATTGACTGTATCTACCTAACCATAGAAGATAATCAAAAGCTTTATATGCCAATATTTAGTAGACATTTCTACTAAATATCTATGTACAAAATAACATTGTACAATTTGGTCAAAGGAAGTTATGATGATTATTCGATATTCCATACAATTCACTATATAGGGTGACCATATCGATACTGGCAAAGAGGAAAAAAATATGGTTAAGTACCCGTATTAAGGTAGCGTATTGTATGTTTTGCTTCTTATGTACAAAACGTTACGCGTACGTTTATTAATTAAATAATTAATTATTTATTTTATTTATTTATTTAAATAATAAAATGTTATGCGTACGTTACCTTAAAGTAAATGAGACAGCGTGGGAAAGCCTGTTCCCAGCTGTGGGACGTGTAAGGTTGTTGATGATACTCATGGGGTATTTCCGACTGCTGATACAATTGATTATTGAAATGAATACCTACAACTCTTTATACTCTAGTTTTTGAACACGACCAGAAATGCAATTTATCACAATTGCGGTAATATAGCATTTGTTTAGGTTTATACAAAACATAAACAGAATATTATTGTACAAATTGTCATGAAACTAACTTAGTTCTGGTAAAGAATCATAGATGGCTCTTTTATTTATTTGTTGATTCCTAAATCACGCAAACAGGTTTACATTCCGAAAATTCTTAAGCAAAATGTAACACTTTATCTAGCTTTCGATCACTACTAATAAACCATACATGTTTTTGTGGTTTTGATTGAATTCTCAACCTCGACCTTTTGGTTAATTATAGTAAGTACTTACCTATATTAAATACTGTTGTAGTAATATAAAACTTTTGCAAATCTCTAATTCTAGTCTTAAATATGTGTGCTTTTGGTTTAATACGGAAATTTCATAAAAATATTTCAACATAACCTGTAATCAGTATTGTCAGGTACTTCGCAAAGTTTACCCTAAAAATTCTTAGGTTTACTAAGGAACGAATAGCATAAATTAAATTGTCTAATTGAATTATATCCACCTGTACTTTATACCTTTCCTATCTATTCGAGGGTTAGACTGAGCGTGGTAGAAAATACTAAATTTAGTTTTAAGGTTTTAGGGGCCTCACGAGAATCAAGCCAGCCTAGTGTAAATTAACGTTTATTTTCTATTTATTTTAGATTTCCAAAGGATGAAAGTATTTTTGTTACAGGTTGTTTTATCATGCAGTAGTTGCAGTACTGAAGAAACATTAGAACCAAAGCAGCAATGCATCTTTTTCAATTAAAAAATCTTGACTTTGTTATTCAGATTGATACTTATCTAAAAACAGCGATTAAAAGTTAAACTTACGTTGAAATTAATGTTAGAAAGAAACAATTAAGGCCACAGATTGTTTCATAAATAACAGTCATTATAATTTGGCTTCACGTGTTATTTTATTTCATATTGTATAAAATTTCTCAAAGATTGATTGATATTTGATCCACAATACATTGTTGTTGATTTTATATTTTCGTTTCTTTTATCCTAACCGTTCTACATCCGACACAAAAACGAGAGGTCTTATGTCGAGAGGTCGAGACGTGGTATTTGTTCTTACATTGTGTAACATTTACCCATATTTAGGGAGTGACAACTGTGAGCTGGCAACATTTTAGTAACGCACACATAGGCGCCTTTTTTTGTGCATTTTTTTTTTTTTTTAATATGAGAAGGAGGCAAACGAGCAGGCTGGTCACCTGATGGAAAGCAATCACCGCCGCCCATGGACACCCGCAAAACCAGAGGAGTCGCAGATGCGTTGCCGACCTTTAAGAAAGGAATAGGGTTAGGGGAAGGAATAGGAATTGTGAGGAGGGGTGGGAGGGGAAGGGGCCTCCGGAACTCTCACTGGCCGGACGAAACACAACAGCACCAAGTGCCATTATTTCACACCGGATATTCGTGAGAGGGTGGTATTACGCCGTGCGAGCCGGCCCAATGCGTGCTGCAACGCAGCGTGGCTCTACCACTCAGTAAATGTGTGAAAATTTTGCACATCGAAGTTACCTCTATAGTATCTATCTCAATGCCTCAGAACATAATTTAGGCCCGTATTACAGGACGAGACTCAAGCCTTGATCTGTACTTAACCCATTCATTGCCACCAAAATTTTGAAAACTTCGCCTGGGTGCCACATAATAGTTTTAATGATTACAATAGATAATACTTATTTAAATGTGTTTTAAATAGTAAAAAAAATCCTAAATAACTAAAACCAATCTAAAAAAAATTGGTTGCCTGTAAAGTCGGTATACGGGCGAAAGTTTTACGTGACAACGACTTTGAGTGGTAAAATAATTTTAATGTGAATATTCATTCGTATAGTAGGAAGAAGGATGAAATAATATGGAAGGGACGCGTGCCTTTCACTTTTTATGTCTGTCTCTCTCGCTCTTAGGCGGGCTAACCATGCCCGAGTGGAAGGGACGCGTGCCTCTCACTCGCTCTCATTGTGAGCGCATAACGTGAGCGGAGCGTAACGCAGTTTCTTGAAGTGTCACCCGGCAAACCAATTTATAAGACGTTGTCACGTCAAAATGGAAAACGCACTATATGCGTTGGTGGCACTGGTAAAAGAATTTAATTCGTAAGTGCCATTCAACGCACCGTATGCGTTGACGTTTGGATAGTATTATGCAAACATGTTCTGGGAAATATACTTGACGTTGTATTCTTTTTCATTTGATCTGTTTATTTATAATTGTGTACCTACGCCTGGCGTACTCACCATGGAATTCTGTTATTTCAAGAATGCCAAAAAACTTTACCCAAATAGTACCAAATAGTGCCCTAAGGAAATAAATACTACCCTTATGGTATAGTACGCTAGGCGTAGGTTACGCCTAGCGTACTCACCTCAGTTTGGGAAATCTGAGCAAGCTACAACTTTAATTAGTATGTCAAAAAACTGTACCCAAATAGTACCAAATAGTGCCCAAAGGAAATAAATAGTACCTTTATAGTTAAAAAGTTATAGACATAGTTTGGTAAGTACGCTAGGCGTAGGTTCTACGCCTAGCGTACTCACCTCGTTGCGCGAAAACAGAACCAGCAATGGCTCTCATTTCTATCTCAATAAATAGTACCGGAAATGGTCTGTACCCCCTGAGATGGCTGTACCCTCTAAGAGTGTAATTTTTATTTGACTTTTACACTAGAAAGTCATTTAATTTGATAGCAAACTTCTACATACAAAAATTACGTGTGGTACAGTCGAGCACAGTAACTGGTAAAGTATTATTTTTATTACCAAAGGAATTGAGATTGGAATAACGATGGAGTTCACTAATAGACGACGACCTAAAATAAAATAGGTATACATTTAATAACCGTAAACCAAGGGTGGCCAAAAAGGAAGGTCCTGAGGTTGGTGTGTCTGTCTTTGGCACCGTAGCTCCTAAATATCCTAGATTTGGATGCGGATTTTTTTATATGAAGGCTGGTTTTAAGCGGTGATTCTTACTTCGACTATAAATCTAGTGATAACTGTTAAAAATCACAAAATTTGTAGTCGAGGGTGAATGAGACCCACTCCAGCTTATATTTATGTATCAAGCATTGCTTATTTATGATTTGTTGATCGTGAATGACCGCCCGCCCGCGACTTTGTCCACGTGAACCCCTTACCCCCTGACGAATTTACAAAAATGTTCATTTTCATACAAACCTTGTCCCGACAATTACAAATACAACAAAAAAGAATTAGCCAAGTGGTTAAGGCAGCCGCCCGGAATGCGGAAGGTGCGTGGTTCGATTCCTGCCTGAGGTTGTCGTCTTTTTTCAGTGTTTAAAATTTTAAAAAATAATTAGCCAAATTGGTGCAGCCGTTCTGAAGTGATGCGCGTACATACATTTTGGCAATTGATTTTTATTAATATAGATACATACCTACATAAATAGTGACTTCACATATGCTCAGCGTGACAGGTGGTGAGCCCATCGCCGTTCTAAGCTGTTGTATGTATGTGCAGTCTTTAGTCCGTTAGTCGCCTATTACGACACCCAAGGGAAGAGGGGGTAGTAGTATTCTTTCACCGGTAAGTACGCAACACAGTTAAACACTTTATACAGTCCAGAAAACTAAGAATATGATTTAATTTGTTATTCTACGATTAATAAAAAACAATAACTTATATCTGTAGGTAAGTATATATAATATATTCAAACTGAGTAGGTACCTACCTAATAACTAATGAAAACTAAAGAAAGATCAACTGCAAATCGACATGAACATAAAATGCTATTACTGATGAAATATACATAGGTACTTACTCATTTAAAGATCACTCACATCACAATGAAACAAAATTCACAAGTTTTTTCATTAATTGTTTCACAAATTAACTATTCGAAAACCTTTGCGGTTGCGGTGACAAGGCAAAGTAAACGACTAAAAAAAATCGGTTCCCGAAAACTATGCGTTCCCACCGCGGCGTCAAGCAAATTGTTGTGAATTGCAATATTGATCTTCAGCACTTTCATAATACAGGTCAGTTTGTAAGTAATCAAAGTAAGAAGTGTGATAAGCGCCATCTATTGTAACTTGTTCATACTAAGATGCAACGCTGTCGCGCGTCGATAAGTTGCACTATGATCAACAAAAGTAACAGATTGTTCTCGCACAATATTGAGCTTTCAATTTCAGACATAAGGCAAATAGTTCCTTATATAGAAGGTGCTTTTCCTTTATGAAATCCGGCAAAAAATACGATAGTCAATATTTTGGAAAACATGGATCTTATTTATAAGAAAAATAATTATAATCAAATAACTGATATTAAGAGGCCTATTACATCTTAACTGTGATTTTTGCGTAAAATGGCCAACTTTGGCGTTATGGATCTCATAACCGAAAATACATTAACAATTATGACTTCTTGAATAGTGTAGAATAGCTATTGGAATAGTGCTTAGTGGCCTCGCTTTTTATAAATTTTGCTTAACTTTTTAATTAAATCCAAAATTGCAGAGAAAGATTTTCATAAAGTGCGCGAAGGCACTTTTTTGGGCTCATCGATTGAACTACAGTTCTAAACAAGTGAAATAAAAAAAATATGATGTTATCTCTTATATAGTCGAATAACTCGTAGTGGCCTCGGAATTTTAAGATATCATTGATTTTATACAGGAAAAAAATCTTTTTCTAAACCATAAAACTTCGAAAATTGCTATAAATTAACTGTGAATATCTCCTATCTGCGATAATATTATTAAGCAAAATTTATACCAGAGTAACTGTTACTTCATGAGGAATAAAGATTTTATAATGAATTTATTATCCTATTTTGATAAAAACGATAAATACAACTGCAAAATTACTACAAAATGCGATGCGCCGGCCGTCCGAATTCAACTTATGCTCACAAAATGGATATTTGTAATAATATGCACAAATTTATTATCCTATTTTGATAAAAACGATAAATACAACTGCAAAATTACTATAAAATGCGAAAATAGGCATTTTACGCAAAAATCACATTCGAGATGTAATAGGCCTCTTAAACTTCCTCGTTACGTATATACACCTACCTATTAATTTCAACAAAACTAAAAGTAATATGTAGTAGGTACATAATACGAAATTTAATAATATTAAAATTATTATGAGTTCGCCTGTACCTCATGTCAATGTATGTAGAAGTTTGCTATCAAATTTAATGACTTTCTTGTGCAAAAGTCAAATAAAAATTACACTCTTAGAGGGTACTATTTCCGGTACTATTTATTGAGATAGAAATGAGAGCCATTGCTGGTTCTGTTTTCGCGCAACGAGGTGAGTACGCTAGACGTAGAACCTACGCCTAGCGTACTCACCAAACAATGTCTATAACTTTTTAACTATAAAGGTACTATTTATTTCCTTTGGGCACTATTTGGTACTATTTGGGTACAGTTTTTTGACATACTAATTAAAGTTGTAGCTTGCTCAGATTTCCCAAACTGAGGTGAGTACGCTAGGCGTAACCTACGCCTAGCGTACTCACCAAACTATCTCTATAACTTTTGAACCATAAGGGTACTATTTATTTCCTTTGCACTATTTGGCACTATTTGGGTAAAGTTTTTTGGCATTCTTGAAATAACAGAATTCTATGGTGGGTACGCCAGGCGTAGGTACACTTATAATTTAGTATTAATATCTTACAACACTACTAATATTATAAATGCGAAACTTTGTTTGTGTGTGTGTATTTTACCGTGCGTTTGAACTGCCGAAATAACATGTTGTGGACGTAGCGTAGGTATAACTCCGGCGCTAAAAGAATAATATACTATCTATTTGAAAGTTTCTATTAAGTGCCCTTGTTCTATTGCTCACATTATATGAAACCAAATTAGCGCTGGTGTCGTAACTCAAAAGTACGAAATTTTACAATACCAATCTCGATCGATCGAGATCGGTTTCAGGAGTAAGGGGGCTGGATCGACTTAACGTCAAAAATCATTTTCATAGTATTGTTCTCACGTTAATTCGTTTCGAAGTCGATCTCGTAGGTACCGTACTCGTACCCGTACCGTACCGTATCGCAAATATCACAGCAGAGACGTAAGTTCCAAAATATTTCAGCCTAAGGATAAATTGTTGCTTTATAAATGCCAGTGTAAAAATAAGATCAACAGATCAATAAAAAAAAAGGTTCAGTTCTGTAGGTTCATAATAATAATTTTAATCTTGCATTTTTTAATTTGTCTTATGTACAAATTGACAATTGTATAGTATATAAAACCAATGTTAGATGTGCATACATTCTGGCGTGATTAATTGTTTTGCATAAAACTATGCAACAAAATTTTTTACCGCCACGCCAATGAACGCAACTTTTGCGTGCACGTGATTTTATTAAAAAAATACACGATATAACAATAGAAAATAATGATAAAATTAAGAATATTGCTTACTTCTATCACCCAATTCAAAAATATATGATGAACACGCAATAAAACGTAAGTTATTCCAATAACAAAATTCACCTTTTTTGCACCAACCGTTTTTCCCATAACAAAACAAAAACCGACTGTGTTTCCACATTTAAAAATTGTTTCTAGCCGTGATTGTTGCCAAATTTTTAAATAAATTGCTATCATTTTTATGTAATACCAAAAAACGTCACAGAGTACACTCAACGCATATGGTGCGTTGGTGGCATGACGTAGAAATCTTGATCAACGCATACGGTGCGTTGGTGGCAATGAATGGGTTAAAACTAGTTTTAGGTACAGTTTTAATTTTAGAGCGGTGCTTGAGCAGAGCTTCGACAAAATAAACTCAAACTTAGATTACGCTAATTTTAAAACGATGCTCGAGTACTCGACTCAGATTATAGCTTATTTTAAAACGGTGCTTGACTGAAAATCTCTGCTAAAGTCAGGATTTGATCTCAGTTTACTTAAGTATGGTCGAGGGCACTCTTGAGCAGAGATTTTGTCGATTTCTTGACGAGAAAGTGAAGCGTCATTATGTCTGCAGTTTTGTTTTATTTTCTATAATTTGTGTTTTGTTGAATATTAATCCTACTAATATTATAAACGCGAAAGTTTGTAAGTATGGATGGATGTTTGTTACTCTTTCACGTAAAAACTACTGAATGGATTTAGATAAAATTCGGCATACAGATAGTTTATAACCTGGATTAACACATAGGATACTTTTTATCCTGATATTCTAATGGGAACGGGAACCACGTGGGTGAAACCGCGAGCGGCCGCTAATATGTTATAATGGTGGATTATTAACTGTTATGTTCGTGAACGTGCATGAGTGTTGGTAAATAAAACAAAACCGTGCAACATCACTTTTCAAATTCTCTCAAGAAGTCCGAGTGAGCTCTCATCTTTACTGAAACTCAATAATCTCTAATATCACGACTGAAGGACTTGTATCCATGGTCATGAAATTATTAAAAAAAAAAGAAAAACAAACTGAAAAAAAAACTATTAAATTAAAATGGTGGAGTAAGATTTTAGTAGTAGGTACCTAAAGGAAAGTAAAAGAGCCAAGTTGGCGCAATATGTTGCCACCCTAAATTAACGGCCGCCATATTTGAATACTACGATGCCGCCCTCTACAATTTGGTGTGAAACTAGACGCCTTTAAAGATATATACCTATCTATAGGTACGTATACAACTGTTTATTCGTTAAGCACCTAAAGTCGATACTAAAGTCTAAATACTTATCAAGTACTAAACAAAAAATATATGAAATTTTTGTGTTGATTGTTACGTATTTGGATTTTCACAAGAAGTTGTCAAAAGAGTGATTTTGCCGCTGATTGACGAACACTTTCGAAAACCCAGTAATCGTGGTCTGCCATTAGCTCCTGAACTACAAATCCTTGTGTGCTTACGTTTTTATATTACTTTAAGCAGCCTTCTTGGCTGCAGTGGTAACGGAGTCCGTCTTTTTATTCTCTATTAAATTTTTATAATTCTTCTTCTTTTTACGCAGTGGCGTTTCGCTTTGGATTTCGCCAATATCCAGTTTCTGGCTCATTGAAGTGAAGTGATGAAGTGAGTGACAGAGACACTGACTTCACGTGCAACTCCGTTTTACGAAATAACTTACTGTGTTGATAACATTACCTTAAAAATCTTATCAATATTTCTATAATTGTAAGCACAAATATCTTAATTAATAAAAATAACGGTCAATGCAACTCATAAAAAATATATCACATTGCGAATCAACATTTACGTTTTCCAATTTTATTCTAAATAAGCGTAAGATGAAACTAAAGGGGCTACCACACTGTTGTAAACAAGCCTTTCCCACCAGGTCACCTTGGCGGGAGGCTTGTTTACAACTTGTTGTGAACGAGCTTCCACTTGGTTTACCGCAGTCCACAGTGCTGCCATTTTTAGCAGGATCCTGCTTTATTAGTATTTTTAAGAGTAAAATTTAGGATTCATCAGGATGTTAAGCATTATCGTAAAATTTAGCATATTTGACATATTTTGTTTTATTTGCGAATTTAAATAGCGCTATTGGCATCCCTTCCTTGATGTTTGGGACAAACTGGCCACTTACGGCTGGCAACCTTTTTGTTGTTTTTAATTTGGAATTGACAGACGGCTGTCAATGTGACGGTGTGACACTCACGTTGAAAATAAGGTTAGGTTAGGAACAGACTTCATTCGCGAGGCCGTGTAAAAGTAGTTGATAATTTATTTGTTATTTATTTATTTATTTGAGGGGCACACATAAGTTGATTCGGGGGGCCCGTAATAATTAATAAACAGTGAAAAACATTAGTTAAGTTAGTACCAGGGTAGGCTAGCTAAAATCAGTGATTTGTTGGTTGACATGTACACGTGTCTTGGCGTGCTAAGTGATATTGTGCATATTATCGGTACGTATTTTTCTGGGATACAGAGCTCTGGGTGTAGACAAATGGATGTTTAGGGACACCTAGGGCCATCATCAACCCGAAGACGCGCAGGGGCGCGATCCAACACAGCAGCGTGCCGAAGACTACGGCGCGGCAGCCGGCGGCCGGCGAGTCCCTGGGACCACCGCGAACAGCGCGGGCGGACGAGAGGAAAACTAGTACGTAAGTCGTTATCGTCTATTTTATAATAGTTTATTGTATATGGGCCCAGCATTGATGTATACTCTCTATATCAAACATTTTTTGGTAGCAGAGCGTGGTTTATGAGCTGAGCGAGTCTATGAGCGAGGTCCGGCCTCGACTAGTAATTAGTAATTAGTTTTAGCGTTAAGATATTAACTTGCATTCAGAATGCAATGTAATATGTAGGTTAATTGTGTGGTTACAGCAAAGTAGGTACCTAGTGTAAGATTGTCTCACTGTGGTCAGTGTAACAATAGCTAATTTGGTTTTGTTTCGCATTTGGAATGCGTTGAATATGTAAGATTATTTCATTGCGGAAAGTCATTGCAAGTGCAATTGTCATGACCTAACTTGCTGTAATTTCTTGCTTAATAGTGAAGTTAAGCATATGTTTCTTGGTTTGGTATATATACATTTAGAATGGGGTTAACTGTGGTTAACTGTTGGTTGTATTGAAATCATATCACAGTACAGTATTTACTTGCTTTGAATTTATTTGAGTACTATCTACTCACCGGGGTGGTGTAATTGTCAGACAACTTTAATGTACTTGCTTTAACTGTTTGCTGCAGTACTTACATTGTTGCTTGGTTGTTTAATTTTAATTGTAATTTAAAATTAGTCTCGCTGGGGACTGTGGATTTGGGACAACAAATAATTATTTTTGATGTTAATTTTGCATTTGGTTTGCAAACGGAATGTTAAGATTCTAGCGGTTTGCAAATAATTAATCATTTCGTTTGTTCCTTGATTGCTTAAAACTTAATTTGGAATTTAAAGTTAAAGCATTGAAAATGGTGGTATTTTGATTTGGTTTGTTGTTTCATTTTGAAAACATATTTAAATATTGTAGGCACTTGATTCACAATATTTGTAGTTTGGTTGTCTAGCGATTGCAAAGCTGTAGACACATATACCAATATTGCAGTTATGCTACCATATAAATTGTTTGTTTCCAAAGTGAGTTTGGCCTATGTATGATTGATTAACATTTGTTTATTGTAGTTTTCTTGGGAAACTAATTTGAGTTCCATTCATTTGTAACATTTGTTTGGTAAATGACTTGTTTACATAGTAAATTTTAATTGAACATTCAATGTTTATTGTGGCTGCTTTAGAATCAACTAGGGTTGCTTTGTTTTGATTGCATAGCGGTCTGTGCAATGCTTGGTATTGCATTTCATTTAGTATAATCATATTGTAGTCACATATCAATGTTGTAGTTGCATTATACATTGTGTGTTAACATAGTTGTGTACCTATATGATATTAATGAACAATTTTATTTGTAATTTTGATTTTTTCTTTGGAAATCAATTCAAGTCTGATTTACTGGTTCATCCTTGTGTAATGTTAGTTAAACATTCATTTTGTTTACTCTGGTTCTTTGGAACCGAATAGATTGTTTTGTTTTACATAGCGGCATATGCGAAATCGGTTGAACACCTTTTGTTTTGTTGGCACATTCATTTTGAAAACCAATTTTAAATTTAATTTGATTTATTACATTGGTTTTAAATTGATTGATTTATGCATAGGGACTATGTAATAATAATACTTGTACATTCTATTTGTTAGTGCGCTTCTCGTTGCAAACCCGTATTAGTTTTTTTTGTACTTATTACTTATTATTTTGGTTGTTGCTACATTGTAATTAAAAGGGTATGTGTGTAGGGAACATTGTTCTGCCTTTTGTGCTATTGTTGGACATAAAGCTCATCCCTCTTTTATTGGTTTTTTGTTGACAACGCGATGGCGGAGGCAGTCTTTGCAACGCAGCTATGCTGGTTCGTGCATACGCAGGATCTGTCTCGGAGGGGCTGCGATGATGACATCCTCGAGCGAGCCAGGCAGTTAAGGCAGCGGGTATCTTCGGTTGAGACCGCCATGGTGGTTTTGTGGGAGTCTGCTCCAACATCCCACAAAGAGGTATGGTCGGCATATGAAAATGATTTTGCCCAAATATTGGAAATAAATGATAATGTCATCCAGGCGGCCTGCGACATTAAAAGGCGACGGATAGGGGATGTCCAGCCATCCACACCGCCACTAATGGGAGGGCCCAGGATACCTGATAGGCTTCCTAGACATCAGGTAGGAAGTTTGCGTGGCGCTGTGGAAGAGGGGTCATTGGTAGACGCACACGCGCGCCAATTGTTGTCGCTACCTAAGGTATCCAATCGGGCGGACTTAACGACGCGCTGTTGACGCCAGTCACAGTTGCGTGTAACGCGTTGCGACAGTTAGGGTTGCCCGTAGCCGAGTGGTCGCTCCTACTGGTACATATTGTATTGGACAAGCTGCCAACGGACGTTCGTTCCCGGTTTGAGCGAAAGGTGGGGCTACTCTTTCGGGATTGGAGGAACATTTAAGGTTCCTCGGCGATGAGACGGGGGTCGTAGCGACCTCCCAGCCTGACCTGCCGCCATCAGAGGTGCAGGTTTCAATGGGACGCCAGGCGAATCCCACGGCACAGCCGCAGCCATGACACACTACAGCGCGGCTGGCGGCGCTGACTGCAGCAGCCGGCATGGACCCGGCTTGTACACACTGTGGCCAAACGGGCCACACTACGACGCGGTGCCAGGACCGACGAGGGCTGCCTGTAATTACGAGGCGGCGTATATATAGCAAGGCGCAGCGGCCTTTGCTTTGGCTATAGGCCTCAACGCCGCATTGCATTGTTTGGTGGACCACTCCATTTATTATTGTTGTGTGTCAACAGATCGGGAGCGGCTTCACCAACCACACAACAGCGGTGGCAGCGTTACACGGGCAGAGGTGCTCCAGCGCGGAGCACACACCTACCAGCGGACTGGAGGCCCAGTCATGCGCGAGGCGCCCCCCACACGTGAAGGTAAACCATGCACAGGCGCGCAAACCCGCGCCTGCAGGTTACCATGCTGCCGGCCCGTGTGCGATTTGGGTATCACACGAGTGGGCTCCCGACGGTGACACGAAGGAGGGACCCCTCTTTGCACCGCGCTCTGTGTGTGCTTGCGTGAAGCAGCGCGATCGAGCAACGGTTATAGTACCACCCGCGGTATCACACGGGCGGGGGCCTTCTTTGGAGATAGGGGACCCGGGCAGGCCATAGCTAGCCTGCCCCTTTGCGAGAGCAAAACCACGGACGGTTTTGCTAACTACTACGGCGGCCGCGTTTGAAAGATTTTAAAGAAATCTTAAATTTGAAATTTTAATTTTGTGCAACATTGTTTGGTGGCATGCTTACTGGGAGTTTAACGGGGCTAACACAAGTCACCCTCTTCTCGGTACATGCATCCATGTTGAGAATGTCAATTTCGGTAACGGTAATGAATTTACCATTGTAGGTTAACAGCCTTTTACCGATTCGCTCGCAGGGATAACGGCACAGACATTGGTCTAGATCGGGCAGACCCACACTTTGTCACCTGGCCCAATTGACATATTCTTGGGCTCGGGTGTACTAGGACGGGTCCTACTAGGCACCCAGACAGCTCTGGGTCGCTCTACACTGCTGGCAGTGCCAACTATTTTGTTTTTTGTTTCTATTATGTACACAGTTTGACGACTCGACTCCGCATAGTCTAGAGTCATTGTGTTGGTGTACCATTTCCATAACTATGCACAAGTTTGGGAAATTGAGAAACTTCCCATAAGCCTTTCAATAGGCCAGTACGTCACGGTTGACGTCAGTTGGATGTGTTACTAGGTAACTTAATTTGTAATTTTGAATATTGTTTGTTCAAAGAGCTTTATTTGTGTAGTGCTCTTTCGGTGTTTATTTTGTCACAGTGGACGTCTTCACCCGTGCAGCCGCAGACGAGGGGTCTGCCTTCGGACCGAGTCACTCAGTCTCGTCCGTTCTTGGTGGTCGCACGCAACGGGTTCTGCTGGACCTTTCTCGGTAAAACCGATCAACCTTCGCAACGTCCGGGTTGTGGGTAAATATTTTGTGTTTTTTTGTGCCGGGCTACTAAGGCGTCCTCTTGGGAGTTTCTTCGTTGTCCACGCAGGCCTTCGTCGTCGCGTTGGATCGTTTCATGTCGCGTAAAGGTCTACCTTCACTTATTTGCTCCGACAGTGGCACAAAATGGCGAGGGCACGGGTGTAACTAAATGATGTTTGTAAATTTTTAGAAAATAAGTTTTGGTGAATAAGATAATTTAATATTATTTTAATTTGGCAAATTAGATTTAGTATGTTGTTGAAGGAGAATAACTTGCCCTCCTGCTTGTAGCTAGGGCAGCATTGTAAAGTTGTTAGTTGGCGAGTATGGGACTGCGGTTCGATTGATGACCGCGATGAGCCACAGCCTTCCGATCGGGGCAGGGGTCTGTTTGGGACAAACTGGCCACTTACGGCTGGCAACCTTTTTGTTGTTTTTAATTTGGAATTGACAGACGGCTGTCAATGTGACGGTGTGACACTCAGTGGCGTATTTACCCTAGGGCCAAAAGGGCCATGGCCCGGGGCGGCAGGCTGCGAGGGGCGGCGCAAGCCGCCCATCGCATCCTCGGCAGACTTTATAAGCCTGATTTTTAAAAAACTCTACCTAATTAACAATAACTAAAACTCAACGGTTGTAAGTTCAAGATTCACTTATACTTAACGGAACTAGTTTCGTAACCATGTTCGCGGAACTACACTTCGGACCCATCCATCGGCCCACCTAGCATTTTAAGTTTTGACGGTCCCTAGCTAAAAATAACTGTTAAATGAAGCATAAAGTTTTTTACCCAGTTTTGAAACTGATTTATTAACTATATTTTTCGTATGTTTTTTTTTTAAATTTCTAATTCAGTAGGTATACTAAAAAACAAGAACTAAAGCGTAAAAATCAAGAATGCGCCTCAGTAAAGGGCTAAAATAGTATTAAATTTTTAAAAAAATCAAACGTTTTATCGCTATAAAATGTTTAATTAATAAGAGGCCTCCTAGGGCATCTACGACAGCTCTAATGTGATTAGGCATGGAATTAATTAGGCTGACTATGAAATTCTGTGGTATCATCTCTCATCCTCTTCTATGGCAGTTTTCAGCTCCGGCATCGTTTGTGGAGCTGGCTGGCGAGGCCGAACACGCCTCTTTAACTCGTCCCATAAGTGTTCGATTGGGTTCATGTGTGGACTTATAGCTGGCCTAGTCCATTACCGCGATATCCACGTCTTGAAGATATTGCCAGATGATTCCAGCTGTATGCGGTCTCGCATTATCGTGTATGAAAATTAAGTTTGGGCCAACACATACAGCGAATACAATGTGGCTCTAGACACTGGTGAATGTACCTGTGACCATCTAATGATGGAAGTCGTGGTCCACTAACAATCACAAGTCCGGTTTTCGTATTTGCGGAAATTCCTCCCCAGACTGTCCATGACCCACCACCAAAAGCAACCCTCTCTTGTATGCAGCACTGAGCGAAACGCACTGATTGTCTTCGGTACACCTTCTTTCTTCCATCATTACCATAAAGAGTAATTTTCGATTCATCAGTAAAGAGTACCCACCTGGCTCCACTGTTGCTGGGTCCACTGCAAATGAGTTCGCGCGAACTGAAGTCAAGTGACGGTTTCTCAAGCGGGTCATAAAGATGAACCGGTCTTGCCTATCAGTTGTCACACGAGATCGTGGTCTTCCTTGAAGATGAACAAAGCCGTCAGTCTCTAAGAACCTATGATAATTCAGATGTGCACTTACATTTCTTTGGCTATGCCCAGCCTGCAGAAGTGCTATAGCTTGGGCGGCAATTTCAGACCGAGTATCCTTATTTTTTTGGTCAAAATTGACTCAAAGCTTTGCCTAAGCCTAAGGGTATCCTTTTTAAGGAACCATTATTTGGAAAATATCATTTTTAAAATCCAATTCGCGTATTAAACAAATTCTTCAGATCCCTTGGATTGTTAAAAACGATGAACAGATTCCAATTTTCTTTAGTTTCTTACAAATTGCGAATTCGAAATTTAAAAAAAAAACATGCGAAAAAGTTGGCTAATAAATCAGCCTCAAAACAGCGTAAAATTTTTTTGCTCAATGTGACATTATTTTTATCTATGGATCGTCACAACTTAAAATGCTAGGTGGGCCGATAGACGTGTCCGGAAGTGTATTTAGTTCCTCTGACGCTGACGGTCGATGGTCGTTGAATCGGTCTAATAGTTTTTAATGTTACCTACCTATTACTTATATAATTTTAACGCAAATTTTGTTGAGAACAAATTTTAATTACAAATTGAAAAAGACAGTGTCGAAAAAATTTCCACGAGCAGGATTCGAGCAATTGGTAATTTGTTCACAACAAAATTTGCGTTAAAATTATACTAACAATTAACAATAACATTAATATAGCTTGCCTATTTTTTAAATGATCTTTAATGTTCGTAAAAATTTTGAAATCGGATTTTCATAACGTGTTTGTTGACATTGTATGGGCGCACTTTGGCTTACAAAATAAAAAATAAAGACGGTGTTGATTAATTTCGGCGGGCTGGATGAGTTCTACGGAAGAGCTTAACTAGAAAGCGCACTTGGCCCAAATTGCCAGAAGGGTACGGGTTCGAATTCTGCTCGTGGGAATTTTTTGGCCACTGTCTTTTTCAATTTTAAAGTTTTTGCATTTTTCCGTTAATTTATGGGGCGGCAAACCTTAGAGGCGCAGAATCTTAAAATACGCCACTGGTGACACTCACGTTGAAAATAAGGTTAGGTTAGGAACAGACTTCATTCGCGAGGCCGTGTAAAAGTAATTGATAATTTGTTGTGAGGGGCACACTTAAGTTGTTTCGGGGGGCCCGTAATAATTAATAAACAGTGAAAAACATTAGTTAAGTTAGTACCAGGGTAGGCTAGCTAAAATCAGTGATTTGTTGGTTGACATGTACACGTGTCTTGGCGTGCTAAGTGATATTGTGCATATTATCGGTACGTATTTTTCTGGGATACAGAGCTCTGGGTGTAGACAAAGGGATGTTTAGGGACACCTAGGGCCATCATCAACCCGAAGACGTGCAGGGGCGCGATCCAACACAGCAGCGTGCCGAAGACTACGGCGCGGCAGCCGGCGGCCGGTGAGTCCCCGGGACCACCGCGAACAGCGCGGGCGGACGAGAGGAAAACTAGTACGTAAGTCGTTATCGTCTATTTTATAATAGTTTATTGTATATGGGCCCAGCATTGATGTAGACTCTCTATATCAAACACTTGATATACCTAAGTAGTGAGAAAATTTAAAAAAAATGATTAATTTACTGGAGAAAAACGCGATTAAATTTATATAATTATTAGCTAAATATGAGCTTTTAAAGATGTAAAAAATACCGCGCTGTACGTCCACTAATATATACGAACTTGGCTTTTTCCAGTAACCACGTTGTATGTAGGTTGTAAGTTGAAGATAGCGGTTTGTGTGTAATGGTGTCTAAGGCAGTGGCAACACAGCATTTTTCAACGCGCGCCCACAAACAAAGGTCGTGGAAAGGTTGACCGAAATGTCGTTGAAAACAACCTACCACACTGTTGTAAACGGCTGTTGTAAACGTCGGTTTACAACAGTGTGGTAGCCCTTTCATTCTGCATAAATTATGTTTTGTAATAGGAAACAGATTCTAACCATAGCTAAACGTTAATCTCTACCTAATTTGTACAAAGCTCATGAAAGCTCTGCTTGAGCATTACTCCAAGTAGAGATCAGCTAAGACTCGACTCGAGCATTGTTTTGGAATCAGCGGGGTGCTTGAGGCTAGATTCAGTAATTGAGTAGAGATCAGGTGATTAGAGTTCAAGCAGTGCTTGAGTCTCGTCCTATAATACGGGCCTTAGTGTTCTGAGTATCTAACTCAAAACCTCAAATTTTCAAAAGCATCGATACCTACATGATACCAAGTATCGTAACAAAAGTATCGATAACGCAGAAAGTATCGGATCAAAAGTATCGATTCTAATCAATATCGAGTAATTTTTCTTTGACTCGGTAAACGTGTTAAAATCTCACAAAAAGTACATTCTTAATTAAAATCTTTATTTAAAAGTAAAACAACGTACATTCTGTACTAAGAATACTAACACAATACACAGGTAACAACTAAATACTGAATACTAATTTATTTTGTGAACCCCCAGACTTTTTGTTACAATCAGACATCATCTCTAGAGTCTGACCAACGAAACGTGACTAGAAAGAATGGCGGCGGACTTTTTGGCGGGAAAGTAAAGCGTCATGGCTGCAGTTTTGTTTTATTTTCTATAATTTATGTTTTGTCGAATATTAATGTGAAATAATAGTGGATTATTTACTGTTAAGTGTTCCTGAACGTGCTTGAGTGTTAGCAAATAAAACAAAACAGTGCAACATCAATTTTCAAATTCTCTCAAGAAGTCCGTGTAAGACTCAATAAAGTTCCACAGCTTTATTGAGTCTCGAGGGGTTTGGGGGAAAATCATTAACCATTAAACGTTCATTATCACTCACTATCATCTACATAATGTAAAGAAAATAATAATTAGGTACCTATTTTTAAAAACATGACACTGGCTAAATGTGCTGATCGCACGAAGCCATTATTTATGAGAAAAAAAAAGAATGGCGGCCAATTCAAAAATTTTGGGGTGTCAACACTCATTATACTCTGAAAAAACGACGTTGATACTTGTATTTTTTTATTAAACTGTAGATCAACCCAACATATAATTTGTAGTATTAATAAATAAGAATAAATCATAAGAGGCCTATTACATTTCGACTGTGATTTTTGCGTAAAATGACCGATTTTGGCGTTATGGATCTCAGAAATAAAAGTACATTAATTGAATAGAATAGAGTAATGACTATTGAATAGTGTAGAATAGCTATTGGACAAGTGCGTAGCGGCCTCGCTTTTTGTAAATTTTGCTTAACTTTTTTAATTAAACCAGAAATTGCAGGGATAGATTTTCATAAAGTGTGCGAAGGCACTTTTTTGAGCTCCTTGATTGAACTACTGTTCTAAACAAGTAAAAAAAAAAAAAAATTGTTATCTCTTATAGTTATAGTCGAAGAGTGCGTAGCGGCCTCAGAATTTTTAGATATCATTGATTTTATATAGGAAAAAAATCTTATTCTAAACCAAAAAATCTTCGAAAATTGCTATAAGTTAACAGTGAATACCTGCTGTCTAACTACGATAATATTATTGAGCAAAATTTATACCAGAGTAATTGATACTTCATGAGGAATAAAGATTTTGTAATGATATCATTATCCTATTTCGATAAAAACGATAAATACAACTGCAAAATTACTACAAAATGCGAAAATGGGCATTTTACGCAAAAATCACATTTGGGGTGTAATTCTTGGGATGTCAACACTCATTATACTCTGAAAAAACGACGTTGATACTTGTATTTTCTTATTAAACTGTAGATCAACCAAACAAATAATTTATAGTATCAATAAATAATAATAAATCTTCAGCATAATTGAAGGAGCATTTGTGATAATGAAAATACCATAATTAATATTAACCACCTTACAAAGTAGAATAGAAGAATTTTATTTGTTGGAAAATGGGTCTGTCATTGACGATAATGTTTCCAAATATTGCGTTTCACTAGATAAAACTTCCTTTTGTTCAAGTGATGTAATACTTTTGACAATATTTTAGGTTTGTCTCACTAGTACTTGAAGTTTCTGTAAGTAAGTTACACAAAAATTGGTTGGAGAGTCAACTCATTGAGTTATAATGTACTACGTTCTAGAGAAGACGTCACCGACGGGGGTCAAAGTTGCTCGCGTCCGTAGGTTTACCCTTGAGACCCTACACGTGATCCCTGGGTGGTGCTAAATGAGTGACACCAACTGAGTGGTAGAGCCACGCTGCGTTGCAGCACACATTGGGCAGGCTCGCCCGGCGTAATACCACCCTCTCACTAATATTCGGCGTGAAATAATGGCACTTGGTGCTGTTGTGTTTCGTCCGACCAGTGAGGGTTCCGGAGGCCCTTCCCCCCCCCTCCTCCCAATTCCTATTCCTTCCTTAAACCTATTCCTCCCTTAAAGGCCGGCAACGCGTCTGCAATTCCTCTGGTTTTGCGGGTGTCCATGGGCGGCGGTGATTGCTCTCCATCAGGTGACCCGCCTGCTCGTTTGCCTCCCTCTTTTATAAAAAAAAAAAAAACCACAACTAGATTGTTTGCTACACGCGTTAGAGCCATCTCGCTCCAACTATATTAGTCTGTGGCAGGCGCTAGACGCAACAATACTTGTGTATTCTGTGTTCTATTTAAAATAGGCCTTCATGTGTGATAAGGTACTTTTTAAAGAATTCAGAAAATACAAAGTAAACTAAACGAATCACTTTTTACCTGTAATGCACTAAATTACCGATATAACATGCATTTGACTAATTATTTTATGAAATCGCCGAGACATGAGCGGCGGCCATGTTTCGGCGCTTAGACCTTTTGGTCGCGAGAAAAGAAGCAGTCTAGCACTGTATGTTTGGATTGTTCAGAAAGACGATAAATTATTATTTTAGCGCCGCAGCGCACTTTTGTTTTAACTTTAAGTTTAGGTACAGAATTAACCTAGAATTATTTACGATTGTATTAGTTTTTCAGAGTAAAATGTAAAATAATAGAAGAGAACAATAAAAGAAGATTATCAAAATGATAAATTCAAGTACACAAAACATACCTTTAGTTTAAAATTATTGCCTTAGTAAAACTTTTGAAAATAGACCGCGTCACGTTTCGTTGGTCAGACTCTAACATTACACATTTTATAGTAAAGTCGCCGTTTTCCTCTGTCTGTGGCACCAGTCACCACACTATTCTCCAAAACGACGCAATGAATTTATAAGCGGTTTTCACTACAAGATAGAGGGTTAGAAAGGACGGTTTTGATATATATTTTGTAGATATAGTTTTTTAAATGGCGGCCCCTTGTAAATAATAATTTATTGACGCGTGAACCGGTGCATTAGACGGTTTCTTGCAGACGTTATCAAGGCCCCAGCCTTTAAAAAAAGTTTTTCAGACGGCACTGATGTTCCGTGTATTATTAGGTATTTGGTGGCCATGGTATATAATTACGGGTACTTACACCGTTTTTTTTATACCAAGCCCAACAAATGTCCCTAATTCACCTGATGTTAAGTGGAAGTGAAGTCCAAGCGCGAGGACAACCGGTGCGCGTAAGAGACGTAGCATCAGTCACCCTCACCTTGCCGGCCCACAAAGTGCCTCTTCACGCCTTGTCTGAAGGACTCTATGTCATAGGTAGGAGGGAATAAATGTGCTGGTAGACTATTCCATCTTTTGCAGGTGCGACAAAAAAACGAGTCACCAAATTTCTTTGTGCGTGATGAAATATTAAAGACTGAAATGAAATACTTTTTTACGGATTAACTCGCGTTTAATTTACTATTTACATCAGTCAGTCAGTCTCCCTGTGACCACGGACCCTGTAAAGGGTTCGAAACGTCAGGATAATATAAAAACTATGTAAATAGTAAATTAAACGCGAGTTAATCCGTAAAAAAGTATTTCATTTCAATGTGTAGTGCTCGCTTAAACCTCAGAAAACAATATATTAAAGACTGTAAATTGTTAACTCCGGAGAGCAGCACGCGTGGAGTACGCGTGCTGCTCTCTTGCGTATGGAGGAAGGGAGAAGGAGGGATGAGGTCAAAGAGTTCTTCAGAGCACTCGCCATGGTATAAACGGTAAAAGACGCAGAGTGACGCAATATCTCTACGCAATTGCAAAGGCTCAAGAGTGTTAGTGACCTATGCATTGCCGATAATGAGCACAGCGCGGCGCTGCAATCTGTCCAAGGCATCGAGAAGGTACTTTGCGGAGCCGTCCGAAAGGTGAAAGCAATACTCCACGCAGGACCGCACCTGTGTCTTGCATAATAAACACAACTGATCAGAATCGCCGCACATTGTTCAGGACACCAAGTTTACGTGAGGCATTTTTAATCACAGTTTCGATGTACCTAGTCCTTTGGTTCAGATCGGAGCGGATATCCATACTGAGCATGTTAATACTGCTCTGCAGGCCTAAAGATGTACCCTGAAGAGAGGGAAGGTTTTCATCTCGCTCCATTGTTTGAATGCCCAACTTTAAAGAAGACACCGGACTTGCAGGTATAGTCCAGTTTCATCTATCAACGTCGCGTCGCCTATTTGGTCGACTATGGGCAAATTTTTTAAGACTTCAAAAGTCATGCTTCTCCGATTCATTTTCAGACTTCAAAGATGGGGCGCGGTAATAAATATTAAGTACATCAGAAAGTATAGATACCTAGTAAAGTAACTGCAAAAAAGTATCAAGTATGAAAATACTATCAATAGTACTCAAGTATCGATACTTTTTGCGGATCCGTAGGCCTACCCTAGCCTAGTCATCACATCATTCATTACTTACAATTTACAATCATTCATTCATTCATTCTCATTGTTGTGGTCTGTCACGGACTTTGATATAATTTGCTTGCTTGTTTGTTTTGTTAGCGAAGTGTTTTATAATTTTGGTTTGTATCTGGATCTAGATGGTGCTGTAGTAATTTAATCCCGTTTGTGGGTGTATTAGCATCAGCGAGCGTGATTTTGATACAGATGAGAGCAAGGTATAAAAGAACATTGTAACCACGTTAAAAACGTAAGTATTTACGAATGTAATCAGAACACATTGATTGATAATAGCTACTTAGGAATGCATTTGTTAACATGACGTGCTGGATCTTCCCCAGCTAATAATAATTGTCATTGTCAATAACATTTGAATAGAGGGGGAGGTGTAAAGAAAATAGCATCAATTATTTGACTTAGGTGCCCGCATATTACTTAGTTTTAGTTCTGTGTAAGCAATATTTGGTCTTAAGTACTTACTTGCTTTTAATATTTTTATGGAGTCACAAAACAAAAGTTTAATCCTAAAAATTACCATCACAAGTTTTATTGTTAGTACATTTTTTTTGTAGCATGGACAATCCCGAATCCAGTGGGAGCAATGGGCCAGCTATGCTGCCACCCACATCATGGTGCCACCCTGCCAATAAAGTACACAGGTTCATAGCACTACTTTTGATGTGCTTTCTTTGCTTTGGTAAGAATTTGTAATAACTTAAATCTACATACGAAATTTTTCAAATTGAATAAAACTTCCAGTTGAAGTTGTTTTATTTTATTTTTCTATTATAATTCTGATCTTTGATTTACAATATTATGACAAGTATAATGGTGATATCATTGCTTTTGTGTTTTTGTTTCTAGGATCATATTTTTGCTATGACACACCAGGGGCACTAGCAGATAATTTCAAAGACGATGTACATCTAAATACATCCCAATTAGCATTGATATACTCTATTTACTCATGGCCTAATATAATACTTTGTTTTATCGGTGGTTACCTGATTGATAGGTATGTATTTTATTGCATATTATAAGAAGTCATCTGAACATTTAGCTATCAAGTAGAGATGGGCCGAACATGAGTTTCACCGAATACGAATATTCGGCCGAATGTTTGGTAAAACTTTTGCCGAATATTCACATTATATTATATTTAATTTGTTCTCATATGAAGATCTCATATTAGTCTTGTTTAGGTAGTTAACAACTAACTTCATCGGTTTTATTAGTTTAACGTTTAAACTTTAAAGTTTATAAGACAATAACTATGTATATTTTTAATAAATAATATTTGCTACACTAAGTAGAAACTAGAAATATGTTTTTTTTATAATGTGATGATGTGATGTAATGTTGTAATTTAATCATGCAACTCCTGATTAAAACAAAAAACTTACTTGATTTCTCACAATAAAGTCCTGATCTTATTAACATATTATTTTATTATAAAGAATTCACTGTAGCTTAATCTCAACAGCCACATACTTATATTTTATTTTTAATTAATAAACATCTTTTTTTTATCTGCTGTTATTGAAAATAAAGCTACAGTGTCAACAAAATCATGAAGCCTGACTGTACCTCATAAAAATAACACATTTAACTCTCAACTCATACATGGCTCAATACAGTAAAAAGTTTGAGTACCACTTCGCCGAACATTCGGCAATTTAGCCGAATACGAATATTCGATAAATATGCCGAATACCGAATATAAAACGAATATTCGGCCCATCCCTACTATAAAGTGTATTTTTTGTGATTCATTTTCTTATGATTTTTTGTTTGAACACAAACTTCCTTTACACTTACAGAGAATATGTAAGTGTAAAGTATTTTAAGTAGGTACTTATTTGTTAATTATTACTATAAACATCCCACTGCTGAGCTCAGCCTTTTCTTAGCAGACAGCATATGTGTGGATGGAAGCAGCATAACTGTGCTAGTTGATGAGGAATCTCGATTACATTTTAAAAAGATAATGAGGTCACTGACTTTTCTTTGGCAGTAATTTAATTCATTCACTCAAGACATAAAATATATATTATGATTAATGGACACATGTGCAATAATGTGCATGAGTCATGCAATAACAGTATTGAGTGATCACTAGGTGACCTATTTAAGATACTAATATATTTCTTATCTTGTTTATATTATGCTATACTGTTACAATTTATAGATAGAAGGTTGGAGGCCTTTGCTATGCTAATCTAGATACTTATTAGAAATCTCTGCCATACTTGTACACTAAAAAATATTTATAAAAACTCTAAAATATTTTTTACTCTTCGTAATTGAAATAAAGCAGCTTTTTCTATAAATTATGTTACATATAAGCATTTTATTTTATTTTTTAGATATTTTGGTGTCAGATTAGGAAGTATAATATATATGACCTTTGTATTATTTGGAGCTATAATCTTCGCTCTTGGGGCATATATCAATGCTTTCTGGCTGATGATACTTGGCAGATTTATATTTGGGTAAGATCAACAATTTTTTAGAATTTGTTAAAAAAATATTAATAGCTAATATTAATAAAATAATATGTATATTATATTTTTCAGAATTGGTGGAGAGTCATTACAGGTTGCTGTGAATAGTTATGTAGTGCTTTGGTTCAAAGGAAAAGAACTGAACATGGTTTTTGGGCTACAGTTGTCTTTTGCAAGATTTGGTAGTACAGTAAACTTCTGGGTAATGGAACCAATTTACAAATGGGTGGCAAATTATTATGGAGGATATGAACGCTTAGGAGTGACTTTATTTATTGGTAATTTCTTACTTTGTACCTAAGTACTTATAAAATTTAAACTTTCTGGTTGGTTTTAAACTTTATAAAAAAATTGCATACTACCATATAGCTACCAGACATCTTCTTTTGTCAACATTAATTTGTTGTTAGTTGAGTATCTGTCAAATTTTATATTAATTGTTTAGGATTTAGTAAGTAATATTTCATGCGTTTTCTTAATTTTTGTAGGGGATTTGTAGTAAGTATAGAGCTTTCATTAAAAAAAATATAGTCATGTATTTGATGTAAGATCAAATCACTAAGCATCTCTGAGCTCAGCCCTTGCAATGGAATATGTATTACCATAATCAAAATTTGTCTCAAGACAACTGCAATCAATATGGTATTTGCAAGTGTTCATATTTTTTCTTTCTCATTTTGAGATCTCTGTTATCTGTGGTAGAATTACAAAATATAATACTTAATTATTTACATAATCATATGTGTCTACACCCAGCGGGATCCCATGTCTGGGAGACTTATGAGTGTGAGGTAATTTAAGTAAAATTATGGTCTTATATAATTAAAATTTTATTAATTTATTGTAAAAGTTACAAAAATAATGTTCTTAAGAGAAAAAGTCCGCTGACTGGAGGTTTCTTTGCAGCTTGATGGTGGCTGAAGTAAGGACGTTAGAAGAATGTTTTTTGTTTTGGTGAACAGATCTAAAATGAATACCAATTTATAGTTCATCAGACGTAACTTTGGTAAATATCCCGCTGGTTGGAGGTTGGTTAGAAAAGTTTATATTTCCGTTTTTTATAAAATATACAGAACAAATTCTGTTTCCAGCATAATTCAGTAGAACATATCCAGATCTAATTCTCTGCATCACTCATAAGTCTCCCAGACATAGGATCCCGCTGGGTGTAGACACTTCATAATCAGTCATTCTATCGTCTTTTGTAGCCTCCCTCACTTGTCTTATATCTCTTGTCTGTGGTTTACTGCTGGGCTGGATGGACCACAGGGCTGAAAAGATCCTGGGTCGACAAGAAGAACGAGCCAATGACGAACCATTCCACCTAAAAGATGTCTTGCATTTCAAATCTACATTCTGGCTGTTATCCATAATATGTGTGGCATATTATCTGGCAATATTTCCATTTATTGCATTGGGAAAGTAAGTGCAGCTAGCTACGATAGATAGCCATTATTCTGCTCATTATAGTAAATAGTTAGTACTTAAGCACCTACATTTTTACTTAAATTGCAGATTATTCTTCGAGCGGAAATTTGACTTCACCCCTCAAGATGCTAACAATGTAAACTCCATGGTGTATTTGCTGTCAGCAGTTTTAAGCCCGTTCTTTGGTATCCTAATAGACAAAACCGGAAGAAATGTTATGTGGGTCATAATAAGCATAATGGCGACTATTGGAGCTCACTTTATGCTGGCATTTACTTTCTTAAACCCATACATAGGAATGGTGAGTTAAATCATACGCTTGCGATCATGTAACTTAAACTACTTTCGCAATACCAGATCAAAGGACGGCTACTCAAATCATCAGTACCTCGAGATCCTCCGTGCATCGGATAGCGCATAAAGCGTTAGTTATATGGCAGTCGTTATTAACCGGGTATTTATTAGCGGGTTATAATGGCTTCGCGGTAAAAGCAATACTTAACCCAATTTCAAGTGGTATATTTTCTAATAATGCCTACATTTAGGATTCTACATTGAATTAAAAATGGAGTAACACAACACAAGTCACAGTAATATTAATATATTTATTTGTGAAATGTAGGTAATACAATAGGCAATAGTTTGTTACTAGGTATCATTACACTTCGACCTTATTGTACATTTGAGGGACCATGCCCAGTTAGAAGAATTATTTAATTATAATATTGTCAAATGCAAAGTAGTAGTTATTATATTAAAATATGTCAGAAGTTGTGATTAATAAACATAATTTCAAAATTAACAAGTAACAAATTAATAATTTTATGGTCATTTAAAAATAATACTTTAAAAAAAGTAAGTACTTACATGAATGCAAAAAGCAACATTGTTATTTAATTTTTCATTTAGAAATTCCTCTATTGAGTAATAAGCCTTGTCAGTAAGAAATTCCATTAACCTTTTTTTGAAACATTTTACAGGAAAGGTCTTAAAAGTATTAAGAATTTTGAGGTTCTATGAGCCACTCCAAAGAAGCTATTGTCGAGGAGTTCAATACCTATTCTGTTACCGTTTCGGTGACTTTTATTAGTATTTTGTCTTTGCAAACGTAGGGAAAAGATGGTCGTTACGTTACACATGACAAACATTGTTACCTTGTATAACAACCTTAATTTTTCTTAATACAAAAAAATAAGGGTGAGTTCCACCCATGAAACTGAACAACTTTCCCCAAGAAACCTATGTGCAAAAATGACAAAAAAAATTGATCTCCCATACTATTGTCGTCAGCTGATCAGACAGTTTTGTATGGGAGATTGTTTTTTTGTCATTTTTGCACATAGGTTTCTTGGGGAAAGTTGTTCAGTTTATGGGTGGAACTCACCCTTAATTGCTTTTGTATTAAGAAAAATTAAGGTTGTATATAAAGATGACAAAGTTAACATTTTTAAATTTAACACAACACAAATTGTTGCGAATAGAACATTTTGGTAAAATTCACTGACATGCAAATAGTAAAAAAATTACCTGTTATTTATTTAGGTATAGATAACTAGCGGCCCGCCCGCGACTACGTCAGCGTGAAGCCCGTAGGTACCCATGGACAAGTTTCCAAAAAAATCATTCATATAAACCTTGTTCTGACAGTCACAAAACAAAAAAAATAATTAGCCTAATAGGTGCAGCCGTTCTGAAGTGATGCGCGTGCAAACATTTCGCCAATTGTTTTTTTTTTTTATGCTAAGCCCGGCAAATGACCCCACCACTTGATGTTAAGTGGAAATGAAGTCCAGGCGCGAGGACAACTGGTGCAGCGTAAGAGACGTAGCATCAGTCACCCTCACTCTGCCGGCCCACAAAGTGCTTCTTCACGCCTCGTTTGAAGGACCCTATGTCATAGGTAGGAGGGAATACGTGTGCTGGTAGACTATTCATCTTTTGGAAGTGCGACAAAGAAACAAGTCACCAAATTTCTTTGTGCGTGATGGAATGTTAGAGACTGTAAATTGGTGACTCCGGAGAGCAGCACGCGTACTCCTATGGAGGAAGGGAGAAGGAGGGATGAGGTCAAAGAGTTCTTCAGAGCACTCGCCATGGTATAAACGGTAAAAGACGCTGAGTGACGCAATATCTCTACGCAATTGCAAAGGCTCGAGAGTTTTAGTGACCTCCGCATTGCCGATAATGCGCACAGCGCGGCGCTGCAATCTGTCCAAGGCATCGAGAAGGTACTTTGCGGAGCCGTCCCAAAGGTGAGAGCAATACTCCACGCAAGACCGCACCTGTGTCTTGTATAATAGACACAACTGATCTGGCGTGAAGAATCGCCGCACCTTGTTCAGGACACCGAGTTTACGTGAGGCATTTTTAATCACGGTTTCGATGTAGTCCTTTTGGTTCAGATCGCAGCGGATATTCATACCGAGCATGTTAATACTGCTCTGCAGGCCTAGAGATGTACCCTGAAGAGAGGGAAGGGAAAGGAATGGCGACTTTTTCGCTGTGAACGCGAACACCTGTGTTTTCTTGGCATTGAACTCCACCAGATTATCGGAGCCCCATTTAGAAATGAGGTCCAACACCCGATCGAGCTCAATGACAAGATTTGCTCGCTTCATTTCGGTGTCTACCCGCCCAGCCGTTGGGTGACCTTTATATCCCCCATGCATTGTGCTATCATCTGCATAGCAATTAATGTTTCCAAGAGGAAGCATGTCATTGATATGCAGAAGGAACAGCGTGGGGGATAGAACGGAGCCTTGAGGAACACCAGCGTTCACTGACGTGAACCGCGAAGCGCATCCATCCGAAAGGACACGGATTCTACGCTCATGCAGGAAGCTAGTAATCCAGGTACAGAACTGAGCGGGCAAACCGTATGCCGGGAGCTTGGAGAGAAGAGCTTTGTGCCAGACCCGATCAAAAGCCTTGGCTATGTCAAGGCTAACTGCCAGTGACTCGCCACGCTTGTCAATAGCCTCACCCCAGAGATGTGTGACGTACGCTAGAAGATCACCCGTTGACCGTTTTGGCCGAAACCCATATTGACGATCGTGAATTAGGGAGTGATCTTCTAGGTATCGAATAAGCTGTTTGTTCAATATTCGTTCTAGGATCTTACACAACACTGAAGTTACGGCTATAGGGCGGTAATTAGTCGGATCTGACCGATCTCCTTTTTTAGGGATCGGTTGCACATTAGCTTCTCCAAGATTCCGGCACACAGCCCGAAGAGAGCGAGAGACGGTACAGACGCGTTAACACAGGGAACAACTCCGCTGCACACATTTTCAGGACTATTGCTGGGATGCCATCAGGACCGTTAGCTTTCCGGACATCGATTGACTGCAGCTCCGCACGGACATCACACTGCCTGATTTTAATATCAGACATTGTGTGGCCACAGTGAGGAATTGAGGGTGGCTGTGCATTACAGTCATCGATCCGGGAGTTAGCCGCAAAGAGTTTGGCCAGGAGATCGACCTTTTCCTGCGGCTTGTGAGCTAAAGTTCCGTCAGGACATCTCAGTGGTGGCAGCGAGGGTTGGCAGAAGTTGGATTGCACGGCTTTGGCCAGACGCCAGTAGCTACGGCTGCCCGTAGGATGCGTCAGGAGTTCTTGGCCTACTCGTGCAACGCGCTGAGCATCCGCTCTAATGTAGGCCCTCTTACACGACTTGGTGGCATTATTATAGGCTGCTTTTAGCGAGCGAGTTTCGGGATCCCCATGAGCTTTACCTCTGATCCAAGCGCGGTATGCCGTCTGTTTGCTCTCAACAGCGCTGGCACACTCGCGATTGAACCAGCGGTTGCGTCTGCCTTTGCTGATGACATAGGAGTGTGGAATATAGTATTCCATTCCTAATACTATCTCATCAGCAACGGCAGTGGCGGTAGCGGTCGGGTCCTTCCCACTAAAGCAGCGCTGCCTCCAAGGGACGGATGCAAAATACTCCCGCATACCGTCCCAGTCTGCCGACGCGTAGTGCCAAATCTGGCGTTTCGAAACCGCTGTTGGCGGGCGCGATGCCAAGGGCACTGTGCTGGATATCAAGCAGTGATCCGAGGAACCTAAAGGAGCTCGAATCTCCACCCGGTATCCAGCAGGGCGACTCGTCAGCAGAAGGTTGAGTAAGGAGGGCGCATGGCCAACTATGTCTGGGATCCTGGTGGGCTGGTTCACCAGTTGCGTCAGGTCATGCGTGAGAGCGAATGCGTGGGCAGTTCTACCAACATGGTCTGTTTTGGAGGAACCTAACCACAACTCATGGTGGGCGTTGAAGTCCCCCAAAAACACCAATTCCGCCGATGGAAACCGCTCCTGCGCATCATCTGCTACCCGACTAAGATGTTCAATTAGTCGAGTTGTCTCCATGTCGCCGTTATGGGATCGGTAAACGCTGATGTAGACACGGCAATGAGAGCCTAAGTCAACGTGTACCACTAGGAGGGAGAAGGAAGGGTCCTCCAGACAGCGCAGACGGCGACAGCAAACATCCGCCCGAACGAATAAGCAAACTCCAGCTTTGGCTTTGAAGGATTCTTCAAGCACAAAGCCGGGATAGTTCAGGTAGGTGGTGTCAGCAGGGCGGATTATTTGCGTCTCCGTCAGGAACAATATTGCTGGCCGTGCCGTCTCAAGATGGTGGTGAACGGCATTGAGGTTTGCATGGAGTCCGCGGATGTTAGCGAACTCCACCTCAAACGGTAAGGTTGTGTTGGGGGTGTGCACCGCTGTAGTACCAGTTTTGTTGTTAGGCGCTGTCATTTTAGGAGTGGAAAGAGAGGCGTGAATCGAGAAAATGATGCCGCGATGCGAATGGTCAAAGTGTGGTGGCCTGTTTCCCCAGGCATTTGCCCACAGACGAGTTTTATTAACCTGCCTAACGGAAGGGCCCCCGTACCCCCCGGGAATGGCCGCCGGGACCCCACCTTCCGGTCACCAACCGGCACGACGGACCACCCCGAGATTATGCGTGGCATGGTGAGGCAGCCTCACGAGCTGGTTAGGCTCGCTTGGGCCCCTGTACTGTGCCACGGGCGGCCAGCGGGACAACCGTTTCTACGGGTCTCCCTGGTCGGCAGGTTAACGAAGTCCTCCTGGCACTGGTTTGACGGAAGCCTCCACAGACCAAATACATCGCAGCATCATCCTCTCGAGCTCTGGTTATACGCTGACTGATCCCGAAACGCGACCGACAAGCAGTCACTTGACGGGTTTTACACCATGCGTACGGTGGTCACCAACCAGACGGGTCAAGCCCTACCACCAGTGGAGCAGATCATCGCTCGAAAGAGTCCGTTAGTCGCTTCTTACGACACCCACCGGACGGAGAGAGGGGCGGCGATTGGTATTCTTTCTCCGTCACCGCACGGATAAACGGATTTTTATTCATATAGATTATCAGCAAACTTAAATATATTTATCAACCAGTCTTTGATCCATTATTAGTAGTTAATCTTTAATTATAAAAATAAAACTTATTTTTCAGGTGTCATTGGGGATTTCGTTTTCTTTGTTGGCTAGTGGACTGTGGCCGTTGGTAGCCTTGATAGTGAAAGAAAACCAACTGGGCACTGCTTATGGCATGTAAGTGAAATGTGTACTTTTTGATGTAATATTAGACTATTTGTGTCTAATATACAATTTGTCAGTCAAAGTGCTAACTATCAAAATGTGCGAATTCGAAATTTTAAATAATTTTGTTGAAAAGGCAACACTTTCTGTATTTAACCAATGTTTTAATTAAATTCTGGAATTAATCCTCAACTATTGAGGAACTGGTAGTGTAGTAGGGGTAACTATAACTAGTCAGGTGGACTTCAAACAAGCCTTACTAACTACCAACCTAACTCGGGTACCATAGCATGTTCGAAATCAAACCTGGGAACTCTGGGTCTGAGTCGGGTGGAATAACCACTAGACCATTATGGTCACCATTCTTGCAGTATAAAAAGTATACACTGCATTAACTATTCTATCTAGTTACAACAAACCTTTCTTGTACTATGAAACATGAACGAGTCACATTTGTTTAAGTTATCTTGTACATTTATAGAAATGAGAATATTTTTATTGTCAAACATGTGTATGTACACGTGTTTGTTATTACATGCTCAGATTACATTAGCTTTCGGTCTTGAAATTATTATTAATCATTGAATTAAACTTTTATAATTGTTTGTGGTTTTTTCAGTTGTCAAGCAGTTCAAAATTTGGGATTGGCTACCGTTCTGATATTGGCTGGTGTTATAGTTGACAAATATGGATATTTGATGTTGGAAATGTTCTTTTTGGGCTGCTTGTTTGGTGAGTTCTTAATGTTGTTAATTTCTTATAGCATTGGAAACGTGATCGTTCACACTCAAGAGTGTCGCCAGCCGATGGCAATTTCGTGCGCGACCGTCCTGCGGGGTACAGACGTTGGCGGGGTCGAGGTAGCACGTCATTCTAAAACACGACTACACACACACAGTTGCACGCGTTGTCCTTCCCCGCTACACCACCCGCTACCCGCTGACATCTTGGGTAGGTACCTCGTCCCTGCCACCGTCTGTCACCCCACGGGACTAAACTGACTTCCAAATCAATGCGACCGGGCATCTGAATGTGCATCATTCCGGATACAGTTAACTTCGGTTTTCTGTGATAGTATCCAGTGTCGACAACAAGTTTACGCAATTCAATGAGGCAATGAGGACCGCAAAATCAGTCTTACGATTGTCCACGTTCCACAAAATAACCACTGCACATGTGCTCAGCGAGACAGGTGGTGAGCCCATCGCCGCTCTATGCCGTTGGATATATGTGCAGACTTTGGTCCGTAAGTCGTCGCCTTTTACGACACCAAAGGAAAGAGATGGGTTGGTACCTACCTATACTCCAGCCACATTCGATGACGAATGTTTGTAAACAGATTACTGTCATTTCTTTGTGTATATCTAGTTTCTCTCGGATTTATACTGCTTTTGGAAGAAAGACACAATAGTTAACTGTTTTCTTGTGAATCCCTCTCAAGAAAAAGTAAAAATCTGAGTGAAACTAGATATTTGCACAAAGAAATGACAGTAATCTGTTTACAAACATTCGTCATCGAATTTGGCTGGAGTATATATAGTATTAATGTTTAATATTTAAGCGTTTTATTAACGCTTAAATATACTTAAGTAAAATTTTAAACACTGAAAAAAGACGACAACCTCAGGCGGGAATCGAACCACGCACCTTCCGCATTCCGGGCGGCTGCCTTAACCACTTGGCTACCGAGGTCTGGCTTTCAACCGTCGAAATTTGTCAGTGCTTGATGCTTATGTTTTAGTCAACATTGCTTCATCAAATCTTAGAAGTTTTCACCTCTTTGATCCGGAAGAAATATTTTTACAAATACTTGAACATTCGGTTAAGATGAAGCTGAAACGCAGCTCAAAGAGGTGAAAACTTCTAAGATTTGATGAAGCAATGTTGACTAAAACATAAGCATCAAGCACTGACAAATTTCGACGGTTGAAAGCCAGACCTCGGTAGCCAAGTGGTTAAGGCAGCCGCCCGGAATGCGGAAGGTGCGTGGTTCGATTCCCGCCTGAGGTTGTCGTCTTTTTTCAGTGTTTAAAATTTTACTTAAGTATATATAGTATTCTTTTATTAAGCCTCACCACTCACCTCACCTATATTATAAAGGACACTGGCGAACTCCTATACAAACTTTTAATGATTTTTTTTAAACGTCTATAAATGAAAAAAATATATTGGTATAGAATTTGTAATCCTGAACAACATGGTCTTGGTTTTACTTCTCTAGGAAGTCTACAATTAAAGATATTCCAATTAGAAGTTTTGTAGGTTATGTCTAACATAATTGGATAAAACAAGTAGCTAGTTACGTATTTTTATCGACTTGTAGCATTACCAAAATAACTACCTAGAGTTCAAAAGAAAATACCTATTTTCATATTGCAATGTGGGGACCGGGAGAAGCGTTGAGTGAAACGACTGTAGTGCCTTAAGTATGATTTAATACTGGTTCATCAATTAGCTATGACATGTAATGCAAAGGTGTGGTGAGTCATACACTACACCTCCACCGTTTTTTAGAAAAAAAAAATATAAGTAAATATATCTTTTTTTTTAATATAAATACCTCACAGTTTAAAATTAAAAGTAATTTTCATGTTTATTACAATACAATACTATTTACTTTCTTTGACTAAAATTTCCATATCAACATAATAATATTTTACATTAAAAGAAACAATAGAAAACTACATAGTTTAACAAACCAAAATATACGCATAATATGATAAACAAAAAATATATATTAAAACCATAAAGAATATAATCTAAAATCTTTAGGTAAAGTTGTTATAAGTAGATATGATTTACCACAAAATATACTTATATCTCCGGATGTCAACAATTTACATTTAAAATAAACCCAAGTACTTACATAATAATAAAACGAATCGAATACAATTCCTACCAAACCTGTTTTTATCGATATAATTAAATACATTTTGATACTAATTAATTTTAAAAATTTTTGAATCAACATTAAAATTATATATTATAAGTAATTAAGTACTTATATTACAATGAGAACTAATGTCCAATAAATTTTTCACAGAACATACATAACAAACATATAAAATAACTAAAAATATGAAACAAAACTGAAGTCTATCTTGTTCTTTCTATTTTTCGGCTTACTATTTCTTTACATTGCTACTAAACTAACTAACTACTAAACTACTACAAACTATTCTTTATTTTTAACAACCTAATATTTTCTTAAATTAAAAGTTAACCAATTGTCATAATATAATAGAAAAAATATCATTGTTTATATAATAATAATTAGTAAACAAAAAATAATAAATTTCTTTATTGCTCAATATTAATACTGAAAAACGTAAATTTTATTATTGGCTACACTAGGAGACCTGAATTGTAGACAGTTTTTTTTTTTTTACCCAGTTGTTGACGATTTTCAAAACACTTAATAAAAACTCCTATTCCGACGTCTTTCATTTTCTAATATAAATAACACGGAGCTTTATTATTCTCCTAGCATTTCACCTAATAAGTAATGTGTTTAAAAAAAACCCCTTAATATTTCACAATAGTCCTTTACTTTTTATTAATTTATTTTAATGTCATACCTACATAATGCTTCTACTTGACGTACTTGTGTATTTTAGAGAACTCTCATTTTACTCGTAGTTTTCATTTTCGTAATTTTATAGTTTGGTAAGGTACCTTACATTTTCCACTTATATTATTCACTTTACATAACATCGTGTGAACACTTTTATTCATCTCGTACTATATTTATTTCTTTCATAGACTAGTCATCACATTATTCATCGGTACACCTTTTCATAATTATAATATAATATAAATTATTTATTAGGTACTTTTTATTATTATTTGGGGCGGCCGCTCCCTTTTATTTATTCATTTTGGTACATTTATATAAAGTCGACTTTTATTTTATTATTTATTAATATTTTAAAACAGTGCAATTTAGTGCCTGTTTGGGTTGTGCGCACAACTCAATTATTTTGGGGGTCATGGTTTAAGCCTCTATTGGGCTCCAACTTATCTCACAGAGAAATTTCCTTTACACCATGATCGAATGGAAGGATCTGACCCTCCATGTACCATTTCTATAGGGTCATAAATTAAGACATCTTTTGGTCTCCAACAGTTTTCAAAGAGGAATCTCGTTCACATCTAGATAAACCTGAAGGACCTGATCCCTATAGTACCTTTTAATGTGTACCGTATCATCTTTCATCTATCTCTTTCATTTATTTATATGTCCATTTCTTTCATAACCATTTAGATAACAACAATCCAAAATAAGAAAAATTAGGTAAATAAGATTTTTCAATGCTTTTGGGTGATCAGTCCAATCGCATTGTCATCCTCAAGAACCTAATTAATCACAAACTCTTTTTATCCATATAACATTCCACACCTTACTTATACATTCCAAAACTATCCTATCTGTACCTAATTGTCAACATATTGTTACAAAAAGATTTTTAATACAGATTGTGTAGGTAATACACCTACTTACTTCCTATCTTTATCCTATTTTTCTCGTCCTCGTATCTTACAGTCTAGATACTTTACTCTACTCTCCATTAGTCTACTTCATACTATTATTCCAATAGTTTATTCTCTCATAATTCGTTTTAGTTATACTACTTTCGTCATTGCATTGAAACTCATAACAATCGGGAGCAACCCGAGTCGCATTGTTTATGAAATCATTCCGAGTAAGTATAGATACCTCTCTTGCTACATCCGTATTTAGCGATGATACCTTTATCTATCGTCTTGCGCGGTCATGCCGCAATTGGTACAGGAATCTGATAACAATCCTTATTTATTAGTAGTGTAAATTAATAGCTGATGGCATCCAAACATAATCTATAATAATCCGAAATATTTAGCACTCTGTTTGAACCACGGAGCAAAAGTTTTTTTAAGTGTTTTCAAAAGTTTTTTTTTTGTGAACTAATGACCAGAAACCAGAATCAATGAAATCAATATTTATAAAATATGTCTCATATTTAAAATTTAAATAAAATGAATGTTGACCTAAGTACGTCATGTTCTATTTAAATATCAAAATTTTTAAAAACGATTACCTTTCTCGATAGTCTACAATAATCTACATAAACAAATACTAAAAAAAACCCTTTTTACTTATTAATATAATTTAAATACAAGACCAGCTAACTAATCAATGCAATGTACCTAATTAACCTAATTGAAAGGTATAGATCACCTCAAATAATTAAAAGTTTCTTTAATACAGAGCAGTGAATGAAACTCTACCTTTTTCCATCAGAAATTGCTAGCAAAATATTGTATTTATTATCTTATTTTATTTAAGTACTTAGTTTTTAATAAATTTATCGGATAAGTACTATTTAATCTAATTGATACCTTTACTACTTAAATGTAATGCTATGTGCGCTTGCATTAACGTGTACAAATACCTTTTATTAAGTATTATTATTTAAAACATAATCTAAATAAAATTTCTTTTAACAGTTACGTATGAAACAGTCGTCTATTGTTGTTTTAAAATAATGTGTTTATAGCTTATGAACCAATAATTACTCATGGTCTTCTGCAATAATTTTACTATATATGTGTACAAAATTTTAAATTTAACTTGTTTTCAATTACTATCTCGTGATTCGGCTTCAGCTTATGCTTCCGAAATATTAAAATGAAATGTTGACTAATGATTACCTGGAACAAGATTGTTATTGTAACGTTCTGCAGCATTTGCAACGTGTAAATTTCGAGCGCGTTACGCTGACTTGATTGAACACAAAACCAACTTACAACATGTTGTGGTCTTTGTCTGGTGTACCTACGCCTGGCGTACTCACCATGGAATTCTGTTATTTCAAGAATGCCAAAAAACTGTGCCCAAATAGTACCAAATAGTGCCCAAAGGAAATAAATAGTACCCTTATGGTTCAAAAGTTATAGACATAGTTTGGTGAGTACGCTAGGCGTAGGTTACGCCTAGCGTACTCACCTCAGTTTGGGAAATCCGAGCAAGCTACAACTTTAATTAGTATGTCAAAAAACTGTACCCAAATAGTACCAAATAGTGCCCAAAGGAAATAAATAGTACCTTTATAGTTAAAAAGTTACAGACATAGTTTGGTTACAGACATAGTACTCACCTCGTTGCGCGAAAACAGAACGAGCAATGGCTCTCATTTCTATCTCAATAAATAGTACCGGAAATAGTACCCTCTAAGAGTGTAATTGTTATTTGACTTTTACACTAGAAAGTCATTAAATTTGATAGCAAACTTCTACATACAAAAATTACGTGTGGTACAGTCGAGCACAGTGAATGGTAAAATATTATTTTTATTACCAAAGGAATTGAGATTGGAATAACTATGGAGTTCATTAATAGACGAAGACCTAAAATAAAATAGATACATATTTAATAACAGCAAACCAAGGGTGGCCAAAAAAGGGGGGTCCTTAGGTTGGTGTGTCTGTCTTTGGCACCGTAGCTCCTAAATATCCTAGATTTTGATGCGGATTTTTTTTATATGAGGGCTGGTTTTTAGCGGTGATTCTTACTTCGACTATAAATCTAGTGATAACTGTTATAAATCACAAAATTTGTAGTCGAGGGTGAATGAGACCCACTCCAACATATATCTATGTATCAAGCATTGCTTATTTATGATTTGTTGGTCGTGAATGACCGCCCGCCCGCGACTTTGTCCGCGTGAACCCCTTACCCCGTGACGAATTTCCAAAAATGTTAATTTTTATACAAACCTTGTCCCGACAATTACAAATACAACAAAAAAGAATTAGCCAAATTGGTGCAGCCGTTCTGAAGTGATGCGCGTACAAATATTTTGGCAATTGATTTTTATTAATATATACATACCTACGTAAATAGTGACTGCACATGTGCTCAGCGTGACAGGTGGTGAACCCATCGCCGTTTTAAGCTGTTGGATGTATGTGCAGTCTTTAGTCCGTTAGTCGCCTATTACGACACCCAAGGGAAGAGGGGGTAGTATTATTTCACCGGTAAGTACGCGACACAGTTAAATACTTTATACAGTCCAGAAAACTAAGAATATGATTTAATTTTGATACCAATCCGACTATTGGAATCCTTGGCGTCGATATTTCGAGTGACGTTCAGTTTCGTGGTCATTTGGAAGGTAAAGCTAAATTAGCTTCGAAAAAGCTGGATGTGCTTAATAGAGCGGGTCAGTATTTCACGCCGGCCCACCGTTTACAACTGTATAAAGCACAGGTCAGGCCGCATATGGAATACTGCTCCCATCTCTGGGCTGGAGCACCCCAATACCAACTCCTTCCATTTGACCGCATTCAACGCAGAGCTGCTCGAATTGTCGACGACGTGGTTATTTCAGGACGGCTCGATCCACTGGCTCTTCTGAGAGACGTTGCGTCTCTCTGTATATTGTACCGTATATATCATGGGGAGTGTTCTGAGGAATTGTTCGGCTTGATCCCTGCCGCTGATTTCCTTCACCGCACTACACGCAATCGACTTTCATTCCATCCACATCACCTTGATGGATGGCGGTCTACTACTGTGCGTTTTTCAAGAAATTTCTTGCCTCGAACTACAGTGTTGTGGAACCAGCTCTCGGCGGCGGTATTTCCGGACCGTTATGACTTAGGGATCTTCAAGAAACGAGCCTATTCCTTCCTTAAAGGCCGGCAACGCGCCTGCGATTCCTCTGGTTTTGCGGGTGTCCATGGGCGGCGGTGATCACTTTCCATCAGGTGACCCGCTTGCTCGTTTGCCTCCTTCTGCTATAAAAAAATAATCATAATAATTTGTTATTCTACGATTAATAAAAAACAATAACGTATTTCTGTAGGTAAGTATATGTAATATATTCAAACTGAGTAAGTGCCTACCTAGCTAATGAAAGATCAACTGCAAATCGACATGAACATAAAATGCTATTACAAATGAAATATACATACGTACTTACTCATTTAAAGATCACTCACATCACAATGAAACAAAATTCACAAGTTTTTTCATTAATTGTTTCACAAATTAACTATTCGCAAACCTTTGCGGTTGCGGTGGCAAGGCAAAGTAAACGACTAAAAAAATCGGTTCCAGAAAACTATGCGTTCCCACCGCGGCGTCAAGCAAATTGTTGTGAATTGCAATATTGATCTTTAGCACTTTCATAATACAGGTCAGTTTGTAAGTAACTAAAGTAAGAAGTGTGATAAGCGCCATCTATTGTAACTTGTTCATACTAAGATGCATCGCTGTCTCGCGTCGATAAGTTGCACTATGATCAACAAAAGTAACAGATTGTTCTCGCACAATATTGAGCTAGCAATCTCAGACATAAGGCAAATAGTTCCTTATATAGAAGGTGCTTTTACTTTATGAAATCCGGCAAAAATACGATAGTCAATATTTTGGAAAACATGGTTCTTATTTATAAGAAAAATAATTATAATCACTTATATAACTGATATTAAACTTCCTCGTTACGTATATACACCTATTAATTTCAACAAAACTAAAGGTAATATGTAGTAGGTACATAATACGAAATTTAATAATATTAAAATTATTATGAGTTCGCCTGTACCTCATGTCAATGTATGTAGAAGTTTGCTATCAAATTTAATGACTTTCTAGTGTAAAAGTCAAATAACAATTACACTCTTAGAGGGTACTATTTCCGGTACTATTTATTGAGATAGAAATGAGAGCCATTGCTCGTTCTGTTTTCGCGCAACGAAGTGAGTACGCTAGGCGTAGAACCTACGCCTAGCGTACTCACCAAACTATGTCTATAACTTTTTAACTATAAAGGTACTATTTATTTCCTTTGGGCACTATTTGGTACTATTTGGGTACAGTTTTTTGACATACTAATTAAAGTTGTAGCTTGCTCAGATTTCCCAAACTGAGGTGAGTACGCTAGGCGTAACCTACGCCTAGCGTACTCACCAAACTATGTCTATAACTTTTAAACCATAAGGGTACTATTTATTTCCTTTGGGCACTATTTGGTACTATTTGGGCACAGTTTTTTGGCATTCTTGAAATAACAGAATTCCATGGTGAGTACGCCAGGCGTAGGTACACGTCTGAATACTAAGAACTCGTGCATGATTTGAATGATTTAGAATTACTAAAATTTTTACTAACACTTCTTTTTATATTTTACAAAAAATATCCCAATTATGCAACAAACTTCTTTTACCAATATTCAACACTATAACAAAACATGAATGTTTAATCTTTTAACAAATTACTACGTAAATTAAGCCAAAAATAACGAAAGTTCAGGTTTCAAGCAGTAATTTAACTACACTTAATTTTTACTTTACTTTCGATTTAAATAATTTAGAATAAACTGTTTATTACAATATGACATGAAGCGCAAAATGCAACTTAATAAATTTTTATAATTACTAAGTAGATACGGCCATTGCCAACTTTCGATTAAAAAGAAAACTGTATAACTGGATGAACTGGATAACTGTAATATATTTTCGATTAACAAGAAATAGGTTAAAACAAAATACGTTATGTAATAAAAAACTATTTGTAACAGTAATTTTCGTTTTTAAATTATACTTGTACAATTCACTCTATTGATAGGTACTTACTTACTTCTGAAGACGTGGCTAAAAGATTATTACCAGCAACATAATTACACTGTAAATAAGATAGGTTACAACAATAAAGAACTTCTGCTTCTAAGTAAATAAATAACTATGTCAATTATACTCTCTTAATCTCTCACAGTTAAATAAATACTATGCATAGCAATAGCAAACAATTAAAATCTTTAGGTAATCTTGAAATACAAAGCAATAAAAAAAATCTCAATTAATAAAATCAATAAGTATAAGTACAATTATTTTCTCTGACCTTTTTTATTAAAGTTATTCTCTATAATATTACTTTCTTTATCATTCTGAATGATTTAACCTTCGTTAGTTTACATTTTGTATTTTAGAACCTTTTATACTTATTTAGAACATTCAAATTGAAATATTTTAATGTGCTTATGGTGCCACCATTATTTAAAGTCACAAAATATCAATTTGTCGTCATATCGTAAACAACTGTTAAACATATAGGGTGCTTATTATTCTATCGATTACATTTTATTTTATTTTATAGCTAATATCAAAAACGCACAACACAAAATATCGAATGAAAAACATACAATAATATAATTAGATTGATATATTTAGAAGTTAAATACTAGAGACAGATACGTGTCTGCGAAACTATATAGTAATAAAAGGAAAATAAGTCACATTAAAATTTAATAAATTTAGCATTCTCTAATAATCATTATAAAAATAATCTTATTATCATAAAAACATTATCGTGAGCTGTAAGTACTAAATAAATTATTCTACAACCAAATTGTTAAGTGCTTTTACTCAATTAATTCAATTAAGCAATACTTAATTTGAAAAAAAAAAACATTTACAAATAAAATGTTACTTTATTATTAGTGTTATAAAAAAACTTACTACATTACCAAATCTACCTAAATAAGTACATTTTGGAATAGTTACTTCTATATTATTCAAGTTACTAACTGTTAATAACTGTTACGCAAAATAATATGTGGAATTAAATTTTTAAATATAAATATTTTCGGAAAACTGGCCTGATTCACGCGGCTGGTCCACATCAGACTCCTGCTTCACCCAGCACCCAGCAATTTGTTTCACCATCTTCTCGTCTGACATCTCTCGGCAGTCATCTCTCGACAGCAGCAGAACCAAATCGTTCTCTTAGTTTTCAATCAATTTACAGGAACTTAGTATTGTAGTCTTCTTATACTTTTACTAGTTTACCTCTTCATTATAATATTTAGAAAATCTTGATATTACCGAAGCAGTCCGAAGCACTCACATAGATAATTTTTAAATAGATAATTTATTTAGTCAGCTTCCACATAGTTCATCGTTCATTATTATTATTATTATATAAAAAAATATTGTCTTTTATTTTTATTTTATTTTGTCACCATTGTCTCTTTTTTTTACCATATTGCATTGTTCTTATTAATTTAACTAGTCACATTTTAACTTTAGAATTTTAAAAAACCATCTGGCCCAGCGCCGCCAATAGGCAGCACTGGCAGGGTCGCCATGCAATGTGGGGACCGGAAGAAGCGTTGAGTGAAACGACTGTAGTGCCTTAAGTATGATTTAATACTGGTTCATCAATTAGCTATGACATGTAATGCAAAGGTGCGGTGAGTCATACACTACAATATATAGTGGTTACTTTGCCATATTCGATTGAATTTTTTATGAGATTGTGATTTTAATTAACTAATGACTAAGCAGAATGTACCTTAGCCTGTTCCTTCAAGGGACAAATTATATAAAAAAAAAGTTATACCAAAATAAAAATAAAAACGTCATAGCCGTAGACAGAATAAAGCAATAACTACTAATTTATGTGTATTTTAAAAATTGTTTTTATTTCGAGGCTTATGGGCCGTTTACACGTATTAAGTTGTCAAGTAGGTAACTTAATTTTAACTTATATATTGCGTGTAAACAGTCACTTAAAAGCTCTTTAGTCACAAGTGGTAAGATTTAAGAAACGATTAGTGGGCAAGTGAACAAGTAGAATAGAATCGAGTCTATTTTTTGAGTAAGTAACCGCCCCTCCCGCACCGCTTGCATTCCGCGGTAGGCGTGGCTTTGATGGCTTCTACTAAATTGTCATTTAGTTGACGTGTGATCGCAACAATTTAGTCACATACATCCTATCCTACTTCCTACTAATATTATAAATGCGAAAGTTTGTAAGTATGGATGGATGTTTGTTACTCTTTCACGTAAAAACTACTGAATGGATTTGGATAAAATTCGGCATACAGATAGTTTATAACCTGGCGCCCAAGTCTGCTAATTTACGAATGGCATAATTGAATCGCAATTGGATCGCATTGTAATTGTTTGACACATTTGGTATTCTCTTACTCATTTAAGAATACCAAATGTGTCAAACAATTACAATGCGATTCAATTATGCCATTCGTAAATTAGCAGACTTGGACCCCTGGATTAACACATAGGATACTTTTTATCCCGATATTCCCACGGGAACGGGAACCACTTGGGCGAAACCGCGAACGGCCGCTAGTAATATATATAATTATACTTCCATGGTTAAGAATATAGTGAACTAAAGAGTGCATAAGTTAGACGATCGATGTAAACGATCGATATTTAAAATTAACCTAAAATTTAGTTACCTTCTTGACAACTTAATAAGTGTAAACGGCCCATTAGACAGGTTTTTCTATGGTTTCAAATCTTACGAATTTATTTCATCCGTATTTGTAATAGTCAAATTTATACACGCTAAAGAATTCATTCAACAATGATTTCGCCATTGTCCTTTAAGACACATTTTATTTACTTTCTAAGGTACTTAATTAGGTTTGTACAATTAAAACCACTTAACAGTATTCTGAGTGCTAGTTTTAATCACCATTCGAAAACGTTAACAATGACGAAAATTTGTATGGCATGAAATTTCACCTCCTCAGTGCGAACATTACCAAAATGGTAAATAAAACTTACACTTCGGTACTTAACTAAGATGTTCATTGAACAACTGAACATGTAGGGTGTCAGTCAACACTACAAAATAAAATGTTGACTAGGATTTAAAATTAATAACAATCACTATTTTAACATTGATATCTTATTTTCTTTTTATGGCAGTTTCCCTTATTGCTGCTGTATTAATTTACATTATGGATTCAGCCAACGACGGCGTTCTCAATTTATCACCAAGCCAGAGAGAATCTATGAAAGTGTAAGTAATTACCTTATGATGACATGTATTGTCACCTGACCTAAATATATATCAGTTCTTTAGTTTTTTTTCCATTCAATAACTCTCAGTAAATTTTTTTATGAACTTTAAACTTATTTCAGTTGTCCCAGCCGCAGTGAAGAAACTGCAAATTTGTTAGATGATGAAGAGAGCACTGATCAAGAGGAAACAGATTCAAGAAGGCCTGACAATGTTCAAGAACCGCCCTTATCTCAGAGGGATGTCGCGCAGGCCCAATCGGACAGGATACGTAGCAGATACCTATCCCAAATATTACCAAATACTAACATTCCTGACAGACAGTAGGTAGCTGCTAATATTTAGAAAAAAATGTATATACCTGTCTTAGTATGTTATAAAATAGTTACTACTAGCCTTACTAGACTTACTGTAATAATGAACGCATGTTAATCATAGACTTATTTTTATGACAAATTTTATATTATTGTAAATTTGTAGAGATCTCTCATTATAATAATAATGCACATGTATAGCACCCACAAAGTTAAATAAGTAATTAGTAAAACATATGTATTTTTATAATGACATGTTGCGACTTATATAAGTATAATCTGTAGCCAACCCAAAGTTATAATATTTTTTCCAGCAATAGAATGAGTACAATATTGCAGTCAAGTTTTTAACAAATCCGTATCTTTTTGGTGAATTATACAATTTGACTCTTATTAATAAATACAATAATTTATCAAAGGTAGTTATAAAATTATACAAACTACTTATTAATAAAATAATCAATTTCTAACATTCTGACGAAAATATTAACAACAATCTCGATTTTAAATTCTTTGATGTAGGTGTCTATTGTTTACACTAAATTATGTTATTTAATTTTATGTAACAAGTAAGTAAGTAATCTATAATTCCATTAAACAAAAAAACTGCTATTTCAAGATGTCTACATACCTTAATGTATTAAAAAAATAACCAGTGGGTGAGCATTATAGGTAAGTAGGTACTTATTTATCGTTATTGACATTATTTACTCAATATAGTTCGTTTAATTGAGGTTTGGTAATGAATTAAAAGAAGGTAAGTACCTACCATCAGCTTTTTTGATCCAGTTTACACTGACGATCTCAGTTACAAATTTTATATATTTTTTAATTAAGTAGGTACTTACAATTTTTATTTTTTTGTATGTAAAATGGTGAAAATAATAACATGTAAAGTTTAAGTAAGTAATAAATATATTTGACCATATTGTTGCTTTTATATTAGCTTTATTATGTTTCATTGCAAAACGTCAATGAAATTTATGACATAGGTACTATTTGGAAAAACAACAAAATGAGACAATTTTTTATAATTGTAGTAAGTAGGTACTTACCTACTTACTTAATTGTTAAAACAATATGACTTAACCAACAAGTTTTTATTTTATAAAAGTTTCCATAACTAGGCCGGTACAATTTATGATAGTATTTATTTCATGAATCATCTTTATTTTATGATAGATATGTAAGTCATTTATTATTCAATCTTTAATTAAAATGGCACAAAATTGTGAAATGCACAAGTGAATGCCACATAGAGATTGACCTAAACAAGATAAAATAGGCCAAAACCAAATATAGATAAAGTTAATAAAGTCAATAGGATAGGTACTAAGTAGGATCATATATATCTTAGTGAATAATAAATGTTCTGTCTATGATCTACATTAATTACCTACAGGGCAACTAAGAAAAGTTTACTTTCATATTGATTATCAAAAATTTAGTAGGTAGTAAATATGATAACAATTAATACATTACAAAAAATTTAAAACTTAAACATAAAATACTTACTATTACATATCTTTTGACTCAAATAAGTCACTTTAATTTTTAAGATAATTTTCACCTATAACTTGGATGTGTTTATTCAAACCATCCTGAATAAGTACATTTATTTATAAGTAAGTAAGTTAGTGTGGTTTGTGCAAATTGAAACTTACTAGTTATTCTAGTTAAATACTACTTGTACTTAGTATTTATTTCCCATTCTATACCATTGCCAGGTAAAGGACTCCTTACAAATGGAGATATCCATGTCAAGTACCACTTACTGCCAAATACCTCAATCAAATTTGATTTCCAACCTTTGTTATAGACAATATCTTTTGATGAATTTTTCATTTCAGGTACTACTTTACCTTTTAAAATATTATTGAAATGATAAAAGAATAGAAAACCTGTAAAAATACCTACAATAACATTAATTACAACTAAAAACACGTAAAGTGTTTCATCACCAAAGTCAATGACAAAACTTGCAAGTGGAAAAAGAAACTTAATAATAACCAGTCCGTGATTCCATGTTATAAATAATGCAAGAAACTTAACATTAAAATAAAAAGAATACAACATGGATATAAAAATATACATTGTGAATAAAATAAAATATCTATGATTGTAATATCCTACACAAGATGCAAAAAATGTACAGTGGTGATCTCTTTTTAATATGCAAGTATTGCAAAGATTGCAGTGCCATGCACGAGGGGGCCGCAAGCATTCACACACAGTACACATAGTCCAGTTTCGTTGATTAGCACTTATAAGAACCCATCCTTTAATGCTGGTATCAGTAAACATACCATAAATCATGTTACCTAAAATATTTAATAATAAAAATGTAGCAGAGCTTAAATGCACAAAATAAAATATTGACCATTGTTCAACAACAGCTGGTAAAACTATACATAATTCAAAGTATAAGAAACCTGGTATTAGAATAAAAACTATGGCCAAGTAAAACACATGTTCCACAAGTCTTTTCACTTGTTTGTTTTTTATAGATTCTAATTTAATGATCATTTTTTATCAGTTTGCCTTGGATACAATTTAAGTACTATTAGTAATATGTAGGTAGAGTATCTTCTTTGCAAAACTTTATCAGAACATTTCCATCTGAAAACAAAATGACACCTTGTAAAGTAAAGAAAGAATACAATGATTGAGGTACTATAAACTAGAGAAGACACCGCGAAGCAAGTTTGTGCGCAACCAAGGTCCAGCCGCAAGGCCCTAAATCGCTTGAATCATGTGTAATCACTGAGGCGTTTGCAACCCATAGGCTGCACCTTAGTGCGCACAAACATGCTTCGCGGTGTCTTCTCTGGTTTATTGTATCTCAATGAATACAATGGATGACATGAAAATGAAATAACCAGCGGACTCACTTATGATAGGTATCTACCGAATTGTTCGCGTTTTTCCGTTTAATATTAAAAAATCTAATCTACACTTGTCGGTGGTAAGTTTTTCTTTAAATACTTACAAAATAATTACTTATATGTAATTTAGTTTCAATTAAGTAATTACTTATTTTATGTAATTTAGTTACAATAAGTTAAAACTTCCAAAATGCGGCCCTGTTCGTACGTAGTTCGAAAGATCTCTTTTGTTAATAAAGAAAATAAATCAGGTAAAACTAAACAAAAACAAGGCACTTGGCACCACCTTGGCTTTGTTTGTATAAAATGCTCTTGGCTGGCAGCGTACTGACATCATGATAGGCTTGTTGAAAAAATATCGATACATCGATATATCGATATTTTTTGTTCGATATATCAATATTTTTGGACGATATTTTTTTTCCCGATATATCGATACATCGATACAAAATACCCAATATCGAAATTCGTATCAAAATCGATATTTTTTTATTTATTATCTCATCACGATCTAATTAAATTCGCTAGAATTCAAAGCCGTAAAAGATTATAAAAAAAATCTAGTTTTTTTTTATAGCAGAAGGAGGCAAACGAGCAAGCGGGTCTTCTGATGGAAAGTAATCACCGCCGCCCATGGACACCCGCAAAACCAGAGGAATCGCAGGCGCGTTGCCGGCCTTTAAGGAAGGAATAGGCTCGTTTCTTGAAGATCCCTAAGTCGTAACGGTCCGGAAATACCGCCGCCGAGAGCTGGTTCCACAACACTGTAGTTCGAGGCAAGAAATTTCTTGAAAAACGCACAGTAGTAGACCGCCATCCATCAAGGTGATGTGGATGGAATGACAGTCGATTGCGTGTAGTGCGGTGAAGGAAATTAGCGGCAGGGATCAAGCCGAACAATTCCTCAGAACATTCCCCATGATATATACGGTACAATATACAGAGAGACGCAACGTCTCTCCGAAGAGCCAGTGGATCGAGCCGACCTGAAATAACCACGTCGCCGACAATTCGAGCAGCTCTGCGTTGAATGCGGTCAAATGGAAGGAGTTGGTATTGGGGTGCTCCTGCCCAGACATGGAAGCAGTATTCCATATGCGGCCTGACCTGTGCTTTATACAGTCGTAAACGGTGGGCCGGCGTGAAATACTGACCCGCTCTATTAAGCACACCCAGCTTTTTCGAAGCTAATTTAGCTTTACCTTCCAAATGACCACGAAACTGAACGTCACTCGAAATATCGACGCCAAGGATTCTTAATAATCGGATTGGTATCAAGGGGAGCTCCCTCAAAGTTCAGAGGTACGACAAAGGAATGTTGTTGTTGGGATGAAGTTGTGCTGAATTTCATTAATCTAATCTGTGGTAGTGAGTGCGTAACTGTCACTGTCAGTGCATTGCTTCAATCAAGTCATTTCATGTGTTTTTGTGTGCTGCGTCTACGCAACGGAAATATTTAACACCTTCGTCTTCCTTCGTGTCGTCAGAGAGAGTGGCTTCTGCCGTAAATCTGGCGGTTCCTAACAACAGGAGCCGGCTGACGGTGAAACACGTCAAAAATAGAGTTTTTTTACTCTCACTGCGGGTCAAATAGGTACTGGCTTAACTGATTTCTTTGTTGTAAGTGCAATTTTTAAAATAATAATTTAAAATAAAAAATCTATTTTTATTACCGGGCTAGGCTGATCTAGATTATTTTTTTAATCGATTTAAAAAAAAACCCAGGAGGTTCTTCTTTTTTTAAAGTCGGTTAAAAATTTGATCGATATATCGATATTTTTTTCACGATATATCGAGGTCGATATTGATATTTTTAAAAATATCGATGTATCGATATATCGATATTTTTTTTCATTTCCGACATCCCTACATCATGACATCATGACATGCAGTGCTTCCACTTTCATGATTTCTTTTCCCCACGCCACTACTGTGATTTCCCCTTCTCAGGAATTATTTCCCCTCAAAACTAATAAAGGTCGGTGGCTTATACGGGGGGGGGGGGGGTCAGCGAAAATTTTGATGTGTTAAATTCCAACCCTCAATTCGTAAGCGCCATCCACATTTTTATCAAAAAGTAAATAAACACGTTTTTTTTTGCTTGGGTTGTATACTTTTTTTAATTATTTAATCTGTAATTCATTATTTATTTCACAATATCTGTCAACAAATGACCGTTTTACAGCCACTAGCTGTCAAATCAAACATGACGTGACGGCATTGTTGACTTTTCTCTTTTTTAAAAGCAAAAAATTATGGTTTATCAGCTACGTTAGACATTTTAAAGTAACATGTCTGTTTTTGAAGATTCAGTGTTTCCATATTAAAAAATATTAATAATTAAAAAAATCTTATCCGCAATTCGATAAAAATAAGACAAAACTTGGTTTAGGTAGCAAATAATTATAGCTTTACTTTATTATCAAGTTCTATTGTACACAAGTTTAGCATTTTTTCTATGGAAAGTGCCGGTTCTCCTTTTAGAGGTAACTTCAGGATTTTTTTCTATTAAGCCAAATGTTTCCAATCGCGTTTTGACTTCGTTCATCCTCTTACACATACGCTCTGTAATACACATTGAAAGTTTCAGTGCGAAATATCTAATATATTTTGAATAACAGCTAATAGAAAACAGCCAATTTTTCCGTTTTTACCGCCTAAGGCCCCCTTAAAATATACTGCATGATTGTGTTACGTTCCGTAAAATGCAGTGTTCATAATTATCTTTTTTGGCGGCAGTTAAAATAAAAAAATACCAATGATTTTGGGTGAGATCAAAAGTTACGTCAGCTGGTCCCCGTTACACATGACACATTTGAGGCTAAAAAGGTACGTCAAATGTGTAAAAAATTAAAAAAGTATACAACTTAAGCATAAAACTCCGAGTCTCCTTTCCGCAAACATGATTTCCCCTCGATTTCCCCTATTCATCTCTTTCCCCTTTTCTTCCCCTCTGAACCCTAATTTCCCCTCAAAAGGGGAAGTTCCCCTCATTGTGGAAGCACTGATGACATGATATGACAATGACCAGTGTTGCCCCCTCAGATTTTTTCTTTACCCCAACGCTCGACGAAATTACCTTAAATTAGGCACTTTTATTTTTTTTTACCCTAAAAATTATAAAAATAAAAACAAAGCAATTTTCGTTTAAATGCAATTTCATAAAACAACAAGCTAGGTACGTTCGGAAACACTTTTTTAATCAATCACCAATTTTCTTGCAAGAAGTTTTAAACATTCTCTAAATTATTTTACCCTGAAAAATACCCTAAATAATTTTCTACCCTAAAAAATACCCTAAAAGCTTTTTAGGGTAAAGGGCTTTTTAGGGTTCTAAATTTAGGGTATTCACCCTAAATTTGGGGTAAAATACCCTAAGGTGGAGACACTGACAATGACATCTGACTGACAGACACTTGACATTGACAGTAGGAATAGGAAGAAAGATAGGGATGCTCGATGATGATAAAACGTCACTGTTATCATTAACATTACTATTAGGTGAAACATCAATGTCACCGACAAATAATCGAAATTAGGTATTTTACGAACGCATCCACAGAGTTAATAATCAAAGAACAATGCCCATTTTGGTTTTTCTTATTTGTTGTATCCCGGTAAATAATATAAAAACAACCTAAAGAAAGGTAACTAGGTACTATTTTTATGCCTCTCCCATGGTTTGTTTTTACATTCATAATGCGCATGCAGACTTCAAACGCGATAGCACTTTATAAGTACGTCTAACAGCTGTGGTTCAGTTGTGGATTGGTTGAGAATTATTTATAGTGTGATCGCCCCCCTATTACTAGTAAAGGTTCCTCCTGCTTTCATCTACTAAAGCAACGAAAATATTTGTTATTATCTCTAACTTGATACTGGCTGAATGTGCTAACCGCACCAAGCCATTACTTATTTAAATAAGGACAACGGAGGACTTCTTGGCGGGAAAGTGTTCTAGTCTTGTTCCAACATCAACAAAGTTAATAACCCAAGTACCCCATTATACACCAAATTGCTAACTTAAGACTTTTTAAATTATAAAAACCTTAGAATAATAACGCTATAGAAACCAAGTTCGCGCGCCTATTTTGAAGCACATTAATTGGAACCAGAAATGGCACCAAACGCCGGACCGCTCCGTAGTGTTCAATGTCACAGCGCGCCGAACGTGTCTCGCGAAAACAAAAAAAAAATGACGGTTTGTGCAGTTAAATTGTGTCACAACACATCTGAAAAACAAAAGAAGTGTAATAACATCACTTTTCACAGGTAAGCTTTCAGTATTTCATAGTATCTTGTACTCACCTTTAGAACTGCAGGTCTCTGCCTTGAGGTCCAGGGCTGATCGCCGACGAGTCTTGAGCGTCACGTCAAGGATTTCGTGGCCACTTACCCGTCAGATCAGCTTAAATACCTCGAAATGCGATTACCCCCTTTTCCACGTGTTCCTTGTAATGAGGCTGTTTATGGGTATATATATATATATATTAGGTCAAAATATAAACGTACTGCAGTGTGATTCTCTAAGTTAAAGCCTCGGTAGCAGCGGCCTGCGCAGTGCTGTCTCTTTCATATTCATAGAATTGGAAAGAGACAGCAGATCACGGCCATGCGCGCACGTCACGCGTGTGTGAATCGGTTTAGTGCTTCATTTTTGACAGAGCGCTTGTATGAAGACTATCTTTCTATAGCGTTATTATTCTAAGATAAAAACATATTCTGGAAAAAAATTCAAAATTCATCAAAAAACAAAAAAGTACCAAAAGGCAAAAAAAAAATTTTCGACAAAACTTCAAAAAATTAAAATCTTCTAAAACTCAAAATAAAAACCCACAAAAACAAACTTTTTGACAACTTTTTTTGGAATAAAATTCTTTAGAAAATCAACTTTAAAAATTAAAACTCAATAAAAATTTAATATGGCGCACCTAATCAGCCCGCCATCGGGTGGAACAAGTGGCCCGGTGCCTCAATTGACGCCTGTGGCAGTGATTGCGCTGTTTGGTTTCTTCAATAAAAAGGCTCCTTGCATTAGGTTGTAACAGGTTAACTTTAAACTTGACTACATTAAAATAATATAAAAAATATAAAATTAAATGTATGTTGCTTGCTAGGTTGGGAGCTCAGAACGCAATGCCCCACCACTGCACCTATGCAGTGTTGCTGACGTCACGAAGCGTTCGCTGGTTCTCAAACCCCTTTGGTCGTTGGTTCTCAACATCTTCCCCCCTCCTCGAAATCTTCAGACTTTCGAGGATTTACAGTTGAAAGTTTATTTCCCAATGACGACAGTGCGAGTGACGCTGTTGTAGAAGATGCAGCCGATGCTGACTTGACGCAGATGGATCAATTGCTTAAGATCTTTAAGTAGATGCTGCTGGATCAACTGTTGCAGACTCTGGTGTCGTTGATGCTGCTGGAGCAATTGTTGCAGACTCTGGTGTTGTTGAAGCTGATTCGAGATCGGGTAAACAGCAGAGGGTATAAACAGCTCTGCGAATGATGCCCTTTGATGTGTAGACGTCGGCGACTCTTGTTACTCCATCGGATCCAGGATATAATTTGCTTATCCGTGCCATACGCCATTTTAAAGGTGGTACATTAGGCTCCTTAATGACCACTAGATCACCCTCTTGAAGTTGTCGTTGAGCAAGGCGCCACTTGAGTTTTTGTTGTAACTCGCTTAAATACTCGTTTCGCCTGCGGTTCCCAAAAGTGTTGTCGCATTTTCTCTAGACATCGATAACAAAGTGGGGAAATAAGCAGGAAATTGGATGCCTTCATTGGCCGCGAAACCGGATATGTATTCATTGTTTTTCTTTAGAAAGGTTCAACCTTTAAGGTGGTGATAACGTTATTTGCGCCAACAAAATTCGTACCGTTATCGCAATATAGCTCTAAAGGCTTTCCTCTGCGGGATATAAACCGTCTTAAACATAGAATGAAGGCTTCAGAAGCGAGATCGCTTGCCACTTCAAGGTGCAACGCTTTTGTGGTAAAACAAATGAATAAGCACATGTAACACTTTGAGATCTTCCATCCGCGACCCTTACGGTCAGTAATATAAAAAGACCCGGCGAAATCCACACCACTAACCTAGAATTGGATACTATGAGTAACTCGACTAGCAGGTAAGTTGCCCATTATAGGTTGGCAACACTTAGCCTTCACAATCTTACATAATTTGCAAGTATTGACAGTACTCCTAGCTAATATTCTGCCCCGTATAGGCCAAAAATCGTTTCTTATTTCGCTTAATAAAAGCTGAGGTTCACATTCCACAATGTAACAGTTTTTTGTGATGATAATTAAATAGTAATTTTGTGAAATTGTGATTTGTGTCTAATAGAATTGGATGTTTTCTTTTATAAGTTTCAGCGGAATTTTGAATACGGCCGCCCACGCGAAGAATGCCATCTTTATCAACAAATGGACTCAACGACAGTACATGAGATCTCGCTGATAAGGATTGATTTGACCTTAATATTTTGATTTTATCTATGAAACATTCAGTTTGATGCTGTTTTATTAAAACAGTTGAAGATGAATCTAGCTCAATAGAAGTTAGATGACCAGTAATTTTAGTATTTTTAGTTCTAACATTGTGAATAAATCGTAGTACGTAAGCTAAAGATCTTTGCAAGGTAGTGAAATTTGAATGCCTTTCAAAGTTAACCACCTCATTAGGAAGCGTTGAGATACTTGTATGTAATGCATTTAAGGATTGTAGTATAGGCAATTTTTTTGAATCTGTTTTCCGTTCAGGTAAATCAGTGATATTTTTCGTCCTTCCTACCTGAGGCCACGTATCCTCTTTTAAGAACGACGGGCCTTCCGACCATTGCGTAGTTGATAACATTAGTTTTGGATTTAACCCTCGAGATGCTAAATCTGCTGGATTTTTATCTCCTGGAACATGTCTCCAACTGTTCGAATTAGTAATATCTTGTATTTCGCTAACTCTATTCGCAACAAAATGTTTAAATCGTACGCATTAGAGGATAACCAACCCAATACAACAGTTGAATCGGTCCAGTGATAAATTGTGTCAACTTTACAGCGAAGAGCCTCTACGACCTTAGCACTTAGACGTGCTGAGAGCAACGCACCGCAAAGCTCAAGACGAGGTATGGTTGTAGGTTTCAATGGAGCTACCTTGGTCTTGGCAATAGCAGTCTAACCAATACATCTCCAAACTAATAAATAGACCGAAGGTAAACTGCAGCAGCATATGCAACTTGAGATGCGTCTGAAAATGAGTCTAACTCAACTACTACTGCTTTACGAATTATAGTACATCTAGGTATTTCAATGGTTGACAATAGACTTAAATTAGTAATAAAATTTCGCCACTCGTGTTCTAAGGTAGTACGAGTATCCACCGAATCATCCCAATCTAATTTTAGAAAAACAATTTCTGAATGATTAATTTTGGAATTATAGTGCATGGGCTAAGCAAACCCAAGGGATCGAATAATTTAGCGGAATTGGATAATTTTGTTCGCTTGGTTACATTTTTATCAAATTGAATGTCAACTGGGAATCGTAAAGAATCGCTAGATGGATCCCAATTCAACCCTACACGACACTCGATTGAGATGCTAAATCTAAACTCTTAGGCAATGAGGCCCCTGCCTCATTTTCAAAGACAGACGGTGCATTAGTTCGCCATTTACGCAAAGGAAGACATGCAGAACTAAGTGTTTCAGTAACTGACTGGATCGTGGTACGTAACTCATTTTCAGTCTCAGCATTAGCCAGAAAATCGTCGACGTAGAAGTTTTCCCTAATTAAGGTAGCTACCCCAATGTCCGCACATTCCTTTGAAAGTTGCAACAGACATCTAGTACTTAGAAATGGCGCAGATGCTGTGCCGTATGTAACAGTGTTCAATTGATAATATTTAATTTGCTGTGATGGATCGTCGCGCCATAATATCATTTGTAAGTGTCTTTGCCTTGGATCAATCAGCGTTTGACGATACATTTTTTCAACGTCCGCTGTCACCGCGTACGCATGCTGTCTGTATCTTAATAGTATGGAAAATAAGTCGTCTTGCACGACTGGTCCAACATGTTGTATGTCGTTGAACGAGATTCCAGTAGACGTCTTTGAGGAAGCGTCAAAAACCACACGCAATTTAGTGGTTTCACTATTTTGCTTTAATACAGCATGATGTGGAAGGTAACAGCCAAACACTGGTCTGGCAACTTCAGTCACATGGCCTAAACGTTCGTATTCGTGAATAAAATCGAAATATTGCTGTTTCACTATGGGTCTCTTTTGTAAATTTCGTTCTAATTGCAAGAACCGTTTTTCAGCAATGTTGTATGAATCACCTAACATCTGTCGAATCCTTTAATGGAATTTTAACACAAAATCTACCGTCGGCTGCTCGACTAGTAGTTTCATTAAACGTCTTTGAGGAAGCGTCAAAAACCACACGCAATTTAGTGGTTTCACTATTTTGCTTTAATACAGCATGATGTGGAAGGTAACAGCCAAACACTGGTCTGGCAACTTCAGTCACATGGCCTAAACGTTCGTATTCGTGAATAAAATCGAAAAATTGCTGTTTCACTATGGGTCTCTTTTGTAATTTTCGTTCTAATTGCAAGAACCGTTTTTCAGCAATGTTGTATGAATCACCTAACATCTGTCGAATCCTTTAATGGAATTTTAACACAAAATCTACCGTCGGCTGCTCGACTAGTAGTTTCATTAAAATATTTTTCACAATATTCGTTTTGATTTCGTTTAACCTTGGTTTATTTGTTTACTTATATCTTAAAAATTACACTGTATTTTATTGCAATAATAGTCATAGATGCTGCCCTTCGTGGGACTAGCTACTATCCAGCCCAAATGACTATCGTGCAAAATCCGCCTATCTGGTCCCAGACTCACCCTAGACGTCTTAAGAACATCCCAGAACACGTCAGCGCCCAACAGTAAATCAATATCAGCTGGCTAATAAAAATTTGGATCAGCGAGATGTATATACCTTGGAATGCCTAGCTCATGTATAAGTACGGACGCCTGTGGCAGCCTGTCAGTGATATTTAAGGCAATACAAAACACTTAACTGATAATTATATTGAAAGAATTATGTAAAGAGTTTAATTGTATGTTACAATATTCAGTCACATTTATAAACACACTGATAAGAGCCCCTATTCTTATGAGAACCAATCTCTCTTTGAGCTCTTGCACTAATAAATGACGATTGACTGCCACAGTCCAATAACGCTCGCAAAACAAAAGTTTCATTATTACTTGTCACCCTGACCAACGCTGTTGAAAGTAAAGCTTGATTGGTGGAGACAGCCGACATGGACACGGAATTTGAGGAACTGGGCGTTGCTGCAACGTCTTTGCAGACATCTGCAATGTTGGTTGAATCAATTTGATTGGTATTATTACTTGTACTTAAATTAGTACTAGAGGAAGCCAGATCATGCGTATGTTGTAACGAAGTTTGTTTGTGTGATAAGGTATTGCTTTCTTTGACACACTCGACAGCCACCTAGCTTGCATTGATAGGGCTGATAGCCACTACGGAAACAATTGCTACATAACCTTATGGCTCAAATTTATTAATTTTACTAGGCTATTTTAGTTATCTAAAGTTTAATTTTAAGGGTTTAGAAAAGTTTAATTTTTATTTTAGTTTAGTTGGGCAAATTTGTTTAGTTCACGTAGTCAGTCTGGCTCTGCAAACGCAGAACCATCGACTTGATACGGGGGCACTGGCGGGCGTTCGTGGCGTTGTGGCCGGTGTCCACCTTTGTGCCCATGCGGAGGTTGTGTGCCGGCCGAGCAGTTATAACACTTGGCCCCAGAGGTCCTATTGGGGCATTCTGGCAACTGGTGGCCCGGGCTGGCGCAATGGGCACAAGGTCTCTTCTCGGTCGTGCATTTCGCCTTAGTATGGCCGTACTGTAGACATTGGTGGCACTGTATAAACCGGGAGAAGTCCTCAACGTGGACCCTACTATTTATTTATTTATTTTATTTATTTAATCTTCTTTACTAATTAAACAGCAAAAGGCGGACTTAACGCCACAAGGCATTCTCTACCAGTCAACCGCTAAGGATGTGGGAGACTTAAAGTTGGGCGATATTAAATACAGTTAGATTAATAACAACAATTACAAACAGCATAACAAATGAATATACAGGGCTTACATAAACACTAATTGAAATCTTACATAAATACTGCAAAATACTAATATACATACATTACATACATAAACACACACATAAATAAATACATACATAACAAAAAAATAAAAATAAAAATCAGATTGTGTGACGTCTAAACAGGGTTTAAGTAGTGCTCACGCACCAGTCCTTTAAACACTACTTTGCTCTGAGCACGACGGATGTGCATTGGCAGAGCATTCCAGAGACGAATAGCGGAAAGAGTGAAAGAGCTGGAGACGAAGCCAGTACGATGAGCGGGAGTTTGGAGAGTAAGGTTGCTACTGGAGCGAAGGTCACGCTGATGAGAGGCTCCCAGAAACTGAAACCTAGATTTCAGGTAACCGGGGGTACGTGGATCATTTAAAATATTAAATAGCAAACAGACAACTCTAAGGTTCCTGCGCTCACGGATAATCGGCTGCCTATCTGTGCCGTATTTAAGTTGACTTCGATAGTGAGAAATGTGGTCAAACTTACGTAAACCGAAGTCAAATCGGATACAGCTGTTTAGCAAGCGATCTAACTTATTAAGAAAATTTTGATTAGTGTCAGAGAAACAGACGTCGGCGTAGTCAAGGATTGGGAGGACAAGAGCCTGTACCAGCGCGATTTTAGTGCTGGATGGGAGAAAAAATTTCAACCTGTACAAAGACCGTAATGAATTGACAACTTTGCGAGAAATCTCGTTAACATGATCTTCCCAAGTGAGAGAGCAGACAATAAGGAGGCCATGGTTCTTGACTCGGGCCTGATACGTTATGCAATTCCCATTGAACACTAAACCAGACACAAAGCTCAAATCAATAAGGGACAGCTGCCGGGAACTACCAATGATAATTGCCTGACACTTAGCGGCATTGACGGTCCACGTTGAGCCTCCCGAGAGCGAGGATGGTGTTTCGCATCCCGGGAGTTTAATTTAATTGCGGGGCACTATTAAAGGGGAAGAAAATAAAAGGAAAGAAGGGGAAGAGAAGAAAAACTGCAGTGATTTTTATTTTGGAGGTATAATTTAAGTTTATTTTGATTTAGGTACATTTTAGTTTTGTTTAATAATTTATTTTAAAGGTTTAGTTATCGTTTAAAGTTTAGTTTAGGTTTTAGTTATTTTATATTATTTAAGGTTTTAATTGATTATTCCAGCGCTATTTGATTTTATAATTTAAAGTTGGTTTAGGTTTTAATTATTTTAGGTATTATTTAAGGTTTTTAATTGATTATTTTAAGTGTTATTTAATTTTATAATTTTGAAATTGATTTAGGTTTTAATTATTTTAGATATTGTTTAGGTTGTGATTTTAAGTTTAGTTTAAGTTTTAATTTGTTGTTTAAACAAGTACGCCCCCGTGAAGGTTTTGCCCATACCGAACTCCAAACTGAGGGTGGAATTCGAGGACAGGAAACAATGCGAGGAGACAATTGCCCGTCATGACAAGAGCCCTAACTTCGCCGCCAAACTGGCGAAGCAGAGACCACCGCTCATGATCCTAAAGGGCATATCCAAGGATATTGCCCGCGAGGAGTTGGCGGAGGTCCTTGTGACCCAGAACGACGTGGCTGTCACCCGCATTTGTTTCCTGACCTCGAACCGGAACCCGGCGCTGTACAACGCGGTGATTGAGGTCACTCCCGGGATGCGAAACACCATCCTCGCTCTCGGGAGGCTCAACGTGGACCGTCAATGCCGCTAAGTGTCAGGCAATTATCATTGGTAGTTCCCGGCAGCTGTCCCTTATTGATTTGAGCTCTGTGTCTGGTTTAGTGTTCAATGGGAATTGCATAACGTATCAGGCCCGAGTCAAGAACCTTGGCCTCCTTATTGACTGCTCTCTCACTTAGGAAGATCATGTTAACGAGATTTCTCGCAAAGTTGTCAATTCATTACGGTCTTTGTACAGGTTGAAATTTTTACTCCCATCCAGCACTAAAATCGCGCTGGTACAGGCTCTTGTCCTCCCCATCCTTGACTACGCCGACGTCTGTTTCTCTGACACTAATCAAAATTTTCTTAATAAGTTAGATCGCTTGCTAAACAGCTGTATCCGATTTTTATATTTATAGTCTAGGTAATTTTGTCTTTTTTTTGTTGCAATTTGTGTCACCCCTATAACATTTTCTCGCACACTCTCTGGGTTGACTGGAAGAGATCTCTTTTAGAGTAAAGTCCACCTTTGCATACAATGTCTCTTGTAACTTTTGTTACTGTGTTTCTGTGCAATAAAGAATATAATAATAATAACCTAAATCTCCCAAACTAGCCCCCATCTAATTTTTCCCTTTAAATTTATTCCTTAGACCTAACTTCCCCCTTTTTCCCTAGTAGCCTACGTTTTCGCGGGGAAATACCCTAACTCTAAATTAACCGTAAAGGATAAATTGCCTAAAAATAACCTTAACTTAAATCAACCTTAAAAAAAAGCTAATATCGCGTGGGGTGACCATGTGACGTAAGGTCTCAACCTCACGTGTAATAAGAATAAACTCAATTCTAAAATAAAATTAAGTATTTTAAAACAATTTACTAAAAGCGCGGTAGCTCAACCAGCGATTTAGATAGACCGTACAACTGATTATTGTGTTGATTGATCTCGAAGACGATTATAGTATGTCTATCAATAATTAAGGCTTTTTGTTTTGTTATTATGTTGATTTATAACGTTGTTTTGTGTCATATAAGTAAAACGTGGGAGTTTTTATAGACCTTATAACTGTGAAGTACAAATTAAAAAATAATAACTAAATAACGTTTATCTTTATTATTTATACAGACGAAAGGCTTCTTTTCATTATATGCTAGACAGTTTCATAAAATATTCATTAGTTTTCTCAAATCAGACACATAAAGTTGCGGGATCATAGACCGCGCGCGACTGCTTATGTTCGGCGCAAGGGTGCGACCACTGGAAGTTAATATTTTTTCTACAAGCCGCTTTTTCATTGGGTACCTAGTTAAAGAATATAGGTACCTAATAAATAACCACAGGATCATTGAGGTACAATAAACTAGAGAAGACACCGCGAAGCAAGTTTGTGTGCAACTAAGGTGCAGCCGCAAGGTCCACAATCGCTTGAATCACGCGCAATCACTATGGCGTTTGCAGCCCATGGGCTGCACCTTAGTGCGCAAAACTTGCTTCGCGGTGTCTTCTGTAGTTTATCGTACCCCAATGCACAGCAGTGTAGGGCAAAATGTAATCTAACTACTGATTACTAACTACGATTACAATTTGTAGTTAGTAATCATAATATTAGATTACATGAAGTAATCGTAAAAAGTAGTTAAGCATTTTGATTACTAACTACAAATTGTAGTTGCAATCACGGTTACGTGATTACTTTTTGTAACTACCTACGTTTACTTCTAATAAAAAGACAAAGCGCGCGCGCGCGTCATCGCGTCGTTCATAGAGATGGGTTAATAGCCGGATTGTTTGGATTATTAGCGATTATAATCCATTAATAGCCATTATTAGCCATCCATTGGCTAATAACCCCGCTATTAATAGTTTCATACAATTTCAACAGACGTTCTGTTTACAGTCACAAAAGCTTTGCGCAGGTAGAGTAATTGATGGGAGACCAGTAAGCGACCTCGGCGAACATTACTTAACTTTCGCGATCGAAAACCTCGAGATTATATGAACCTACGGTCACCCATCCCTTTGGCGACCTCGGCGAACATTGCTTAACTTTCGCGATCGAAAACCTTGAGATTATATGAACCTACGGTCACCCATCTCTTTGGCGACCTCGGCGAACATTGCTTAACTTTCGCAATCGAAAACCTTGAGATTTTATGAATTTACGGTCACCCATCCCCTTGGCGACCTCGGCGAACATTGCTTAACTTTCGCGATCGAAAACCTCGAGATTTTATGAACCTACGGTCACCCATCCTCTTGGCGACCTCGGCAAACATTACTTAACTTTCACGATCGAAAACCTCGAGATTATATGAACCTACGGTCACCCATCCCTTTGGCGACCTCGGCGAACGGCGAGTGCCTATATCGGTCCCACACGGGAGATGCTAATACAAGCAACCTTTTTGACCACCTTGGCCGAGTGACTGATGTCGCGCAAGAGCGATTCCCAAATGACGAGGTGGTAGTTTTGGGGGACTTCAACGCCCACCATGAAACATGGTTGGGCTCCTCCAAAACTGATCACGCTGGTAGAGTCGCTCATGCCTTCGCTCTGATACAAGACCTTACACAACTGGTTGACGAGCCCACCAGGATACCAGATAACGTAGGTCACGCGCCCTCCTTGTTGGACTTAATGCTGACGAGTCGCCCTGCAGGGTAAAGAGTGTCGGTGCTTGCACCTCTAGGCTCGTCAGACCATTGCTTGGTCATTGCCACAGCACCGCATAGCGCTGGTCCACCAAAAACGGTGGAACCAAGCGTGGTCTGTGGCACTACTCGTCGGCGGATTGGGACGGATTGCGTGATTACTTTGCGTCCGTCTCATGGGGCCAGAGCTGCTTTCTTGGAAAGAACCCGTTGGAGTGCGCTTCTGCCATCGCTGATGAGATCTTGTTGGGTATGGAATAATATATTCCGTACACAGATCTTGCCAGCGTTGGTAGAAAACGGCCTTGGTTCAATCGCGAATGCGCCAAAGCTGCTGAATGCAGGCAGGCGGCGTATCTTGCTTGGCTTGCGCACTAAATGACCCTAGTACCGGCTCCTTGAAGGCGGCTTACAACAAGGCCTCTAGGTTTAATAAGAGGGCTTTCGCAGGAACGGATGCACAAAGAGTCGCGCGGGTAGGGCAGGAGTTGATCTCGCGCCCTACGGGTAGCCGTAGCTATTGGCGGCTCGCTATGGCCGTGCAGGCAAACTTCTGCTCTTCCTCGTTGCCTCCGTCAAAACATCCAGATGGCTTGTTAGCCTACCAGCCGCTCGAGAAGGCGAACTTGTTGGCTGACCTTTTCGCGGCTAATTCGCGCATCGACGATTGTGGCGCCGCTTTACCTATCATAGCACATTGTGGGGCCACCATGCCTGATATTCGTATCAGGCAGTGTGATGTACGTGCCGTGCTGCGGTCGCTCGACGTGCGGAAGGCTAGCGGGCCGGATGGTGTTTCGGCGATAGTGCTGCTCAGATGCGCGGCTGAGTTGTCTCCTGTGTTGACACTATTGTTTAGGATGTCTTACGATACCGGTATTGTGCCGGTGTCTTGGAAGTAAGCGAACATACAACCCATCCCCAAAAAAGGGGATCGCTCGGATCCAGCCAACTATCGACCCATCGCTGTAACTTCTGTGCTGTGCAAGGTGTTTGAGCGGATAACTAACTCCCAGCTCATTCACTAGAGGAGGACTCGCTGCTCCATGATCGTCAGTATGGGTTTAGACCCAAGCGATCAACGGGTGATCTTCTAGCGTACAGTCACGAGCATTAATATACTACTCTCTGTAAAAAGTATCGGGAATATGTCAATAAAAAGACCCGCGTAAAAGAGTTCGTTTTAATTTTTTTACTGCATGTTGGTAGCACTGTACTGATTTACCGCGCGAAATTTGAGTGGGATCTGTTATTTACTTTGTTTAAAACTGCACTTTTTGTTGGTCATAGTTTTGAGTCCTCGGCGATTTTTACAATGGAAAATATTGTTGAACAAAGAGTGTGCCTTAAATTTTGTGATTCGAATGATATTTCATGTGGAGAAGCGCTTAAAATGTTGCAAAAAACCTACGGCGAATCTTGTATATCAAAAACAAGGGCATATGAATGGTACAACGCTTTTAAAGAAGGCCGAGACGTAGTAGTAGACTTGCCTCGTTCTGGTAGACCTTCAACCGCTACGACCAAAGAAAACATCGACAGAATCAAGAAGCTAGTGCTCGAAAATCGACGTATGAGTTTGAGAGAGTTGGCTAGTGAGGTGAACATATCTTTTAAGTCCGTCCACAACATTCTCATTGACATTTTAGGCATGAAACGCGTCGCCGCTCGATTAGTTCCAAAGGAGCTCAATTTTGTTCAAAAAGCGCAGCGAATACATGTTGCTGAAAACATGGTTTCCCGAGCTTCTTCGGATCCTACCTTTATGAAACGTATAATAACTGGCGACGAGACATGGGTTTATGAGTACGACATGCAAACAAGCCAACAGTCTTCAGAATGGCGTCTCGAAAACGAGCCGAAACCCAAAAAACCGCGGCAAAGTCGCTCCAAAATCAAGGTGATGCTGTCAGTTTTTTTTTACTACCGTGGTGTGGTTCACTCCGAATTCCTTCCAGAGGGAGAAACAGTGAATAAAGAATATTATTTAGGCGTCATGAAGCGTTTGCGTGAGAGTATCCGCCGAAAACGTCCAGATTTGTGGCAACACAACTCATGGATGCTGCACCATGATAATGCACCATCACACACAGCCATTATTGTGAAAGAGTTTTTAGCGAAAAATTCAACAAAAGTTCTCGACCAAGCACCGTATTCACCTGATATGGCTCCGTCTGACTTTTTTCTATTTCCCAAGTTAAAATTACCACTTCGAGGAAAACGTTTTGAGTCGATAGAAGCCATAAAAGAAAATTCGCTGAATGAGCTGAAGGCCATACCGCAAGTAGTTTACGAAAAATGTATGGAGGACTGGGTGAAGCGGTGGAGATGTTGTATTGCAAGCAATGATTTGTATTTTTTGTTTTATTGAACAATTCCCGATACTTAGTACACAGAATGTATATACATTTCCACATTTTCTAAAATATGTAAACTAATAGCATTTTAAAAATATTTACTCAACAATGTGTTCAAAATTATGTAACCATCAAATTGTGTTTAAATTATGTAAACGATATATAACCAATAACTAGTATATAAAAGTAAGTACTCACTATGTATATCAAATTTATGTAAACATGATAGTATCTTTAACATGTAAGTATACAAAATTAATTTTAAACTAATTTGGAAGTGGAGACTGTGTTGGCTTAAATAAAATTTGTATACACAATTAATTTCAAAATTATATAAACAAACGGTAAAAAGTGTATTTTCGTTAATAAAATATTTTTTTACAAGCTTTTATGTCTTTAGTTCGGGTGGAATTTTGCAACTCAATTTTAATTCACTTTTCGGTTACCGATTAAGCTGAAATTTTGCATACATGTATGAATCGCTTGGCAATGCAATATTATGATGACATGGTGCTGATCTGATGATGGAGCTGGAAGGTGGTCATAAGAACTTTGGTTCGAAACAATATAATTTAATCGAGATTGGGCTCGTTTGAATCGTCTTGACGAGCAGTTTGTCTTTCAATGGTAAACAGGGTCTAATCTGATGATGGAGCTGGAAGGTGGTCCTAGGAACTCAGCAAAAAAACGACGCAACCCCATCGAGTCTCGGCTTGTTTGATTCTTCTTGACGAGTACTTTGGTGCTAGATGGTAATCAAGGTCTGATGATAGAGCTAGAAGATGTCCATAGGAACTCAGTAATTAAACGACATAACCCCATCGAGTATGGGCTTGTTTGATTGGTCTTGACGAGTACTGTGGTGCTAGATGGTAACCATGGTTTAATAAGGGAGCTGGAAGGTGGCCATAGAAACTCAGTAATTAGGCGACACAACCGCGTCGAGTTTGAATCGTCTTAATGGGTGGACCGTTTTGATGGATTTTCGTTGTGGTAGTGGATTGGTGGACGTGAATAAATTTTGTATACACGTTCAGTGAGGTAAACAGATGAAAAACGAGTCCAGGGATAACTAAAAAGTTACTAATAAATTAAAAGTAAAAACCTTTTTAAAAACAATCTTTTACTTAAATGTGCTAAAAACAAAAAAAAAACTTTTACTATCAACTTATAACGTCATTACACAATTTATGTGATATAAAAGGTTGTCGCGAGATTTACTACATTCTAAATATGTGTAAATAAATAAGTAAATTAAATAACTCTTCTGTAGTTTATCGTACCTCAATGCACAGCAGTGTAGGGCAAAATGTAATCTAACTACTGATTACTAACTACGATTACAATTTGTTGTTCGTAATCATAATTTTAGATTACATGAAGTAATCGTAAAAAGTAGTTAAGCATTTTGATTACTAACTACAAATTGTAGTTGCAATCACGGTTACGTGATTACTTTTTGTAACTACCTACGTTTACTTCTAATAAAAAGACAAAGCGCGCGCGCGCGTCATCGCGTCGTTCATAGAGATGGGTTAATAGCCAGCTTGTTTGGATTATTAGCGATTATAATCCATGAATAGCCATTATTAGCCATCCATTGGCTAATAACCCCACTATTAATAGTTTCATACAATTTCAACAGACGTTCTGTTTACAGTCACAAAAGCTTTGCGCAGGTAGAGTAATTGATGGGAGACCAGTAAGCGACCTCGGCGAACATTACTTAACTTTCGCGATCGAAAACCTCGAGATTATATGAACCTACGGTCACCCATCCCTTTGGCGACCTCGGCGAACATTGCTTAACTTTCGCAATCGAAAACCTCGAGATTTTATAAACTTACGGTCACCCATCCCCTTGGCGACCTCGGCGAACATTGCTTAACTTTCGCGATCGAAAACCTCGAGATTTTATGAAGTCCAGGGATAACTAAAAAGTTAATAATAAATTAAAAGTAAAAACCTTTTTAAAAACAATCTTTTACTTAAATGTGCTAAAAACAAAAAAAATAAACTTTTACTATCAACTTATAACGTCATTACACAGTTTATGTGATATAAAAGGTTGTCGAGAGATTTACTACATTCTAAATATGTGTTAATAAATAAGTAAATTAAATAACTAGATTTGATTGATTTTAACTATTAAAATTTTCAACCTTAGGAAAAACGAGTACTTACTTAAATCTCGCGACAACCTTTTATATAATATAAATTGTATATAAATTGTGTAATGACGTTAAGTAAAAGTTTTAAAGTAAAAGTTTATTTTTATCTTTTTAGCGCATTCAAATAAAAGTTTGTTGATTAGAAAAGTTTTTTTTTATTGTGCATGTAATAGTAAATAGATATTATTTATAATTATGTAGGTGAATTTTGTTATAAACATTACGATACTAATAAGATAAAAATAAAGCCCCGTAATATTTGTATTAAAGATTGTAGATGTAAAATCAATCAGCGAGCGACGACAGTTTTTATTTCCGTATTCCTACTTTAAAACTATTACATTGCAAATCATTCGCAAGTGACACGGGCGGATTACGGTTATTTCATGTTGTGTTTCTAATAATAGTGTATTCGCGGGTCAGAAGACATCGCCAAATACAGCAGAGTAAAGAAAGGTTGTGGGCTGGGTAGGTATGGATAGTGAAGTACTTACAGGGATGATGAGTCACAGGAACCGGGAGACGAGCTGACCACGGGCGGCGAGGTAGGTTGGTTTCCTGGCGCACAGTCACTACACTAAACAATAGGCATTCAGGCGTTCTCTTCACTTAAGGTTCAGGGTCACTATCAACTTTCACGGTCAGGCCGTTGCGTGCGCGCGCGGTAGCTAGCTGACGAGTGACGCGGGCGGCTCACGAAGCGAGCGGCCGCGGGTCGCGCAGCGGTGGCGCCGCGGCAGATAGGCGGACGCGGTCGTCAACAACCGCTGAGTCAACATTTTAATGGGCGTCCCGGCTTTGGCGGGAACATCCTCCGGGGCCCAGGGTGGGCTCATCCAATGGGAGCCTGGCGATCCGGAATACAGGCCTCCGAAGATGTCCATTCGCGGTGTCCAGGTCTACCACTCGCACGACGCCATCCTTCCCAGGCAGGGTGCGAGCAATGCGCCCCAGTCTCCATTGGAGGGCAGGCAGGTTGTCCTCCTTGATGAGGACGAGCTCGCCAACTCGGGGAGGGGAGGATGGGGACAACCATTTGGAGCGGGTTTGGAGGGTATGAAGGTAGGACCGGGTCCACAGCGTCCAGAAGCGCTGGGAAAGGGCCTGTACCATCTGGAATCGCCTACGTGTGGAGATCGGCCTATCTTCCACGGATAGTTCGGGAAGGGCCGTTAGTGGGCGGCCTATAAGGAAATGTCCGGCTGTAAGCGGCTCAAAGTCTGAAGGATCAGACGAAAGTGGGCAGAGAGGTCTAGAGTTAAGGACCGCTTCGATTCGAGCTAAAAGTGTGGAGAATTCCTCGAATGTGAGGTGTTGTTCGCTGTGGCGGCCAGAGTCGCCACATAATTTATTATCATCACGTATCGGTTAAAGAGTTTGTAAGCACATTCCTAAACGCGTGCAGATCCGATAAAGATATGTCACGGCATCCTCCCTCCAACATCTACGTAGTATTACTGTATAAATAGTCTTGTAAGGTTTAGATAATAAGTTAGTCACAATGTAGTCACTGTAAATATACAACATCACTCTAAGGACGCAGTCGTTATTTACCATCGCCATGGAACCTACCATCACCTCCACCTCGCACACTTCGCCCGATGGAACACTGGTGACCCCGCTCAAGCAACAAGCAACCTTCCAACGGAGTACCCCGAAAAAAACACGTGAGTCATTTGTAATATCTACACATCAACCATGGCAGCAACATCTATTCAGCGACGGACACAACAAAATCTTCAAGATAAAATCACTACGCCGTGCCACTTCGAGCCGCGACTACGTCATTTAACATCACTCTCACAACCACAACTTTGGCTTCCTTTCCGGCACATCGTATTAAGAACGTTTTTTCGACAAAGGCAAAAGAAATAAGGTACCAAGAAAAACAATACGATATAGAATATAATAACGATTTCATAACTGCACACATTATGTCATAAATTGTGCAGCGCAGCGAACGCGCAAGAATTTCCGACGCAGCATTTTTCGCCGTTTGCTTTACGCTTGCGCAAGGTCAAGTTTACTACAGAAAGAACACAATATGTCACTTATTCATCACGATAATGAAAAATGAAACAAAGGAAAATAAGCATATATCTATACAACGAGTATTCACCCGTTTAACCGCCTCACTTTTACCGACTGACGAAGTGGTTTGAGGTATGTTATTTATAATTACGGGAAGAGATATTTAGAAGCATTATTTTACCAGTCGATGGTTTTATGAGATATTATTACACTTCATAAGACACTTAACTGCTACTAGCTACCTCCAGTGCGAATTGATTTCTCCGGTTATCTGACAAAGAGCCAAGGAATACGCCAGTCTGAGGATAATTATGAAGCTATAATGAAGTTGTACTCAAAATGAAGATATTCAACAAGTTTAAAATGCTTTGATTGTGCAATAAGAATACAGTAGAATAAATAAGCACAAAAATGAACCATGTTTGGGTAACTAATGTAATAATAAGATTTTAGTCAATTTTAATTAAATTTTTTGTTATTTACGTATTTCCTTATAATATATTGAATGCAACATGTCTTATCTCTATGTACTTAATGCTTAATCTTAGTCAAATCTAATTTTTATGTTTTGTTATTATGTATTTTATTAAGTCTAATAGTTCAATTTATTATTAATATGTAATGCGGAATTTAAAGTTCATTGCAAGAATATGTATAATTTAAAGTTGTACTTGTTTATGCCACTTAATTTGTGTGTTTATTATAGTCTTGGTATAACGTGATATAAAAATAATATTATGATGTAACAAACATGAAGTAACAATATTATGATGTTGAGAGGAATTATAAAAAATATTCGTGTACGTAAATGTAAAACGACCGATTGTTTTTTAAAAGGTATACCTATAATAAGTAAGTATTTTGTTCAAATACAAGGAAACAGCTCTCTTAGCAGCATTCAGCAAGCCAGCTAGCCATAAGGTTCCATCGCAGCAACGTAACGCTTCCTGGATCCTCGGCATCACTCGACGGTCAAAATAAATACCGTCGCACTCCACACGTCTCGACTCACAGCAGACATGGTAGCACACGCTCGTCTCGAGTCATGTAGACCGGAGAACGCTCGTTTTGTCAATGAAGACTTGAGCACGCTCATCACGACTTAACGTGGATTAGAGCACCACTGGCATCTCCAAGCTGAAGACCTGATGTTTTTTTCATTCCCTTTTTCAAGAGGGGGAGTACTGTGGCGGCCAGAGTCGCCACATAATTTATTATCATCACGTATCGGTTAAAGAGTTTGTAAGCACATTCCTAAACGCGTGCAGATCCGATAAAGATATGTCACGGCATCCTTCCTCCAACATCTACGTAGTATTACTGTATAAATAGTCTTGTAAGGTTTAGATAATAAGTTAGTCACAATGTAGTCACTATAAATATACAACATCACTTTGAGAGACGCAGCCATCATCTCTACATCGCATACCTTCCACGACGGAACATTCGCCAATTACGCGATATAAAAGTTGCTTTGTTGATTTTACGTTGATCTCATGTAACGCACCGAACCATGGTCCCTTAGGGACGTTCAACAACCAAGTAATGTGCTGACCAGCGAGCTTGTGCGCAATCGTGTCATTATTCAAGGCAAGAAAGTTTTGTACTTCAATGAGCTGATTTCTAGCGCCTACATAATTTGTACCGCAGTCCGAGCGGATGAGAACCGGGGCACCGCGGCGTGCTATAAAACGCTGTAACGCCGCGAGGAACGCTTCCGTGTTGAGGTCCGAGACCGGTTCCAAATGAACCGCCTTAGTGGAGAGGCACACGAATATACAAAAGTACGCCTTTAAGAGTTTAACATTACGTAGGGTACTAGATTTAACGAGGAATGGTCCGGCAAAATTGGTCATGACTTGACTAAATACTGGCTGAGGCGTAACTCTATCGGCTGGCAGGTCGGCCATGAAGGGCGCTTGCGGCTGGGCCCGGCATCGAAAGCATCTAATGCATTTAAAGACTCGGTGTCTAATAATACGGCGCGCGGACAATATCCAAAATTGTTGGCGTAGGATAGCGTGTAAAGTGTCAGCGCCAGGGTGGCAGTGTATTTTGTGGTAGTGGTCAATGATAAGGTCTACAAGTGGGCTAGAGCTGGGAAGTATGAGCGAATGTTGCGCGTCATATCGGATAGTCGCACGGGACAGTCGTCCACCAACTCTAAGGAGCTCATCTTTAATGAGAGGTGACAGTCGCTGGAGTCTGACGGAGCAGATTTTGCCAGTTTGAAGGCGGTGGATGTCCTCTGCAAACTCATTGTGAACACTGCGCACCCAGTAAAGTAGGGCCTCTCTTCGTTCACTGACGTACAAGGGGCCTGAGCGTCGCGAATCTGGGTGGTGTCTGCAGTTGTGCAGAAAGCGTTTTAGACAAGCTGTCACTCCGACGAGCTTGTCTAGTGAACTGAACCGAGTGAGCAGGTCAAAGTCAAGACCGGGCACTGTGACCAGTGACGGGACGTGTTTGGGCTTAAGGCCGGGCAATGCGTGATGGCCCAGAGCTAAAGGCATCGCAGGCCAAGACTCACAAGGCTGTCTAAGCCACGTGGGAGACCACCATAAGTCGTGGGCTGACAGGGATTGCACAGACATCCCTCTGCTTGCGCAATCTGCCGGGTTGAGCTCGGAAGGTACGTGTCGCCAGGTACATTCTGGTGAGCCTGAGCTGATTTTGACTACCCTGTTGGCTTCAAAGGGTTGAAGACGGTGAGGCGGTGTATTGAGCCAGGCCAGGACTATCGTACTGTCTGACCAACATATGTGTTGTTGTATACTGATATGGGCGGATAACTGAACTGACACACGGATCATGAGCTGGGAGAGTAGGGTGGCGGCCGACAACTCTAACTTGGGGATTGTGAGGCGATTCTTGATTGGTGCGACTCGCGACTTGGCGACAATCAAGTGCACTAAAGTATCTCCGGAGGCATCGAGCTCATGGAGATAAACAACGGCGGCAAACCCGGCTTCAGAGGCATCTGCAAATCCGTGAAGCGAGTATGCAGCTGAGCCTTTGTTTGCACAAATGTGCCGAGGGAAACGAATGCTAGACAACAGCGGCAGATCGTCTGAGATGTGGTGCCACTCCGCTTGTACTTCAGAGGGTCATCCCATTCCAGCTTCAGTAGCCATAATTGCTGAAGCAGCAGCTTTGCGCGGAAGATAACGGGAGAAACCCAGCCGTTTGGGTCATAAAGTGAGGCTACGGTGCTTAAAATAGACCGCTTTGTGACATGTGTGATGGGGGGCAGAGAGATGCGGTAGGTGAACTCGTCTGACTGAGGGCTCCACTGTATACCCAAGACCTTAATGGACGTGGACTCTGGGTTCATGTCGAAGTCCTTGGGCATGTCGCATTGGTTGTCGGGGAATCTCTCGAGCAGCTTAGGCGAGTTAGATGTCCACTTACTGAGCTGAAAGCCGCCTAGGTCTAGCAGACTTATCAACTCGTCCTGAAGTGCTTGGGCGGATTCAACTGTGTCATGACCACACAAGATGTCATCAACGAAGATAGACTTGCGAAGAACCTGAGCGGCTCCAGGGTAGCGATGGCCTTCATCATCAGCTAGCTGAAGCAGAGTGCGGATTGCATGGTATGGGCTTGATCTTAAGCCGTAGGTGACTGTGTTGAGGGCGTAGGTGAGCAGAGGGTGATCTGGTGAGGACCGCCATAGTATCAGCTGATACCGTCTCTGGTCTGGGGCAACCAGCACATTTCTGAACATCCTCTGGATGTCAGTGCTGAAAACGACTGGATGCGTTCTGAAGGACATGATGATGTCCACAATGTCCTGTTGAAGGGCGGGGCCTGTGTGTAGGCATTCATTTATGCTGACACCATTGGAGCTTTTGCAGGTACCATCAAAAACAATGCGCAGCTTGTCCGACCCTGACTTAAATACGCCATGGTGAGGGATGTAGAAGTGAGGTTTATGGGCGAATGTATTTGGGTGACAGGGAGCCATGTGCCCTAAGTCGATGTATTCGGCCATAAAGTCGACGTATTTAGAACGCAGAGACGGGTTCGCCATTAGCTTCTTCTCAATATTGAGGAATCTGCGTAATGCGATAGGGTGAGTTTTACCTAGTTGAGGGGCGTCCTTTAGAAAGGGCAGAGCGACCGTATATCTGCCTGAGGGATCGCGTGTAGTGGTAGAGCGGAAGATTTCCTCGCATTGTTCCTCCAGGGGATCATTATGAGTGTGAGATTGAGGAAGGGGCTCCTCAGACTCCCAGAACCTTTCCAGACTCTGACGTATGTCCTGGGCTGATTCAGCTGAGTCTGGTTGTGAGCTAACGACGTGAGCTGAGTTAACCTGCTGCGCCGGCTGCGCATGCAAGTCCTCAATGGGTCCTATCAACGCGAAGTCGAAAATCGTGCCGAAGGCTATGGGCTTGCCCGGGCCCAACGAGACCTTAGTCCCGTCCAACACCTGGCCAAGAACGTCCGACCCCAATAAGAGGTCGATCGGGGCTGGTGTGTGGTAAAGCTGGTCAGCCAATGGCACGGGTGGCTGGCCTAGTACGTGGGAAATGTTTGGTACCTTCTCTAAGGGAAGGTAGCCAGTGACGTTTTTTAGAATGTGAGCTGTGGCAGTGATTGTAGGAGTATCATTGTGAGTGGGTCGGCATACTATTGTTATTGCCGCCTTTGACTCATGTTTGTGCTGATTCCCAACTCCTGTAATTTTTAAAGAAGTGGGTTTTGATGGCAGGTTCAAAAGTCGTGCCATGCGTGAAGTTATTAATGTCAGCATACTGCCACAGTCCAATAAAGCTCTGGCTGTGTGAAGATAGCCATGTACGACCGCGACTCTTAGTGAGACGGTTGGCAACAAAATGGGTGTGCCAGTGGGCACAGAAGGTGAGTGAGCTGATTAAGTATCAGCTGAGATTGTATGAGCTGAGTATGTATCAGCTGCGTGGGCATGGGTTGACTGGGCATGGGCTAAATGGGCATGGTCTGAATGGGCATGGTCTTGTTCTGCCTCTTCGCTAGGGTGCTCCGTGATAGTTGGGAGTCATAATTGCTAGCGGCGTTCGCGGGGCCTACCTGGCGAACCGGACCTGGGCGGGCTGGCTCTGTGAGCAGAGCTGGGTTGCACCTGTTTAGCATGTGCGAGTTCGTGCCGCCTGCTGTTTCTGGGACGCTCCCTCGAGTGCTCTCTTAGCTGTGGTGGGGGTATATGTACAGACGAATGAGCTGAGTGCGTTAGGTCGTCTGGTCGATGTAGGGACGTGGGGTGGTTGGAGCTCCCATAGTCCTTGCATGACCCCCTTGACCTGCACTCGCTCTCGTAGTGAGGGCCGAGACAACGCTGGCAGCGCTCGCGTGCCTGTACAAAGTCCCAACGGCCCTGCGTTGGCTGGGCATTGTACCATCTGCACGTCATGAGCCTATGTCCCCTAGTGGCACAATAGGGACAGTAGAACGTCGAGCGTGAGGAAGAGGACGAGGACGATGATGAGGAGCAGCTTTGCTGAAAGGCCGAGTAGACGGGGAAGGGCTGACTGCGAGCCGGGGAGGTGGATGGGCGGTGACGCATTTGCTGCACTGGGCGGAACGGTTGGTGAGTAGGCTGATCATAGGCGCGGTGAGGCGATGGAGCTGAGGAGTGGCCACGGTAATGGTCGGGTTGTTGCTGAGCCATCTGAGCATAAGTGCGATGGGGCAACTGAGGAGGCGCGCGGCTACGAGAAGGGCCGGGCTGGGGCTGAATGGGTTGAGCCATGGCTATGTTGGAGAACTCTGTCTCCACACAGCGCGCGTGCTCCTCGAGGTAGGAGATAAGGTCCCATAACGTGGGCAGGGTGTTACTAGACCCGTGCCTGCGTTCAAATAGCGTGCGGAGCTCGCCCTTGAGCTTCCGCACCACTATTGACACAAACACGTAGTCGTCTCCTATGGGCAGGTCTAAATTGTTGAGGGCACACTGAGCCGATATGAGAGGCGTGAGGAACAGTGTGCGGATGTTCGAGCGCGTATGGATGCTTGGCAGCCCCAGGATGATGTCCACAAAACTATCGATGAGAACCCGGCGGTTCTCGTACCGTTTGGTAAGGATGTCCATGGCCACGGCAAAATTTTCATTGGTGACCTTTAGGTGGGACACCATGCTTAATGCCTCACCGCTGAGGCTTGAGAAGAGATAGTGGAGCTTGACTGCTTCCGACAAGGTCGCCATGTCGTCAGTCAAACTCCTGAACAATGCAATAAAGGAGGGCCAGTCCTCCACTTTTGAGCTGAACCTGGGCAGCGCTATCTTGGGGAGGACGGCTGTGGGCGTATTGACGCCGAAACTGGGCTGAGCGCTATGGGTTGGGGACGACGTGGAAGAGGGTGAGATTCCCTCCCTAGCCATAAGTATCCCCAGGTACGCCCCGGAGGCTTTTGTGTGGTTTTCAGTGTATGCCTTCTCGGTCTTCTCGTCCAGGTCCTCCTCGTCAAGAATGCTATAATACACTGCGTCCATCCTGTCTTTCACGCCTTGTATCTGTGCGAAACGCACGTTAAACTCCAATATGGAATGTGCGGTTCCGCCAGCAATAATTTGTGACCCTATCTCAAGGAGCTGAAGTATGGCTTTAACTGCCTCCCTAAAAATAGCGGCTGGTGACTTGGTCGGCATCGCGATAAATAAAAGTAGACAAAAAAATAATTTTTTTTTTTTTTTTAAATAAACAAATTTAAAGGCAGTAAAAAGAACAACACCCTGTATATATTCTATAGTTGGGCTGGACGTATTTGTTTACTAAGGTAAGGGCAAATGGGCTAAAATTAACGCAACAATAAAGAAAGCAAAACTAAGTTGGGACGCCTTGTATATGGCCCACGGGTGGGCAAACGCATGTGTATGTGTATGTCTGTGTCTATTGAACGCGCGTACGTAATATTAGCCGACCGCAAAACAAACAACAAACAAAACAACAAAAGAAATCACGTCATCTGTAGCCCACTATTGGGCAAGGCGCTCACAGTCGGGCAGACCTGTAGCGGAAACTAGCGCGAAGAATGAGTCGGTCGCAAAACAAAATAAGTAAACAAATAATAAAAACTTAATAAAAAAAATTGGGACAGTATGTCTGTGTCCCACAAGTGGGCAAACGTGTGTAGAAGCGAAGGCGACGCACGCAAATAGCCGTAAGCGATATAAAAAAAATGATGAAACACACTAAGCTCATGTGGTGAGCACGCACAAAAAATGAGCCGATTGCAAAGGCAAAAATTAAAAACAAAAAAAATATATAAAATTAACACGAGCGAAAAAATAAAGCACGCTACTTGGCACGCGTGGTGAGCATGCACGAGATCTGAGCCGATTTAACACGACAAAAACATAAAAAATTCATTAAAAAATAAAACGGGAAAAATAACAATACCATCTCTCGTCCTAATACCATACGTAACGTAATAATTTAACTACTAAGTTACCGAACAATGTATCATTAGACAACGATCGTATAGGTCCCTACACATAGATCTGTGATCAGACAATCGGATGCATACACGAAATCAACATTAAAAGTACTTGACCGTAATTCGAAGCTTATAATTTGAGATAGGCACTTCCGTTTCCCGTAGTCTTAGTCTTTTTCAGTACTTTTTATGCCTCTTGATGACGTACTTCCGTTGAATCAACAGGCTTTGGCGCCATCTTAGTTTTCTTGTAGACGAATGGCACCAACCTTACTCATTGGCGTTTTATTCCCCGTAGCATAAACGCGTGCAGAGAAGTTTCCTGCCGCAAATAATTCTTTTCAAATAGATGTGAAAGTGTAAAAGTGATAAAAAACGTTTTTCATAAGAATCAAGTGAACAGAACAATTACCTTTTTGTGAACAACGTGAAACATAAGAATCAAGTGAACAGAACAATTACTTTTTTGTGAACAACGTGAGTACATGTTTTTATTACACGTTATTTGTAAGTGTTCATTATAAGAGCAGTTGCTTATTACACGGTTTTTTAAAATTGTCTCTTTTAAAGACAGTAATACGTAAATTATAAGTGTAAATGATTTACGTACTTAAAACGGAAAAAAATCTACCTTCAGAAGAAAAATCTTTAACGTTGTCTAAGGCCATATTAATGCTTGACATAGATTATGAAATGTAATTTATTTAACGGATTTTCCGTTCGATACTAGTATCGCGTATGTGATTTTCCTTTTTTACTTTTAAATCGTATGTAACAAGTGTAACATAATAAGCGGACATATTTTAATGTACGGTTATTTACAGAATGAGTACTATCAATGTGCCCCCTGCGGAAAAAATGCCTGAAACTGGTCCAAGTACGGAGCGCCGCAAGCGGGCCCGCAATAATGGCACCAGCAGTAGCAGCTCTTCTAGCAACTCCAGTTCGAGTTCCACTGCAGGCTCTAAGCACAAGAAATCTCGTGGCCGCCGAAATAAGAGAAGTAAAAGAGTCGGCATACTAGGATACAGGAATGGCGAGACCAAGTGTCCAAGGAAATCAGTGAGTTACGTAACCTTTTTACTCAGCCCCCTCATTATAACAATAATATGGATACAGATCGCTTATCCGTTTATTCAGCAATAAGTGGAGAGCTTTATAATGATATTGCTGGTAACGAATACTTGCCAGACGTTCAGGATACCCCTGTTTATTCTCAATTTACATTTGACATTGAGACAAAGTTAAAGGAACCTTCAGTGCCTAAGACACCTGAAAACTTTATTAAGATGTTAAACGAAATTCAACGTTTCGGTAATCCATCATGGTCCGAAATTAGGTATGCCGATACTCAAAAGCTGTACAATTATGCTCCAAGCTTTGTAGATCTTGAATCTAACCCTGAAATAAAACCCTACGATGTCACAACACAATCGGCAAAAGCTGATAAAGCTTATGCAGCTATATCATTTTGTATCCTTGAACAAAAAGAAGCCTTACAAGAAAGTATATGTGACTTGCTTACTTGGGCTAATTCAAATTCTAGTAGTATGAATAAATTGGGCAATAAAATTGAGGAATTATTTGTAAATGGTAAATTTCATAAAATTTCAAACGACCTTTTACAACTAGTATGCGGTCATAGATCCGAAGCTATAGAAGTAAGAAGAGATGCTATAATTAAACACATAAAAGACCCCACTGTTAAAGTTTTACTTAGTAAAATACCACCCTCAATTACACACCTTTTTGAGACAAATGCCTTTTCAACAACTTTGGAAAAAGCAGGTGGCGTTCGTAAAACCTTTTGGCCTCTTAAATCTGAAAACATTCAGAAGGGAGCTTACAGAACCTATCAACCTACAAGAAGTGCCGGCCACAAGAAACATATTACAGAAACAAGTGGTGCTCGGTATCCATGCAATGCATCAGGCTCTTCTAGACCTATGCACCATTGTGCACCACCCTCGAGGGGTGGTGGCCACCATATGAATCCACATTACAATCATAATATTACGGGGCACAATTCAGATTAATTTCAATACCGAGGCTCGAGGCCTCGCGGGTCACAGAGAGGGGGAAGCTGTCGAGAATCTTCCTCTTATGTCACTAGAGGTCAATCCAAACATTTTGGACAATGACTCGAGGTCGTTCCAAGCCGGGCAGTTGACACGTCACATAGAGAAGTGGAGGGAATTGGGAGCACCAGAAATAATATTAAAATTAATAAAAGGCTATCGCATACCATTTGTCAAGAAACCTCCCTTGTACATGCCAAAAGCAAACAACCACTTCTGCACTCGCGTGTCGGAAGAAATGACTGCAATAATCCAAAAAATGAAACATCAAGGAATTTTACAACCGGTTCAGTTTTCTCCCAGTTTCATTTCACCTCTCTTCCTCGTACCAAAAAGCGACGGCTCTCTTCGCCCAATATTCAACCTAAAAGCTTTGAACGAATTTGTAAAAGCCGAAGAATTTTACCTAGTAAATATACATCGTGTTCCTGATTTCCTGCAGCAGAGGGATTGGATGTGCAAAATAGATTTGAGTCAGGCTTATTTTCATGTCAAAGTTGCGCAATCACACCGTCGCTTTCTACGCTTAATTTACGACAAAGAACTGCTCGAAATGACCTGCCTCCCATTAGGTTTAAGCACGGCTCCCAAAACCTTCTCGATTCTCAGCGATTGGGTTGCACAAATCCTGCGGCAACGCAATGTACGCATTCTTGTGTATTTGGACGACTATTTGATGGTTCATCAAGACCCTGTCACTCTTCAAAAGCACGTCCAAATGACCCTAAACATTTTCCACACTCTAGGATGGTGCGTAAATCTAGAAAAGTTGGTAACGTTCCCACAAAAGAGCCTAATGTACTTAGGGATCCTATGGAGAACATGGGACAACCTAAAGTCATTGCCAAAAGAGAAAGTTACAAATATCACAAAAAAGGTTTGTCAAATTTTAAATCAAAAACAAGTGAACCTCAAAGAAATACAGAGTCTCCTATGTCTCTTAAATTTTGCCAGTTTTGTGGTCCCTTGAGGGAGACTACATCATCGTCACCTCCTGAGATTTATGAACTCCCAGTTAGTTCATCCAACGAAAACATTTGTGCTTCCACAATTGGTTCAAGCAGAACTCAAATGGTGGCTCAAAAATTGTCATTCATCAACAATGTTGCACCCTCCTCCTCCCATGCACTTTCTAACAACCGATGCATCAGATCTCGGGGTGGGGGTGCTCAGCTAGACAACTTTTCTCTGAGCGGATTATGGTCGCCACTGGAACAAAATCTCCATTGCAACCAAAAGGAGATGCTAGCCATTCTACATGCTGTTCAAAGACATGCTCGCACGTTGGGTCACAGTTCTATCTTAATACAGTGCGACAACAAAACGGTAGTAGCTCATCTCCGAAAGGAGGGCGGGACAAAATCTCTAGCATTAATGGAGATAACCCATCAATTGTTGACACTGTTAGACCAACATCGTATAATATTTTCTATCCACTACATTCCGGGCAGATACAACAACCATGCCGATCCCCTTTCACGCCACCGGCTTCCACCGGATTGGCACCTATTACCCGAAAAAAATGAAAATAATTTTCAAGAAATGGGGAACTCCGATGATCGACCTCTTCGCTTCGGAGAGAGCCCGTCGTTTGGAATTATGTGTCGTTGGACCAGAAAGATCCAAAAGCGCTCTTTTACGACGCATTCAGTATACCGTGGAATTACCCTCTAGCGTGGGTATTTCCTCCACCGTTCTTGATACCCAGGGTTCTATCTCACCTCAACCAATCGACAGGGGTGTTTCTGATAATCGCACCCCGGTGGCAGAAAGTGTTTTAGCGAGCAGACCTCTGAGCGAGAGCTCTCGAAGCTCCGTTTGTGTTGAGGAACCTAGACAAGAGCCTAATAGACAAATCGACGGGTCTTCCACCACCGAATGTAAACGATCTGACTCTCGAAGTTTGGAAATGTGGGGGTGGACCGAGGAAAGAAAAGACTGGAATAGAAATCAAGTATCTTTATTAAAAAAAATCGTGGCGGCACTCGACATTAAAAACATACTCGGTAGCGTGGAAACGTTGGTTATCATGGGCAAAAAAGAACCATGTTAATGTACGGACGCCTTCGGGATCTGAGTTTGCTCGATTCTTAGCTGATTTGCATTTAATTTATGGATTATCCCATAATACTATTATTTTACATAAAGCGGTGGTTTCCTCTCTGTGTAATGCAGATATGTCTAGCCAACTTAGTTCTCATGTAATGGTCAAACATATTTTAAAATCTATATCGCTTAAGAATCCCAAAAATGCAAAACCACCAATTTGGGATATTGACGATCTTTCTAAATATTTGTGTACTTATTCAATAGATACAAGTAATATATATCAAACATCCCGGCATACAGCTATCCTTTTATTACTATGCTCAGGACGCCGGATCCATGATTTGACGTTACTGAGAGTAGATTCAGATCATTGCTTAGACTCGGGTGACTCTTTAATTTTTTGGCCGGAGTTTGGTTCAAAAAGTGACACTAGTGGATATATGCAGTCCGGCTGGAAATGTTGTAGTAGAACTGTTATAGCAGGATGGATAAAGCACTTGCTTAAAGATGCAAACATTCAGTTTAGTCCGGGCAGTGTGAGGTCAGCTGTAGCCTCTAAAAATTGGTTATCTTATCCCCTCGATGAAATTCTAGCGCGAGGAAATTGGCGTTCTGCTAACACATTCGAGAGATTTTACAGACGCGAGGTTCAATCAGCAAACAGTTCCAATAGTGTGACACATTTATTTACCCCTATTAGTTGATGTAAAATTATTTGTATTATTGTATTATTCAATGATATAAATATTACTAAATATAGCATTAGCATTAGAGCAAATTGATGAAAAGTAAATTTATTCATAATACCATTTGGATCGTTGAAATAATTATAATGCTAAATAAATTGTTAATAAATAATAATACTTTAATTTCTTCAATAAAAAATTTGTTAATTATATCACATTGGCGTTATTCTTTTATTTATGTCCTTCCATTTCCTCACCAGGCGATAACAAACACCTCTCAAATTATAAGCTTCGAATTACGGTCAAGTACTTTTAATAGCAGCGTTTTTCCTGAAATAAAACGCATATTAAAATACTTACCTAATTCGAAGCTTACTTTCTAACTCTGCCTGGTGAATATAGAGCCAATGAGTAAGGTTGGTGCCATTCGTCTACAAGAAAACTTAGATGGCGCCAAAGCCTGTTGATTCAACGGAAGTACGTCATCAAGAAGCATAAAAAGTACTGAAAAAGACTAAGACTACGGGAAACGGAAGTGCCTATCTCAAATTATAAGCTTCGAATTAGGTAAGTATTTTAATATGCGTTTTATTTCAGGAAAAACGCTGCTATTAAAACAACGTGCAGAAATAATTGCGTTAACATAATTTTGTATGCTGCGTAATCGTAATCCTCACACAAATGATTCACGACTACCTGACGAAATTTTTATTGGGGCAGGGTAAAGTTACGTGAACAAATGAATTTCGAAATGATGGCACGAATTTGATATAAGATTTAGAAATAGAATAAGATTATGGGCGGAAATAATTATTTTTAGCGGACTGTATTAAAATTGAAAATTAAAATAAAGTTAGGTTCTGATTAGGGCTGAACCTTAGCGGTTATTTCGCGCTCGATTGGACCAAAAATGTATTCGCGGGTCAGAAGACACCGCCAAATACAGCAGAGTAAAGAAAGGTTGTGGGCTGGGTAGGTATGGATAGTGAAGTACTTACAGGGATAATGAGTCACAGGAACCGGGAGACGAGCTGACCACGGGCGGCGAGGTAGGTTGGTTTCCTGGCGCACAGTCACTGCACTAAACAATAGGCATTCAGGCGTTCTCTTCACTTAAGGTTCAGGGTCACTATCAACTTTCACGGTCAGGCCGTTGCGTGCGCGCGCGGTAGCTAGCTGACGAGTGACGCGGGCGGCTCACGAAGCGAGCGGCCGCGGGTCGCGCCGCGGCAGATAGGCGGACGCGGTCGTCAAGTCGTCAGGCGTCCCGGCTTTGGCGGGAACAAATAGTGTAATTGTTTGTAAGACGAAAATTAATGGTACCAATGTGCCCTATCGTATTTCGACCTATGAGAGACACAAAATTAATATTCTAAAAGAGCAGGGACTTTCTGTTACAGACATTGCAAATCAATTGGGAGTAACGGTAAGTCTGCAATTTATTATTGTTTTTATTATGTAACGTCTAAGTTTTTTGTAACAACGTTTTACATCGATACATACACCAGTAAAACTAACCGTAGTACGCGTAGTGTTACAACCCACCAACCCGCATTGGGCCAGCGTGGTGGGTTATGGCCCAATATCCCCGCGTGCTATTGTCCACGTGGGAGGCCTGTGCCAAGCAGTGGGATGTTATAGGCTGATGATGATGATGATGATGATGTAGTGGCAAAAGAATACTACCACCCCCTCTCTTTCCTTGGGTGTCGCAAAAGGCGACTTATTTATTTACACATATATAGAATATACTTAGAGAATATAGTAAATCTCGCGACAACCTTTTATATCATCTAAATTATTATTGTGTAATGACGTTATAAGTTGATAGTAAAAGTTGTTGCAACCTTCAACCTCATCTTCGATAACCTGAAATGAAAATACATTTTAATTTCTTTCTTTCTAGCACCAAAGTACTCGTCAAGACGAATCAAACAAGCCGAGACTCGATGGGGTTGCTTCGTTTCTTTACTGAGTTCCTATGACCACCTTCCAGCTCCATCAGCAGACCCTGGTTACCATCTAGCAGCAAAGTACTCGTCTAGACGAATTAAACGAGCCCTTACTCGATGGGGTTATTATGTTGTTTAATTACTCAGTTCCTATGGCCATCTTCCAGCTCCATCATCAGACCCTGGTTACCATCTAGCACCATAGTACTCGTCAAGATGAATCAAACCAGCCGAGACTCGATGGGGTTCCCTCGTTTCTTTAATGAGTTCCTATGACCACCTTTCAGCTCCATCATCAGATTAGACCCTGGTAACCATTTAAAAACAAAGTACTCGTCAAGACGAATGAGACGAGCCGAAACTCGATGGTGTTGCGTCGTTTTATTACAGAGTTTCTATGACCACCATCCAACTCCATCATCAGACCCTGGTCACTATTGAAAGACAAACTACTCGTCAAGACGATTTAAACGAGCCCAAACTCGATTAGGTTGTGTTATTTCATTGCGAAGTTCCAATGGCCACATTCCAGCTCCATCATCAGACCCTGGTTACCATCTAACAGCAAAGTACTCGTCTAGACGATTTAAACGAGCCCTTAATCGATGGGGTTATGTTGTTTAATTACTGAGTTCCTATGGCCATCTTCCAGCTCCATCATCAGACCCAGGTTACTATCTAGCACCAAAGTATTCGTCAAGACGAATCAAACGAGCCGAGACTCGATGGGGTTGCGTCGTTTCTTTACTGAGTTTCTATGACCACCTTTCAGCTCCATCATCAGATCAGACCCTGGTAACCATCTAAAACCAAAGTACTCGTCAAGACGAATGAGACGAGCCGAAACTCGATGGGGTTGCGTCGTTTTATTACGCAGTTCCTATGGCCACCTTCCAGCTCCATCATCAGGCCAGGTTACCATCTAGCAGCAAAGTACTTGTCTAGACAAATTAAACGAGCCCTTACTCGATGGGGTTATTATGTTGTTTAATTACTCAGTTCCTATGGCCATCTTCCAGCTCCATCATCAGACTCTGGTTACCATCTAGCACCAAAGTACTCGTCAAGATGAATCAAACGAGCCGCGACTCGATGGGGTTGCGTCATTTCTTCAATGAGTTTCTATGACCACCTTTCAGCTCCATCATCAGATCAGACCTGGGTAACCATTTAAAAACAAAGGACTCGTTAAGACGAATGAGACGAGCCCAAAACTCGATGGTGTTGCGTCGTTTTATTACAGAGTTCCTATGACCACCATCCAGCTCCATCATCAGACCCTGGTCACCATTGAAAGACAAACTACTCGTCAAGACGATTCAAACGAGCCCAAACTCGATTAGGTTGTGCTATTTTATTGCAAAGTTTCAATGGCCACCTTCCATCTCCATCATCAGATTAGCACCATGTCAATCATAAAATTGCATTGTCACGCGATTTACACATGTATGCAAATTTTCAGCTCAATCAATAAACGGGAAGTGGGTCAAAATTGAGTTGCAAAATTCCACCCGAACAAGACATACATACATTGCAAGTTAAATAAAAGCTTGTAATAATTTACTCACCAAAGTACTAAGATTTGCAAATCAAGCTATAAATTTGCACTATCTTCGAACTTACGGAAAGGTCGACAACCGCGCCGGGCAGAGGGCCTAGTCAATTGGCAAATAAATTAAACGCTACGAAATCTTCGCTACGATAAACCGAATGTATGGGATTGACATAAGCAAAAGTTACCTACGACGTAAAATTTACGCTAAAATAGACCTAATTGACAGTTTGACAAGCCAAGAATCGCTAATCTAGCGATCACTCAAACATTGAAGATAAAAATTCACACAAAATGGCGATTGTTTGATCAGCTGATGAAGGAATAGTTGTGTTGTGTTGAAAGTTTTGTTTAAAATGCTCTTTTTAGGGCTATTGTGGACTGCGATAATCAAGCGCTAAGGGAGAAATGTTTCCCTACGTTACTTGGAGCAAATTAACGAAATCGAGTTTGTTGTACTTGTGAATAGTTCTCGGAGTTCTCGTTTACGAACTTTCAAATATCTAACTAAGGTCTGCCGGGAATTGCGTGCTGATATAGTTGTTGCGATGTGAGTGACCAAATAAATGTGTGTCATGCAACATTTTCCGCAACGAAGAGCAAGTCGCTGCATAACAATTTGTAGGGGCTCTCAAACCATACAAACATTTGGGCCAAATAAATCCACCTAAGTACCTTTAATCATGACAAGAAAGGTCAAGAATAAGACAACAGTAAGGGACTTTTTGTATAAATATTAAATGTAACCTATCCATAATGTCCATTTATCAATTCATAACTTAGATTGCCTATTTGTTTTACAGGTTCCAATGAAGATTTAATTTGCCAGGTAGCTTAGAGTATTAAACCAAGGCTCTAAGTGTAGTAAGGTGTACCTATTGACTATACCCTATAAATCTTATACAGACAAGCATCTTTCTTAATAGGAAAAGATATCAGTCCTTACGTTCAAACGGTAAGTTTTAATAAATAAATTATTACTTACATAATAAAGGTAAGTATTATGCCTATTATTATATTGGGATTTACCAGGAAATGTCAGTTTTGTTAAAATTGCTAGAATAAAGAGTATTGACATAAAGATAAAACTATTTTATGTGGTTTTGCAGATTTGAGACGACGATTCAAAAATCTTAAATGTTACCTCATAATTTGGAGGATGGACTTCCTCAGAATGGTGAACAAACATGGTTATTTGGTAAAAAACAATATCAAGCAATTTTGTATAATACATAGGTATAACTTAACTTTTTATCTATGACAATTTTCTATAAGTAAGTATATTGTTCTAATTTCTTAGGAGATTCTGGATACCTTCAAAAAGCATGGTTAATGATAATAACAACAATATTTAATGCTGCATCAGACTCACAAGAAAGGAGGGGTGTGTACCACATGTCATATCCAACAATGAAACTGCATTGAACATGGCTTTGGCATCGTTGAATTTAGTTATTTATATGATTTTTTTTGTGGAGCTCTAATGTTGACAACGTTTTTATTCTACAAAAAGGAGCAGTCTGTGCCATAAATATATTTATCCATAAAATAGTAATTTGGTTTATTTTATGAGGAAAAATTAAGTATAAAGTTAATTTAGTTCTAAGTTTATTGTGCTTTATTTAAAAAGATTTACTTATGTACAAAAAAACAGTACCTTCGTTGACAACATTTTTATTTTAAGAAAAGGAACAGTGTGCCATAAATATATTTAACCCATAAAATAGTGATTTGGTTTATATGATGCGGAAAAATTAAGTATAAAGTTAATTTAGTTCTAAGTTTATTGTACTTTATTAAAAAGATTTACTTAGGTAGGTACTAAAAAACAGTACCTTCTTATACACACAATTGGCATTTATTTTTATACACATATAGTTTTAATGTCAATAAGAGAAAGTGAAGCCTCATATTTAATAAACTTTGACTTTGAGAGAGTTAGGTAAGGAAATAAGAATATATTAAGAAATACAACATTAATGTTATTTTTTACTTGATATTTAATTTTACTTGCAGTAGGTACCTATAGAAAATGTTTAAGTACCTACTTATATCAATTTCTACTAGTCATAACATTAAGCTATTGAAGTTGTACTTGATTCATTATCAACATACAAAGGTAATTATATGTATAAACTTGCATTATTATTATTATCCGATTATTAAATCTGGTGGGTTCTATTGTGTTTGTTATAATATTGTTTTTTCTCTAAATAGGTGGCTTAACATAAGGTGGCTTGTTATACATATAATACAAATTAAGTTCCATATGTAGCATACTCTGTAATAGTTTAGTTATTATCAATTTGGCGATTGTGAAGTAATCGATTGTAATTGTTGCTTGAGTTTGTAATGTTACTATCACATTTTTATTTGTGTGAATCTGTAAATGGTTTGCTGTTTCACATTTTCAGTGTTATACTTTTTATAGAACTGTCGATTCACCTGTGAATATAAAATAAATAAATAAAATTAATTGTTTTTAAATTATTTTTGGTAAATAATACTACCTACTAACATTTTATCTATGACAATTTTCTATAAGTAAGTATATTGTTCCAATTTCTTAGGAGATTCTGGATACCTTCAAAAAGCATGGTTAATCATAATAACACCAATATTTAATGCTGCATCAGGCTCACAATAAAGAAGGGATGTGTACCACATGTCGTATCCAACAATGAAACTGCATTAAACATGGCTTAAAGTTGTACTTGATTCATTATCAACATACTAGGGTTATTATATAAAATTAATTGTTTTAAAATTATTTTTGGTAAACATATAAATAATCCTATGTTTTATTTCGAAACATTATCAACCAACTCATAATGAATGGCAGTGAAATAAATAATGTAAAATAAATAAATATTTTAACTTGTCGCGTAGAGACCACGATCATGTCATTGTGTCTGTGAAGGCGTATATTTAATAAATGATTTGACTTTTAATTTCAATTATTTTCGGTACCTACCGCTATAAATAAGTAACAATGAAACAATCCTATATTAAGGCGATGTTGTCTTCATCGTCATCCTATGAACGTCCTGAACGTTCCCACATGAACGACAGCACTAAGGCAGACTGGGCTATAACAGGCTTAAGCCCTAAGCCAATACAACCGCAGTGTGCTTTACGTGCCTTCCGAAGCACGGAGGAGCTCGAGACGCTTTTTATTTGGTTACCCATCCTTTAGCTCGGTAATGTGAAAGTTGCGTAACTAACTGGCAAGATCACAAACCGGTGCGGCGCGGGCGGGGACTTTTTGCATTAGTTGAACCTCTAGCATTACCTTTCAAGTAACAGTAAGTACATTGCTTCGCTAGTTTGCATATTTTAAAATTAGTTTTAATTTAACCAGCAAAACCATGTACTTGGAATGTTTTTAATTTTATTTTATTTAGGACAATAATCAATTAGAAAAGTAATGTGATAGGTGTTGTAGTTAGACAACTAAACCCGAAAGCCGTAGCCGCTCATACAAGATGCAAACGTTTTAATCACTACCTAGTGGGTACTCGCATCTAAGATCAAACTGTTTAAATGTTCGCGCGGTTTGTAACATTTAGTGTTATCACTTATTTCATTACAGACGGACGTCAAGTTGTTAATATTTGAGAAATTCTTGGCAGCAAGCGTTTGCTTGTGGTCTTCAGTCTTAATTTATTTATATTATAAGCTGAAAAATGGGTTTGGTCTCATATCAATATCATATTATGGTAGGTAAGTCACTCGTCATCATTTTAAGTACTTATTTACAAACGTGCTTGCCTGGCGAACTTCCGGCGAAAAAAGCGATTGATTCATTTTTCAAATTGTCTCAAGGAGTCTACCCGAATTTCTTAGTAAAGTGACATTCAATTCACTAAAACTCAAAAGGATCGGTGTGGTTACTACCTATTTATTTAGGCCCTCAGAGGGCCTAGTCAACTGGCAAACGCTCGACCGGTGACAGCTTCAAAATCGCTCATCAAATTCGCTAGGCTACATCGATATCGATAAGCTAAGGGATATAGAACATACAGGCTTGTCTTAGTATTTTTTTGTTTGATGATAATGTAACGCTTATGTAAGATTAATAAATAGGTAGTAACCACACCGATCCTTTTGAGTTTTAGTGAATTGAATGTCACTTTACTAAGAAATTCGGGTAGACTCCTTGAGACAATTTGAAAAATGAATCAATCGCTTTTTTCGCCGGAAGTTCGCCAGGCAAGCACGTTTGTAAATAAATACTTATAATGATGAAGAGTGACTTACCCACCATAATATGATATTGATTTGAGACCAAACCCATTTTTCAGCTTATAATATAAATAAATTAAGACTGAAGACCACAAGCAAACGCTTGCTGCCAAGAATTTCTCAAATATTAACAACTTGACGTCCGTCTGTAATGAAATAAGTCATAACACTAAATGTTACAAACCGCGCGAACATTTAAACAGTTTGATCTTAGATGCGAGTACCCACTAGGTAGTGATTAAAACGTTTGCATCTTGTATGAGTACATCGCCTAAAGTAACTCTATGGCGTAGCGGCTAAGGCTTTCGGGTTTAGTTGTCTAACTACAACACCTATCACATTACTTTTCTAATTGATTATTGTCCTAAATAAAATAAAATAAAAAACATTCCAAGTACATGGTTTTGCTAGTTAAATTAAAACTAATTTTAAAATATGCAAACTAGCGAAGCAATGTACTTACTGTTACTTGAAAGGTAATGCTAGAGGTTTAACTAATGCAAAAAGTCCCCGCCCGCGCCGCACCGGTTTGTGATCTTGCCAGTTAGTTACGCAACTTTCACATTACCGAGCTAAAGGATGGGTAACCAAATAAAAAGCGTCTCGAGCTCCTCCGTGCTTCGGAAAGCACGTAAAGCACACTGCGGTTGTATTGGCTCAGGGCTTAAGCCTGTTATAGCCCCGTCTGCCTTAGTGCTGTCGTTCATGTGGGAACGTTCAGGACGTTCATAGGATGACGATGAAGACAACATCGCCTTAATATAGGATTGTTTCATTGTTACTTATTTATAGCGGTAGGTACCGAAAATAATTGAAATTAAAAGTCAAATCATTTATTAAATATACGCCTTCACAGACACAATGACATGATCGTGGTCTCTACGCGACAAGTTAAAATATTTATTTATTTTACATTATTTATTTCACTGCCATTCATTATGAGTTGGTTGATAATGTTTCGAAATAAAACATAGGATTATTTATATGTTTACCAAAAATAATTTTAAAACAATTAATTTTATATAATTACCCTAGTATGTTGATAATGAATCAAGCACAACTTTAAGCCATGTTTAATGCAGTTTCATTGTTGGATACGACATGTGGTACACATCCCTTCTTTATTGTGAGCCTGATGCAGCATTAAATATTGGTGTTATTATGATTAACCATGCTTTTTGAAGGTATCCAGAATCTCCTAAGAAATTGGAACAATATACTTACTTATAGAAAATTGTCATACTTACATAAAAAGTTAGTAGGTAGGTAGTATATATTTACCAAAAATAATTTAAAAACAATTAATTTTATTTATTTATTTTATATTCACAAGTGAATCGACAGTTCTATAAAAAGTATAACACTGAAAATGTGAAACAGCAAACCATTTACAGATTCACACAAATAAAAATGTGATAGTAACATTACAAACTCAAGCAACAATTACAATCGATTACTTCACAATCGCCAAATTGATAATAACTAAACTATTACAGAGTATGCTAGATATGGAACTTAATTTGTATTATATGTATAACAAGCCACCTTATGTTAAGCCACCTATTTAAAGAAAAAACAATATTATAACAAACACAATAGAACCCACCAGATTTAATAATCGGATAATAATAATGCAAGTTTATACATATAATTACCTTTGTATGTTGATAATGAATCAAGTACAACTTCAATAGCTTAATGTTATGACTAGTAGAAATTGATATAAGTAGGTACTTAAACATTTTCTATAGGTAAGTACCTACTGCAAGTAAAATTAAATATCAAGTAAAAAATAACATTAATGTTGTATTTCTTAATATATTCTTATTTCCTTACCTAACTCTCTCAAAGTCAAAGTTTATTAAATATGAGGCTTCACTTTCTCTTATTGACATTAAAACTATATGTGTATAAAAATAAATGCCAATTGTGTGTTTATGAAGGTACTGTTTTTTAGTAGTACATACCTAAGTAAATCTTTTTAATAAAGTACAATAAACTTAGAACTAAATTAACTTTATACTTAATTTTTCCCCATCATATACACCAAATCACTATTTTATGGGTTAAATATATTTATGGCACACTGTTCCTTTTCTTAAAATAAAAATGTTGTCAACGAAGGTATTGTTTTTTTGTACATAAGTAAATCTTTTTAAATAAAGCACAATAAACTTAGAACTAAATGAACTATATTTATGGCACAGACTGCTCCTTTTTGTAGAATAAAAACGTTGACAACATTAGAGCTCCACAAAAAAAATCATATAAATAACTAAATTCAACGATGCCAAAGCCATGTTCAATGCAGTTTCATTGTTGGATATGACATGTGGTACACACGCCCTCCTTTCTTGTGAGTCTGATGCAGCATTAAATATTGTTGTTATTATCATTAACCATGCTTTTTGAAGGTATCCAGAATCTCCTAAGAAATTAGAACAATATACTTACTTATAGAAAATTGTCATAGATAAAAAGTTAGTAGGTAAGTACCTATGTATTATACAAAATTGCTTGATATTGTTTTTTACCAAATAACCATGTTTGTTCACCATTCTGAGGAAGTCCATCCTCCAAATTATGAGGTAACATTTAAGATTTTTGAATCGTCGTCTCTAAACTGCAAAACCACATAAAATAGTTTTATCTTTATGTCAATACTCTTTATTCTAGCAATTTTAACAAAACTGACATTTCCTGGTAAATCCCAATATAATAATAGGCATAATACTTACCTTTATTATGTAAGTAATAATTTATTTATTAAAACTTACCGTTTGAACGTAAGGACTGATATCTTTTCCTATTAAGAAAGATGCTTGTCTGTATAAGATTTATAGGGTATAGTCAATAGGTACACCTTACTACACTTAGAGCCTTGGTTTAATACTCTAAGCTACCTGGCAAATTAAATCTTCATTGGAACCTGTAAAACAAATAGGCAATCTAAGTTATAAATTGATAAATGGATATTATGGATAGGTTACATTTAATATTTATACAAAAAGTCCCTTACTGTTGTCTTAATCTTGACCTTTCTTGTCATGATTAAAGGTACTTAGGTGGATTTATTTGGCAAAAATGTTTGTATGGTTTGAGAGCCCCTACAAATTGTTATGCAGCGACTTGCTCTTCGTTGCGGAAAATGTTGCATGACACACATTTATTTGGTCACTCACATCGCAACAACTATATCAGCACGCAATTCCCGGCAGACCTTAGTTAGATATTTGAAAGTTCGTAAACGAGAACTCTGAGAACTATTCACAAGTACAACAAACTCGATTTCGTTACTTTGCTCCAAGTAACGTAGGGAAACATTTCTTCCTTAGCGCCTGAGCACTTGATTATCGCAGTCCACAATAGCCCTAAAAAGAGCATTTTAAACAAAACTTTCAACACAACACAACTATTCCTTCATCAGCTGATCAAACAATCGCCATTTTGTGTGAATTTTTATCTTCAATGTTTGAGTGATCGCTAGATTAGCGATTCTTGGCTTGTCAAACTGTCAATTAGGTCTATTTTAGCGTAAATTTTACGTCGTAGGTAACTTTTGCTTATGTCAATCCCATACATTCGGTTTATCGTAGCGAAGATTTCGTAGCGTTTCATTTGTTTGCCAATTGACTAGGCCCTCAGAGCGTCGTGCGACGTGACCACTCTCTCAGAGGCCTCGCGGCGGACTGATTTGAAGCGAGTGGAGCGCAGCGTTTTGTAGTAGTTTTAGAGTAGTTTTAAAATATTTGTAGAAAAATTATAGAGCTTATTTAGTAAAAACAATTTTGTTAAAATTTTAAATAACACTTTTTTCTATAGTATAAAGCTTTTATCTTCTAAAATATATTTAGTACATTAGAGAAAACAATCACTTTATCACCTATAATTTCTTTAAAAATTCACAATGTTTGGAATTTTATAGTTTTTGTAAGTAACCAAAATCAAAAAATGTTTTCAACAAACTATTTTGCTGAGGATCTTTCAAATTGAAAAAAAAATGTTGTTATTAGATTTGTTAGTAATTTAAACACATTTTTAAGCTTCGAACTTGACGCGGATAGTCAAATTATAAAACCTCTGTTCAGTTATCGTGTTATAAATTCCAAAATATCCATAAATTTAAAAATGTTTTCAACAAACTATTTCAACTACAAGATCGCCTAATGATATAAGTATTTAACATAATTGTAAAGTAAGTATTAACAGATATTAAGAGGTTTAAAAAGTACAGTTTTTGAGCAAAACGGCGCAAAAGGACGTAAACGCTCTTACGATGAAGCTGCGTTTATAGATTAATGTTTTATATTTTAGCGTTTTTTATTAACGCTTAAATATACTTAAGTATATTAGTGTGACAAATTTCGACGGTTGAAAGCCAGATCTCGGTAGCCAAGTGGTTAAGGCAGCCGCTCGGAATGCGGAAGGTGCGTGGTTCGATTCCCGCCTAAGGTTGTCGTCTTTTTTCAGTGTTTTAAATTTTACTTAAGTATATTTAAGCGTTAATAAAAAAAGGTTAAAATATAACACATTAAGCTTTTATGTTTTTAGTTCGGGTGGAATTTTGCAACTCAATTTTGATCCACTTAACGGTAACCGGACGTTTAAGCTGAAATTTTGCATACATGTGTGAATTGCTTGACAATGCAATACTATGATGACATGGTGCTGATCTGACGATGGAGCTGGAAGGTGGTCATAGGAACTTTGCTTCGAAACTACATAATTTCATCGAGTTTGGGCTCGTTTGAATCGTCTTGACGAGTAGTTTGTCTTTCAATGGTAAACAGAGTCTAATCTGATGATGGAGCTGGAAGGGGACCACCTTCCAGCTTCAGGAACTCAGCAAAAAAACGACGCAACCCCAACGAGTCTCGGCTTGTTTGTTTCGTCTTGACGAGTACTCTAGTGCTAGATGGTAACCAGGGTCTGAGATGGCGCTGGAAGGTGGCCATAGGAATCAGTAATTAGGCGACACAACCGCGTCGAGTTTGATTCGTCTTAATGGGTGGACCGTTTTGATGGGATGTGAGTGGTGGTGGTTTGGTGGACGTGAATAAATTTTGTATACACGTTCAGTGAGATGAACAGATGAAAAAAGTGTCCAGGGATAACCAAAAATATAAAAATAAATTAAAAGTAAAAACCTTTTTAAAAACAAGCTCTTATTTAAATGTGCTAAAAACTAAAAAAAATAAACTTTTACTATCAACTTATAACGTCATTACACAATAATAATTTAGATGATATAAAAGGTTGTCGCGAGATTTACTATATTCTCTAAGTATATTCTATATATGTGTAAATAAATAAGTCGCCTTTTGCGACACCCAAGGAAAGAGAGGGGGTGGTAGTATTCTTTTGCCACTACATCATCATCATCATCATCATCAGCCTATAACATCCCACTGCTTGGCACAGGCCTCCCACGTGGACAATAGCACGCGGGAATATTGGGCCATAACCCACCACGCTGGCCCAATGCGGGTTGGTGGGTTGTAACACTACGCGTACTACGGTTAGTTTTACTGGTGTATGTATCGATGTAAAACGTTGTTACAAAAAACTTAGACGTTACATAATAAAAACAATAATAAATTGCAGACTTACCGTTACTCCCAATTGATTTGCAATGTCTGTAACAGAAAGTCCCTGCTCTTTTAGAATATTAATTTTGTGTCTCTCATAGGTCGAAATACGATAGGGCACATTGGTACCATTAATTTTCGTCTTACAAACAATTACACTATTTGTTCCCGCCAAAGCCGGGACGCCCATTCAAATGTTGACTCAGCGGTTGTTGACGACCGCGTCCGCCTATCTGCCGCGGCGCCACCGCGGCGCGACCCGCGGCCGCTCGCTTCGTGAGCCGCCCGCGTCACTCGTCAGCTAGCTACCGCGCGCGCACGCAACGGCCTGACCGTGAAAGTTGATAGTGACCCTGAACCTTAAGTGAAGAGAACGCCTGAATGCCTATTGTTTAGTGCAGTGACTGTGCGCCAGGAAACCAACCTACCTCGCCGCCCGTGGTCAGCTCGTCTCCCGGTTCCTGTGACTCATTATCCCTGTAAGTACTTCACTATCCATACCTACCCAGCCCACAACCTTTCTTTACTCTGCTGTATTTGGCGGTGTCTTCTGACCCGCGAATACATTTTTGGTCCAATCGAGCGCGGAATAACCGCTAAGGTTCAGCCCTAATCAGAACCTAACTTTATTTTAATTTTCAATTTTAATACAGTCCGCTAAAAATAATTATTTCCGCCCATAATCTTATTCTATTTCTAAATCTTATATCGAATTCGTGCCATCATTTCGAAATTCATTTGTTCACGTAACTTTACCCTGCCCCAATAAAAATTTCGTCAGGTAGTCGTGAATCATTTGTGTGAGGATTACGATTACGCAGCATACAAAATTATGTTAACGCAATTATTTCTGCACGTTGTTTTAATAGCAGCGTTTTTCCTGAAATAAAACGCATATTAAAATACTTACCTAATTCGAAGCTTATAATTTGAGATAGGCACTTCCGTTTCCCGTAGTCTTAGTCTTTTTCAGTACTTTTTATGCTTCTTGATGACGTACTTCCGTTGAATCAACAGGCTTTGGCGCCATCTAAGTTTTCTTGTAGACGAATGGCACCAACCTTACTCATTGGCTCTATATTCACCAGGCAGAGTTAGAAAGTAAGCTTCGAATTAGGTAAGTATTTTAATATGCGTTTTATTTCAGGAAAAACGCTGCTATTAAAAGTACTTGACCGTAATTCGAAGCTTATAATTTGAGAGGTGTTTATCGCCTGGTGAGGAAATGGAAGGACATAAATAAAAGAATAACGCCAATGTGATATAATTAACAAATTTTTTATTGAAGAAATTAAAGTATTATTATTTATTAACAATTTATTTAGCATTATAATTATTTCAACGATCCAAATGGTATTATGAATAAATTTACTTTTCATCAATTTGCTCTAATGCTAATGCTATATTTAGTAATATTTATATCATTGAATAATACAATAATACAAATAATTTTACATCAACTAATAGGGGTAAATAAATGTGTCACACTATTGGAACTGTTTGCTGATTGAACCTCGCGTCTGTAAAATCTCTCGAATGTGTTAGCAGAACGCCAATTTCCTCGCGCTAGAATTTCATCGAGGGGATAAGATAACCAATTTTTAGAGGCTACAGCTGACCTCACACTGCCCGGACTAAACTGAATGTTTGCAACTTTAAGCAAGTGCTTTATCCATCCTGCTATAATAGTTCTACCACAACATTTCCAGCCGGACAGCATATATCCACTAGTGTCACTTTTTGAACCAAACTCCGGCCAAAAAATTAAAGAGTCACCCGAGTCTAAGCAATGATCTGAATCTACTCTCAGTAACGTCAAATCATGGATCCGGCGTCCTCAGCATAGTAATAAAAGGATAGCTGTATGCCGGGATGTTTGATATATATTACTTGTATCTATTGAATAAGTACACAAATATTTAGAAAGATCGTCAATATCCCAAATTGGTGGTTTTGCATTTTTGGGATTCTTAAGCGATATAGATTTTAAAATATGTTTGAACATTACATGAGAACTAAGTTGGCTACACATATCTGCATTACACAGAGAGGAAACCACCGCTTTATGTAAAATAATAGTATTATGGGATAATCCATAAATTAAATGCAAATCAGCTAAGAATCGAGCAAACTCAGATCCCGAAGGCGTCCGTACATTAACATGGTTCTTTTTTGCCCATGATAACCAACGTTTCCACGCTACCGAGTATGTTTTTAATGTCGAGTGCCGCCACGATTTTTTTTAATAAAGATACTTGATTTCTATTCCAGTCTTTTCTTTCCTCGGTCCACCCCCACATTTCCAAACTTCGAGAGTCAGATCGTTTACATTCGGTGGTGGAAGACCCGTCGATTTGTCTATTAGGCTCTTGTCTAGGTTCCTCAACACAAACGGAGCTTCGAGAGCTCTCGCTCGGAGGTCTGCTCGCTAAAACACTTTCTGCCACCGGGGTGCGATTATCAGAAACACCCCTGTCGATTGGTTGAGGTGAGATGAAACCCTAAAGTTAAGAGAGCGGAGAATGGAAAGAAGGATGTCATGGTCAATAGAGTTGAAGGCACTGCTAAAGTCGAGTAACACAATAATCGTAAACAATCTGTTGTCCATGGCATGGCGAATATCGTCTGTGACGTTTAGCAACGCGGTAACTGTGCTATGGCCAGGACGAAAACCAGATTGGTATGAACTTAATAAGCTATTTTGGGAAACAAATGTACACAGTTGTTTTTGAACAGCACCTTCAAGGACCTTGGAGAGGAATGGAAGGATAGAGATGGGACGGAATTGAGAAAAAGTGTTTGCTTGATTTGCTTGAAATCTTAAAAAAATACTTTATTAAAAATGTAGATAATAAGCCTACTTTATGCTCTTTTTTCACTTGTAAATTATCAATTGAACATCCTGTGGCTCTATTGTGGTTACTATTTTAATTTGGTCCAATAAGTATTGAAAATCTACTAGTCTTCGACCTTCAACCTTATTTGTTGTTTGTAGTTGAAGGTTGTGCTATTTTATTGCAAAGTTTCAATGGCCACCTTCCATCTCCATCATCAGATCAGCACCATGTCAATCATAAATTTGCATTGTCACGCGATTTACACATGTATGCAAATTTTCAGCTCAATTAGTAAACGGGAAGTGGGTCAAAATTGAGTTGCAAAATTCCACCCGAACAAGACACACATTGCAAGTTTAATAAAAATACATGCAATATAATATTATACTTACATATTTCATGCATTACTTACGCCCATATTAAAAAAAATAATCGAAGTACCTATTACGAAAAAGCAAATTCGATCTAACGGATCAAAGTGAGTGAGTTTGACTACAGTGAGCAGAACTAGCCTATTCTACACACACAGTCGCGCGCGCTCACAGCTCGCTTCTGTGTGCGTGATATTTGGACTTAAAAACCTAAACTTGAGGTCTCGCGCTCGGCGTAAACGCTCGTAAAAATATTTCTTTCGGATCTCAGAGGTGAAAACTTCTGAGATTTGATGAAGCAATGTTGACTAAAAAAAAAATAAGCATCAAGCACTGACAAATTTCGACGGTTGAAAGCCAGATCTCGGTAGCCAAGTGGTTAAGGCAGCCGCCCAGAATGTGGAAGGTGCGTGGTTCGATTCCCGCCTGAGGTTGTCGTCTTTTTTCAGTGTTTAAAATTTTACATAAAAGCTTGTATAAAATATTATAATTATTAACGAAAATACACTTTTTACCGTTTGTTTACATAATTTTGAAACTGAATTTTGTATACATATTTTTGATATTTAAGTCAACACAGTCTCCACTTCCAAATTAGTTTAAAATTGAAATTGTATAGGACATGTTATAGATACTCTCATGTTTACATAAATTTGATATACATAGTGAAAATTATTGGTTATGTGTATCGTCTACATTAATGTGAACTTAACGTATACCTAATTTTAGCACAATTTGATGGTTACATAATTTTGAACACGTTGTTGAGTAAATATTTTTAAAATGATATTAGTTTACATATTTTAGAAAACGTGGAAATGTATATATATTTATGCTCGTGACTGTACGTTACTCACGCATGGGGAGAAGCGATGTACAAGCATGGCGAATCTCTGGCAGTTAGCCTTGATGTCGCCAAAGCTTTCGATAGAGTATGTCATCGCTCCCTTCTTTCCAAGTTGCCGGCCTTCGGTGTGCCGCCCCGTTAGTGCGCCTGGGTTGCAGACTTTTTAGAAGAGCGGAGGATTCGTGTCCTTTGTGAGGGTAGTTCCTCCGAGTTCTATAAAGTCAATGCCGGAGTGCCGCAGGGTTCCGTGCTCTCACCTACTCTATTTCTTCTGCATATCAATGACATGTTGTCCGTGCAATATTCATTGTTATGCGAATGACAGTACGGTGCATGAGCGGTACATATTAGGACATCCTGCGGCAAAGCAGGCTGATATCGTGGTGAAAAGGCAAGAACTGGTTGTCAAACTGAACCTGACTCTCGATCGTGTCTCCAAGTGGGGATCTGAAAACCTGGTCGAGTTTAATGCCAGAAAAACCCAGGTTTGTGCATTCTCGTCCAAGATAACTCCCTTCCTTACTCCTCCCCCTCTTCAGAGCTCTCCTTTACCCATTTCAGTGGACCTCAGCATTCTTGGCATGGACATCGGCCAGGAACTGAATCCAAAATGCCACATCGAAAGTGTTATTTTAACTGCCTCCCGTAAGTTGGGTATTCTCAATAAGGTTAGGCGGTTTTTCGCTCCCGAGCAGCGCTGTTTGCTCTACAAGACTCAGGTGCGATCGAGTGTGGGTGTGGAGTATTGTTCCTATCTATGGGACGGCTCCGCTTAATACCTCCTCGATGCACTTGATAGACTACAAAGGCGAGCGGTACGCATTATTGGAGATGCTGAGGTTACAGCTTCTCTTGAGGACCTCCAGCTGCATAGAGACATTGCTTCTCTCAGTGTCTTCTACCGAAATTACTACGGAGAGTGTTCTGAAGAACTTTTTGATCTAATCCCGCCCTCTCCTTTCCTGTCCCGGACTACACGTGCTGGTGTTAGGAACCACCATCATACTGTGCAGAATATCAGCACTCGTACCAAAAAATTTGACTAGTCGTTCCTCTGTAAGACCATTCGGCTTTGAAATTCTCTGCCGGCACATGTGTTTCCCAGTTCCTATAATCCCGGGTCTTTTAAACGGAGCGTGAAACGGCATTTATGCAGGCCGTCATGAATGGGTGCGCTTGTTAACGTGCTTGTTCCACGGTGGGGAGCGCTCTCATTATTTTGGACTACATCGGCTGCTTACCATCAGGCAGGATGTAGTCACTATGACGTGTCACATTAAAAAAAAAAGAGGCGAAAATGAGATAATTAAACACTTGACCGTCATTAGAAGCTTATAATATTGAGATAGGCATATCCGTTTCCCGTCGTATTTTCCTTCTCTTTCTTCCGGTATATCGCTGTCTCTCTCGCTCATCCCACTCAGTGGCGTCACCAGGTGGCGCGGTGGGGGAACCAGGAGATTTCACACCCGTGCCCATTTGTTCATCATTGGCGTGAAATTTCCCGTCGGCGTAACTTGTGCACTACATAGTGATCAAGTGACAAAGAAATAGAATTATTTTTATTTAAAACTGCAACACAGTTCTCGTGAGTTTCTACAATACACGTGAGTACTTAGAATAGTTTCTTAACTTAACGGTGTTACCGTTCGCTGAATTTATAATTTAAACTTATCTGGTATATCAAACTTTTTATTTTACCCGCAAGAGATGTAGATACACCTTTTCTTTTAAGATAAGAAAGCATTCGAGTAAAGATAGTATTTTTAAAAGTGTTTTTTGTGTTTAATACGTGGTATCTACCCTCCAGGCACTTTTTCTTTTTATTTTAGATAAGAAACCGATAATTGGTGCTTACATTAGATAATGAGAAAAATGAATTGTAGCTAAGCGGCTATAGCTAGTCCTTCTAACAATCCCGATCGCATCGGCGAAGGTTGAGTTCGAGTTAGTCGTCATCGTTCAAAGAAGCATGGTCATCGTACCTACCCGCCTTTCATGACGATAACGACAATGTGTCTGCTTTATCGGACGTTAGAGGAAATCTTACGATTGTTGCACCTCGCAGGTGTTACCAATACTGACTAAAACAGTTAACAATTTAAGTATTCCGTGTAGTGATCTAGATTTGATTTTTGATTTTAAAAGTAAACTAAAAGAGCCAGCTAGGCCTTAAGCACCAATATTCTGATAAATCTTGTGCACCAATGACTTTTGGTATTTTAAAACTAAAAAGATATTTTTAATAATTGTCTGCGCAGTTTACTAGTTGGTCGCAAACATCTGATGCCTCTCTTAAAGGTCTTATTTTCAGTGGTGATTAGGTTGTAGACTGAAACTTTAAATATACGAAAAGAGAATAGGTACTCATAAAAATGTAAAAGACCCTCTAATGCTTGCTACTTTGAATAAGATTCTACCTTCAAACACACATTTGTTTAATTCTGAACAGATTACAGTTACATTAGAAAAAATTGTCCTGTTAGAAAACTTTTTGGCCAGTTATTAAATCCGGTACTGGGAATAACTCGCAAGCAAAACCTGTACTAACAACAAACGGTTACCTTTCGCAAGGGCAAACTTCTTATAGTGTAACCATCGCGTTGTTCTTCTGGTCCATGGGACAGACACGCACAGCATGCTGTGAACCGCCCTCGCAGGGCGATTACCAAAATTAATGTCCTCTTCAAGGACATACTTATGGCAGCCACGAACCATATCGTGGCTATAATCTGCCCGCCCTCGCAGGGCGCTTACCAAAATCAATGTCCTCCGCAAGGACATACTTATGGCTGCCACGAACCATATCGTGGCAATAATCTGCCCGCCCTCGCAGGGCGCTTACCAAAGTCAATGGTTATTACATGAGTGTTCGCGGTTTTGCGAGAAGATGCATATATGTTAATATAATGCTAAATGTACCTTATTTAATTTTATTTTATTTTGAATAATATGTTTAATTATTGTAATTGGTATTTAACCGTTTAATCAAATTTAATATAAATGTCCTCCGCAAGGGCATGCTTATTCGGTTATGCCAGCACGAACCATATCGTAGCTATAAACCGCCCTCGCAGGGCACTTACCAAAATCAGTGGTAATATTACTTGAGTGTTTGCGGTTTTTGCGAGAAGATGCATGTATGTTAATATAATGCTAAATGTCCCTTATTTTATTTGAATTTAAATAATACGTTTAATTGTTGTAAATGGTTATGTAACCGTTTTTAATTAAATTAAATAATAAATGTCCTCCGCAAGGACAGGCTTATGCCAGCCACAAACCACATTGTGGCTATGAACCGCCCTCGCAGGGCGCTTACCAAAAACAATGTATTCCGCAAGGACATGCTTATGCCAGCAACAAACCACATCGTGGCTATGAACCGCCCTCGCAGGGCGCTTACCAAAATCAATGTCCTCCGTAAGGACATGCTTATGCCAGCCACGAACCACATCATGGCTATGAACCGCCCTCGCAGGGCGCTTAACAAAAACAATGTCCTCCGCAAGGACATACTTATGCCAGCCACGAGCCACATCGTAGCTATAATATAAACAACGGAGGCTGTTCTTACTTTCGATCCCCAGGATCATAGGCTTGGCAGCTCTATCAATCGGGACAAAAACGTCCATCTTCTCTGCTAACAGAGGTAACAAAAGACGTAGTCAATTTGCACTTTATTGACACAGCGTTGGGACTAAATAGGTGCTCCAAGTTTTCTATCATAATTCATAACACAAAGGTATAGAATACCGATTTATCTGAAGCCATCGCTCAAGGTTCCAAACGTTACAATCGACAGTTGTTACACGCTTGTATCGGACAAAATGTCTGCAATGCTGACACAGATGAGAAACAGGTTTCTAGAAACAGTAAGTTTTTTTTTCCAAACTTCGTTTTAACCCAGTTCTTAGTACCAAAGAGCACTCAAGAAAGGTCTCTCCGTCCAATTTTTAACCTGAAGTCGTTAAATTATTATATGAATTCCGGACTGTTTACGGTCAAGAGACGAGATGTATAAATTACTTTTCTCAGACCTAGGTACTACCATCTGACTATAGCCAAATCCCACAATGGTTTCTTCGTCTGTTCTACAAAGGCGAAATACTAAAAATTATATGCCTTCCATTTGAGATAAGCACGGCAATGTTTTCTTAGACTATTATCTTATAGACATAAAGACCAGATGGTTCTGTCCAGACATGCCAACATTGTAATAGAAACACTTACTTATTTCGGTGTCCACATAAACTTCAAAAAGTCTGTTTGACCGCCCTCGCAGGGCTCTTACCAAAATCAATGTCTTCCGCAAGGACATACTAGGTGTAGTGTAATGAAAGCCACGAGTTTGGTTTTACAACTGATTTATTATTTGTCTACCCACAACATCTCCCCCTTTTACATATAAATGTTCCATTTATTAATAATACTAATCAGGTAAAAAGTTAAGATAAGTAAGCTCATAATAATCCAAAACACAAGTAAAAACTACTTACTAAAACTAATGCAATTAATAAGTATAATATACTTATATAACTTATTTTAGCTTAGCTTTACTTCGAGTCAGAGGAGGAGAAAAGGTTTTATTTATTTCTTTACTCGGCTCATAGCTCTCATCCTCCTCCCCGGAAACAAAGTCATCTTCATCCGACAATGTGGTATCAGATACTACAACAGGTTTAGCTACAATGCTACCAGCATCACTGTTCCTATCTGGCTTGTTATATTGACCGCACCTTATTAAATGTCGACGATTACGACGGTAAATACCTATTTTATTTTTTACGGTATAGGACCGCGGAGTTGACGCCTTACCCATGACCGTGCCACGGATACGCTTGTTATTATTTTCTAACATGATGACGTCATCGCCCACATTCAACTCGGGCAGTTGTTTACTGCCTCGATCGTAATACATTTTATTTTTCTCTTGTTTTTTCAACAATATCTTATGCTGTTTATCATTATCAATATAAGTACTCTGTTTTAACAAGTCTGGATGAACTGGTAAACGACATTTTAACCTACGACCCATCATTAATTGCGCTGGAGAATTCAAATTATCTCGTGGAGTGTTTCTATAACTTAAAATATTTAAATAAAAATCAGTATTACTTTCTATGGACTTCTTTAAAACATTTTTTATAGTTTGCACGGCCCTCTCGCTTTTCCCATTAGATTGAGCATAATATGGTGATGAAGTTATATGTTGAAACCCCCATTCCTTTGCAAATATCTGAAAGTTCTTGCAGGAATATTGTGGCCCGTTATCACTTATCACTGTTTCAGGTATACCGTATGTTGCAAAATTAGCTTTCATTACATTAATAATTGAATTTGAAGAAGTATCTCGTAACTTTTCAACTTCAATAAAACCAGAAAAATAATCAATAAGAATTAAATAACTTTTCTTCCCATATTCAAAAATATCTGTCCCCACTTTATTCCAAGGCGTGTCTGGAATAGAAACCGGAATCATTGGCTCTTTACTTGGTTTGTTTGAATTCTCCTGGCACACTTTGCATTTTTTAACAAATTCCTCAACATCTTTTGTTATTCCTGGCCAAAACAAAACTTCACGTGCGCGTCTTTTACAACGATCAATTCCTAAGTGCCCGTCATGAATGAGATTTAACATTATACTTTTAAGCGAATGAGGTATTAATACATGCTTATTTCTAAAAATTACACCGTCTACAGAATATAGTTCACATCTTATTGACCAATAATATCTTAAGTCATTTTGTAAATTATTTTTGTGGTTAGGCCACCCTTCGTTAATATATACAAGCAATTGATTCAAAACTTTGTCCTTCACAGTTTCTTGTTTGACTAAAGTTAGTTTACTTTGAGACATTGGCACAGTACCTATCACCATTTTAAGCTGGTTCAATATGGCTCGAGTTATCTTATCGTCATATAAGTCTGGAAGAGGCGCACGCGACAATGTATCCGGAATATACATGAATTTTCCTGGCTTATACACTATTGTTAAATTATATGCCTGTAATTTTAACATCATACGCTGTAAGCATGCTGGGACTGAATCTAAAGACTTTTTAAAAATACTTTCAAGTGGTTTGTGATCTGACTCAACAATGACTTGTTTTTTCCCATAAATGTATTGATGAAATTTTTCACATGCAAAGACAATGGCCAGCAACTCCTTCTCAATTTGCGCATACCTAGTCTGCGCGGGAGTGAGCGTGCGCGACGCGTACTCGACGGGCCGCCCGTCCTGCAGCAACACGCCGCCCAGCGCTACGCTGCTCACGTCCACGGACATCACTACGGGTGCCCCCACGTCGTACAAAGCCAAAACGGGTGCATTACATATGAGTTGTTTTAATTTTTCAAATGCGTTTTTATGACCTAATTCCCAACTCCACATAGCATCTTTTTTTAATAATCTTGTTAATGGGTAAGTATGATCTGAATAGTTTGGTATAAACTTTGATAGATAATTAACAGCACCTAAAAACCGTTCTAAACTTTTTCTATCATTCGGCTCAGACATGTTACTGATGGCTCTCACCTTTTCCAAATCCACTTTCATTCCGTCTTTATTAAAAATATGACCAAGATATGTGACCTCTTTTACACCGATGCGGCACTTGTCTTTATTGAATTTTAAATTTATTTTGCGCGCTCTGTTAAATAACGATTTTAGACGCTTATCATGTTGCTCGCGTGTATTACCCCAGCAAATTACGTCATCGATAAAAGAATCTACCCCCTCTAGCCCCTCCAGCAGTTGTTTGACTTTAGCATGGAATACCTCAGGTGCACAACTTAAACCAAACGGTAATCTTAAATACTGATACCGCCCAAACGGCGTATTAAATGTACAGAGGTCGGCACTCTCATCATCTAATTTTACAGACCAAAATCCTGAGTAAGCGTCTAAAACAGAAAAATACTTAGCTCCGTGAAGCTTAGTCGCCAACTCATTAACAGTCGGAAGCTGAAAATGAGCTCGTTGAATAGCTTTATTGAGAGGCCTCGGATCTAAACACACGCGCAATTTACCATTTTTCTTAGCGACTATTACTAGCGAGTTGACCCACTGTGTAGGATGAGTCACCTTTCTAATAACGCCTAACTGTATCATCCTATTTAATTCCTCTTGCAACTTATCGCGCAATCCTAAGGGCGTTTTTCGCGAAGCACAAACCACAGGCATCACATTCTTATCAACTACTATGTGATATTCGCCCGGTAAACAACCTAACCCGGAAAACAAATCATTGTTGTCTGTAAAGTTCAAGTTATGAATTCTCTTTATTAATCCTAAATTTAAACAAGCTTGAAGCCCCAATACACTTTGACAATCAATAGTAGCAATTGCAAATTTTAGATTGTATTGGACATTTTTATAGTTAAATTTTAGATAACAAATTCCCTTAATGGGAATAAAATCGCCACTGTAAGATTGTATTTTAATATTATGAATACTGCTAATAATTCGTGGCTCATAACCTAATTGCAAAAAACGCTTAAACGATAAAACATTAATATCCGCCCCACTGTCTAATTTAAATTTTTCACAATCATGTTCACCGCTGAGAACTTCATACCAGTCCTCAGAGGAAGAGTTAATCTCGGACACATTAAACAATGTAGATATATAAAACGACTCACAGTCATCGTCGTCGTCGCCTTTTTCATTACGTAATCCAATCTCGTACATTTTCTTGACATTCTTCTTTAACTTACACATCCTAGCAAAATGACCATGATTTTCACATACATAACACTGCACAAAACTAGCAGGACATTGGTTGAAATCAGCACACTGGCCCCCACACCTAGGGCACTGATAACCTGGATCTGAAGGCTCGGGGCGGCGCGGAGCGCTGGCCGCGGCTGTCGGGCCTCGCGCCCGGCGCCCGCGCCAGCCGCGCCCGCGCCCTCGGCCGCCGCCGCCGCGTGTTGACACTGCGTTCACTTGAACCGGTAACATATCACCGCCCCGCTTCTCCAACAAACGATTACTATCGCTTGATATTTCGTCCACTTGACATATTTTTATGGCTACATCCAATGTCAAATCTTCAATTCTTAGTAAGCGATCTCGCACTACTGTATTTTTTATGCCGCATACGATACGATCTCGGATAAGTTCCATTTCCAACGATTTGAATTCACAAATTTTGCTCAATAACTTCAATGCAGTGACGTATTGGTTGATGGATTCCCCTGTCTCTTGGTTTCTTGTAAAGAAGGTATACCTCGCTAAGGTGATATTAGGCTTAACACCGAAATATTCATCGAACTTTTTAAACAATTTCGTGACGTCATCTCTTTGACTGTCTTGTTCAAATGTAAACGTTTCATATACGTCGAATCCTTCAGGCCCGATGAGATTAATCAGTAAGCTAGCCTGCACACCACCTTCTTCTTTATGCACCCCCGATGCTTTTAGAAACAAATTGAATTGCGTCTTCCAACGCTTCCACGCGTCAGCCCGGCCGACGGAGCTGCCTTCCAAACTCAATTCTGGCGGTGGTCGAGCGTGTTCCATAATAAAAAACAATACACCACACGTTCCTCAACACTGTGCGTCGTTAAAACTACAAAAAAACAATTACACTATCGCGATAATCCAATTTAATCACCGCTGCCACCATGTAGTGTAATGAAAGCCACGAGTTTGGTTTTACAACTGATTTATTATTTGTCTACCCACAACACTAGGATACATGGAGGAATCATAAGCGTCCATACATACCTACATATACTCACGACTGTTATCCCCGAAGGGTTAGTCAGAGACCAGGCAATGAGGACCGCAAAAGCAGTCCTCTGCCATAGTCTACGTTTCACCAAATGATAACTGCACATGTACGTGACAAGTGATGAGCCTATCGCCGCTCTATACTGTTGGATGTATGTGCAATCTATGGTCAGTTAGTCGCCTTTTACGATACCTAAGAGAAGAAATTTGGCGGTAAAATACACTCTACCTTACGATGTAGTTAAATGTATTGGTAGCTAAAAATTATCAGAAACACCAATACACACCAACATTCTTTATGACAACCGTTGCTTCAGGATTAGGGGGTCACAACTCAACAATTCTGCCCTATCGGGAAGGTGGAGCACATCCGAACAAAAGCTGCACTGCAATCAAAAAGAAAAGCGGGCTGTTCTAAGTCTTAGAATTACAAGCATCGAACACGAAGCCTGCGACAATTTTATTTTAATCCTCCAAATTGCTAACCAACAAATGACCACCAACCAAATTGTGGTCAAAATTCATTACATTCCAGGGAAATTGAACAGCCATGCAGATGAACTGTCTCGACATAGCCAAGCTCTAGAGTGGCATCTACTGCCAGAATTCACACAAACGATATTCGCGAAGTGGGCCTGGCCAGTAATTCACCTGTTTGTATCCAAGAACGCTCACTCACACACCTCAACAGGAATTTATCTGATTGTGGTACCCCTTGCTGCCTCATTCACAGTATGGAATTCGAAACGTAGACGCCTGGTAGACATAACCACAGGCCTGCCAACCCCCAAGGTTCAAGACATGACGTTGAAATTTGGTGTGCTTAAATGATATATCGTTATGGAACCACAAGCAAATTTTCCTACTCAAGCGTCCGGTTATTATAAAACCATATGAGCACTTGTGCTTAGTCCAGTAGTACAGGAAGGGCGTTAGCAGCAGTAGCAGCGCCAGCCACACGCGGAACGCGTACCAAATGGGTCCAGTCAGTCCAGTTTTTGGCAGATTTACACTTAATATTTTAAATCTTTCTTACAATACTATACACTACCATAAATTGTCGTTTCTACTTTATGCAGCGCACAATTGTATGGAAATCTTAGTGACGAAGTAATAGTTAAACATGTTTTAAAATCAATCTCAATTAAACATTTAAAAACAACAAAACCTCCTTTTTCCAGGTTTTAGTAATATTAGTCTGTAGACCTTTGTAATGTATTTCAAACCTAGAATCAACTAGATTTCAAACAGTTCGTAACACTGCAATATTATTGTCGCATAGCTCCTTTGTTACCTTGCTGTGGACACCAAACGTTATTTTGTTCAGGACAATGCAGTAATATTATGGCGACAGTTTGGGTCAAAAACTGACTGTAGGGACTACAGACAAACAAGCTAGAAATTGCTACTAGTTAAAAGGATCAATAAATATTGTACAAAATGGCTAAACTAATTTATTTAAAACTTCGAGTGGTTCACCTGTCACCTGTTTCAAGCACTGTGATAGCTAGATGGATATTACAGCCACACCTGGTTGTGTTTTGCTCCGCTGTAGCATCTACAAACTAGATTGTTATGATTTACCCATTGAGGATATACTAACTATTGGTAATTGGAGATTAGTTAATACTTTTCACAAGGTTTATTGTCGTGAAATATTGATTCAGGCGTCACGAAGTTTTTCATTTTTTATTTTTACCCTGTAAAGTGATTGAAATCAAATAGTAAACAATATTTATTTCCTAATAATAATGTTCGTTTACATGGTTTACAAGCTAAATTATTTGATTGTTCATCAATGACTGGCCAATTATTTTCTTACATGACTTAAATTGTAAATAATTAGTACTTAATTAAATCTCTTACTATAACTTTTTGTTTAAACCATAATCATATGATTAACTCTCTCGCACTTATTGTTTAATTTTTTTCTCACATTGGCGTTTTCACCAGGCGATAACAAACTGGTCTCAATATTATAAGCTTCTAATGACGGCCAAGTGTTTAATAGACGCGTTTTACCTGAAATAAAACGCATATTAAATACTTTCCTCATTAGAAGCTTAGTTTTTATTTCCGCCTGGTGCTTAATGCATATTTCGACGCAATGATGAACAAATGGGCACGGGTGTGGAATCTCCTGGTTCCCCCACTGCGCCACCTGGTGACGCCACTGAGTGGGATGAGCGAGAGAGACAGCGATATACCGGAAGAAAGAGAAGGAAAATACGACGGGAAACGGATATGCCTATCTCAATATTATAAGCTTCTAATGAGGTAAGTATTTAATATGCGTTTTATTTCAGGTAAAACGCGTCTAATATAGGGCAACATTGAAAATTCAAATGTTTACTGATAACCCTTCAAAAACACGAAATAAAACTGGCTTTGGGATCAAAGACAGCAATCGACGGGACCTATCAACCATAGTCGGCAATCTTTCGCTGTCAACCAATCAGAAGTGTTGTAAAAAGAGTTGTAAAATCGCTGTTTCAAAATGGCGGATTGCATTATGGTACGTTACATTACGTTTGGTACCAAAGATGGGCATCTTGCCTTGGTTTGGGTTCAAATATGGCAATCTTTAAACTCAAACTATATTTATTCAATAAACTCAATTAGTAAGTACTTTGAATCGTCCAAATTTGGTCTCAAGCAGATACCATGTATATTTACTGATGAAGAGTAGGTTATCGTAGTATTTACTATTCCTTTTTCTAAGATTTACTCACGAGAATGGCTTCGTGCGTTCTGCACATTTAGCCAGTGTCAAGTTTTTAATAGTAATTAATATTTTCTTTACATTAAGTGGATGATAATGAATGATAATGAACGTTTAATGGTAAATGATTTTCCCCCAAACCCCTCGAGACTCGAGACTCAATAAAGCTGTGGGACTTTATTGAGGTCTCACGCGGACTTCTTGGGAGAATTTGAAAAGTGATGTTGCACTGTTTTGTTTTATTTGCTAACACTCATGCACGTTCACGAACACTTAACAGTAAATAATCCACCATTATTTCACATTAATATTCGACAAAACATAAATTATAGAAAATAATACAAACTGCAGACATGACGCTTCACTTTCCCGCCAAGAAGTCTCTACTCACAAGTTGTTGGAAGTATTTTATATTATTTTTCTTTTTTATTTCGTTAGAATTAAGGGATAGTACGTTGAACGTCATAAAAAATATTAAAAAAAATATTGTGATTTTGTAGTTTCTTTAACATGGTACAACTGAAATGAAAAACTTTTTTACGGATTAACTCGCGTTTAATTTTCTATTTACATAGTTTTTACATTATATGGTACAACTGATTATTGTGTTGATTGATCTCGAAGACGATTATAGTATGTCTATCAATAATGAAGGCTTTTTGTTTTGTTATTATGTTGATTTATAACGTTGTTTTGTGTCATATAAGTAAACCGTGGGAGTTTTTATAGACCTTATAACTGTGAAGTACAAATTAAAAAAATAATAACTAAATAACGTTTATCTTTATTATTTATACAGACGAAAGGCTTCTTTTCATTATATGCTAGACAGTTTCATAAAATATTCATTAGTTTTCTCAAATCAGACACAAAGTTGCGGAATCATAGACCGCGCGCGACTGCTTATGTTCGGCGCAAGGGTGCGACCACTGGAAGGTTAATATTTTTTCTACAAGCTGCTTTTTCATTGGGTACCTAGTTAAAGAATATAGGTACCTAAACTACCTAATAAATAACCACAGGATCATTGAGGTACAATAAACTAGAGAAGACACCGCGAAGCAAGTTTGTGCGCAACTAAGGTGCAGCCGCAAGGTCCACAATCGCTTGAATCACGCGCAATCACTATGGCGTTTGCAGCCCATGGGCTGCACCTTAGTGCGCAAAACTTGCTTTGCGGTGTCTTCTGTAGTTTATCGTACCTCAATGCTCATGCACAGGATAGATAAAATGTTAGAATAAAACAAGATGAACCATTAAATACTTTATTTATCTTTAGTGATATTTCAACATAAATAAGTAAGATAAAAAAGTTAGTTAACCTCAATCTCGTACTCGAAGCTACATAATTATATTACAATTAATTAAAATCAACACAATAATTTAACGTTTTACGATCTCAATTTTTGTCATGCAGCTTATCTAATAAAATCACAGACATATGTCTGTGAATAAAATATACATTAAAAAGGTTATTAACGTTCATAGACACATTTATTGATTTGTTTTATTATCCACTAAAATATCATATTTTATATACTTAGATAGGAGTTTAATGAAACGTGTGAAAACTTACACTATTGGGTTTACGTTGAAAAACAGCGTATCGCGCGTAAATTTTGTTAAATCGAATGTGTTCCTTGTTTTAAAAAGATATATTTTTGACACTTTACATACATTTTTAGTTACATTAACGCTACTATGTATGTAGTCAACAATAGGAAATACGTCTATATTCTTAAAAAAATGGACAATTAATTGTTGTAAAACTTCTTACTGCTGTTGGCCATATCAACTAGAGTTTGGGCAGGCTTAAATGGTGCTCCATAAAGACCTTGAAATTCTTCCATTTTCTTTACTAGTCTATCAGCACCGAATTGGTCCACCCATCTGTTGATAATTTAATAATTAAATTGATATTCATTTTAAATGGTAAAGTTAAAATATGATTGAATAAAAAAGAAGCACTCTTACACATTTTTAGTATTTTTTATAAAAAAGACAATTACATTTTGTTTTGTAGTTTTTTTTTCTTTTTTTAAGGATTTTTGTCACAATTGACAATGTCACTCCGTTCAATAATGCCTTACCTGAACGGTCCACCGGTGAATGGCGGGAAACCGAGTCCGAACACAGCACCCACGTCACCTTCTAAGGGGTTGTGCAAAATTTTCTCCTCAAGTGATAATACTGCTTCATTAACAAACCTGAAAAATAAAAAATGCAAAAAATTACACAACCTATCCAAAACTATCAAATTTCTCCAATCGATATTCATCTTTATGCCGAAGCAATAAAGTTCAAAATGTATTAAAGAAATTGGACATTTTGTAGTCGGTTGAAGTGCTGGCGTTTGTACAATATGTTTTGTTACTGTAATTATTATACACTAGCGGCACGCCCGCGCCTTCGTCCACTCTAACTTAAGCCCCCTCTTCACACAGGCAGGCGCATCCGCATACAGAGTCTGCAGAATATGCAGACGTTAAATACCTACCACAGACGCGCAAATCACCCCCCTACACGTCGGCAGACGCATCCGCAGATGACGTCTGCGGATGCGTCTGCATATGTGAAGAGGTGGCTTTAGAAACACCGTCATACTTTTTGATTATTAATAACAACATAACACCAATATTATTATACCTTGACACCATTCTTAGCTGTTTGTCCTCCACCGTGTTGGCCCCTCGAGGTTCCAAAGAGTATTTTTCTTTAAGGAGTTGGATGACTTCTTGATTCACGTCACGGCTTTTGGTGCCTTTCTCATACACATAGAAGCCTTTGCCAGACTTCCTGCCCATAAAACCGGCCTTCACCAAGTCTTGCATGATGTTTAAGTCACCACCAGCGATACGGTCGCCGAAGGCCTAAAACATTATTTTCTTTTACATAACTGCGGACAGTTTTTCGAACAATTTAAAATACAATAACAATTTTATTCTGGTAAAATAGGGTGTGTTGAGTGCGGTCTTATTCAGAATTCGATTACGTTATAGAAAAAGAGAATTTGTTTGGCATTGAGTAGTAGCGCCTCCGGGTGGTAAACGAGGTAAGTTGCAATTTTGGTGACAATTGGCTATTTTACAGCTGTTGTAACAATAAAATATGAAATATTTCGGATATGGTAGTTTATAATTTAACTATTGGATAATTGTTATCCAATAGTTTGTTATTAAGATAATTTGTAGGTAAGTATCTAAATAAGTATTTTTACAAAATAAATTTGCGATTTTTTATCTGTGGATTACAAGACCCGAAACACGGGCGGCCATGATAGAGCTACGTGTGACGTCACATTTCACAAAATAAACAAATACTGTCTGTCAGGATTCAAGATAAAATTTGTTTGTTTATTGAAATGTGACGTCACAGGGCAGCAAAACGTCACGTGACCAAGCATTTTCGCGCGAAATTTGAAATTAACGAAGAAAAATATGTTTTTTTTTCTATTAAATAAAGCTTTTACAAGAAAAAAAATATTGGTAGGTATAAAATAAGCGTTTATTTTGTAAAATACTTTTTCGAGAACTGTCAAGTAGCCAATTGTGAAAACTCGTACTCAGCAACCAGAAGACAAAACGTTTCACGACTCAGGTTTTTTTGCGCAAATCGGCAACCACTTTTGTCAAATGGCGGCGTCGATTGAAAGCGGTAATGGACGATTGTGACACCAAGAGGATGACGCGCACGTTATGACCCTGAAGCTTAAGTTCTTATGGCCTGTTATTTCTCTGGATTTAATATATTTCAAACTGGGATTACAATGCTGTTTGACCGCAGAAATTTTTAACCCTCCGTCTATATATTGGAAACATAATTTCAACATTATTCCCTTAAAATAAAGGTCGAAAACCAAATGAAAAAAGAAACCAAAATAGTTGTAATATAACACAAACGTTTTTGTAGTTTTGAGCTCACCTTAGATAAATCTGCAGCAATATGTGAGCCTACATCAATACCAACTTCGTCAGCCAGCGTAGCGGCGCCTACTGGGAAACCAAACTGCTTTGTCATGCTGTCCAGCTCCTTCGGATCAACACCCTCTTGAAGTAATCTACAAATTAAATTGTATTGATTACAATTTGTATAAGCGTGGCATCATTATTAGATTTAGATTGAGTGATACGGGCGCATTAGCATCAGTGTATCCTAGTAGTCCCCTCTAGGCCTTCCCCCTTGGGGGACAATTGGGATTTTTTTATAAAAACCTCCCAGTTGTCCCCTCTACCAACGACACGGGTGACAACTGGGACTTTAATTTTAAGATGCCCCAGTCTCTCCCACTTGAGATGTTGCCCTATAATTTTTTAAGTGGGGAAGACTGGGATATTTTAAAATGTAAGTCCCAATTGTCCCCTCCACCGGTGACACGGGGGACAACTGGGAGATTTTTATAAAAAAATCCCAATTGTCCCCCAAGGGGACAAACGCCAGAGGGGACTACTGGGATACACTGATTAGCATAAGGCCCGCCTGATGGAAAGCCGCAGGTCCGCGGGTCTCAAAGGGGGTACTTCAAAAATACACTAGAAAAGTTAGATTTAGCTACGACGACGCACCGTTTCCCAGATATATACATTTTTATAAAATATGTACTTAAGATTTTTTAAGCTTGTTACATCCTAACCCAACCGCAGAGCTAATCATTGATATTGGCTGTCAACTGTTCTTGTAGCTGGTGGCTTAGTTGACAGCTTCACTGAGCCTGGTGGAGAGGATCCTGGTGGTTCAAAAACAGAGCCCGTCGCCCATCAGGATAACGACGTTCCCCTGGGGCAAGCCCACGGTTCAGCGGTTAAAAGCGGCTGAGTGCGTTGCCATAGTTACTTGACAGCCTCGCTGAGCATGGTGGAGAGCATCCTGGTAGTATAAAAACCGAGCCCGTCACCCATCCGTATAACGACGTTCCCCTGGCCCACCGCCCAGTAGCTGTTACAGCTGAGTGCGTTGCCATAGTTACTTGACAGCCTCGCTGGGCATGGTGGAGAGGATCCTGGTAGTATAAAAACCGAGCCCGTCACCCATCGGTATAACGACGTTCCCCTGGCCCACCGCCCAGTAGCTGTAACAGCTGAGTACGTTGCCATAATTACCTGACCTTTCGCTGAGCATGGTGGAGAGGATCCTGGTAGTATAAAAACCGAGCCCGTCACCCATCCGTATAACGACGTTCCCCTGACCCACCGCCCAGTAGCTGTAACAGCTGAGTACGTTGCCATAGTTACCTGACCGCCTCGCTGAGCATGGTGGAGAGGATCCTGGTGGTGTAGAAGCCGGGCCCATCGCCTACAGTGATGACGACCTTCCCCTGGCGCAGGCCCACGGCCACGGCGGCGGCGGCCGTGTCGTCGCTGGTGCCGGGGTGGCGGATGATCTCCAGCAGTTGCATTTTGTCCACGGGCGAGAAGTAATGCATGCCTGGCAAATATGTTTGTTTCATTTGAATTTAAAGGTAATTTTTTTTTGCATGCTGATACGAAACTTTTTCTCATAACATTACAGAATTCACTTAGATGAGATTTTTTTTTTTTGAGTTATTGCTTTATGTCATGTTCTGGTATTATAAATAAATTTAAGAGATAAAATTAAGAAGAGGAAACAGGATATAGACTAGACCAGTTGACTCAAGTCTGTTTAACAATGATAATAATTATAAAATTACTGACAATTCATGTATGTATATATGATTCTAAGATTGAAATAAAATCCTTTCACCATAGATGTTTTATAAAAAAACAGTAACATTACCTATGAAAAATAATGTTGTGTGCTTAGGTCGGCCTTCTCCTCCCAAATAATAGGTAAAACTCACCAATAACTTTATCAGGACGACTGCTGCCTGCAGCAATCTTTGTAATTGGAATAGCGCTGGTGTTGGTTGCAATAACACAATTTTTTGGCACAACCGCTTCCAGCTCTTTGATGACTTTGTGTTTGATATTTATGTCTTCAAACACAGCTTCAATGACACAATCAACATTTTTAAACTTAGCATAGTCTATTGTTGGCAGTAAATTTGAGATGTATTTGTCTTTTTGCAATCTGAAATAAGGGATGAAGATAAGTATTCAGCTGCTTATCAAATTGCAATCTACGAATATGTGATATGTTTAAAGATTTACCCAGAAATGCGTTTCCTCTTCACAGCATTGCTAAGACCAGTTTGAATTTGTCCTACACCTCTGTAAAGACCGGCATTGGTGGCGTCTTTCATGACGACTTTATAGCCCTTGTCGATCGACACTTGAACAATGCCGGCTCCCATCAAACCAGCACCAAGCACACCAATCTTAAAAATAACAATATTTTTTTAATCATTATATTTTGCATTGTAATCAATTAAAAGCAAGCAATTTTTGCATTGAAAATCAGCGTGTAAACGTAATATTACGACAATATAGTAATACTCATACGTCAAAAAAATGCAATAATTTCTTACAGTTTTAACTTCTGTTTGTGATTTGCCAAATCTGTTTTTCTTGCACTCAGTCTGCCCTCTGAACAGCCCAAACAATCCCTTGCTCTGTGGCGTCATGGCGAGTTCTCCAAATGCTTCAGCTTCAGCTTCATAACCCGCTTTAGGGCCTTTGTCGACACCAGTCCTCACAACTTCGAGGATCTGAGAATATGTAGTTTCAATGTTAAACCAATTAATGTTTAGTTATTCCATGACATTGCATTGATTTATTTATATTGATATTTACCTTTAGTGGTGCTGGATACAAGCCTCGAGAGGCTTTCATGACTTGCTCTTTGGCCTTATTAAATATAATATTCTTAACGAAATCCCATTGCATTACATTGGCAGTAAGTTTTTCAACTAAACCTGTTTTCGCTCTGTCAACTTTTACTTTGCCTAATGCTATATCTTTTGTTATTTGAATAGCTACTCTTTCTAAATATTTGGCAGTGTTTTCTTCAGGGGTTGAAAGTCCTGAAACATTATACAAAAGTTTTATTTTTAGTTTTTAAAGTTTTACTATTTAATTAAATAAATGGAAAGATTTTTATTTCAATTGATATATTCCCATTGAAAAAAATGCTTCAATAGAAAAAATATACACAACGTTAGTCGAAAAGGGGGTACTAAGCCGCGGACAACTGAAAGTGCTACTATCAACTGTTATATTGCAATCATAAACTTGGCGATAAACATTTATATTTTATGCATATTCGTATTAAAAAAATGTACAACCCTGAATAGGGGCGGGGCTAACGCCGCTTGTTAATCCCGGCAATGAACTCAATGAACTCAAATCTGTCTCTCTCTAAAACAGCTACCACAGCGTCATTTCTTATGAAATCATAAAACAGCTGTTAATGTAAAATTATTATTTTTTAGGAAAAGTTCTTAGACAGATGTTATATACTATCATGTATGCTTTACCCTCCTTTCGGCTTAGTACCCCCTTTCCGACTGACGTTGTATATAAAGAATGTTTTTTTAGAGCTAAGTATAAAAAAATGAAATAAAACACGTAAAAATAAATTTCATTATCGTGGTAAGTATTGGTTTTATTTAAAAGATATTCTTATGCCATTAGTGCTTAAAAATTATTTCGGGCATATGGGCGCCACAGCTGGTTCGAATGAAGCGTAATCGGGAAGTCCAATTTTCGACCACTTTTTCGAGCAACTGGGGCCGTATATCGGCAATAACGCGGCGAATTTTGACTTCCAAGTGGTCCAACGTCTGTGGTTTATCTGTGTAGACTTGTGACTTCACATATCCCAAAAGAAAGTATTCCACAGGTGTGAGATCACACGATCGTGGAGGGAGCCCTTTCGGCCGCATAATCTCTTTCGTGATAATGTAGTTTGGCATAACAGTTTCAGTATAAAGATTTTTTGCATAAATTATGTTGAGCAGAGTGTTATAAACCCATAATGATTTAATCGGCATAATTTTAACTTACTATAATTATCTTTATCATAATTTTAATCTGCATAAATGTAAATAACATAATTGCTATCCGTCTAAATTGAATTTTTCATAAAATACGAAACGCATAATGGATGAAGCGCAGCGTAGCGATTGTATTGAATTTGAGGTTATTTTTTTATTAGACAACAGAAATACTAGCTGCCCTGCTCCTGTAGGTCACGTGATAGGTTACAAAAAGACAATCGCGAAGGGCAGCGTTGTATTAAAATTCGAATACCCAGATTTTCGGTTTTTTTTGTTTTTCATATATTCAATTATTAGCTAAATAAAGTAAAATGTTTTAATAAGTTAATACTTTGTGTTTTCGGTAAGGTTGTGCTACAAAAGTCAGTGACAGAAACAAATCGCGGCAAAACCGACTCCACGTAGTCTTGTATGCCCTACGCTAGAGTGTAATTTAAGCCCGCGTAGGCGCGGAGGGGCGAGGCGGCCCGCGAGCTGAAGAGCAGGCCGCCGTAGCTGAGGCCTGCCGGCTCAGCCGGCCAGCAAGCCGAAGCTGTGGTGGTGAGCGAAACCCATCTGCGACGATAAGCTCGCGTGGGACAACCGGAGCCTCGCAGCGCCGGAGCCGTGACATAAACCGTGCCTGCTGCATGCTTGGTTGCATGCTGCACGCTTGCTGCATGCTTGCTTGCATGCTGCAGCTTGCTTGCATGCTCCATGCTTGTTTACTTACATGCTCCATGCTTGCTTGCATGCTGCATGCTTGCTTACATTCTGCATACGTGCTTGCATGCTCCATGCTTGCTAACTTACATGCTGCATGCTTGCTTACATTCTGCATTCTTCCTTGCATGATGCAGCTTGCTTGCATGCTCCATGCTTGCTTACTTACATGCTGCATGCTTGCGTGCATGCTGCATGCTTGCTTGTATGCTGCGTGCTTGCTTGCATGCTGCGTGCTTGCTTGCATGCTTAAACGTTGCTACGATTAAAAGTTGTTCGATGATGTTATGAATTAAAATTATTTAAGTAAAACAAAAAATTACAACACGTTTTTGGCCAAATAAAACTCGTACAGAAAAATTTCGAATTTAAAATAGGTTACCCTAAATGTGAACATTATGGTATTCTATATGACTGCCAATAAATGTTATGATTAGTAATCGTTATTGTAAAAACATTTGATGCTGATTTATCATTATTATAAAAGAAGTTATGGGGAAATAAAGTATGCCTAATGATTTATTCTGAATGAACGTTATGCGAAACGAAGATAATGCTAAAAAAAAGTTATGCAGCCTTAAAATATGCCTTTTTAATTTATGCAACCCAATATGGACCCGATCATGGAGGCCAACTCACAGGTCCATTAAGCGAAATTATGCGCTCATCGAATGTTTCCGGCAATAAATTGATGGTTCGGCCATTCTCCGATTGTATGGCGCGCATAATGGTCACGCGGTTTCAACTCTTGCACAAGTTAGATCTTGTAAGTTCGCAAGCCAAGATCATTCCGCAAAATCTTCCACAAAGTGGATGGGCACAGCTCCAATTGACGTGCACGATGGCGAATCGACTCATTCGGGTCCTCTTTAACACTACGCTTCACAGCAGTAATTACTTCTTCTGTGAGCACTGTATGGCGTCTTTGTGGATGCGTGTTATCAACTAGAGTGTATGTGGTACGAAAACGATCCATGGTTTTCCGAATAACTTGCTCAGATGGACGATTATGTCGACCGTAAAATGGACGTAGTGCACGGTATTTTGGCGAGCTGAACCATGATTTTCAAAATTTTGCACAACTTGCAAACGTTGTTCTGAAGCCTTCAAATTGCTCCTTCAAATTAGCCGCAAAGTGTCGCGCGGCTGCAGCGCGGCAGCAGCGCTACGGCCGTGCTGCTTTGAAATTCCTTATAAAAAAATGCGCGACTGCAGCGCTGCAGCTGCGCTGCGCCCGCGCATCAGTTTCTCGATCGACTAGTGCCGGTGCGCACTAATTTATTGTTCAAGTCTAAACATTTATTTTATTATATTCAGAACACCAACAGTACATAAACAATATACATATGGATACATTTCCATAAATCTACTTAGCTATCAAAATATATTCGCATAATATGGAAAATAAGATGTACATGGACCACATAAGCTCTTTACAGAACTTATAATATAAATACAAAAACTAAACAGAAATAAAACATGTTAAGTGACAGCAGCACTTTCGGAGTTAAAAAAACTCTGAAGTAAAAACTTAATTAAATTTTTGAGTTTAGTCCAAAACAATTCATACTCGCTCTCTCTTCTTATGTTTCCTTTTTTTTCTTTATCTACATTCCTTTTTCCTTTTTATAGTAACACTAAGAGCAGTGCTTCTTCGTCAGAGTCCATCTTGAAATTAAATGTACAACACTACGATTCTTGAACCTAGAGACAGCAGCGCGGCCGCCGCGCTGCAGCCGCGCGACACTTTGTGGCTAATTTGAAGGCGCCCTAAGTCTACTCATTGTGAAATGGCAAAACGTACTGACCACAGATATACCGCCAACTGTCAAATTCACAATCACTAGGAACAGTTTTGCCAATTTAAAAACAAAACCTCTAAAAAAATGCCCGTTATTTAGGCTGGTTTCACAGTCACGCGTTTGACCAGCGCCGGCCACACGCGCGCGCTTACAATTACACTAGATTGTAGGTTGCGTTTCATAGTCATCACGCAATTCAAACGCGCAACTACTATGTAGTGTAGCGCGCGCGTGTGGCCGGCGCTGGTCAAACGCGTGACTGTGAAACCAGCCTTAGTGGTAATTTCATCCTTTTTGGTATGTATCCTTATAAAAAAAATATTACTTACCTAGGTAGGTACTTAATATTATTTAACTTAATGACAAAGTTATATATTAATCTGATGGTTTCAAGTAAAGTACAAAAAGAGTAAAGTATATTTAAGTTATGATTATAACCTGTCACGCTGAGCACACGTGCAGTCTCTATTTGGTGAAATGTGGACTATGGCAGAGGACTACTTTTGTGGTCCTCATTGCCTAGTCTGTGACTAACCCTATGGGGATTATAGTTTATTTACTTTATTTTTATTTTATTTGTATGTATGTACGATTATAATAGACAAATAACTTACCAGGTCCAAGTGGAGCTACTAGTAGATCTACAATACCCAGTTTCTTTGCTTTATCAGCTTTCACAGTTTTACCAGTAAGTGCTAGGTCCAATGTGGTAGGTATAGATGTCAACAGAGGCATCCTAAAAGGTTAAGTAAACATAGGTTTAAATCTTGAAAGAAAAGAAAATGTACTTAATTAAAAATATAATTATACTAGCGGCCGCTCACGGTTTCACCCGCGTGGTTCCCTTTTCCGTGGGAATATCGAGATAAAAAAGTATCCTATGTGTTAATCCAGGTTATAAAACATCTGTATGACGAATTTCATCCAAATCTATTCAGTAGTTTTTATGTGAAAGAGTAACAATCATCCATCCATACGTTCCCGTGGGAATATCAGGATAAAAAGTATCTTATGTGTTAATCCAGGTTATAAACTATCTGTATGCCAAATTTCATCCAAATCCAATCCATAGTAGTGTTTACGTGAAAAAGTAACAAATATCCATACAAACTTACAAACTTTCGCATTTATAATATTAGTAGGATGTGTAACTTTTTACCTAATAGTACCACCTGCACCCGGAAGAAGGCCTAGCATTACTTCGGGAAATCCAAATCCAGTCTTTGAGTCTTTTACAGCAATTCGGTAGCGGCATGCAAGAGCTGTTTCCAGCCCACCCCCCAGGCAGGCACCTTGAATTGCCGCAACATATGGCTTGCGGGAAGATTCCATTCTCCTAAATATGTCCTGACCTGTATTTGAACATACATTAAAAATAAATAAGATACCTTGTGTAAATAATTAAAAATGTAAGTAATCAATATTTTTTATGATACATTTATAAAGAAATATTAAAATAAATTTTATAAAATACAAAGCGAGATCTTGTCCCATAAAGCAATATCTTCTCTATTATAAGGTGTGTTATCTCTATCTCAATTAAAAGGTGTTCATGTAAATCATAACAATCTATTAAATTAAAGTAATAGAAGGTAATAATTATAATTACTTGTTAAGTGATACAAACTTATTGAAAGCTACATGCTAATTAAATGTACAAACCTCGTTTTGATAACGTTACTACTTCATCTTTCGTTTTGCAGCTTTCAAGCATTGAAATATCTGCTCCAGCTATGAAGCAGCCAGGTTTGGCTGAGATTAAAACTACACCTTCAATTGCAGCGTTGGAATCAACCTCATTTATAATGTCATTGACTTCTTCCATAACAGCAGAGTTGAGTGAATTTACCTGCATAAGTTGATAATTTTAGAGTAAGTGTTGCAGAAGTATTTCCTAATACTTTATGACAAAATAAGTGTTTTATGTAATTGTTTATATTTAATAAAAGAATGTATGTTACTTCTTTTGTTTTTAAAACTTTTGACACAGAAGAATTAGTGTAATTTGTATTTATGTACCTTATTGTTAGGGCTGTCCAGAGTAACAACATACACTCCATTGACAATCTTGCGCTTGGTATACACTGCATTTGATGCTGCTGCATAATTTCTGCTTTGTAAACCTTGAAATCAGACAGAAGATCATTGGTAATAAAAAAAGGACACTACGGTTTATACTTATAATGGATAAAGACGGTAGAAAGTTACTTTATAAAAATCGTCCATAAGTTTCAAAGTCATTTGTGAACATCTTACCGTATAAGAAATGTACATCTTTACGTGATTTTAACAGCTTAAGAGCACCAAGTATTTTAGAATTAGCCATATTAAATTAGTTAGGAATTAGCTTAAACTAAGTAACAATAAATGAAATCTTAGCAAATTAAATAAATTTTGGACCCAGACTTTGAACCTAAACTTTCGCCGTGGATGATGGAGTCGGAGGGGGTGAAGAAGGCGGCGGTGCGGGCAGTGTTAGCGGAAATTTAACTTTTTCTACAGTTTAGTTATGGCAGTAGGATCTAACTCATACAGCCGAATAATTGTATGCTTTTTATATAGTTAAAAAGGATATTGTATGGAATAAAATTATTATGAGGCCTCTCCATCCATCCATCTCGACTGTGATTTTTGCGTAAAATGGTCAACTTTGGCGCTCTGGATCTCGAAATCAAAAATATATCAACAATTTGACGACCTCCTTGGTCGAGTGGTTTGTACACCGGTTTTCATGGTGTCGCCATCTCTGAGGTCCCGGGTTCGATCCCCGGTCGGGTCAATTTAGAGAAAAACTGTTTTTCTAAATAGATTTCGGGTCTGGGTGTTTTTTCTATGTTTATGTATATTTATCCGTTATCTTACCATATAAACGAGTTTCACAAGAATACTCACCTTGGTCTAGATAATTGGTGTGAGCGTAAACAAAAATTTATTTATTATTTATTTATTTTATTTAATTTTGACTTGATGAATAGTGTAGAATAGCTATTGGAATAGTGCGTAGCGGCCTCGCTTTTTGTAAATTTTGCTTCTTATTAATTAAACCCAAAATTGCAGAGCAAGATTTTCATAAAATGAGCGGAGGCCTTTTTTTGAGCTCATCGATTGAACTACTGTTCTAAGCAAATGAAATAAAAAAAATAGAATGTTATCCCTTATATAGTCGTATAATGCTTAGCGGCCTCAGAATTTTTAGATATCGTTGATTATATATATATATATATATTTTTTTTTTTATTTTTTTTATTAATGGTTCACCAAACTGGACAACACACAAGGCTTTCTTAACAAAATTTTACAATATAAGGTACATACGTTGAGTGTGCGACCTTCTTGAGGTGAACACTACATGCTAAATAATAATTTTACACTCATTTTTATGGAGACAATAATAAAATACATGACTTATATTTAAAATTACACAACTAGTTACATTTTTGAGACAAAATACTTAGGCATATATAAATTAAGGAATACAATTAAAGATTTTGAAATAATATACTTTTTTTATAGTTTATGGATGCGCTGAATATGTCAACATCGTGACTTATTCTATTGTAAGCTGAACACATTCTATTTAACGGAGAGTGGTGAGCGTAATTTGTGCGAGAAGAAGGAAGATTAAATGTTCTTCTGTTATGGAGACGACTGCATGAACGTGGCACAGTGAGATTGATTTTACAAAGTAACTCAGGGCAGTCAATTTTACCATTTATAATTTTGTGTAGAAACATTAAATCAGCGACGTTCCGCCTGCTTTCCAATGAGGCCATTTTAAAGTGTACAAGTCTAGATTCATAGGAAGTTAGACTGCGGCATAGGTTATTAGCGTAAGATAGGTGGTACAGAAATTGTTTTTGTAATCTTTCCAATCGGTGTATATGCACAGCGTATGAGGGACTCCATATTGGACTGCAGTATTCTAGAAGAGATCGAACGTAACAATTAAAGATAATAATAGGTATCTCAAAGTCTTTAAAAAAATTGGTTTTTCTTAAAACAAATCCTGCCAAACGAGCTCCCTTTTTTATAATGGAGTCAATATGCCCACGGAAGTCCATTTTGGTGTCAACTATAACACCCAGGTCACGCATGCTCGAAACTTCACTTATTGGGGTACTGCCAATGTGGTAAACAGCAGGAAGAGGATCACGCTTTCTCGTGAATTTGATATAGAAAAAAAAATCTTATTCTAAACCAAAAAACTTCGAAAAACGCTTCAAGTTAACTGTGAATTTCTCCTATCTACGATAATATTATTGATGCAAAATTTATACCAGAATAATTGTTACTTCATGAGGAATAAAGATTTTGTAATTTTAAATCATGAATTTATTATTCTATGTCGATAAAAACGATAAATTCAACTGCAAAATTACTACAAAATGCGATGCGCCGGCCGTCCGCACTTCAGTACTAGAGATGGGTAGGTCCGCTGAAATTTAGGAGTCGTGTCCGGATGTACACACGGCGTCAGATCAACCTACCCTAAACTGTCAAATTTCTCCAATGAATATTGATCCTTAAAACCAGACAATAAAGTTCAAAATTGATTGTAGAAATTTGACAGTTTTGGGTAGGTTGATCTGCCGCCGTGTGTACATCCATCTCTGGTGACACGCATCCAGGTACCGTGTCCGTCGGACCCATATGGGTCCGGTTGACTAATCGTCGACCGTGATCCGCCCGAGTCGGCTCCCGACTCGGGCCGATGCAGTTTGTTTGTTTCGGAATAGGACTAAGTATGGTAACGACTTTACACACGGCTACGCACGATCATCCTCCTACCAAATGTCAAATTGCATCATCATTTTTCAGTTTAATCTCCCTGAAATTGTGTTTAATATCAATTGAGAAATTTTAACAGATTATGTAGGAGGTTTATGTATAGTTGTCTAGATATGTCTATATATAGCTTTGAGCCCTATATCTACACCGAGACGACAATAGGTCTCATATACTCAATAATTACACTAGCTACAGTGCCCTTTCCACGAAACACAGGAACTGACAGGAAGGCGTAATAAATAAAAAACAAAAGTTTTGTTTCACAAATCAGTCTCATGTTTTGTAATCAGGAACTAGGTATTAATAATATATAATACTAATTATAATCCTAAATCTCAAAATATTAAAAAAAACAAAAATACCCTTATTTGGTATAACGCTCTCAACATTATTATTCATTTTTATTCGAGCACATGCTTGCTTCAAGCTATTAATTGCTCGTTCTGCACTCCTAGTATTAGAAAATCCATGGGACTTCACCCTTGGATCTAATAAGGTAGCGTCGGCGATAAGTTCTTGCGTCTCAACGTCACCAAACCGAGTTTCTATTTCGGCTGGGATGGTTTCCCCCAGTTGTATGATAATACTGTTACTCTGTTCCGTCACATGCTTGTTTAATGTTTCGATCATAGATGACAAGAAAATTGGAATTTTTGATAGAGTAACATGATTTTCTGAACAAACGGACTCGGCTCGACGTAAGTAACACTTTATTACACTCAAACAACAACTTCTTCAACACTCGTATTTAACTTGCAACGAGATTACAGATCTTTGTCGTCAATAACAAATAACGGTAACTATAACTAATCGTAATCGTATAACGCGTGTTGACCGACCGTTGTTGACGTTGAAAGTTAAAATGAAGTGAAGTGAATCAACCGCGTGTCCGCGTGAACCGGTCCGCCCGCCGCTCACCGCACCAGCGCACCACGTCATCCCCCCCGGTCCGCTATCCGTCCGTGATACAGTTCCGCTCCGGTGAGGTGAGCGGTATCCACCTGGCCCTTGGATGTACATCCATCAGACACGCATGTGATGCAGGTCCGCGGATTCGCATCCAACCGGACCTACTCATCTCTATTCAGTACTGCACTGCGCGAGCGCTCCTCAGCGTTGGACCTGTGTCGAATTTCTTCGCGCCAATATCGATCGATCGAGGGGCAGTGCATGTATAGTGCGACTACCAAGTTTGATCACATAAGTATAATTTACAAGTTTTTATTTAGCTTCACCTGTCCGTTTGTCATCAAATCTTGCAAATTAAATTTTATCCACTTTTCGGTTACCGATTAAGCTGAAATTTTGCATACATGTGTAAATCGCGTGACAATGCAATATTATGATGACATGGTGCTAATCTGATGATGGAGCTGGAAGGTGGCCATAGAAACTTCACAATGAAACGACACAACCTCATCGAGTTTAGGCTCGTTTGAATTGTCTTGACGAGTAGTTTGTCTTTCAATGGTAACCAGGGTCTGATGATGGAGCTGGAAGGTGGTCATAGGAACTCTGTTATGGAACGACGCAACTTCATCGAGTTTCGGCTCATTTCATTGGTCTTGACGAGTGCTTTGTTTTTAGATGGTTACCAGGGTATGATCTAATGATGGAGCTGGAAGGTGATCATAGGAACTCAGTAAAGAAACGACGCAACCCCATCGAGTCTCGGCTCGTTTGATTCGTCTTGACGAATACTTTAGTGCTAGATGGTAACCAGGGTCTGATGATGAGCTGGAAGATGGCCATAGAAACTCAGTAATTAAACGACATAACCCCATCGAGTATGGGCTCGTTTGATTCGTCTTGACGAGTACTTTAATGCTAGATGCTAAGCAGGGTCTGATGATGGAGCTGGAGGGTGGTGATAGGAACTCAATAATTAAGCGACATAACCGCGTCAAGTTCGATTTGTCTTAATGGGTGAACCGTTTTAATTGATATGTAAAGTTATTAAAATAATACTAAAAAATTAAACATAAAATTTAAAAAAAAAATTCTTTTATAAAACAAGCTTTTATTATTGTTCTTGTTAATAATAATCTTCTATTGACAGAATGCAAGCACAATATAGTCACTTGTTACGCTCGCCTGCAGTTAACATTGACATGTCTTATCATGTAAGTACGTAAGTTTAGATCCATATTAATAACCGAATTAGAAGATTGCCTGGAGGGGCCACAAACACAAGGTAATTGATACAAAATCGGCTTGTGGTTTCTTTTATAAATCTTGTAGTTCTTAAGTAGTTTGTTTGTGTGAATGATAGTGTGTGCACAGTACGCTTCCTAATAACTCTAATTTAGTTTATGTATGTCGTTGCAACTTCTAATTAAGACAGCGCCTTAGAATGTAACCTAATATTTGTTGTTTTATAAATGTACACGGTGTTTGTTTTGTTGGTTGTCCTTAAATAAATAAATAGGATTAAAAATTTAAAAATAATAATTTAAACCTGAAAAGAAAAATATCATTATTTAGGGTCTAACAATATCAATAAACAAACGTTTAAGGGGAGCATCTATACATCACACTGAGCATGCTCACCAAATTTGGTCCAAAACTACAGGCTTGTTACCGAGATAATCAACAAAACATTATCATAATTCCAATGGGATTTTATGTTTAGATACGTTGCCTAGCCTCCGTAGTGGCAAGGACAAATCAAGGTAATTACCTGGACTTCACTCAGTCACACGTCAGTCAGTGTCACGTCATTACGTTTGTAGGTACCTTTTAAGTTTTTTATGTTGTTTGTTAGATAAAATGCCTTCCTGTGTATACAGAAATTGCAAAAACTATACTGCAACAGTAAGAGACAAGAAAAGTGTTTAATTTCATTTGTAAGTATTGTAAATATGAATTTAAAATAGAAAATTTTCATTTAGTTAGGACATTGGCGCTGTTGCCAATTCGATATGCGTGAACGAGAAGCGTGTACTATGTTTTCTGTAAGAGTGAAAGAGAGAAAACAATGGCGGCCGAGATAGCCGTGCAAAGGGAAATGCGCTGTTGCCAATTGGTCGGCTACCATAATTAGTTTTTATCTCTTTTTAACAATAGGCTTGACATGATTGTATTTATTTTCTTTCCCTTTCGACGTGTATTACGTCATAGAAACAATTTCGCCATTTTTTTAATGCAATTCGTTCACGTATGACTAGTCTATTTATAAAAGGTCATTGCATAATTCACCAAAAAATACACCCTTTTCAAACCGTACAGCTGTACTACACTCACACAAAGATAGCCGAATATGCACACTAAACTCGGAGCACACTGAGCTATCTTTTTATTGACGCTTGCGTGCGTGTTAGTAAAGATACAGCATGTTTCATGATGTGCATTATTTTAATTGATTTAGTTTGTCAGAAAACATAACTTTGAAAAAATCACTATAACTGGAGCTCATTTTTTGTCATTGTATTCAGAATTAACTAATCAGATACCGCCCTTAAACGTTCGCTTATTGATGACAATGCAACCCCCAAGTAACACAGACGTGCTGAATAAAGATTGATTAAGAGCACTCATCAAGAGCATAAGCTGAATACTAAGCTGAATAACGCCTGAGTACCGTCTATTCAGCTGTTATTCAAGCAAAAAGGGCCCCAATTTTGAATGCTTAACGCTGAATAACATCTGAGTAACAATTGAGTAGGAGCTTAATAATGTTTCAATTAGCTTAATAACTTTTGAATAACTGCACACATTGCTTTTATAAAGCTTTTCAAACTCAGTTATTCAGCTACGTCGAATTGGTTAGAGTATTCAGAATTTATTAAGCATTTAATTTATTGTTGACATTTATGCAAGCAATATTCATAGAAATTGGGAAAAGAAGAAAAAAATTTTGTTCAATAATAATATCGATACCTTTATTTGCCATGACGTGAACTTTAAGTTATTCGGTAAGTAAATTTTAATTTACAAGTTAGCGGTCTGCTACATGTTAATTATTAGTGCGCAAGTAATTTTGTCGTGAATAGTACGTGTTTCGTTTTCATTTTTATGACGTGCCTCGCTAATAATCAAGATAATTAGTTGTAAATAGTATTTTCATACATACATACTAGGTCTGACAAAAGTACTTGTGATGAATTATCTAATTCTAGCCATTTTATCCAACAAAATAACCTGACTTGAGTTGGAAATGTTGTAGTTGTAAGATTAATAAGCATTTTGGTGATCTCGTATATTCCTTGTAAGAATTAGTTACAAAGATTTCAATGGCGATCGATGTTTTTATAATGCTGAATAAAAGTGCACACATGTTTTGTTAGTCTGGCTAACGAAAGCTGAACCTCGTAGTAAGTTATTTGATTGCCAACGCTTTGTCTCTATGTGTCTATCTGAGTTGTCATTTTGTATGTCAACCTTTCGTTAGCCAGACTCTAAAAGCGTGTTACATTGTGATTGCAAAGTTTTATGGTTTAATAAAAATGTCTAATAGGTATGTACCTACTTACAATATGGGATTATTGTGCCGTAGACGAATATGATAAATTATCGTTAAAGGTTGCAATGTAGGTACCTATGTACCTATATGTATAATATTTATTTTCTAATCAGGTTTAAATTGTTATTTTTAAATGTTTTATTCTTTTTATTAACAAGAACATAATAAAAGCTTATTTTTAAAAAGTATTTCTTTCTTTTAATTTTATTTAGTGTTTGTTTTATATGGAATCTAGAAATCTTACTATGATGTTGAATTTATTCTTAATATTAATTTCGTTATGTTCAGCATTGGTCGAAAAAGGTATCAATGTGTAAAGAAGTTAAGATACATCTACGTTAAGAAATGCAAATATAGCCATTGAGCTATTGTACCTCAATGAATATAGCAAGGTATTTCTTGCCATTAAGGCATATAGTATTCTAATCCTAACTAATGTTTGGTCTCGTTTGATTCTTACCTCGTTTAACTCGTAATAATGCATCTGAAATAAAAACTCTACCTTTCTATTGCTTTTTCACACCTAAACCATTCGATCGATTTGATTGAAATTTGGCAAATAGGTAGTTCTGTTTTATGGTGTTTTATACTCCCATGTAAATTGTAATTAATTTTATTCTAATCTACTATAATTTTTATCTAAAACGAAAAACGTCCTTTGCTATAAAGGACTATTTAAATAAAAAAAATGTTTCTAACAAATATTCACATACTAGACCCATGGCACACTAAAAATGTGCGGGTATAGCGATAACAAATTACTCCATAGAAATACTAAAAAATATAAACTTGGGAAAAGTATCAAAATCACTTGGTCGTAGTTTTAACATAGTATTGTGGGTTGTGGGTGGACTCGTGACCTTCAATGAGTTGTCGGGCGGGACGCTTAGAATACCTATTCTCGCAGAGTTGAAATTTGTAATAGGGCTCATAAGCATTTAATATAGCAATAGGTACTACTCTAGGTACAGTCGAGGAAGTTTCCGGTAGACAACTTTTCGGCGATATTCGCTTGCGCTCCATTCCGACCGCGCGTATACGTGTAGTAGGTAGGTAGGTACTTGTGCGTAGATAGTGTGCAAACGAATATCGCCGAAAAGTGGTCGACTGGGAACTTCATCGATTGTACATAATTATACCGATACTTTGGTTAGTGGGTGGTTTAGATAGGTGGTTTAACTACTCAAATTGTAAAAAAATGAAAATTAAAAACTCCGGGCGGCTGCCTTAACATAAAAAAACACGTCATGCTCCCCGGTGGAACCACTTTCAAAAATATCTATGAAATGTCTATATAATTCTAGTCCTATTTAAAAAAATCTATGTCTCAGGTTTCGCTGTATTTTGTTATTAAAAGTGGTTGCGCTGTGGAGTATCCTTCCAACGAAACCACCACGATATATCTATTACTACGCATAGTATAATAAAAAATATGGTATCAAATATCGAGTTATGACCATTGAGATAAATGAACTAGAGAAGACGTCCCATACCCATACAATAAATGTGCAGTTGTGCACAGCTACAATGATATTTGTACCGTGGTGCGTGGTTTACCTAGTTGTCATAGAAATGTCTAAGCGCACAGATGCGACACACTGTTCATACTTACAGTTTTATTACCGAGTTGTAAAAATGTAAGATAATGTTGTTTAAAAACTAACATGTTAGTTTTTATATTTATTGATTGTTCTTAATTGTAACATTGAAATGAGAATAAATAAATTAATGCCAAAAAAATAAGTAAATAATTTAGGTAAAACATTAATTCGTAATAATAATATGTAATAATCTTTTTCAATTATTTTAGAAAAAAAATTTTGTAGTAACTAGGTACTCTACCTATAAAAATATTACTCAGTATCAAATATTCAGATTCTCAAATTTTTCAAGCATTATTGAGATGAGATTTAAAATCGTATTTGAGTCCTGCCCGCTTCATCTGAATTACTTATTTTACTAGTTTAATTAGGTACTCACAGCACATAAAGTAAAATAAAAAAGTCGCGTTCCGATTTTTTATTGAAAATTAGGACACGATTTTTGGAAAAAAATCTTGAGTGATTGAAAACCACTTTTCTGTGAAAAAGAAGGCATTTTTTTAAAATCTGAGACGTCTATGTCTAGACACCCCAATCGCTGGGAAGTGACTAAACAAAGTGCAGCAGGTAAAGAATGAACAGGTCTTCCAAGTTGATTGCACCATAATGGTTAGTAACCTCTACGAGTTTTTGTGACAGACAATGGGAGTGAAATTGTGTATTATTTGACAACATATTTCTCTTTAGCCATATAAATACAGGATAGCATGCCTGAAAAGGTGGTCATAAACATTGAGTTATAGGTCAAAAGCGCCGCCATTTGCACGGTACTAGGTACTTAAATATAAATAAAAATATCACAGAGACGGTGCGTCGGAGCTAAAGAATAAGGTTATTTTCCACGCCGTGTGAATCCTGTAATACCCCGAAGGTAAATATCTAATATATAATAATATATCTAATAATGTCGAAAAGAAACGGTCAAGTTCATTAATAAAAAAGTATTTTAGGTAAGTTTATTAATTCTAACGAAATCCCCAATCAAACTGCCACCATAATCCCACCCTAGTAATTATTTCACATAACGCGTTAAAAGTGTCACTTCTGCACAAAACAGAAATTTTGTTACTCTATGCATTTTACCGACTATGGCCGCCGCTTCATGTCTCGGCGATTTGATAAAATAATTAGTCAAATGCATGTTAAAACGTTAATTTAATGCGTACTTACAGGTGTGGACATTTGTGTGCACATTTTTGGCTGTGGATAGAGTAGTGCCGCTAGCGGCATTCTAGTACGGTCGGTTACGATGCCGTCATTACGGCATCCTAGTACAAAGTGTAGGCAGTGAATAGAGTGCCACAAGCGGCAACATAGTACGATCGGTTACGATGCCGTAAATTGACGGCATCCTAGTACGAAGCGTATAGAGTGCCACAAGCGGCATTCTATCTCAATCGGTTAGGGAACCGTAACATATTTTTTATTTGTCGTAATGTTCAGACGACATAATATTCAAAAGATATTTTAGCATGGAGTTAGATTTCTGTTGTCTAATTAAAAAAAATAACCTCAAAATTCATGACAATCGCTACGCTGCGCTTCGCGATTGTCTTAAATTTCTAACCTATCACGTGTCCTACAGGAGTAGGGCAGCTAGTATTTCTGTTGTCTAACAAAAACTTTACGGCAGCTTAGGCGGCGTCACTATTATACCGCAAAACTTACGGTTCCCTAACCGATGGAGATACAGTGCCGCTAGCGGCACTCTATACACTTCCCACATTTTTTTGTATGGGACGTCTTCTCTAGTTAATTTATCTCAATGGTTACAAACAATCTAGTTGAGATGTCTTCTCTAGTACGTAGTACATAATATTAACTCAATAGTTATGACTCCCAAATCCTTACTAGAATTTAAATATACGGATAAAGCGGTGCCTCAAATTTTCTTTTTGAAATAGTTGCTAAACACCTCTTCTAAACTCACTCACTGATAGTCTCTTTCCTTCCTTCATTTTATACTTACACCCGTAAAATGTTGATGTTGAAATGAGCAATTCATAACTAAAAATGATATCTTTATAATGTAGGTAGTTAAGGAAATTTAATGAAAAGTTCCTTAGATGTGTGGGTAGGACGTACCTATTTTAATTGTTTGACATAAACACAGACATTACGAGATATTTAGTCGTTACAGGAAAAAGTAAGATAACTGTACTATTAATATTCTACAATAATAAAATAACACAACAACTATATTGTGTGCTAGTAAATTTTACCTCTGAAAGACCTGTAATGCTAATGTTGCTAAGAACTTTACTCTAGGCGTTTAGCAACTATTTCGAAGAGAAAATTAGTTGCACCGCTTTGTACATAAATTCAAATTCTAGTGAGGATTTGAGGTCCTAATTCAATATAGAATTGTTATAGAATTATTTGATACCATATATTTTATTATACTATGCATAGTAATAGATATATCGTGGTGGTTTCGCTGGAAGGATACTTCGCAGCGCAACCACTTTAGATAACAAAATACGGCGAAACCTGAGACATAGTTTTTTTTAATAGGACTAGAATTTTATAGACATTCATAGATTTTTTTGAATAACTTATAATAGTTAAATCAAAAGTGGTTCCGCCGGGGAGCATGACGGAAAAAAACATAAGCATCAAGCACTGACAAATTTCGACGGTTGAAAGCCAGACAAGTGGTTAAGGCAGCCGCCCGGAATGCGGAAGGTGCGTGGTTCGATTCCCGCCTGAGGTTGTCGTCTTTTCAGTGTTTAAAATTTTACTTAAGTATATTTAAGCGTTAAAAAAACGCTAAAATATAAAACATTAATCCCTCTATTAACTCAAAAATCATAAAATTGTGAAGAGAGTCAAGATGTTAAAAAGGGATGTTTTGTTTGTCGTTATCAATGAAAACCAAAGGCGGAACGGGGTATGGCAACAATTTCTTTCTTTTAAATAAACGGTTCGTCGTCATTGGTCAAGGTTAAACAAAGAGCGGGATGAACTGTGGTCATCTTGAGCAAGCAACATTTTTTGAAAATGTTACTGCATCGGTTTTGTTGATAGTACATCTAAGTTCATCACCTATCGCGCTGAGCTGTGCAGTTGGACTATGATGGCAATGCACTGATTTTGCTGTCCTCATCATGAATATATTATTTATAGGTTCATGAACCTCATTGCCTAGTCTCTGATTAACCCTTTGTGGATAATATTCATGGGTGTGGTATGTACTAAGTTGTAAACTCTGCTCTTTAAAGTCGATATTTCAGTCAATTAAAAGTATACCAATGTAATTATTGGTAGGTAGGTAGTAAGCCTGACCCGATATGTAAGATCCAGAGGGTAAAGGTTCGAACACTGATCGTTTTTTTTATTTTGTCTGTTACTTACTCATTGTTAATTAGGTTCATAATAATACCTATCTTGTTATCGATTAGGTATTATGTGAGTCTATCACAGTTTTATCCGATAAAGAAATACCTATAAGTCTAAAGAAAAGCTTTCTAAAAAGAAAACATATCAAAGCTTTTATTTACAATAGTTACCTACATTATAATATCACTTAAAGGAGCTTAAAATACCCGACCTGTTGCATAATGTAGGTATATAACTTGTTGCAAGAGTTCTTTTCTTTCGATGGCGTCGCCATGGTAACGCGAAGGCTCTGTCTCCCATTCCACCCTTCTTTCCCAAGGGGGTGGTGGGGAGGTCCTTGTGAAGTCGAGAGCAGAGAGTGAGGCTGTCACGTGGGTAATTACGCGGCTCCACGGATTATACGAGGCTCTATTGTACGGTTTTGTTGAAAATCGGCAGTGCTGGGTCATATTTGTCATGATTAATTTGCTTGGTGACGTAGTGTTTCCCTTTTGATGTACCGTAAACCGTGATGAGGATAATTTGTTACGTCTACTATACTAGTATCTTCATTTCATGTATGCAATATACAATTTCTTTAAATCATGTAGGAATGACAGATAACCAAATCTCTCATCGCTCGCTTCCCTCGGACTCTCCTGAAATGACGTTGCAATGGAGTAAGTAATACCTATCTGGGCTGCAAAGAAGATATAACTTTTTATTAATTACATACATACATACATATAATCACGACCACTATCCCCAATGGTTAGTCAGAGACTAGGCGATGAGGACCGCAAAAGCAGTCCTCTACCATAGTCCACTTTTCACCAAATAGCGACGGTATAATTTTAGTCCCTTAGTCGCCATTTGCGGCACCCAAGGGAAGAGGAGGGGTGGTAGTATTCTACTACGCAACACTATTACTATTATTTTATTAAATAACAAAAAAAATAATACCCAAGGAACATCTGAAGATTAACAGCGTCAAGGCGAAAACAATAACATATATAATTACAACTACTTACTCAGCTTAAAAACAAAAATAACCCATTAATTACCGTGCCCTAATTAGAGATACCAATTGGCGTTAATGATTACATAATACCCGTTTTCTCATGCTAAGAAGGTGTTTGTCCTAAGCACCTGAATGACATGCTTCAAATAAGTTTTTTCAAAGAAAAATATGTTTCTAAATAATAATCATTAACGTAGAGGAACTCTCGCTGAGTGCTATAATAATCAGATGATACTTTGAATTATTTCACGATTGTTACAATTGGACATTGGCGAAGACAGAATGATGAAAGAAAACAGAACTATTCTAAACTCGTGTCCCTTGGGTGTCGTAAGAGGCGACTAACGTAAAGACTGCACATATCCAACAGCATGGAGCGGTGATGGGTCCACTACCTGTCAAGCTGAGCACATGTGCAGGATTATTTAGTTAATACGATACAGTGTCAGCTCAGAGAGTTCTTATTTCTCGGAGAGTGGTGGCATTTTATAATATGGGACATTATCGGAAAGAAAGTAAAGAATTTATAAGAGATAGACAAGTTGAATGTATGGGGCCATGTCGTTATTTTTAAAGTTAAGTAAAACTGCATTTAAAACTTTTTCATAACTCCCAATGAGAGTCTCCCATGAACAACCACATGGAACCCTATAAATCTCTTCAAATAAATGCAGGTTGTTTTATTGAACTAATTGATGACGTGATTTGTAAGGAATAATTTTTGTCATGAAACCCCGTGTCCACAATCGAACGAAAATGCTACAGCTTTATAAACCGCTTAAAGTACTATATTTTTTTAAATTTTCCTTTTTGTGATTGACGATTTTAAAAATGTAGTATTACTAGTATCAAAAAGAAAAGGAAATTATGATTAGGCTTTTTATTCTTAAGAACCTTATATCATAATGAGGTAAGTAAATAACTGCATTCAACATTTTTCAACGGAAAACAAAACAAAGGAACACAGAACAGAGGAAAAATTAAAAGAATACAGTATTTTATGCTGTTAAAAGCTGTAGCATTTTTGTTCGATTGTGGAGACGGGGTTTCATTACAAAAATTAATTCTTACAAATCACATCATCAATCAGTTTAATAAAACAACCTGCATTTATTTGAAGAGATTTATAGGGTTCCATGCGGTTGTGTATGAGAGACTCTCATTGAGATTTATGAAAAAGTTTTAAATGCAGTTTTACTTAACCTTAAAAATAACGGCATGGCCTCATACATTCAATTTTTCTATCTCTTACAAATTCTTTTCTTTCTTTCCGATAATGTCCCATATAGAATGCTGACACTGAATTTTATTAACTAAATAATCGTGCACATGTGCTCAGCAAGACAGGTAGTGAGCCCATTGCCGCTCCATGCTGTTGGATATATGTGCAGTCTTAAGTCCGTTAGTCGCCTTTTAGGTACGACACCCGAGGGAAGAGAGGGGGTGGTAGTATTCTTTCACCGCAACGCGACACGGTTAATCCGATTAATCCTGCCTCAATAACCACTTTGTATAAAGGTATTCGACGCGTTTTCATTCATAAATGAAAACAGTAATAACCATTTTAATAAAAGAAAGATCAATAGTACGTCATCGTAAACTTTTGCCGATACAAATTGGTCCAATTGCCGCGAAGTTAACAAGTCAAATTGTTAGCTCTAAATGTTCGCTCTTGTCAGCAGAAGTGTATCATTCATGAGGCGGATTTTACTCAAGTTATCGCCGCCTTTCGAGGGAATTGATTCAATTCTCTATAGCCGAGCTGGAGTGGGAGGTTTTATCCACGTCGAGGGTTACCATTGCGGCTTTACGAATAGACATATTGCGTTTTTTAATGTTAATTAACTTTATATGTTTTTATGTGTTTTGGGTACATGTGTGTATTATTTGAATTACTACCTTCTAGCCGGGTATTAGCCATTTAAATGTAAGTATTCTTGGTATTGCGGCTCTCGAAACCCGACTTCAACAACGGAGAATATGGAAAAATATGAGTTTACGCCGTTTTGTTAAGTTCTAAAAGCTCAACCCATTATGGTATACCTTCCAAAATCATGGAGATAGCATAAAAAAATATCCGAAAAATATGATTCGACAACGTGAACACCCATAATTAGTCATGATGATTTCGCATTATATTATTATTACACAACTTTTTTTTTCATTATAGTTAACAGCATCAAAATTTTCGACTTTTTTTCCAGCATTTTTGATTAATACCTTGTCTTGAAAATTACGAACATAATGAAAGAGACATTAGCATACACACATACACACAAAACATACAAATCACGACTATTATCCTCGCAGGGTTAGTCAAAGACTAAACAATGAGGACCGCAAAAGCAGTCCTCAGCAGTCCACTTTTCACCAAATAGCGACTGCACTTGTGCTCAGCGTGACAGGTGGTGAGCCCATCGCCGTTCAATGCTGTTGGATGTATGTGCAGTCTTTAGTCCGTTAGTCGCCTTTTACGACACCCAAGGGATGAGAGGGGGTGGTAGTATTCTAAAACCGCTACGCGACACGGCATCATGTCAGTCCTAAATATATCAATATTAAATTGATATATACGGATTGCTGACAACCCTATCAACATTTTCCAACTACCACCATACGCCACCCCCTTTCGAGCAAGCGAGCGTCATTACAGCAGGGCTATCGAATTTTTTTATTATTTATTTTGATACAAAAATGCACACGTTGCATACATTCGCTCACAAACAACCGTATATTTTAAAGATCTAACAATTGGATAAATACTTAGGCCTGTTTTCACCGACATTCTGGAGGTTTTAGGTAACCCCTAAGCTTAAAGTCGTAGACGATGGCCGATGGTGGTCACTAATAAAAACAGATCTAATGAACTACAAAATATTTCGTTGAGAACTTGTAGTCACATTGCTACTGTGACTAAGGAGAGTAGATTTAGGACCTATTTACCTGTATTTTTGTTACCCCCCCTGTCAATCTCTATTTCCATGGAGAGCTTAAGTACGAGGGACCTTATTTTTGAGTTTATATTAATATATTTTAGGTAACAAAATTACAAAAACAACATGCCCATAGATATAATAAGATACTGTTACTATGAGTACCATATATACAACTACTGATGCGGCGTCGCAGCGACCTAAAGTTGGTCTTGGCCTCCGACATAAGATGCACCACGCTTTACGATTATTTGTTTATTGAATGCAATTATTTGCTATTTGGTGAAACGTGGAGTGTGGCAGTGCACTGCTATTGCAGTCTTCCTTGCCTAGTCTCCGACTAACCCTTTGGGGATAATAGTCGTGATTATATGTGTGTATGTGAGTATGTATTATTTGTCGCTAGCCCTGCCACCGTGACGAACACTCGTTAAATCACTGGGAGAGCGGGCGGCTCTCCGCTACGTCTACTCTAAGAGCTTTGAGTGTGACGGAGAGCACTTTCGTTGTCCAGTAGTCACCCGTATTATACTCGTATAGGTCTAATTTCTCCAATAAACTGCTGAATAAATTGATCACGATATTTGTAACGTTATAAAATAGTTAGGTGTAAAGTTAAAATAGCAAATAAATCACACCCATTTCCCGGATGGATAAGCAGAGATCATTAGCTTTCCGTTTGCTACGATCCTGTGACACATACACTCGCTTGTATTTCTTCTTGTTTATTAAAACGGATCCACTTAAATTCTTAGGTAACTACCTGTAGGAGGCACGTACTTTACACGGGAACTTCGGTAATGTTATATCACTTTTATTAATTATTCATAAAAGATTGTATTTTAAGTACTTAATATTATCAAACGCGTGTAGAACCGCTTAGTGTTTTGTAAATATGATTTCTACCGTCATTGTGTATTTTTCATACTTACTAGTTTATTCATACATATTTGTAAATATGGCAATCACAAAAATTTGTACAATTGGGAAAAATGGTGTACATAACAATTTCCACGAGAAGGACTCGGACTTGCACCTTCTATATCTCAAAGCAAGAGTAGATACACGTTATTTTTGAGCGGGCTAACAGAGACACCAAGCATAGTTAGTATAGTGCACTGTGCACTTGACCCGGAATGTCAGTAAAGGTTCAAAACATGGTCTTAGAATATTTAAAAAAAAATTAGAAAATTCATAGTTTGGTATAAAATATGGTTGGAAGAAGACTGGAGAGGCGTACGTTAAGCAATGGACGATGAAGCGCTGAAGAAGAAGAAGAAAAACAAAATATAATAGGCTTGGGATGGTTTCAACTTGAAACGCTTTCGACAAGTTCTGTCATATTACAAAGGCCGTTGGGCCGGGGTCGCCGCGTACACGACGGTAACTTCGCTTAGATCGGGGAACGGATATTGCACTGGCTTTGATTTAATTTCCGCCGCTTTGTAGTGACTTGTAATATTTACTACTCACAATAAAGCGGTATAATAATTATTATTTGACATGTAAAGCTCAAAGGTCTAGGCCTATAATGCGATTGGTCTCATACTGCGAAAGGCATGTTTAGTTTAAAAGACATCCGAAATATCCTTCAATTCCTATCCTCCATCCTTTATGACCTCAGTCATGGTCTAATAAAAACTAATAGTAAATAAGGTCTTTATGGTGATGAAGACATGTTGTTATAAGTACTTCAAGCAAATTCGATGAAGGATGTTTGTAGATTACTGTCATTTATTTATGCAAATATCTAGTTCGTTTCGTCGGATTTTACTGTTTTTTGGAAGAAAGACATCATAGTTAACTGTTTTCTTGAGAATCTCTCTCAAGAAAAAGTAAAAATCAAAGTGAAGCTAGATATTTACACAAAGAAAAGACAATTATCAGTTTACAAACATCGAATTTGGCTGAAGTATTGGTATTAATTTCATCCTCAGCCTATAAACGTCCCACTGCTGGGTATAGGCCTTCCCACATGGACAACTCCATATGGGGAGGTTGGGCCTAACCTGGCCCATTGCGGTTTGGTCGGTTGATATTCGTGTAGTAGTCTATAATGAGGCCTTTAAACCGGTAGACTCTATACAGGGCGTCCCACAGATATGCCACATGGAGTGAAAGTACCCTGAATATTGTAGATGGAACATTTTACTGAAAGAAGACATTATTTGAATTTAAAAATAAATTTAAACTGCATTCATAGATATTTAAATAATTCGATGGTTGAACCGGGAATCGAACCCGTTATATGTGAAAAATAATCAGCCTGTAGCTTTATCATACCGATCGAAAGGTTTCATCATAAGGATTATTTTTGCGAAGTCATATAATATCACAAATAAATTTTGATTTTGATTTAATAAATGTACCCACTTGATAAGTACCTACGCATCATTTCCCTATTATAATTTAAGTGTAGATAAAATGATAAAGAGATACGTAATTAGTAGATGAAACTTGGTTGGTACTTGGTTGTATGCAACAAATCGAGCCGTATCCTGAGCCGAAAGTCGCGTAAATTATTTTGTCCATCGCAATGCGGAAAAAATAAATGGATTAATTTTGTATTAAAAATGTTAAAATTCATGGTCTTCCTTTTATTTGTGACACTTTGTTATTTAGCAAAAAATAATCCTTATGATGAAGCCTTTCGATCGGTATGATAAAGCTACAGGCTGATTATTTTTCTCATGTAACGGGTTCGATTCCCGGTTCAACCACCTAATTATTTAAATATCTATGAATGCAGTTTAAATTGATTTTTAAATTCAAATAATGACTTCTTTCAGTAAAATGTTCCATCTACAATATTCAAGGTACTTTCCCTCCATGTGGCATATCCGTGGGACGCCCTGTATAATGCTAATGCTACTATAAATAAATAGTTGTCGATGAAACCCCCTGTGATTGTAGATAGTATGTATTATCAAACAAACTACCCGTAGACTTTGAGCTTTAGCGTTACCTAATTTCTCAAGCGCGATGGCGCAACGGCTAAGGCGTTTAGTTAAACTACTTTCACAATGCCCGGTCACTGGATGGGTGACCAAAACATCTCGAGCTCCTCCGTGCTTCAGAAGGCACGTTAAGTGGTTGGTCAGGGCTGTTGTCGTGAGATGGCAATCGTAAAAACCCACCCAACTCTTATTGTGTGAGTGTGGTGGATTATGGCCCAGACTCCGCATGTGCTGTTATTGTAAGGGTGACCATTTATGGCAGATTTCTGCCATTGGGCAGATTTGGCACTTACATTTTAACTGTGTCAAAATAAGCTGACGATTCAAAAAAATTGGCAAATTGCAAGGAAATGTTGCCGACGACCTTTTTTAGGTAGTAATTTCAATTACAATTAATTAGAATAGCACGAGTATGTACACAAAAAGGTGGCGAAGAGCTTTTTTTTTGAGGAACGTGGCAGATTTCATTCATCCTTAAATCTGCCAAATAGCAAGTTATGGCCAGTGTCGGGCAGATTTGCCAATTTTGAGATGGTTACACTGGAGGCTTGTGCCCAGCAGTGGGACGTTTATAGAGTAGACTGACAATAAGGATGACGTTTTACATCATAAACCAAAATGTTTCAGTACCTGCTCCTTTCCTGCCCATTCATTAAAATAATAAATAGCCATTTTCTTTCAAAAAGCCATTATTTTCGCGTATTACTTCAGAACGGCTGCACCTATTTGGCAATTTTTTATTGTTGTGTTTGTGATGGTCAGACAATGTTTGTATGAAAGAAAAATTTCGAAATTCGTCACGGGGCAGGTACAGGTGTTCACGCAGTCGAAGTGTTGAAGCGGGCCGCTAGTTTATAATATATGTTCAGATTTCGTAAGTTCCCGATATATTTTATCATGCACTTTGTTTTGGGTAATTTGTTTTATTTGGCGTAAAGATTTCCTTCCCTTACTAAGTAGGTATTGTATGAGGGTATATTATGTTGTTTTCTGTTGCTCTGTCTAAAAGGTGTCCGCGGAAGATCAGCACCGGAACACCTTTTTCGGTGTCTTGAAAAATGCTAAGGGTCACATTAGTAAGTAAAATGTTTACTGTACCTATTAAGTAATGTGTAAGTATGAATTATTTTCATTAATAAATAATGCCTACCGAGCTCTAACGATTATGAATGCGGCCCCTATTACGGACGGTTTTGATACGGGTTACAAACGTCAATGTTCGGTTGAGAACGACACCGAAATAACTAATGTTTTTCTCCTATAAATGTTGGACAAGGAAATCTTTCTAAAGTTTAAAGAGCTGAAGCAGGGCTGCTCAAGCTGGGATTTTACAGCTTAGCATGCTGTTGCAGTAATTAAATTAATATACATGTATATTAATTTAATATATGTATATTATACATTATACAAGTATATTCAGCTTTTTAAATTTGTGAAAGATTTCCTTGTCCAACATTTATATGCAGCGCTTCTGTGTTACTTGGGCTGAATCGCGAAAGGTCTTCCAAGTCGCTGCTGAAGCAGTGCTTTATGCTTTGTGCGAAAAATATGAATAGTCATACTTTTGACTATTTAACTATTTGCCTTGCCGAGAAAAAACTTTTAGCCTCACGAGTTGACTAAAAGAAAACATGTTTTATTTTGTGACACCGTCTTGTGTACCAATAATACAGATTTGTACCAAAATAAATGAAAATAAATGTTTAAAATTTAAGCGACTCGTGCAACATCCTAGGTTTCCTTTTTTCTTTGTTTTAGTCGGAGAAAATGCTTCTCTGCACTGGCATGAGGCCTCGAGAGGAGACAGTGACACCCCATGCACTGTCCGGGGCTGGAACCCATATGTCCCCACCCGCCCCCCCGTGGGGGAAACGGGTGAGTAAGGACATACGGGCCCGACCCGGTAAAAGAACCGACACTTACCGTCTGGAGCGTATAGCGGCGCCGCGGTACCGTATGACCACGCCCCGCGAACGCCGCACGCTACGGACCCAGTTGTACCTGGGTCCCCTGCGCCAGGGGGAGCAGTCCGGTAAGTCTGACTGCTCCCAAGCGGGTAGAGGGCTTGTGCAATGCAGCCTAATGCTCCTCTACACTAGGCCGCGGCCCTCCCATGGGGGGGGAAGAGGGCGACGCTACGTCGCCGCCCTCGACCCCCCCCCTCCGCCTGCGCAGGAGAGGATGCGCCAGGATGTCCTCGCGCAACCTCTCCCTCAACTTCCATGCCCCCGTTGGGGGGGCGTCCTCCGCCTGCCGGGCTCTCCCCGGAGCCTCTCGTTTGGGCTTGACGCTGGGCGGGTGGCAGCTCCTGCCCCCCATGTGGTGCCCATGCGGCCGCCCCGCCGTTCACACACCGCGCACCGCGACTCTTTGGCCGTGCACTCCGCCACTTTGTGCCCGCTGGCCCCGCACCTATAACAGGACCCCGTGCGGTCCACTTCCAGCGGGCATCGCAGCCTCGTGTGGCCGATGCTCATGCACTTGTAACAGTGCATGGGCATCGGCTCGAGAGCCTCCACCCTTGCGGCGCTCCATCCCACAAGGAGCCTCCCAGCCCCCAGGGCCTTCTTCGCCGCCGCCACCGGGACCTTGGCTATACAGGTGCCACAGCCCCCCGGCCTGATCGCCACCGCTCCCGCACGAACATCGTCCGGCGAACAGCCCCCCGCCGCGGCCAGGGCCTTCGCCACATCCGTCGGCTGGACGGAGTCGTCCAGCCCGACCACCCTGAGGTCCGCCAGCTTGCAGGGGCGCGCCACCTTGGCGATCCCCTGCAGCTCCACCCGCAGTCTAGCCGCCAGCGCGTCGGCCTTCTCCGCTCTCTCCTCCCCGGAGACCTCGAACATCCGGGCGCCGGTCGCGGCGTCCCGGATGCGCATCCCCCCCTCTATCCCCAGTTCGGTGAGGCTGACCGCTGCCTTGGCCCTCGCAATGACCTGGGCGTAGGTCATGCCCAGGCCCGCGGCCTCTGGGAGCAGCGTCAGGACGACCGCTGCTGTCCTCGGTGGGAGGAGGGGGCGCCTCTTCCTCATCGCCGGCTGGGCCGCTGCCTTGGCCGTCCTCGCAGGCGGGGGGGCGGGTGGGGGAGCGGGTGGGGCCTTCTTCCGGCCGCGTCTCGCCACCGTCGACCACGGTGTCTCCACCGGGGGAAGATCCGGGGCGTTGCTGGGTCCCGGTCTGGGGTCCACGAAGGGGTTCCCCGTGGGGTTGGCCTCCTCAGCTGCCTTGCTGGGCGGCTTCTTCGCCGGCGGCTTTTTCCCTGGCGGGGCCTTCTTACCCGGCTTGGCCGCCAACGGCGGGGCCGGTCGGGCCGGCGGGGCCTCCTCCCTCCTAGAGTCCGCCGCGAGGGGCGGGCGCAGGGGCACGGCCGGAAGCAGCCTGCCCTCTAGTCCCTCAATGCGGGCGTTTATCATGTTGCCCAGCTGGGCGACGATGCGGGCCTGGAACGCCTCCAGGAGCGCCATGTCCCTGTCCTGCGGTGGTGGCGCCGGACGGCCCAGAATTGGGGATTTCGTCCGGGTGCTGCGCGGCGACCGGTCGACAGAGGTGCGCCGCATGGCGGCGACCTGGCTCTCCAGGTTCGCCATCCTGCTCTTGAGCCGGTCGTTCTCGGCGCGGAGACGCCTCGTCTCCTCGTCGAGCGTCGTTTCCGCCAGAGCCTCAGCTGCCAGGGAGGCCTCCCTGATGTGCGCGTACGCCGCCTTCATCAAAGTCCCCTTGATGTTCCCGCTCTTCTTCACCACGTCGGTGATCCCATCAAGGGCGACGGTCATCCGCGCGAGGTAGTCGTCCGCTTGGGGCGTCTCCTCCACCTCCGCAGGCACAGGCTCAGAAGCCCTCGGCGGGACCCGCGGCGCGGGCTGTTCGCTCTGCGCCCTCGTGACAGGGGGCGGGGACAGGCCAACAGTCTCCCGGACCTTGTCGACCACCGTCTGGGCCTCCACCACTTCCGCCTCCGACTGCAAACGCTTCAGACGGCGGCGCGCCCTCGACATCCCGACATGGGACCCGGCGGCAGAACGCCCACGGCCTGCGGTCGACAGTTTGGAGGGCGCGGACAGCGTCCCCTCCTCCTCCGACGGGTCCGAATCGGTCTTGTGGCGAGGCCGCTTCCGGCTCACCTCCACAGTTCGAAAGGGACCAGAGGGGTCCACGACGTGCGCCCAGTGTTTCCTGGCAGCAGCCACCAGGTCCTCCGTGACCCACTCGTCCATCGCTGAGCGGCCAGAGAACTCGAACTCCGACGCACCCTCAAACTCGTCGGAGTCGCGCCCCAGCGTTCCCGAGCAGGTTGTGTGCCCGTCGTCATCGCTGTCCAGCCGACCTCGACTGCGTCCGCGACGCACCCTTGACCTCCCCCTGGGTCCGGTCTTGGGCTTCCTCCGTCCACTAGGACCGGGCACCGCCGGTTCCGCGAAGGGGGAGCCATTAGCCCCCGCCTTCGTTTCCCCGGTCGCGTCCCCGGCATGTTCTACGTCCTTCTCGGACCCTACCCTCACACCTACACCAGAACCGGGCACCGCCGGTTCCGCGCCGCGGGAGCCATTAGCCCCCGCGGACGTTTCCCCGGTCGCGTCCCCGGCATGTTCTCCGTCCTTCTCGGACCCTACCCTCACCGGTAGCCTCCTATCAACACCAGAACCGGGCACCGCCGGTTCCACGAAGGGAGAGCCATTAGCCTTCTCCTTCGCTTCAACGGTCGCGTCCCCGGCATGATCTCCGTCCTTCTCGGACCCGTCTCTGTCAGGCAGTTTCGGCTTAGAAGCCCCTCTCCTGCTCGACCCGCCAGAACTGGCCGATCCGCTCCTCCGACCCTTCCGCCCGTCGTCAGGCCCACCATCCCCGGCAGGCCTAGTACAAGGCCCTACCGGGGCGTCAAAAAGAAGAGTCAATGATTTGTCCATATTGTTCCCACGAGTTGGGGGCAAGATTTGACCACCCGCACAGAGGCCCCCAGTGCGCAGGCTACCCTATATACAGCTGAGGTCGGGCGGTATCAGCTGGTTGGTAACGGGTTTTCTCCCGGGGTGCTTTTTGACACTACCCTTGTCGCGGCCGGCCGGTTAAGGCAGGCCCTCGCCCCCCTCCCTGAACAGCTCCCCCACAGACGCCTCGAGTGGGATCATTGCCGCCCAGGTCGGGGACTACGATGCTCAGGGGCTGGCGTGAGGCCCCTGGTACACCTCTTTCGGGGTGCTCCCCATTCCCCCCCATGGCGCTAGCGGGTGGGCTGTAACGCCGCCCACCAACCCATCCGAAGACGGGCGCCCGTCGCCGCGTTTCCCAACGACGAAGCCTTTGCTTTCCCCCCCCCCCCCCCCCCAATGAAACGACGCCCAGAAGGGGCGCCGGACTACCCCGTTCCCCCCCGTGTAACAGCGCCCAGAAGGGGCGCCGTCAAACTCCCCTCAAAGCCGCTCAGAAGGAGCGGCGAGTGTGCGGCCCAGAGTGGGCACGCACGTGGAGATCCCCCCCGCAGGTCCGAGTGACCCGCTGTGCGGTCCAGAGGGGACGCGCGTTGAAGGGGGTGCAGGCCCAGAAGGGGTCCTGCCTATGCTGGGTTGTTAGCCGGCCAGCCTCACAACAGCCTCCTAACCAGTAGGAGGACGTTGAAGCTGCCCGTTTCCAGGGTGCACCACGTGGAGGTCACCCAACTTCGCACCCCATCCTAGGTTTCCTATCCTATGTAATCACGGTGTATTTTTAGCTAATGCAACCTATCTGCGATCAAGCGAACAAATGCTATCAAAATTATTATGGTATCAGTTTAAACTGTTAATGATTGTACTCCAATTAAAATTTATTTAGGTGGCGATAAAAATTTTGTTTATATTTTTGTGGCTTTATCTACGCGTATGGTGTAAAGGCACGTAATATTAATTGTAAGCATAAACTTATCGTTTTCTTACTCAATTAAAATATTCACCACATCACCGATGACTTCAATTGATGTTAGCCGTTAGATGTTAGATATGACAGTAATTAGTCAGAGACTAAGATAGGCTTTTCAACATAAGCGATTGCAAAGTAAATAAAATCTTTAGTTATAAAAACTTTTTATTAAACTATTTTTATTCGTACTGGTTGACTGGTAAAATGCCTTGTGGCACTAAGTCCGCCTTTTGCAGTTTATTGTGTAATGCAATGAAGATAAATAATTTAATGATTACACTTTAAAATATAACTATTTACTAATTGTTAATTTAGCTTAATTATTAATTGATTTAGTCCTTCCTGAGCCTATGCTAGCTCTTTTCAGACTTACGAACCTATGATATAGCGACATTCATAATAAATTGACATAAGTATTGAATTTTGATTTAAAATAGTAGAGGCACAGATTGATGCTGTAAAAACTGTGATATGTGGAGTCTACTCTCAAAACCCCCTAAAACATATACTTATTGGTCAAAATTTAAATATTACCAGAAAAACAAAATACATTGAATTCCTTCCGTGATCCACTAATGATTTTGAAAAATCCCACTAAAACACGTTTAAAACTCATTAGGAATAGTGACATTTGTATCATTCAAAACCCACTAAAACACCAGTCTGTCACTATCAAATTCACTAACTATTTTAGTTGGCCAATAGCAGAGCTTCTTTGCGACACGTAACTTTAGAACAGTATGTCGCTATTTGTTGTCGTCGCGAAAGATGCTATATTATTATGCGGTTTTGTATTAAAATTTAAACATGAATTATCTTCGTTTGTGAAAAAGTGCCTTTAGGGGTTTTAAAATAGACCCCTCATATATAAATTGAAGTAAGTAAACTTTTTTGCGTAAATAATATCATTCAAAAGTCATTATATTCCAATTAACTCTACATAACATTAACTAGTAAATAAATATTTTTCGGGTTACGCTACTACTAGTTGGAAGAAAATAAGAGTAACGCTGATTTTTTTCTCTACACTTCTTGATTATAAGACTTTAAACTATCGCGTTGCATTGCATTAAAACTGTTTTAACGGGACTAAACACGATTAATTTTGTAAGAGGTTCGCTTGTGACGACGGCCGCAGCATCGCGGCCGAAACGTCAAGCAGTAAGTAGATATGAACTTCTTGATTAGTTTTCATACAGGCCCATGAGCATTTTGCTGGCTACTCGAAAACCAGTCATCGTTAACTCGGTCAGAATTTGGTTTATCGAGTTTCACAGTGTAAAACTCACACCAACCAACCTTTAATCTTAGTCAAGTAAAGTAATCAGGCTACTGTCCTAGAGCTAGGCAAAGGTCTTAATCATTAATTTGACGTGGCAGTGATGGCTTAATCAGCACACTTGTATGCATTCGCATTGCATCTTAAACACTCTTTTCCCGAGCTAGGAATTGAACGTGGAACCTTCGGTTATCCGGTCAAACGCTTTGGCTCTTGGACACTAAAGCGTTCAATTTCAGTCAAGATTCAAAAATAATCTGTCGTTTGATTGGTGTTTAAATAAATACCTGGACCTTCTCTTCCGAATACTTTATACAATTAAAAAAAAATTAACTCAATGCTCGCATTGTCTCGATATTTTCTTTTTTTTTAATATCTGGCGAACTTGAAATTTCAGGTTACATGCTTTCCCGTTTAGAAAACAAATCAACCTACTGATATGCTAAATATCCGTCTGTATCATCATAATTGTATACATATTACTCTAGTTTTTAATATAAGTTTATAAATAAAAATCAATAAGTACCTACATATTAAATAAAAAACTATTTTAAAGGAAGAAAGAAAAACTAGGCTTATTCATATGTAGTAGCAGCTTTACCAAATCTTAGAAGGTACTTAAAATTGTTTACATTACTAAGTTATCTAAAAAAGATTCTTTAAACATTTTAATGCCATCGTATTAAACCTAAAAGTGTAACTATTACTTTAAAAGTAGAAATGTTTTCCGTCTAAACTTTATCGACTCTTCAACAACTACAAAGTTGCGCTAAATATAGTCATGTTAAAACTATTCAGTACTTAAAATATCTATCCCTATTTACAAGTATCATCTTGAGGTATATCCCCGCTTCCAAGCTTATCCTTAAAGCACTATAGGAAACCCCGATTAAATTCTGGTGTTTAGCATTGGGGCGGACGGCTCATGCGCCTCGGTAATCTTCTATCTAATGGAGTGCTTGCTACATAGTGGATTGTTCCTTCGTACAACCTTATATAAAGGTGGCGAGGTTGCGGCGCGGGCGTAGTCAGTACGGACCTGCGAGCCGAGCGCACTGTTGCGACTTGCTAGTCTACCGAACCAAACTTTACACTCATTTTAACTTAAAGTGGTACTGTGCTGTGTGACATTGTGCGGTTACGTTAACAACTTTTGGTAAGTAGAAACTTCAATGCTAAACACAAATAATTGGGCGAATTACTTAAATTTTTTTTTTGGTAACTCTACTTTGGTAGAGTTGAATGCGAGAAAATTCTAAACAAATAGAGTATTTTTTTAAATTTAATAATTTAAAATTCAAAGGGGCAATAATTTGGAACTTTTTCCGTTTTTTGCGTTATTATTTATAAATCTGGAATATATTTATAGATAATGGAACATTAAAAAAAGGAATACTTAGGTACCTCTTACCTCAGTGAGACCACCTGAGGTAGTCGTTTTTTCCAACTTTCGCAATGAATCTTTTGACAATTACTTGATTAATAAGTAGTTAGCCTTGAAATAAGGCAAATAATAATCGGCTTGTTCAAATCTAGTTGGACACAAGAATTAGGAACGGTTTCTTTTTACTTTTATAATCCTTGACTATAGGATTGGATACTAGAAATGGAAGTGCAACAACGGTGGGCACTGATAAAAATTGCATGGTAGGTAATCATAGGTAGGTAATTTATAGAGATCCGATAGTTAAGTTAGAGTTCTTTTTTCAAGTTTACGATATTGCACATGCGTTATAGTGGTAGGCTAAATAATCCAAAAGATGTGCTTCAATTAAGTCTTCTTGGATATTGATTTTAATTTCAATATAGTCACATTAGATACGAGAATGTATTTCTTTTTTGAGAACATTCAATCATTTTAATAAACAATGTTGGTAGACGATTATTTATTAATGGCAAAACATTAATCAGATAGCTATTAGCTTATCACATTATTATCACTCCAATACTACACGAGTAGGAGTTGATTTACAATAACGGTAACTACTTTTTAATAAGATAAAATCAACAAACTCTTATTGTAAATAATTAAAGTAATTCCACTAAGTCCAGTAGATTTGTCACATTTAATAAAATAGTCAAATGGTGTAAGGTAATATTTGAATGACTTTGATTGCTGTCAAAAACTGTAAATAAAAAAGTAGCTATATATTAGATAGTAAATTCTTCAGAAACTTGATAATACGCACGGAGATCCGATAATAAACCATTGCTGAGGTAGATAGAAATTAATTATGTAGATCGTTAACTCTTTTGAGAGAAAAAGCTATGAGATATAGGTACTTATTTGGCATTCAAACTCGTATATTCTTATATCGCGAGATTGCGATTTCCGTTGATATATTATAATGGCTTAAAATAAAATATTTAATAATATTATTTAAAGAATAGTAGAATTTAATTTAAATGATTTGAATTTAATTTAAATTTATTTATTATAGCTAAAGTAATAATCATAGTTGCTCGGCGTTTTTTGTAATATCTATTACCAAATTCTGTATACCTACTTAAACGGCAAGCCAAATAAAAGGAAGAACATTAACGTAACACATTTCCACGAGGTGATGAATAAAACAAAAGGCAGGCAACAGAATATTCATTTATCTTTTGTAGGGCTATGTGGGGGCACTATCATGGCTATCTTTTCTCGCACACTTCCGTATGTTAAGTATTCTCTGAGAGTTATCTCTGGACGGTGCGACCGTAGACGGGACTAAAATATCCTCTGAACTTGCAGAGAGATATTTTAAAGTTTCGTTTTTTTCTACATGTTCTGGTGCTAGTATCAGGTCAGCGCATAACAATAAATGAAATATATATTATGGATTATTTATTTTCTTTTCTTTGAAAAAAAAAACTGCTGTTTGTACCATGTGGCGAGTGCACCCTGCGAGAAAATTAACTACACTGGCCTGCAAAAATAAGTATCACACTTTTAAAATTGCAATAACTTTTTAAACAACATATACTTTCGAAACAAAAAGGACTCGAAAAAGAGTTTCATTTTGTAAAACAAAAGAAGAGAAAGCTGATAAAAATTGCTATAAAACGTTTTTATTTTAAATCTCTAACTTCTATAGTTTAGAAAAATAATAATTTTAAAATTGTGATACTTATTTTTGCAGGCCAGTGTATTAAATCCCTCCATTTTTCTAGATATCGTAATCAGACAAGCGTGTCTGAGTTAACGGGTTTCCCATACTAATTTTATAATCTCAATCGAAATAATAAACGCGGAAAATACGAGGGTGCTTTTTTTGAGGAGCTTTTGCTAGTAGGTACTTCTTCGGCTTGGATTGAATGTAGGAGACGGAGTGGATTGGTGTTTTCTGTGTAAGCTGTAACATAATTATTAATTAACTAATTAATGTATGAATATACATCAAAAACGATTACCACCATCATTATATTGCGACATCATCCGCTACTAAATTATGAAAACAAAAGTGCCAAAGCTAATGAAAGAATTGCAAAATAATTACCCATTAACACTTATCCTTATCTCTCATTCAATTTACCCTGTCATAAATTCAATGAGATATACTATGTTAGAATATTAGGAAAAATTAGTTTTGCACCGACGACGGCGACGCATACATACTGACGTATAAGGAAAGTGTCAACAATCTCACCAAACCAGTCAGTCACACACACCGAATCCCCCATACAACGTCGTGCAAAGAGGGAATACCCAACGAATGACGTAGAAGTTTTCCTGCATACGTAATATTAGGTATTTTACTTTTAGAAACGGTAGACGACAGGTTGTGACGAAATAGTTTGACGTTGCGACTTGCGACATAGACTCTCCTACTGCTTAGTTAATGATTTCGGCTAATTGAACTGGCTTTTACCTATGTCAACGAACAGCGGAGATATCCAAAGGCTGCTGGGCAATCCCCCGGATCCGGTACCTAATAAATGGATTTATTATAATTCTACGTATAATATTATTTGATTAACTATAAATTATATTGTATGAGATAGAACTTAGGAGAGAAGTTATAACTTTGAATATAGCCGATAATAATATGTACTCATTATAAAAATATCGTCGGTGGGGACTATCTTTTATAGTAGTTAATGAAACCATAGAGCAAATATTGCTCCGTGGGTGAAACCAATGAAGGGTCGTCGTCGGTCGAAAATTCTGAAGAGGTAGCCAGCCATGCACGATCCAGAATCTTTGTAGCTTTGCTCCACTGGTGCAATGGTATTTGGATCTCCATTTTGGTATTTTTTACTCTCTTTCAAGGTATCAGAAACTATAATAGACAACAGTATAAAATCTCTACGAGCTGGTATATACGATTTTTTACCTTATCTTGTGCCGGAAACAAGACATTTTTTACCCAATTATAATTACCCTGTAATAAGTACATGTACACAAAAACAGGCTTCGCTAGTAGCAAAACCTTTAGTAAACAACTACGGAATGCGAAATCCTGCTTCTGATTTAATTTAATTTTGTATTTTTAATTTTTTTTTCATATTTTTTGTTATTTTCTTGTCTCGTTAACTTTTTATATCGTTGTCTGGCTCAGAATTGTTCCTACAAAACAAACGGTAGCGTGTCTCCCTCATTTGCCTTGACCCTCTGTACCACGCTACGATAAAAAGAGGTAGCACTGATTCAATGAAAGAGGTGACGTGACCAATCAGCTTAGAAATTAAGTCTGCTAGAGATTTAATTCCTAAGCTAGAAAACCTCTAGCCACCATTAAGACGACCATGAAATTAATTTATTTAAGCGACTTCAGTTTTTAAAGTTATAACTTTTTTTAAACCTACCTGTAATTAACTTTTCACCGTCTAGGAGAACTCTACAATCGATTTCAAATTAAAAAAAAGCTTGATAAAAATAGTCAACACTAAAAAAATTAATTGCAGCCACTTTGTATGTTCGCGTCACGTAGAACGGCTGCACCTAAGTATTTGGTTAATTCTTGTTGGTTGTGTTTGTTATTGTCACGACAAAGCTTGAATAGCAGTATATTTTTGGAATTCGACACGGGATTAGGGATCCCCGTTCACGCAGACAAAGTCGCTGGCGGGCCGCTAGTCACATCACATCACACTAATATCCCAAGCAGCAAAATTCTCCTATAGTTGTTGACTTATAAGACTAAACATCTTATAACATACTAATAGACGCTTTGATTAAAATCACTGATCTTGTTAAAGCAGCTTAACGGACTATTTGCGCTACAAGCACTTTCGATCCTATTACGCAGTCTTAAAGACGTTTACGAGAACATCTTATTAGACTATTTACGCTACAAGCCCTTCCGATCCTACTACGTAGTCTTATAAACGTTTACAGGATTACATTATATGATGCTTATAAGAACTTAAGTCTTATAAGTGCATGTTATAAAAATAAATATCAAAGCTCCTATAAATGCATTTAACAAGACTATTTATTCTTGTTCACGTTTTGTTTTATGCTTCTATAAGAAAAGTTATTCTGTAAACGTGTTAGGTAAAGCTACCATAGGTCGAAGATATTATAAGTATGATTTGACTTTGTTGTGACTTCTAAAGGATTTCTAGCACTAAAGTTCACGTCCTGCTACTATTATAGGTAAGATTCTACTTATATGTGACCTGCATTTGCTATTATTAGAGTGATCAGCTGTTGACATCAATTAAACAATATGGTGTCCAGGACTGTGATCCTATAATAACATTAACTATGACTAAAATGCATTGTAAAGATCCTGATAAATGCATTACAATATGGACCGCGATCCGATCTGATGACGGCTGTATTTACTAATAATTCATGAATTTACAAATAATAATTATGTTCACTTTTGAAGGCGCATAAACATATGTTTATTATAATCGAATACTTTATCAATAAAATTTATTTTGCAAGTTATTTTTTCTATATAGCAGTGAAAACACAAAAAGTTATCTACCTTTATGATAATGAATAGTAATAAAGATTACCCTTTGCAATTCCAATATCATTTTTTTTCGTTTGCCTTCACCATTAAAAATTAATGAAAAATAAATGCTCTAGTTATGACATCACAATTACCACTGTTGGATAAATTACACCGGTAGTGGCATGCGCCAGATAGTTACAGGACTAATCACGCTGACTCAGTGCGTGTATCTGTTCTTTATAGGACACAGTGATCTTGTAGAAGCACTCAATAAAATAGTAATAAAATCAATTTGCACTTTACCGGACTGTAACAAAATAACTATAAGTCGCAATAGTCCTGTAAAGTGCGCCCAAATGCGGTCCTGTAAACGTTAATAGGATTTCTATAGGACTAAAAAATATTTGGTCCTAGGATACTTACATGACCACATTTTGCTACTTGGGATTATAAAGGCGAAAGTTTGTGAGTGTGTATGTTTGTTACTCTTCACGTAAAAACTACTGAATGGATTTGGATGTAATTCGGCATACAGATAGTTTATAACCTACATTAACACATAGGATACTTTTATCCAGATATTCCCACGGGAACGGGAACCACGCGGGTGAAAACGCGAGCGGCCGCTAGTTTGATATAAATTGTGATCCAGTTCATTTCAGTAGGTATTTACGATAGTTCTGCATCTACTTTAAATTTGGTCGAATCAGTTTGTCTTATATAACATTGATTGCCATTTAACGTTAAGTAGTAGGCCATTTAAGAACGTGTGGGTGCCGCTCCCAGCAATCTAATCAATTATTGTTGTCCGACATATCACCTATCTTTATGCTATCCTGTTAATATTTTGTTATGTAACATGAAACAGATCATATAAGGGTATTTCTCGGAGATTGCGTTCTTCAGCTGATTCATATGGCCTAAAATTATTTTCACTTTTTGGTTTACAAAACATACTATTATGAAAGAAGGTATGCTAAGATACGTATTTTTGAAAGAGGGACACATTTTAATATAACGGTTTTCGAGATAACTGACTTTACATTTTTTGGGGCCATATTAATCAGGATCTGTGAATATGAATCAGAATTAGTAATAAAAATGTAAATCTAGTTCGAAAAATCGGTCAATATGTATTCAGTAGGTAATTTTATTGAAGCGACATATCCACCGAAAGTAAAGCGACAAAAGTTTGGCTAATTACTAAAGTATTAATAACATTACTAAACAGATGTAACTTCTTATTATCAGACTCATCTATCTCTTGTCTTTTTTGTTTATGTTGGTTCTGCACATCTTTTAACTTTTTTAAAGTATGCAATCGTTGTAGCTTTTTTCTGTAGTTTTCAGGGAGATTTCTTCATTGCTGACATTTTTTGTTGAGCTATTTGTAAACGTTGTGGGTTTTCGAAGCATGTAGATGTAGTAATAATAGAGTTTGTGGGCTGAGAGATCTGGGTGAATCTGATATGGGACTTTTTGGAGTACGTGCCCTAAGAGATATTGGTGAATCTGGTACAAAAGATATTAGGGAAAGTATTGGTGAATGGTGAATCTGGTACAGGAGTCATTCAGGAACCCATCGTGGTTGACCCTGGTAGATCGGATACTGTAACTCTTGTAGAAAGCACTCTGTACTTGTGCGAAACTGGTGCATAAGTCTTTGGGAAACGCACCCTGAGAAATCTTGTCAAAACTGGTGCTAGAATGATTGGTAAAGGTGATTTTGTTGACTCATATAGAATTAGAATTTCGCTGTTCCTTTTCAAATAGGCCTCTCGCATTTTCACTTGCCATACAGCAGTCTAAATCCTTTCGTACGTTCTCCATCCGAAAACGTTCAGTAAACCTTCAAATCTTATCAATATTACAAATATATAAATAATATACTCATATGTAACACCCAGACACAGAACAAACATAATGTTCATGACAAAGTGTTTGTCCTGGGTGGGGATCGAACCCACGACCCCTGGCTCAGAAGGTAGGATTACTTACCCCGCGCTACGTGCTTGTCAAGTAAGTACAGTATGTTTCAACAAATTATTTCAAAAATTCCAATAGCAAAAAGCAGATGTTAAAAAAGATGCTACGACAAAAATAAAATACAGTCAAACACTTTTTATAATGATAAACCCTATAACTCACAGCGATACGCTAGCACTAACGCTATTGGCACCTCAGAGAGCTCTGTACACTAAAAGTGGCTAGAGGTTACGACGCGGAATGCAACGTATCTTTACGCTGCTGGTGTGTGTGATTAGTAATGCGTGATTAACAAAATGCGTGGCATCCTGATTAATATGGGGTTTTTGCCATATAAATCAGACAAATATAAATCAGAATAATGCCTAAAATCATTTATAAGTCACCACACATCCACACTTCGGGATTGTTATTTTTACCCAAGTATCTGTACCCCAATTGCATTATATTTCGAGCAGATTCAAGTTTATAAACTGTTTAACTTAATTATTGAAGGAGACATATTAATCAGAAACACAGGTGAGCCAAGCACATATTAATCAAGTATTTATCTTTGTGTCTCGGCATCGAAGCCGAACTAGCCGCATGCCACCTCCCTGTCACGTCTGTCGAGCGACTGGCTACCTCCCGCGCAGGGAATGATCGCCTGATGTTTCGTATTTGGCTTAGTACGATCGAATGAAGCGCGCGTCATATGAATCAAACTTTTGTGCCGGACATTCAGTATTTATTTATTTATTAATGAACTAACGCAGATAATCAGTACCAAATATATTTATCTTAGTAAACAACTAATTTTGTTTTAATATAACTGTAATGGGTATTGATTTATCAATGAAAAAACATAATATTGTCACTCTTGCTCAGAAAACTGGGTAACGGACACGTCAAATGAATCAGAAGAACGACTTTTGAATATTTTTTTTATATATTTAAATTGTAATTATTAAGAAAACCTTATTTGTCCCAGATGGCTAAAAGTCTAAGGTACACTTTGAAAAAAATTGCAGATCAATTAGACAGTTAGTTACGGAAATAAACCTCCAGACATTGAAAACTTTGGGTGCGGAGAAATACCCATAACATTCCTTAATTAATCTAATAAATCAATTAGAGCCTTATACATAAACACTATTTAAACATTATTTTAAAACCCTTTATCAAAGGGTTAAACATTGTTTTGGCTACGTTATCAAACTTCATTTTGAATTTGAGCAAAAGGGAACAATGTCCAATAGTGTGTATAAGTAAGGCCCACGGAAAGGCCCTAAAAGGTCTAAAGCGTACGTAGGTACTGATTGACCAAAAAGCGAATCAAACAACATGCTGTGAGGCAAATTACCCATAGGAATATATACGATCAAACATAAAGCACACGTGACAAAACACGATCGTGGCAAAATGCGATTATTGAAAAAATCTTACCGATGCAAAACGCGTTTGAGGCACCCATCGACCAAATCCTTTTTGGTACTAAATCCATTCGGGTTTCATTCCCTAAGAGAAAAGGTCTTTTAGATCTTAGGTCGTATTGAGTAATGGGGTATTTCGAAATTAGTTCCAAACAGCCCGGAAGAAATAATAGTACATCGTGTCCTAGTATATTATTGTATTTTTGATAAGGATTTTATTTTATTTTTTCTGGAATGTTTACGATAAAAGACGCTGCTTTCGGAATCTTTGTAATTGTATTATTAAGTAAGTTTTGAGTTTTTCGATGAACTCTTTATGAATAAACTGCATTTCGAACCGTTAGTGGTTTCTTCACTTTACCAGATTACTTAATAATAATAATAATAATAATAATAATAATCTTTATTTGCATAAGATACATGGTGTCGGTTACTGTTTACTGTTAGCCAGTCAGTTACAGTTTAGTAGTTATATTATGTTAATTAGGTATATAAAAGAAAAAAAAAAGAAATAAAAAGAACTATCATAAACAGTATTGAGAACTTCTGCTTTCTAAACTAGGTTAGACCTGTATTTTAGTCGGCAGCGATTCCTCCTACTTTTAAAGAACTAAATTAAATATTCTATATTGTACGTACCTAGACTTAACTATATAGCTAATAGTAAATTAGTCGTAAGAGGTATGTAATTTTAAACAATAGATATAGTTGATGTATATGTATATGTATGTGTGCGTGTGCGTGTGCATGTGCATGTGTGTGTGCGTGTTCGTGTGCATGTGTGTGTGTATTTATTTAAAGTCTTATTTTATTGTTCTATTTTTAATATATCCTCAGTCTCATTGTATCCGAGTGTAAGTAGGAATTTTTCTGTTGACTTTTTAACTTCATATGTTGAAAGTGAATAAATGTAAATAGCTTTGTTTATTTTATTATAAAGCATAGCACTGAGAGCATTGTATTTATGTTTTGCCCAAGCTGTACGGCATTTAACTTGTGGGCACACTCTTCCCACTCCTTGTCGTCTTATTGCGGTTTGGTGGTCGTACGTTAAGTTCGAGTGACGGCGGAGCACCATACGATGTATGGCTAGTTGTCTAACGGTGAGTACTTCGCATTCGGCGTAAAGTTTTGCTGTTGGATATGTCCGTTTTTTTCGTGTCATTACCTTTAAAACGGCTCTCTGTGCGCGTTCTAGTTTCATAATCAGTGTTTTGTTTGCACCACCCCATATCGAAACACAGTATGATATGACTGACTGGCATAATCCAGAATACACGATTTTAAGGGTTTTTCTGTCCGCTGAATTTCGAAGGTTTTAAAGATATAAATTAACCTCCTAACCCTTGCAATTATTGTTTCGATTTGAACATGCCAATCAAGTCTCTCGTCCAAGTGTACTCCCAGATATTTAATGTTGTGGACAGTTTCCAGAGACTTACACTCACACCGACTCAAACCGGGGTTTTGACATGTGTGTACAATAATGTTAGGATCTGTGTGTTCTGTTTTATCTGCTTTTGTTATATTAAAGCGTACTACCCGTGTTTTATCGAGGTTAAGCGTAAGTAAATTTTCATTCAGCCAGTTTTTAACCTTGCCTAACGCATTCATGGCACATCTATCAGCAGTCTCCCAACTATCGCCATGAACCAGCAATGCAGTGTCATCAGCGTAGGTATATATATTGCAATTTTCAAGGGACATATTGCACAGCTGGTTTATGTAAACAAGAAAGAGCGTAGGTCCCAAAATACTTCCTTGGGGTACACCATAGCATATTTTCTGTTCATTGCTGACTACGGATCCTATTTTTACACACTGCGAGCGGTTTGTAAGATAGCTAGAGAACATGTCAAGAGCAACGCCCCGTACACCGACAGATTCCAGCTTAGATATAAGGATTGGAACGGAGACGGTGTCAAATGCCTTTGACAGATCCAGGAAGATGCCATAACACTTTTTTTTGTTATCAATGTGAGTTACCAAAGCTTCAGTAAATTCAGACACTGCATCCTCCGCAGAAACACCGCTTCGAAACCCATACTGATTTTCTGCTAATAGCTTAAACCTGTCCAAATACGCTTGCAGAGATGTATTTAGGTATCTCTCCAGGATCTTTGAAAGGGCGGTCAGTACAGAAATTGGCCTGTAGTTTGTCACACAGTCTTTCTCCCGCCCTTTGTGGATTGGATGAACAACCGCCTTTTTTAGTGCAGTCGGAAAGATACCTTGTGATATGCAGAGGTTAAAGACATGTGTGAGAGGGGAAACTAGAGCATCACAGGAGTTTTTTAACACACGAGCTGGGATATCATCCCAGCCCGTGGCACAGTCAGTTCGTAGGTTCAAAATAAGCCTCTTCACCTCTGACTCATCAATAGGGCGAATAGCAAAGGAATTATTCATTTTAATTTTATTTGAATATTGATTCGGACTATATTCGTGCGGAAGGGATGGTATTTTTGAGGCTAAATTCTTTCCAATATTAACAAAGAACTCGTTTACCCGATTTATTGAGGACAATTCGTCATCGGCTATTTTCAGTAGTTCAGTTGGTGGTGATTTCGAACGCATAGTATTGGTAACCGTCTTTACAACATTCCACATTGCCTTGGGGTTGTTTTTAGCTTTTTTGAACTCTTCCTTTTCATAAGTAGTTTTTAACTTTCTTAGCAAAGAATTACAAAAGTTCCTATATCTAGTATAGGTTATCTTTAGGGTTGCATTTTCCGGGTCTTTTTTCAGTTTAAGGTGCATGTTGTCTCGATTATAAATACAGCGCAATAAGCCGGGAGTAATCCACGGCTTAATGACTCTCCATTTCCTAGAAACTTTTTTGGTGGTTTTGTTGTTTTCTATAGCACCTTTTAAAGCACAAATAAGAGTGTTGGTTGCCGTATTTGGGTTGTTCTCCTCTAAGATGACGTTATAGTTAGCATTGTCAAGTTGATTTTTTATTCCTTCGTAGTTCATTTTAGTGATTAGGTTTATACCTACATTTTTGGTCTGTGTGTTTTTAGGTGTAGTAAGTGATAGTTGTATTGGATAGTGGTCGGTAATATCTGTCTGGACGACTGCTACTGTAGCTGTTAGTTTAGTTTTCAAAAATATGTGGTCCAGGCAGTTTCCCGCTCTCGTTGGAAGAAGATGCCCCGGAAGGAACTTGCAATATTATTGTTTGCGGTGTGCTGTTACTACAGTGTGCTGTTACACAGTCATCATTAGTAAACTAGGTATTAACTAAACCTAAAATAACAGTAGGTACTATTATGTAATTATATCATGTGCTATTACTACGAAATAGGTATAAAACTACAATAAGTACATAAGAAATATTATTGTTGTTTACCACTATTTACAATATAAGGTTTATCTTGTTCGTCACATCACAGACCTTCCGTTCTGCCACAATATTTGCGACCTCCCGAGTTCTCATGCGTGAGGAAGGCGAGTAGGTATGTAACAAATAACAAAGCCAGCTGGTGTTTTGGTCAGGAAACTCGCGTGTCGGTTGCGAACTGACGCCGCCACCGCGTACCGGTAAGGTCTGCCGACAACATCGAAGTATTATAACTAGGGGTGATATAGCGAAGCTATTTTATGCGCACTGAGCTGCGGCCCATATGCTGCAAACTATAGTCATCATCAGTTTATAAACGTCGAACTGTTGAGCGCAGGCCTTCCCACATGGGCAACATCACAGAGGTTGGGTCATAACCCACCACGCTAGCCCAATGAGGGTTGGTGGGTTTTAACAGCTGCCATCTTTCGACCACAACCGGGACCAACGACTTTACGTGCCTTCCATAGCACGGAGGAGTTTGAGATGTTTTTAATTTGGTTACCCATCCATCGACCCGGCGGCATTGCGATAGTTGCTTAAAGGGCAAGATCGTAAACTGAACGCGCTAGCCGCTGCGCCATCGAGCTCCTCGATGCAAATCTCTAGTCAGTTCTTAGAACTTAGAAGAACTTACTACTAACTACTTAGAAGCGATTGCGATGCGTTTGGCAGCTGATGGACTCAGTGCGCTAAAAATTTCTGCGCGTAGTCTCTAGTTATATTACCTTAATGGCCGACAACCTCGCACCACTTGCTGGGTTGCGCAAGTGCCGTTCTCTCGGCATTGGTCGTGACCCATAGCTACTGGCTGGCGGACCACGTTATCTGCCGACACATATCATTTGCACATTGACATTGCCAATATCCGATATCCGGATGGTGTAGGAATGACTTTTTGCGGCCTTTATCTGATTATACTTTATTATACTTTAACACAAACTTTCGCGTTCCATAATAAACAAACATTTAGACGGGGATTAACGCTAACTAATTATTAAAGTCATCCTACGTCAGCCCGTGACCACGACCGGTGCAACTCGGTCGAAACGTCGCGTTGCGTCGCGTCGGGTAAAAAACTCAAAGAGGTATGCGTAGGATGCCTTAATTAGCGTTAATCCCCGTCTAATTGTTTTTTTTCTGATATTAGGTACCTACCAAGATTTTATTAATAGTTCCGGTGTTGTTCTAAGATATGAGTATCAAATTACTAATAGTTTGATCTAAATTTAACACCAAATAAATTTTTTCGGAGTTAATGACTTACGAAGTTGATACAAATCAAATCAACCTAATTCGTCAAAGAATTTTTCGTTACTATAGCAATCAAACAATTTAGGGAGCATTTTATTTGACTAATTACCTATTTCCTTAGAGTATATTTACCTATAGATTCAATTTTAGGTCTTGCAATGGCTGTTCCAGAGTATACGAGTAAAATCGTAAACGGTTCGTGGTTTCAAAATAAAGCGCTCTATATTTTTCTTAAAGCTATGCAGTTTTTAATTTGCAATCGTTTGTATGTTTAATTTTAATATTTACGTACATACTACATACATCACGCCCGTTTCCTGGAGGGATAGGCAGATACTACACTGGCCTGCAAAAATAAGTATCACACTTAAAAATTTTAATAACTTTTAAAGTACACAAGATAAACAAGACACCAAGACTTAAAAATGTTACTATTGTATAATTTACTATAGTTTCATAGAAAGCTGATAAAATTGCTATAAAACTTTTTTTATTTTAAATCTCTAACTTCTATAGTTTAGAAAAAAAAATAATTTTGAAAGTGTGATACTCATTTTTGCAGGCCAGTGTACTTTCCTTTCGCTACGATTCATCATTTGCTCTAATATTAATTTATAGTCATTAGTCATACTTAACTACATAACTTTAGAAAAACAATAAGTTGTACATTTTTACCTTTATTTAACCATAATATTCAATAGATCTTAAAGAAAGAGTAACACAGAACTTCTAGTTTTATCTTGAATTATCATACTTAGTTGAAAATGAAAATTAGACAAACTGCCGCCTGTTATTATCAGCGCTAGCTGACTGTTTGCTAACTTTACTATTATTTAGTTTTACTTAATGTGCTTTGCGATGCGAATGCTTGTTTTATAACTACATATCGTAGAAATTAAATAGTCTTTCTAAAAAACAATTTTTCGCATTTGTCTTATTTCAATTAAACTACCTGTAGCTGAAGTATTTTTTATCGCAGTAGATTGGTGGCTGTAGGTAATAATTACTCATACATACATCAGTTAGGTCTTGTAATTATGTTTTTATTACCTAACTGACTGATGATCATGTTGTTTTGTTCCCAAAATTAACTTTTGTTCCTGATTATTACAGAAATGGAGGCCGGAGACTTTAAAGACTTCGCCAAGGCGATGACTGACTATATTGCAGAATACTTGGAAAATATCAGAGACAGGTACTTACACGTTTTGTCATAATTTTCCTTAACGTACAACAACAAACCATAAACCTAATTTATTATCGGCCAGCAACATCAATACAATATGCCATTCACATGTAAAGAAAACAGTATATTGTAGTTAGAGGATATCTTTACTAAAGGTAACGATTTTAAAAGAGTTATGATAGAGCTTACGTGAGTTTTCAGAAAAGTGGTACGTACGGTAGGAAAGTTTCAAAAGTGGTTTAACACTTCAGTAGGTACCATGTCATACCAACTACTGCGATCATAGAATGGTTGCACGACCGCGAAGTTGGTGTGACATGCTACTAAAGTTAAGCTCATTTCTTAAGAAAGACTGTCCCATCAGTAAAGCCAACGGACCCAACCACCATTCTCGCATATCACCAGAGCACGTCACAAAAGAAGTAACTCTGGCTAACCCACGTCCCGAAGGGTTAGGGTAAGATGACAGGTGGTAAGCCCATCGCCGCTCTATGCTGTTGGATGTATGTGCAGTCTTTAGTCCGTTAGTCGCCTTTTACGACACCCAAGGGAAGAGGGGGTGGTAGTATTCTTTTACCGCTACGCGACAAGGTTCTTTTACAAAATTTCACAACTTAACCTAAATTTTCAGACAAGTGGTGCCGTCAGTGAAGCCGGGCTACCTGCGGCCGCTGGTGCCGGAGCAGGCCCCACAGCAGGCTGAGCCGTGGACCGCCGTGATGGCCGACATAGAGCGGGTCGTCATGTCAGGCGTTACACACTGGCACTCGCCCCGGTTCCACGCGTACTTCCCCACTGCCAACTCTTATCCTGCTATAGTGGCGGACATGCTTAGCGGGGCTATAGCCTGTATTGGTTTCACTTGGGTAAGTTATAAAACTCTTAAAAGAGCTAATTTATTGTTCTTTTCTTTTTGATTATTTTTCAATATACAGGGTGACTGGAAATTAGTGGCGGAGCCGTTAAGGGGTAGTCTAGGGTTATTCCGACAGATATCACTATAAGACCTACCGTCCTTACTTAACCAAAAAAAATATGTTTTATCAGCCATCAAAGTATTTTTTTTACATTTTCCGTTTTTGTTAGCAGTTTTTGCATAAAATAATGACACTTGCAGAGACTTAACAATTAATATTACTTATTTAGAATATCTTTGTTGCAAAACAAAAATAGGAATATCTTGGAAAGGGTTAAGTAAGGACGGTAGGTCTCATAGTGATATCTATCGGAATAACCCTAGACTACCTCCCCTTAACGGCTCCGCCACTAATTTTCAGTCACCCTGTATACTGTAGTGTAGTGGCGATCGAGAATTGGCCCTGTCTAATGGGCACTTCTTACACTTTGATGCCAATAATGAGTCTCTTCCATTCGTATTCGACAACACGCCCCAGACAATTTTGATTTTTTTACTTAAAATTCTCGAACGTTGAGGTTAAAATGAAACTAAATGGATTTTTTTTATTTTTGGAAAGTTTACCATTTTGTTTTGGCGGGTTTTTTTATAATACGGTTTAAGGGATATTAAAGCCTTTGTCTTTTGTCTGTGTCTACTCTAGGTTGAATTTTCGATGCTTATTCGTAGGAACAAAAAATATTAATAAAAAGTACTATTACTATAAAAAATAAATAAGTAAGTACTAAGTATATTCTTTCTTTAGTCAGATGGAGATATTAAACTAATAACTCATTTCTAATAAATAATGACTCATAATATACCTGGTCTGGCGTACTCATAAAATAAAACTTATGTACCTTCCTACGTTCGGCCAATTACGACGTCTAACACATTGAAAATCGGATGATGCACGTCATCACAGAACACATAAACAAGCACGTCATACAACGACAAAGCGTGTTTGCAAATACAACAATAAATAAAACCCTCCTAAATTAACCGATATTTGTCCATCAGAGGAAGTTTACTCAACATTGAAGTGCAGTACAATCTGTACAATGCCATCATTACCGTGGTAAAATCAGGCTCCATCTACAGTGATTTATGAGATTTAGGTGACATGATTATAACAGCGATTTTAATCATACATATCGTAAAGTAACTAATTAAAAAGGAATTACATTATTTTTTGCAATGGAAAACTCCGCAATTGGTCATGAAAGGTATAGGATATCGGAGTATTGTTATTCGTGTCGTGTGACAAAATAACTGTAGAGCAACAACAACCTACGATATTCACTGTAGGTATCGCTCAAACTCGAATTTCCATAATCCAATGCAGTTCTTTGAAGGTATTTAGTTCGTTTGGTTTATTATGCTGGTTTTATAACCATAATGGTATAATTACCATGTTAGTTGCTAGGCCTACAATTTATTTCGATGTTGTAGTGGTAAAACAAAGGTTATTATCGGATTTTGACGACACTAAGCATTACAATTTAAAGGAGGGGATAGAATTGGGTTAATATTTAGTTACCGTATCCTTATAAGTGTTTTAAATATACCTAATTCAAATCATTATAGTGAGTATTTTTACATCGCCCATCGTTTCCCGGAGGGGTAGACAGAGCTAGGGTTGCCACCTTTTTTTAGGACGAATAAAGTATTTTTTTCATTTTGTTAGAACAAAAATAAAGTACATAGCATAAAAAAGAGTATTCATTTATTTGTCCCTAAAAACGTATACTGCTGTTTGTGACATTTAACAAGTATTTGTCTTTTCGTAAATAGTTTTACGTAAATAGAGTATTTTAGCGTAGTTTATGGGTGTCGTAGACTATAAAGTACCTACGCCTACATGAAAAAGAGGACAATACTCTATTTTAGAGTACGGGTAGCAACCCTAGATAGAGCCCACAGCTTTCTACTTGCTACGATCGGTAATTACGCAACGGTAATTTGTACCTCAAATAATTGTAAGACTTGTTGTTAATTATCATTTTGTCATTTCACATTATCTTCGGTGTTTCCGATTGGCAATCTTAACAAAATTGTAAACAAGGAAATCCAGTTTCCACAACCAACATAATATCGTTGTCAGGTTTATGCAATTTAGTGTTCCGTTACGAAAATATGTCTCAGGTGGTTTTTAAAATGGTGATTTCAGACATTTTAGCTAGTTTCCATTCGCATACTCGCCTGTGATAAATTGGGTCATACACCTGGATGTCATTTTCGATCCCATTAGCTATCACTTAGCAAATATCACGTTGATCTGTAGCAGGGTTGGAAGGAATAACAAACACATTTCTGCATTAATTGATTGAAAGGACACTAATGTATATACATATATAGTCGAGGAAGTTCCCGGTCGACCACTTTTCGGCGATATTGACTTCCTTTAGACGCAGAAAACCATACGCGAAACACAACCTTTACGCAAAACACCTAACTTGCAAAAAACCACTTACGCAAAACACCAAATTAATATGCATAACACCAATTTTTTTGTAACCGACTAGAAGAACCAACTTTCTATACTTTAATTTGCTAGTAACTAGTAAATGAAACAATTAAAATGTAACTTTATAAAATTTAAAAAAAAATTGAACTTTATGCATATATTTAGTACAAATAAAAGAAAACAAAATTAAAATTAGTTAGCTTCTAACTGAAACACGTAGCCCTAACACAAAATTAAACCGGATGTTTTAATTATTAATTAATAGTTTTAATATTATTAATTTTCTCAAAAAAATTCAAAGGCCGAATTTCATTCAATTTCTTCAAATATTTTATAATAAATAAATATACTCCATTGGCACACTAAGACTCAGACCGAGTTGGACGCCTTGGGTAGAAGAGACCGTCAATGCTTAGGACTTCCAGAATGCTACACCTGCGCTCATCTGATAAGAGGCTGTACATAACATGCGTACTCCTTTCCGGTTCCGGCTGGCGCCGCGTCTACGAACCGTAGCGTGCGCGTAGACAGCGTGCGAGCGAATATCTCCGAAAAGTAGTCGACCGGGAACTGCGGGAACTTCGTTGACTGTACACACGGCGTCAGATCAACCTACCCTAAACTGTCAAATTTCTCCAATGAATATTGATCCTTAGAACCATACAATAAAGTTCAAAATTGATTGTAGAAATTTGACAGTTTTGGGTGGGTTGATCTGACGCCGCGTGTACAATTTCTGTGCTTACAAAATTAACTTTTACAAAAATATTGAGAACTAGCGGACCCCGTGACGAATTTTTGAAAATATTAAGTTTATAATTATAGCCTCCTATGTCACCCGGAGAAAGTGTAGCTTCCCAACGGTGAAGAATTTTTCAAATCGGTCCAGTAGTTTCGGAGCCTATTCAATGCAAACAAAACAAACAATCAAATCTATCCTCTTTATAATATTAGTAAAGTTAAAGAATGAGTCATTATTTACTTTGATTTTCTTTTGTTTTGATGTAACTGATTTTTCTTTTTTAATCAACGTGTTCATAACGTGTAACATATTTTTGTTAAGGGCGCAGTTTTTTGGTGGTAGTTAAATAAATAAATAGTTAATGGAAAATATACCAATACTTTGTTGATTTTCCATTTCACAATGTTGACCATTTAACTAGATAACGCAGTCGATCTAAAACACAATTTTGGCAAAATTTCACTAATTAACGATTTCTTTTTCCTTTCCACAATGTTGACCATTCGTTTAGGTAATAATAGATCATAAAACACTTTTTTTTCAAATTTTACCATTTGTTACTTATATTTTTAACTAAGTACTACTTGACGTAACTATCGTCTAAATAATTATGAAGTTCATACAAACGGAACCCTAAATAAATATGTAGCAGTGGTTCAACTGGTTCGCCTTGTCCGCTTAGAGCTCGGACCAAATAGCTTAGAGCGTCGTGCGTGACATTGACACTGACAGACACGACTGCTGATTTATGTAATAATAAAACTGTAGGTATATTTTGTTTTGCCCAACCTACAGAAAGGAGATTGGGTAAAGTTGGCGAGGTGTCAAATTTTGGCAGCCACTCATGAAAGTTGAAAATTTTCAATTTAGACAACATCTTTGTTGGCATGAAAAAAAAGCTGCGCACCAACGGGTTCAGAACACGTGTAACAAATATAATCGAAAGAGGCACGAGAACCCCCTTTTTTGAAGTCGTTTAACAACACTTTAAAAGCGTTCCCTTATTTGTGGCAATCGTATTCAGCGAGTTAAATAATCCACAATCATGTCCAATAACATTTTTGAAGAACTACTAAGCTCCGATATTCCGACGAGACGATAAGCTCGCGTGGGACCGCCGGAGTCCCGCCCGCAGCACCGGGGCTGTCACAGAAACCATGCCTGCATGCCTGCCTGCATGCTGCATGCCTGTTTGCATGCTGCATGCCTGCTTGAATGCTGCATGCTTGCTTGCTTGCATGCTGCTTGCTTATTACATAAAAAATGTTTTATATCATTAGATTATTATATCAAATATATATTATATCAAAAGAACATTACATAAATCAAATGAAATTATAGAATATAAAATTATATTAAATGTTTGTTGTATTGAGTCTATATCAAATGAAATTATATGAAATGAAATTATATTATCTGAACGTTAGTAGACCATAAGTATTTATATCAAACATTACACACCCGTCAAACGTAGATTCGATATCAGTTATAATATGATATAATAAGGATTAGTAGTTACCTTTCTTATACACTTAGTATAATGGATTGAGAGGAATCCTTATTAATCAGAGTATGATTACATTGACTTGATTGTACACATTGTGCTATAATTATCTAACAATCGGTAAAAGGTAATCTTTAGACGAGGTCAGCTGATTAAATTATAACTGATTTCGAATCTACGTTTGACGACGTCATAATTTATTTCACTGACATAAAATAAAAATTAACGTTCACAAATGTACTATGTCCGCGCATCACTTCTCGGAACCGCTGCTGGGTGCAGCAACACCTTTCTAGTTGTTTTAGCAACGATTCTTCACGGGGTACGGGGTGTTAACCCTTTAACGGGCAAGAGGGGTGTATATTCCCACCATATTTTGAACTTTATACAATTGAGATAAGGTCGAAAACCAATGAAAAATTTGAACATGCTGTGCTCGTAAGAAGTTGCGGGCGGGCCGCTAGTAGGTATATAATACGCTAATTTAAATCGCCTCTGTGTGGTCTAGTGGCTAAGCCACCGGTTTCAGACCCAGAGATCCTGGGTTTTCCCACCTTTGTGTGCTCGGTTTGGATGTTAAGTCCGCCTGGCTAGGTACCACCATCTTATCTATGTCTGTCGCCATAACAACGATGTTTATAGCATTGTTGTGTTCCGACAGTTTGAGATAAGATAGCCAGTTCCTAGTTGAGGATTCCGGGTGAAGCGCGCTTCCACCTTCGGCCTTATCGTCACTTACCAACACGAGATGAAGGCTAAGCGCTTATCCGTTGAAGAATAAAAAAATAGCTAGTTGTAGAGTTTGACTCTACATGTGTATTGAATTTGCTTAAGAATATTATTATATTAATAAACAAATGATTTACTTACAATTCTTTGTACAGACATCTATCGTCTTCCTCACTCAATTTTTTACTGTTTGTTTTGAGAAAAGGACACCATTGTTTAAATTACTTAAATAAAAATTCTTCATAGAATTCGAAAACGCCTCGGTGGCCATGTGGTCAAGCGATCGGCTGGAATTAAATCCGAAAGTCCCGAGTTCAATTCTCAGGTCCATCAAAGTTTTTTCCGATTTTATTATACATTAGTAGCTCGGGTTTGTGATCACCAACCCGCTTCTGGCAAGGGTGGTGATTTAAGCCATCGGTAAAATAATAATAATAATATAATGTAATTAATGATAAATTAATAATTGTAGCGAAGACTTGATTTCTTTGCTCCACAGTGGGACAGATACAGGTTGTACTTTACATCTGGCACTAGTATAAGTACTGGGCTGTACTTTATATTGAATTTTGCACTAGTACAAGTACTGGTATAACTACTAACCAAAAATCAACAATAACATGAAAAATGTGTCGTTCACATTTCGTAAGAATCGACTGGCTTCGTTTGACGACTAGGTACCTATACGTATACTTCCTGTGCGCCTTGTTTCACTTGATCTATTTTTTTTGGTGACGTAGGTATGCATAATTATTACTTATATATATATACATACATACATACAAACAAATCACGACTATTTATCCCCGAAGGGTCAGTCAGAGACTAGGCAATGAGGACCGCCAAAGGAGTCCTCTGCCATAGTCCACTTTTCACCAAATAGCGACTACGCATGTACTCAGCGTGTCAGCTATTGAGCCCATCGCCACTATGCTGTTGGATGTATGCGCAGTCTTTAGTCCGTTAGTCGCCTTTTTCAACACCCAAGGGAATAGAGGGGGTGGTAGATTCTTTCACCGCTACGCGACAGGATTACTATTTATCATCTTTATAAAATCAATAATAACTCTTGGGTATTTTTTGCAGATCGCCAGCCCGGCTTGCACCGAGTTAGAAGTAGTGATGCTAGACTGGCTAGGCCAGATGCTCGGCCTTCCTGAACAGTTCCTGGCACGTTCCGGAGGCGAAGGCGGCGGTGTAATCCAGGGCACCGCCAGCGAGGCCACGCTGGTCGCCCTCCTCGGAGCCAAGGCCAGAACCATCCAGCGTGTCAAGGAACAACACCCGGAATGGACCGATATCGAAATTCTGTCCAAGCTCGTTGGATACTGCAATAGTGAGTTTTTATTATTATCCAAAGTCAACGATCAACTGTTTCATCGTGCTTAATAGTATGGTATCGATATGCTGTAAAAGCTATCTGTTTGCGTTAAAAATATCTTCATGTTATAACGTGAAAAAAGATCATGTCAAGCCGTTATCAGTAGCTTAAATCCTCTATTTTGTAACAGTGTAACACGAATCGTTGTGTTCAAAATGTTAATAAGCAATTAGTAGGCGTGCTCGTGATATCCAAGTCAGTTGTCCCACAGCCGACGATGAACGAGAAGCGAGTCGAGCGAGAACTAGAAACGAGTTAGCGAGCAGCGGAAAGCGAGTGAGTAGTTTCGATAGTTTTGTCGCTGCGCCCTGCCCCCTTACTCTTGAAACCAATCGCTACTGGATCGGATTGGTATTGTGAATTTTCGTACTCTTAAGTTACGACACCAGAATTAATATGGATTCATATTGCGTGGATATTGAGTGAATTACGTTAATAAAAAAAGTGAATACCGTTTATACCATGGCGAGTGCTCTGAAGAACTCTTTGACCTCATCCCTCCTTCTCCCTTCCTCCATAGGAGTACGCGTGCTGCTCTCCGGAGTCACCAATTTACAGTCTCTAACATTCCATCACGCACAAAGAAATTTGGTGACTCGTTTCTTTGCCGCACTTCCAAAAGATGGAATAGTCTGCCAGCACACGTATTCCCTCCTACCTATGACATAGGGTCCTTCAAACGAGGCGTGAAGAAGCACTTTGTGGGCCGGCAGAATGAGGATGACTGATGCTACGTCTCTTACGCTGCACCAGTTGTCCTCGCGCCTGGACCTCATTTCCACTTAACATCAAGTGGAGTGAGGTCATTTGCCGGGCTTAGTATTAAAAAAAAAAAAAACTGAATGCCAGTTAGTTCACCCAATATGAATCCAAATTAGCGCTGGTGTCGTAACTTAAAAATACGAAAATTCACAATACCAACCCGATCCAATAGCGATCGGTTTCGAGAGTAAGGGGGCTGGGCTATAAGCGAGTGTACGAGTGAGATGGGCGATTACTCGCGTACAGCGTAGGTACAGGCTCTTGGCGGGAAATGACCGCTGCCGCTGGTTGGTCTCTCTCGGCCATTGCTCTCGGCGTGAGTTCTGATCGCTGAGCGAGTATCGCTAAGCTTAATATTAGGCCGCTTGCGGGCTTTACTTGGTGACACAATTTTAATAGAATTATCCATGGGAACTGTCTGAATGACAAAAAGAAACAATAAAACACTGGAGCGTACGCTACGTACGTATGCTACTGTACTGTCACAGACTTTAAGTCGACTGTCGGCTATGTTGCAGCATATGCAGTTTGCTGATTGGCATCATCATGGACTTATCTACATTTGTTCCATGGATCTATCTGACTTTGGGGTAAAATGTTATTATTTTGACGGTTTATTTCTCAAGAACTATGTAGATTTATCCATTTCTGACAAAATTGTTTCAAACAATTTTTCGTCTCCTTTGTTTGATACCAAAATCTTTAAAATTCTCAGAAGTGGATTTATCTGAGTTTGAAGTTAAGCGACACAATTATCTTTGATAGCTCTTCTCGCTCAGCGACCAACTAGTGGAGCGAGTCTTCGCCGGCAGTGTGAACAGTCAGCGATCAACTATTTATATATGCATCTCTTTTGTTTACACGATATGTATATCAATTGTACGTTTCATGAGCGAGGCAATAGCCGATAGTTAGTCGTTTACTCGTCGCCGTTGGTGGGACAACTGCCTTATGATATATTTTCACTTAATAAAATCCCGGTTTTTGAAACAGCCCTTGCTGGTAGGTACCCTTTAGGTACAGTGTAACTTGCTGTAGCTATCGATAATCTTTAATTACAGCGTCACTTGGTCTTAAGAAACAGTTTTCGTTTGTGACAAAACATACTTGATTCTTACATATTGATGTCTAAGACTAATGTACTAATAACTTTTTTTCAGAACAAGCGCACTCGTCTGTAGAGCGTGCCGGCCTCCTGGGTGGAGTGAAGCTGCGCAATATGAACCCAGGCAGCCAGAGGAAACTGCGCGGAGACGCGCTGGAGGCGGCCATTGCCGAGGACGTCAGCAATGGGCTCATTCCATTCTTTGTAAGTGTCGCTGCCGTTTGTCTTCTTCAATTAACATTGTGAGAACGAAGTCTATGTAAGCCTCAAAATAAACTTAATTCTTTCGACAAGTTAAAAACCAATTAAAATACATTATGCTGTGGATAAATAGGTATATAAAAAACTTGAGAGGTGTCAATGGACACCCGGATGGAACGAAGTTCCTTTCGATTAATTAGTGAAGGAATTGTAATAAAAATTTATTTAAGTTATAATAATATTTTTTTTATTATTAACAAATATAATGTTATATAAACTTAATCAGTAGGCTCAATTTTCGTAATAATTGGCTTGTGGTAACTGAAGTAGGAAACATATGTTTGGGATTCTATTTTACTTCGTAAACACAACAGCGTATAGGTTAGAACACGCACGGCTTGCTAAATATATACGTTCTGATATTGTAATATTAAAATATGATTTGAGGGGACTACGAAACATCGTTTTTCTGTGTTGTCGTGAGATCACACGCCACGCCGCGGCTGATGGCAATCAAAAAAAGCTTTGTTCCAAATTACAAGTAGATAATAAAAATAAAGTTAACAAAAAAGTGTAAGTTTTTATTTAAATGTGTGTGTACCTTTAACTGTGTTCTTAATAATATACAACTTAAAAATAAAAAAAATATGATGAACAAAAAATCAACTCGTGGTAGGATTTGATCTCAGGATCCACGGCGCTCATACAGTGAGTCCGATGCGCGAACCACTACCCCAACCAGGCGATAACTTGAGCGACGAAATAATGATTTACGTTTGCCGCACAGCTTACTAGCAAAAAGTGTCGTGACAACTTTTCGTAAGAATTTTTTCCGTCTAGCCCCCTTTCACAACGCGCGCTAAGGAACTTCGTTCCAAAAAAATACAAAAAAAAGAGATTCCCAGTTGAAAAACTGGAAATCTCTTTTTTTTTGGCAACGGCATAGACACTCAGCAAAATTATTTCCCTTTCTACAGAGGTTACTCATTGAAATCAAACTCGAAGGACCAATATTTCCATAAAATAATATAACTGATTAAGTTATGCATTACAGTAGATTGTGTGGCGTTTATTAAAGAAATTAATGCGCTTTTCACAGGTGGTAGCAACCCTCGGCACCACATCGTCTTGCGCATTCGACGCGCTAGATGAGATCGGTGACGTGTGCGCCGCGCGCGACATCTGGCTGCACGTGGACGCGGCGTACGCCGGCTCCGCGTTCATCTGCCCCGAGTACCGGTACCTGATGAAGGGCGTCGAGAAGGCCGACTCCTTCAACTTCAACCCCCACAAGTGGTTGCTCGTCAACTTCGACTGCTCCGCTATGTGGCTCAAACAACCTCGCTGGGTCGTGGACGCTTTCAACGTAGACCCGCTCTACTTAAAGCACGACCATCAAGGCGCCGCCCCCGATTACCGTCACTGGCAAATCCCTCTGGGCCGTCGGTTTAGAGCCCTGAAGTTGTGGTTCGTCTTGAGGCTGTATGGCGTCGAGAACCTCCAAAAACATATAAGAAATCACATATCGTTAGCTCATTACTTCGAGGATTTCTGTAACAACGATGAAAGATTTGAGATTTATGAAGAAGTCACCATGGGTCTGGTTTGCTTCAGGCTGAAAGGGAGCAATGAGCTTAATGAAGAGCTCTTGAGACATATCAACGGCAGGGGAAAAATTCACCTTGTCCCATCTAAAATAGACGACGTCTACTTCCTAAGATTAGCGATTTGCTCCCGCTTTACTAATGAGGCTGATATCCAAATATCATGGGACGAAGTGAAAGCATGCGCAGATGAAGTGACCAAAGCGGTCATCAAAAATTAAAAGAGATTTTTTTCACCATTGACTAGATTTAAATTTGACCAAGTGCAATGTCTTGCCTAATGTATCTGTATGTTATGTAGTAAATGGCTAACGTAATCACTAAACAAATGTATGACAATATAACATTTCAATGTTCCCGAATACCTATAATGTGCTAATAGACATTTAGACACTAATTGAATAGTTATTTTAATGTCTCGACTTGTATGTTTCTTTGCTAGTGCTTAAAAATTATTAACTCAATGACAATATTATTATGACGATGTAACGTTATGAATTTTCGATGTTTAAATGCAACAGCAAAGTTACTGTATCCACTAATAAACATTGTAACGTAACGAAATAAAGACTAGATGCTTTGATAAACTATACTAGATGTCATCTATGGAATTTATTTATGAATTGTTATTTGTTGTAATTATTATAAGTATTGTTACGAGTATGATGGATGACTCTAGAGATGAAAAAAAAACGCAATTTGTTTTTCTTTTAGTAATTTTAAGAGGTTGCGTGAATTTATTGAGAACTAACTTGTGCTTTGAACTTGTACTAGAACCTTTAAGAAATCTTTGACCTCATCCCTCCTTCTCCCTTCTTCCATAGGAGTAGGTACCTATGCGTGCTGCTACCCGGAGTCACCGGTTTACAGTCTTCAATTTTCACACACACACATTTTCTCTTCTTATGACATGGGGGTCTTTCACGAGGCTTGAAGAGGCACATTGTGGGCCGGCAGGGTGAGTGTGACTAATGCTACGTCTCTGACGCTGCATCAGTTGTCTTCGCACCTGGGCTCCACTTCCATTTATAACATCAGGTGGAGTGGAGTAATTTGCCGGACTTTTTATATAAAAAAAAACTCCTTTTCTATTTGTATTATTATGGTAATTTTTTTATCATGTGATTTTTTAAAGATTACAAGAGATTTTTTTAATACTTACGGCCCGCCCGTGACTACGTCCGCGTGAACACCCCGTACTCCGAAGAAAATTTCCAAAACATTATACCTAGAAACCTTGTCGTGAGCCAACACAACAAGAAATAATTAGCCAAATATGTGCAGCCGTTCTGATGTGATGCGCGAATATACATTCGTGGCAATTGCCTTTTATTAATGTAACTACTTACCTAGATAAAACTTGGTATATCGAAAAATAAAAATTATAATGTTCATTGTAAAATCCGTGAAGCTTGTAAATGCTATGTAAAGTTAATCATTCTTACTTAGTTTATTGTATTATATTATTTATTTGTAGTTAACATTTAAAATGATTAAGACAATAAAAGTAGCTACGACTCTTGTATCTTTTATATTACACGCAACAAGAATTTAGATATTTATCGTAGAAACCAGTTTTTGTTTAATTACTATATATTTATGTGATTGTTGTCTAGTATTCCAATAAATTGGAATAAATGTGTACCTAATCAAAGTTTGTTAGTTTTTTATTTCCGAACATCCCATTAACTTAAGAGTAATTTCGACGACCTCCGTGGTCGAGCGGTTAGCACGCCGGATCCAATCTCTGAGGTCCAGGGTTCAATTCTCTGTCTGGTCAATTTAGAGAAAACTGTTTTTCTAAATTGATATCTGGTCTGGGTGTTTTTCTATGTTTATGTATATTTATCCGTTATCTTCCCATATTAATTAGTGTGTCAACAAATATTTAAAAAAAAAGTTATTTGTTAACTAACTAATAACTTAAAGAACAGTCGGCAGTGAAAGTAGTGAAAGAAGCTGAAGACTTTAATATCATGTCTTTTAGAATTTGTTTGATGCTTGTATATTACCTATGTATTATCATAGACTAATAAGATCGTCCTTGGTATTATGTTGCTTTGACAAAGTAGGTAAGTTACTTACTTGTTAGTGTTCAGTTTTCTGATATTTACAAACACAACAAAAAGAATTAACTAAATAGATGCAGCCGTTCTCAAGTGATGGCGGAACATACCACGTTCATGACAATTGATTTTTATTTCTAGCTAACTTTAAAAAAGGAAGGAAAATATTTAAAAAAGCACCCGACCTAAAAAATAAGGTTTTTTTATGATATGACATATATACCGATTTGATAATTCTTTTTTATAGAAGAGGTATTCCTTTTTACTAAGAGTAATCGTTATATATTTTTATTATGAGTCTGGGCAGATTGAAAAACGCAAATTGAAAATAGTTGCTAAGATAAGCTTGCCGGTCGGTCGAACGAACGACACCGAATTTTGAGACGGCGGCGTCGCACAGTGGGACGTTTGTATGGGAAAAACGGCAAAACCTATAACTGCTAAAGTATAATTCTAGGCTTGTTACTTTTTTTTTATGTCATCTTTTAATATACTAAACATTCATTATTATTGATCTAAAACAGGATTATATTAAATTTAAAATAAATAATGCATGTTTTACTTTTTTAATTACCAATAATCATAAATAAAAATAAAAATATGCACTTTCACTCTTAGTAACATACAAATAATAGTAATGGTATGTGAAATCACTCATCTAAAATTTTAGAATCTGAGGTCAGGTTGAAATGGGTTGTTATGCCTAAGGAAAGACGTAAAGAAGACTCTGACGACTCTGAGCTCAGTAAATATTCTTTAATGTCTTCATCACTCTCAAAAGACTTATTTGTGGTGATGTTCCTTAAGTTAGCCACGTAGGGATCGGAAGAAACTAACATAATATTCATTAGGTATTCATTTGTATTTATACGAGAAGTCTTTCTAGTATAAAACAAATGATTTTTCCGAAATTCCTTGTTTCGCTTCTAATGCCTCCTCCGATATAATGTTCCTATAGGCAAGTTAAAAAATGAAATTATATCAATCCCGTGTTAATGTAATGTGCTTGGCATGTAATACCAACTGTAATTTTGTAGATTATATTGTTTCGTATTTTCTATTAGGTGTTTTAGCTTGAAAAACAATCTTTATGCAACAAATTTGCTACTGATTTTAAAATATTATACTTTCTCTTAGTAATCTAAGTCTAAATAAAGTGCAAGAGTTTGTTGAAGTGTAAGAGTCTTGTTCTCTTTCAATGGTGACCCTAAAAGGCGGTTAGACAAATTGGACGCCAAATTTAGTTTCTCATTACTAACGTTTTGAACCAATTCATGTACACGTTGTTTTTTAGTTTTCAAACTACAGTCTTCAATATTTTTCTGCGGTCTCCACCTTTACTTGTACTTGGCATGGGTATTGGTTGAACTAATTCACGCATGTAATATACTATATTATCAGGTAATATCAAATTCTGACTAAGCTACTCTTCATTTTTTGTTATAAGTAGTCTTAAGGAATAAAACTATGATAACTTTGATATTTGTAGACGAACATTATCTAGACAATCAGTTAATCCTAACAATTCCCTAATAAGAGTCGCTACTGATGTCTTTTTTTCACTCTTTGGGCTGGAAACCCAAGATTCGAACAGGTCCATATTTTTTACTATTGGGAGGGGCTCCGAAAAATGCAAATAACGGCTAAGTTTGCAAGTTGTTCCAAAAAAAATTAACGAATAATCAAAGTACAGATATAGATTGACTTAACAAAACAAATATCCCAGAGAGGGTTTTTGAGGTATTTTAGTAAACCTTCGATATATCTTGGCAATCGAATTAATTTTGAATATTTATTTATGTTACACTTTAAAGTTCTTAAAATACACACTAATACATCCAAATTAAAATCACTTACGGTCGGCTGTACTCTCCATGACAATATTTGAATGAAAAATCAAACCAATATTCAATAAATAAGCCGTAATAAATTAATAATGCAACGTACTTTTTAATGAAAATAATAGCAGGTTGTTTACTTGTCACAGTTCACAAATCAATAACTCATTAGCGGCGTTGACGAATACGATATTATTTTGATATTTAAGAAGGGTAGACATCTAAGAATACTAACATGTGTTTGAAAACTACCCTCGTCTATTTAAATAATTAAGGTTTTGGGTATGGGACGTCCCATTGTGCGTCGTCGCGCTTTAGCGGGAACAAAAAGATTTGTTCCTAGCACGAAATCATAATTCCATTGCCATGGATGTCCGCAAAGTAACGCCTGATTTAATTCAATATCGTAAGTCGTCGGCTTATGTTTAAATGTACAACAAACAATAGTAAATGTACAAAAAATAATAGTAACCCATGGAGCAAATTTTACCTGTTTTGGTGAAATTTACTCTTACTTTACTGCCATCTTATGACAACAACCGGGACCAACGACTTTCCATGCCTCCCGTCCCAAGCAGGGAAGTGTAATTTGATTAGGTACTGCAAACCGGAGGATGACGACGCAGCAGAAGAAACAGCAGCGCTGCGCCATACGCCACCGAACTCCTGGTAATTAACATAATGCTATTGAAACTTATCTAAAAAAGTAATTTTAAACATGAATGACCTTCAGCGTCTGCAATCTTCTGACATGAGTTGCCATTAACTGGTTTAAAAATAAATCCGAGCATCTTCTTTTTGATCTATGGTGATGTGAAATATTTTGTAAAAGAAATTTAAATTTATTAGTGTCATTTTAAAAATTGCGATGTCTTAGATAAACGGCATTTAATTTTTATAATCACTTAAGTATTACAGAATGAAATTGTCGCGTGTGAAACTAATATGGCAACTAGGCTCAAATATTTTTTTGAAACGTCAAAACTTAAGTTACGTAAAGGGTGTGGGCGATGTAGTGATATTCCAGCGATATCTCAGCAGTGCGGTGAGCACGTCGAGTCAGGAGCAATGCATCATGGACTCCTGCAGTATCAGCCCCAGCTGCCAGGAGCCTCGCGTCATCATCGTTGGCGCAGGAATGGCGGGACTTTCAGCTGCTCACCGGCTAACACAGTGCGGTGTTAGAAACTTCGTGATTCTCGAAGCTAAAGAGAGGTAGGAGTACAAAAAATGCTGCCTTTCAATTATCTTTATTAATCACCTCCAGTAATCTGCGTACTTACTGTCCGTTTTGATTCACAGGCCTGGCGGCAGGATACATTCGTGTTGGCTCGGTGACGCAGTTATCGAAATGGGCGCTGAATGGATCTTCGGAGCCTGTCTACCTAATACTGTTTACACATTAGCATCTCAAGACAGATTACTACAGACGCCTCTATCACGTTCAGACTCTTCCCGAGGTCTCTTTTGCACTAGTGAAGGAAGGGCCGTCGACTTGCCCGTTACCATTACAGCGTACCACACATTTCGTCAAATAGAACAACAAGCAGCCAATTTGTTCAGACTCGGCGGAGAAAGACAACATGGCACACTCCTAAATTTTATCGGTCTACGCATACAACAAGAATTATATAACTTCCCTGAAGATCAAAGGTATGATGCAGCAAGGGTAATGTTTGGCTTGACAAACATATTGAGGAATAAATGTGGTGACGACTTATCTTTAGTCAGTGCCGATCAATACGGAAGCTATATAGAACTTCCAGGAGGAAATGTCCGCGTTCCTCTTGGGTATGTAGGAGTCATGGCACCTCTGCTTCGAGGTCTACCTGACAACTGCATACGGTATAACAAGCCAGTTAATGTAATCCGCTGGGGCCGTGGTCAGGCTGGTTCAGGTCGAGTTCTTGTTAAATGCTGTGATGGTGAAGAGTTAACAGCTGACTATGCAATTGTTACCATGTCACTTGGCTGTCTAAAATGTCAAGCTGATAAATTGTTTGCACCACCTCTCCCTGTTTGTAAATTAGATGCTATCTGTAATTTAGGATTTGGACTCAGCGACAAAGTATTTTTAGAATACGCTGAGCCCTTTTGGGTGTGTCATGAAGGAAGTTTGAAAATGGCCTGGTCGGCAGAAGAACTTTGCTGTAGAAGTGACTGGACTCGCGGTGTGTGTTCTATCGACGAAATGCCTGGCAGTAAGCACGTATTATGCGCCTGGGTTTCAGGACAAGAAGCTGCTGTGATGGAGTCGATGGCCGATAATGATGTAGCAGAAGGACTGACGCAACTGCTACGCAGGTTTACTGGTAATCCTTGTTTGCCTTACCCACAAATGATGTTAAGATCTCGTTGGGCATCTGATCCGCACTTCTGTGGAGCGTATTCTTACATGAGTTGTTGCTCGACTGTGAGTCATCAATGTGAGTTAGGCACTCCAGTACCTGGTCCTTGTGACCCAAGTCCACCTATAATTCTGTTTGCTGGAGAAGCTACAGTTCCTGGATATTTTGCGACAGTTCACGGAGCAAGGTTAAGTGGAATACGGGAAGCGGAACGAATCATACAACTCACTAAAAAGTTTGAAGGTCCCCCACGTTAGCTGATAATTTTAACTGTTGTAACATTTCAATGTGTTAATTTTTTATAACATGTTCTTGTGTGAGGATTGATGTATTTTACTGCTTGTGTTTTAATAAAAATATACCTATACCTACTACCATATAGTTGACTAATAATTTATTTTGGTTTCTATATTGCTTAAAATTCTAAACTGAATTAGATTCAATTTTGTCATTATTCATTTTATTATAATGCAATTTATTTTTTAGTCATGTACCTATCTACATACATATCTAGATTTAGGTAATATGATTAGTTATTAATTAAGTAGGTACTAGCTTAAACAAAAGCAGTAGCACATAATCGCAAATTTCTTGCGTGCGTGATGCGTTAATAATACCACGGTAAAGATGATATACTACCGTGATAATACACTGATAGGGAAAATCATCGCAGGTAGGCAGTTTGCAAATATCACCTTCAAACATTGAGAATGCCTTCGAATGTGAATACTTGTTTTACGATTACAACACGATACATCCAACAGCATAGACTGGCGATGGGCTCAACATCTGTCACGCTGAGCACATGTGCAGTCGCTATTTTGTGAAAAGTGGAATATGGCACAGGACTGCTTTTGCGGTCCTCATTGCCTTGTCTCTGACTAACCCTTCGGGGATAAATTGTCGTTATTATAAATGTATGTAGGTATATGTTTTACGGTTACCTATCGACAAGGACGATATATATATTTGTCTATGCTATCGAGTAAATAAGTATTTCTTAAAATAAATGTACGTTACGAAAAGGTTACGAAATATTATTTCGAAATAGATGTGACTAAATAGTAACATTAGGCTTGTTATAAAATGGAAAAAATATGCATTTAATTACTTAGGGTGGGGGTGGCATCAAGGGTCATTTCTCTTGTGCTATCATTGAGCCATTGACTCATTGTGTACCCTCCCGGACACATTGTGAGCCATACCTGACCCATTGTATTCTGCTACTTTAAAAATACTAAATGCACGATGAATATAATGGATGGAAATCAAACCCCGAGAACGTTAGGAAAAAAGGAACTAGTTACCACCGCTGCCCAAATGCAACGCGCAATAGACCTTCATGTCAATTGTCAACATAATATTCGAAGAGCGGCCAAAGAATGCGCAATTCCATATCAAACGCTACAAAGATATGTAAAAAAATTTAAGAAAGGTGAAACGCAGCGATTTGAGCCAAATTATCCAGTAAACAGGGTTTTCAACCACGAACAGGAGCTGACCATTCACGATTACATAGTCGAATGTGCTGACAAGTTTTTTTAGACTTTCTGCCAAGCCGTGTAACATACAGACATACCAGCCGCTGAAGATAACGATGACAAGACGCAAAAAACATCATCGGCGGGTCTCCAGCATTACTTCAGTTGATCAACAGATAATGACGCACAATCCCTTCGGTCTTATACTTATATTTTTTTATCCAAAGTCATGTTAAAAAATGTTATAATATTAAGAAAAAATTTAAGATAAGTAATATTTTATAAGTTACTGATAACCAAACCTAATAGTAAGAACATATTAAAGACCTCAAACGATTGCAATAAATAACTTTAATAAGTATAAACATTGTGTTTTTCTCGTAAATGTTTGAATAAATATAAAAATAGCAATACTTTTATACATGCCTGGCTGATTTTGTGCCCCCCAAATCATTGTGTACCACCCCCCATGCCCATTGTGTGTGTGCCGCTGGGTGTAGGTACACAATGAGCCATTTCTCACATTTTAAAAAAATTGCTATAGGCTCATTTCAGTATGATTTTAGAACAAATCTGAGTACGCCATTAGATAGTCAGTTAAATTTCCATACCGTTGATGTACATAACATTTCTGTCGCGTATATGGATGCAGAAATATGGCGCTCCAAATTTTTCCTGGCTCATTGATGCCACCCCCACTCTTTACTTGCAGAGATGCGATTTATTTGAAATACTTACTTACTTGTATTTAAAATGCAAATACAAAATGCAAAATACATAAGTATTTGGTATTTTGCATTTAAATGCCTTTTAATAAAAACCATTTTGTATTTTATTGGAAATACTTTTCGAGTCGTATTTTGCATTTTATTAAATTTTAAAATGCAAAAATACTTTTCGGTTCATCATCATCATCAGTCAGAGGACGTCCACTGCTGGACAAAGGCCGCCCCCAAGGAGCTCCACCACGACCGGTTGTACCGCTTGCATTCAGCGGCTACCCGCGACCTTCACCAGATCGTTGGACCACCTTGTTAGAGGCCTGCCCACACTGCGTCTTCCGGTGCGCGGTCGCCACTCGAGAACCGTTCTGCCCCAACGGCTATCGGTTCTACGGGCGATGTGCCTTGCCCATTGCCACTTGAGCTTGGCGACTCTTTGGGCTATGTCGGTAACTTTAGTTCTTCTACGAATCTCCTCACATCACATAGAGAAACCCCGAGCATAGCCCTCTCCATTGCTCTTTGCGTGACTCTGAGACCTTTGAGTACATAGTGAGCGACCACGTTTCGGTACCGTATGTCATCACTGGCAACACACCGGTCGAAGAATTTCGTCTTGGGACACTGAGGTATTTTGGACGAGAAGATATTTCGTAGCTTACCGAACGCTGCCCAGCCGAGTTGGATTCGACGATTGACCTCTTTCTTAAGTTGGACCTACCTAACTGGACCGTTTGTCCCAGGTATACATATTCGTCAACAACTTCAAGAGCAGAGTCTCCAACCTTCAGAGGAGTGGGTACGACACGTGAGTTAGACATGATTTTCGTCTTCTCCATGTTCATTTTAAAGCCAACTTGTTGAGAGACTCTGTTGAGATCACCGAGCATTGTTCCGAGGTCTTCCAGAGTCTCAGCTATGACTACTATAACGTCGGCAAATCGAAGGTGACTGATGTACACGCCGTTAATATTGATGCAGAGTCCTCTCCAGTCCAGAAGCTTAAACACGTCCTCTCTGGTCCTAAAGGCGAACTGTCATAGTGGCGTTTTCGTACAAACACTTCAACACTTCGATGTACCGGTAGTCAATTTGGCACCGCTGGAGAGACTATGCTTCGATCACGAGGACGGCCTATGTTTCGATCGTATCAAAGGCTTTCTCACAGTCCACAAACACTATCCAAAGTGGCCGGTTATACTCTTCGGTCTTCTGTATAACCTGCCGCAGCGTAAGTATGTGGTCTATGGTGCTGAAGCATTTTCGGAATCCGGCTTCTTCGATTGGCTGGAAGTCATCAAACCTGCATGCGAGACGATTAGTTGTAACTCTCGAGAACAGCTTATCAACGTGACTTAGAAGAGATATGGGTCTGTGTTCCTCAGTAGGGTCTTGTTGCCCTTCTTAAAGAACAACACAACCACACTTTCATGGCACGCTTCTGGCGTTCTACGTCCGAGTACGACGGAATTAAATAGTTTCTGAAGAGCTGCGAGTACCTACCGGTCTTCCGCCTGCTTCCAGAAGCTCAGCCGTAATTCCGTCAGCACCCGATGCCTTGCTGTTCTTAAGCTGCTTGAGAGCCACACCTCGTACAGTCAGATGTCCGTTATATCTTCGGTGTAGTGTCGGGTTAGCTTAGCTCTAGTTTGTAGCTATTAAGCTTTGTGCTGGTGGGTCAGCTGGCCGCGTTGATGTGTATAGCTGTCTATAGAACTTCTCGACCTCTCCCCATAACTTTGGACCTGGACGTGACAATTCTGCTGTCATCGGTTTGCAGCGTCGTCAGTTGGCTCTGCCCAACACCCAAATCTCTTGCAATCACTTTTGAACCTTTGTTACGCTCGATAGCCTCTTTAATACAGTCGGTATTAAATCGGCGAGTGTCGCGAGTCAAAGACTAAAGTTAACTTTGTGGTTAAGTTTAGCCAACATTCAAACAGATCTGGAAACCCTCAATATTTAAAGGATGAGTGCACAAGTCTGGCGATACTAAACGCTTATCCTACAATAAAACAAGTATTTCGTTTAACCCATCCTTCAGAACAAGTGGAGAGAATTTTCATTATGGTGATCCCACCATAATGAAAATTCATCCCATAATCATCCGATTATGGGATGTCCCCGCGTTATCAATTATGTTAATTTATTAATAAAAGCTAATATATATATATTATATAAAACAAAAATAAATAGGGTAATTTATTAGACATTAACGGTGTTTAATAATAGTCATAAGTATTTACCGGTGTCCCGCGAAGGTTTTTAGCGGTTGGAGTAGATAGGAAATGCTGCCATTAAATTGGTAGGTCCAGTTTTATGGCCATCAAATTAGTTTGGTTAATATATGCTGCCATTAAATTGGTAGGTTGTGTTATGTTGCCATTAAATTGGTAGACTATGTTTACACTGCCATTAAATTGGTAGGTTATGCCATGCTGCCATTAAATTGGTAGATCTAGTTTTGTTGCCATCAAATTAGTTATAAGTTGCCATTAAATTGATAGACTATGTTCATGCTGCTATTTGATTGGTATTCTATGTTTATGCTGCCATTAAATTGGTAGGTTATGCCATGCTGCCATTAAATTGGTAGGTCTAGTTTTGTTGCCATCAAATTAGATTGGTTAATATGTGCTGCCATTAAATTGGTAGGTTGTGTTATGTTGCCATTAAATTGATAGGCTATGTTTGTGCTGCCATTTGGTAGGTTGTGTTATGTTGCTATTGGCAGACTATATTATATGCTGATATTTAACTGGCTGGTTTTGTATAAGGCTGTCGTGAGATAAAATGGTAACACGTTTTTCGCTAGATGGGGTTATTCCATAATTGGGTATATCCAGGTCACCCCATCAAACCAGGAAGTGAAGGACGTCATGGCGAGTTTTATGCCTGAGCCCATTGAGTCAATGCCTGAGCCGGACAAACTCGATTTAGAAGGCGATACCTCTGCTATCGGCATTAACTAATGCTCCCAACTGGGAGCGCTGGAAAAGGTCGTTACTAATTTACCTTGAGGCCGCTGACATTCAAATCCAAGATAAAAGAGGGTGAAAAAGTTTATGTATTAAAATTAATATATTGGCACTAAATGTCAACCCAACCCAGTATACTGTGCAGGAGATTGTGTTGTGAGTTGTGAGGAATGATGAAACAGGACAACCTTATCGAAGAAATGTACTGTAGTAGGTACAGGAAATAGAAAATAGAGAAGAAGAAGTTGAAAGAAGTTCAGATGAGTAAATAAGGCGTGTTGAATATTTTATTGTTTGTGAGTAATACGAGCGTCAACGGCGAGAGTAGACGTGTTGGTAGTTCGAGCCTGTGAGACATCCCACTATAGGACAGGTTTTACACCAAGGTACATTTTGGAAAAACATAAAAATGGTATACTTTTTTTATTCGTATTCACTATGATTATTGATTACAGAGGGCCCCGCTAGGAACACAAAACTTTAAAGCTGAATATCTTCTGTTCTAATAAGGATTTCTGGAATTTAATACATAAATCGGGAGGTACATAAGATCAGTAGGTATATTTTTTTATGTATTTCGAGTGCTATACAGCCAAGGGCCCAGCTAGGAAGATCAGGCATTTTATCGTAATTTGTAATTTCTGTCAAAATGGTCGAGGTACAGTCACGATTAAAAATATGTAAACATTGTACTTATAACTCTTAATGCAAGGGAATAAGAGTCAAAGTGTATACATATTGGTGCTCGTGACTGTACATTGAGTTCTGTTGATAAATTCTAGAGGTACATTGAGCAACTGAAGCATTGCCATTAGTTTTACGTGCCTAGCTCGGGGGCCCGTGCTAGGTAGGAACACAGGAGCCTCAAGGTCTTCAACTCATTAACCAGTCTATTTTGGAACGAAAAGTTAAAATTACTTTGATTTGGCTAATCAAGCCGGGTCCGGTCGGTTTGACGAAATTTCAGCCGGATTGAAAATGACACCGGATTTGCATCCATATAATACCTAGGAAGCCATTTTTTGACTTTTTAGCGGTAAGTACTCCATTCTTATGAAGGCTTTCTTATTTTACATTAGAAAGCAACCTGGATTTGTTATTTTTAGTCCACGCAAAACTTTTCTTTTACTTTACTCGTAGTTCTAACAAAATAAAGAACTAGTTACGAGTGTCTACAGATATTAATACATTTTCTGCCGAGCACTAAGTAAAAAAGACATGAACAAAAACCCGTTTATCCCTGGTTATGAGTCTGTTGAACTGCTGTTCTTCACCTTTTTGCTGTAAATAGGTCTTGGTAAGTCATAAAAATAAACTGATGTTTGGAATGGACAACTTTATTAACTACATCACTATGCTTACTTAATATAACATAAATAGGTAAAAAACTAGCTTACAAAGCTATGAAATTCAATAAATAGGGTAAGCCTATAAACACAAAATGAGGTAATTACCTCGATAAATGAAGTTTGCGGTAGATTATTTGCTGGTAAAATTTTATTCAGATCACTGGAAACCTCTCACGCGGACACAACTCACCCATCAATGGGATCAAGGCGGGCTGCGGCGGGGCACGCGCAGCGCAACTGACAATTTCGCATATTTATTATATAAGTACCTACTCAACGTGACGACGACGTTTACAGTCACTCATCACGTTAGAATCGCCCTTCCCTTGTCCCCTTGAATAATCGTACATAGGTACGGTCGGGGTCACCGTCGCTTTACCACTTTGCAGCGATTTTCATATGAAGCGCACCGACCGCCCGGGTACGTGCCTGTACCAAATAGACGACGCGGTGTGCAAGGGATTTTTACCTTTAGACTGGTAAAGCGACAGAGTCCGCGATAGTACTTGTCCACCAAAACAAAATAAATTAGTAGACCTATCGCGTAACGCACACGACGGACTCCGAAATTTCCGTCTAATTATAAATGATCAAATTGTGACGGACAAAAAAACGCAGAGGACAGCTTCCTTTTTCTCGTCTGCCTCGTCTCCCAGATTGATATATAGTTGGAGCGGGTTACGCGACCATAAGCAACTTTGGATTTGTAGGTGGTCTACCGCAACTTTGTTGCTTAAGCATATTGAGATACTTACTGAAGTGCTTTGCCCTATAGGCATAGTACATTATATTGCCTACAACTATAAACTACGAAAAACTACATTGGTACAATAGGTACCAGTGACGAAGGTTCCATACAACTCGATTCCCACCGGCTTCCCTTCAGAAGTTTAGAACACAACCACTCTCTACTTGAATTGAGAAATGGCACAATCAGTAATTAAAAAAGTAAATATATAAAAGAAACATTACAAATTGCCTACACTATGGACATTAAATCAACAAAATTTGCTTTTTAACAACATATTGCTTTAAAATAAGCCGCAGGCGCGATCGGCTTTTAGGCAGTTAAACTTCCATACAAAATAAACGTCATGACGTCACATAAAGGTCAATAAACCCACCCGCGTATTAGCAGCCGGTAAGCCGTCTTTATCCGAGTTACTTGATAGAGACAGTTATACAATTTGCGTACGCGTGAGCGGGACGGAGGAATATCGCTTTCGGTTTGTGTTCTGTTGACAGATAATTTGGCGTAATTGCAATTCATCATTGAATGCATGACTGTGTTTTATTAGTATTTGAATTTATTAGTTAGTTTCACCTATTATAATGATTAGTATTGTAGTTGGACTTTGTATATTAGTGTTGTGTGTAGAAAGTAGTTACGAAGACGTACGTTGTAATTAGGTATTTGCGGTATGTAGATATTGTAATAAGTTGAAATTACGTATTTAGAGTAAGTAGATTTGCAAAGTAATCGGTAGAATTGTAAGATGTCGGCATTAATAGCTTTAGATTCTTCCCGGCTTTTATGATAATGTCTTAGCGCACTTTGTTAGAAAGAATAAACGCATAGCTTTAGAGTATAAGTAGTATTATTAGTACTTAGTCGATTAAGTTTTGTTTAATTTACATCATATCATCATTTCACCACAAACGGCTTTTATCAAAGCCACTTCTATTATGCTTGCTAGACACTGTTTCAATATCTCAGTGCTTACACGTATAGTAAAAGTGGACTGAAGATACATCTGCCTATACAAGACTGAAGCCAGGATGCCAATCACAGATTTTCGGTAAGGACTCAAGACTGCGTGCCCGCGCTTGGAGTAGGTAAGCATTTTTTTTTGCTCCGGCTTACCTCTCTCAATATTTCACGCTTCGCCACTGATAGGTACATACTATGGACAAAACTTTAACCCCTCCAAAAAACTACCACCTGTGCCAATGCATTCATCAAATTCAATTTTCGTTAAATAGCCATTGTAAATTTTATCTCTGAGTTCCACTACATAAGAATATGCACCAAACCTGTTTTTTGGCCATATGAAGCAAATTTTATACCATTTATTCTTTCTAATAAAGCAGGGTTCACTGAGCTCTATGTCAACAATAGAATCATATTCAACAGTATTCATGAAGTTAGTGTATTTAATAGTGTTATTGTCTGATTCTGATATTATTGACACAGATAATTGTTCTGAGTAATTTTTAGGTATAGAAGTGTGGAAGGTAAGTGCGGGAGCCATTCTTGTTGGTATGCATAGTGAGTTAATAAATATGGACTTGTTTGATTTGATTCTACAATTGACAGTAAAATGATTGGAATGTATAATAAGAGGTGCAGCTGATTTAATAGGATTACGATGGCAAAAATACCATTGCAATTTTAACGGTCTTCGTGGCAATTGATACATATCAGTTGGGATAGTGTCATCATTATCCAAAATGTGCTGTTCCTCTAAAATCTTCATTTTAATAAAGTCCAATTCTTGTGGCAGAAGGAGATTGGATCCAGCTATTTTAATTTCTTCAAACTCTTCTAAGGACAGTGTTTGGAATCTTAATAATTGAAACAAGCCTTTCTTAAATAGAATGTCTTGTCTGTTTTCATATGAATCGGAAAGGTTGCTTTGCTTGCAATAATATTTTGTCCATGCAAATACATTTTTTATCAGATCTACTTCTTTTATGTTTAAATCATCACTTTCAAGTATGGCTTTCATGGATGAAAAAGAAATTAATTCTTTATATTCTTGGAGGAGATAACCAGCATGTTCACAGAACAGTTTCATGGCAACTGACGTCAATTGTGGATCTTGCAAATAGTCGGGATAATTCAAAATATCAATAACATTATCAACACTGATATTAGTTTGTATGTAGCCAATACAGACAATACTCAGGTGGTCTAATAAGTATTTTCTAGATGCATAAAGTAATTCAAATGCTTGTTCAATAGACTGTATCTCCACTTTATCAGTATATATGTAATTTATTAGGAGTTGAAATACTTCAGGTTCTATATCAGTTACTTCTATATCCTTGTTATTTGACAAGGGCCCATAAAACATAGCTTCAAAAACAGGACTACTTATACCCAAAATCAATTTGTGCGCTTTAATATCTTGACCATTTAGAGAAAAACAGCAGTCACTCCATTCGTATGATATTAATAATTTTTGGACACGTTCATATAGGTTTGTTTGGCATATTTCATTGCTCATAAAGCCCATCTGTAAAAGCAAGAAAGGTACACTATATTTACAACATTGAAATGAAGTTAGAACTAGGGAAATTAACTTTTACTACTAATTAGTTGTAGTTGTAGTAAAATAGTAAAGATCAAATAATTAGTGTAGTAAAACTAAAGTAATAGATACTGACCTTTATGTATAACAATATTTTTGCACTATTTTTTAATCCTTGGCCTTAGGGTCAAGTAGGTACTTAGATCTGAAGTACTCAGGCGCTATTACCTACAAGCACGATAACAGTAAAATTTTGCGAATACTGTGTTATTACTCCATTTATGTTTTATCAACAATTATTAATGTCAATATAATTTTTAATTAAGAATGAATAGGATTTGTACAGAACTGCTTTGAGTTGAGAAGTCTTTATAAAATACGAATGTTTTCAATCATTAAACGTAGCAAAACAAACGGTAAATTCCGTCCGACAACAGCCGAAAGCAAACGAACGACCTAAAGGCTTGTGAAAAAATATCGATACATCGATATATCGATATTTTTTGTTTAATATATCGATATTTTTAAGCGATATTTTTTAATTCGATATATACATCGATACAAAATATCCAATATCGAAATTCTTATCAAAATCGATATTTTTTATTTATTATCATCGCATCACGATCTAACTTTTTAATTCTTTAGAATTAAAGCCGTAAAAATTTAAAAAAATCTTATTGTTGGTGAATTCCATTAATGTAATCTATGGTAGTGAGTGTGTAACTCTTACTGTCAGTGCGTTGCTTCTAAAGATGGAACAAATCATTGATAGCAGTGAAAAATCATATGATTTAGTTTTTCATATGACATAACTGCTATTGTCATTCGCCATCGCAGCGATTATGATTTCTCACTAGTGTGTGTGTGTATGAATGATCGAATGAAATCGCGCGGAGCGACCGCGGCGAGCATGCACGACAATCATACGAGCGAGGTGTGAGCGGGACGCATCTACTCAAGCAATCCCTGCGTGCGAGTAGTGCGTCCGATTGACCTGTGACCCGGGTCGCAGTCGCAGTCGCAGTTTAAAATGAAATGACATTTTACATGTGCGGGCGGTCGTCCTCGTCAGTCATAAGCACGTGCGCGTTGTTGTGTGACATATATTCATGTCATGTTACATCATAATCATTATTCAATTACCATGTCATTTCATTTCAATATTTGCAATGATAAATAGTACGAAAATCACTCTCAATGAAAAATAGCAGGTGTGAAAAATAGCAGGTCAAATCACTGTGATAAAAAAAATCATATGATCATATGATTATGATTTCTGAAAAGCAATCATTTCCATCCCTAGTTGCTTCAATCAACTTCATGTCATGTGTGCATGTGTGCTACGTATACGCAACGGAAATATTTAACACCTACGGCTTCCTCCGTGCCGTCAGAGAGAGTGGCTTTTACCGTAAATATAGCGGTTCCTAACAACAGGAGCCGACTTAGAGGGCGGCATGATTAACAGGTTCACTGTCCTAAAAATATAACAATAGGTTAATCAATTGTTATGGCCCATATGGGCGGCGGAACTGAAAACCGGTTATAACAATAATTTAAAATAAAAAATCTGTTTTTATTACTGGGCTAGGCTCACCTAAATTATTTTTTAACCGATTTTAAAAAAAAGCAGGTGGTTCTCCTTTTTAAAGCCGGTGAAAAATTTAACCGATATATCGATATTTTTTTCGCGATATATTGAGCCCGATATTGATATTTTTCAAAATATCGATGTATCGATATATCGACATTTTTTTTTATTTCCGGCATCCCTAACGAACGAACGACACGCACGAGTTTGTTTGCTACGTCGCTCGCTCTTCGCTCTTCGCTCCCTCAGTCCAGCGTTGCCGTTTCGGGTAATTTTACCCGATTTCGGGTAATTTAGGCTTCGAGTGGGTAATCTCCGGGTAACGTTTACTGCCGGGTAATTTTATTTTGGGTAGTTTTGCGACCAAAACGTTACCTACACGTTTACAAAATATTAATTTGCTAAACTTATTTGACTTGGCTGTATGGGCTATGTTCCCTTTACCAACCTAATGGGCGATTTTCCGAGATCAAAAAAAAAAAAGAAATTGGTTCGTAAATGACTTCATAGATGGCGCTTAGCATAGATTAGTATGGCGCTTAGTAAAAGGCGGGTTCATGAAGAGCACGTGTATGGCTGTGTAATATTTATTCTATTCCAAAATAGAAATAGGTTCTGGATGTCCTGAATATAAATAGGTAAGTAAATACTATTTTTTTATTCTTTTGGTAGACAAGTAAAAGTGTAGAATTTATTACAGCCCATAAGTAACCCAGCTTTCATAAAACGACATCTATCGAGTGTTTTTGAACTAATTTTTACTTTTTAATTTGGGCTTGTCAGAAAATCGCCCATTAGGAAATAAGTGTCTGTATCATTTTCTGTCACCAGTTAATGTCACCTGGAAGAAAGGAAATTGTTTCCACTAAGAGTAAATCGAGTGGACTAGCGTTTCAAATGATCAAATATGATATTATAGAAACAAAATAAGTATCTAAAATATTCATTAAATAGGTATAAAAAATTGGGATTATTAATATTTTTAAAGAAAAAAATTGACAATAATATACGCGTTCAGTCAATGATATTATGTTAAATTTTTTATTGTAACATCATTGCGTTCAGTCATTATGATTAAACGGAAATCAAAAGCCGTGACGTCACGCCGCCGTGCCAAATGACATTTTATTGTTGTGACATTTCTAACAAGCCTCGAACGAAGTAGATGTTTGGCACGGCGTGACGTCATTCACTCAACATGGTGATCTAAAGCGTTTTTGCGGTAAAAATTCGGAATATAAAAACGCAAAATAAATATTGTAAACGATCGATTTTTTTTAAATAATGTATTTTTAGATACGTTTGTGAGTTTTAGGATAAAATAGGTAAACAGGTATCGTTTTAATATGATTTTGAAATTTAGTCAATTAGCCTATTGCTGCTTTGTTTGATAAGCGCCGTAAATAATTTTCATACTGTTTGTTTTGTTAAAAAAGGTACCTACTTAATATTGTTTCAACAAAATTATGTACTTGCTTATTTCATTTTTCTTTTTATAAGTACATTTTAATTGATTATAAATCATACGTAAAAACTACATAAAATAATCTAAAAAAATGTTTTTTTTTGACGTGACAACGTCTTAAATTAGGTTGCGGCTGGGAGTCACTTATGAAAAAGTGTAACGCTGGGTAACGTTACGATGAGTCACCGAACGAGAGAGAGGCCCGCCGAATGCCTTGCGTCTCTCTCCCACTCAACTATGATAAATTTGTGCAATTCTTATTTTCATTCAATTCCTTGTTCCTATTGTGCAATTTAATTATATTCATATCAATAAATATTCTACCGAGAAAAAGACGTTGTCACGTAAAATCTTCGCCCGTAAAACCGACTTTACAGGCAAACAATTTTTTCTTAGCTTACCTATCTGGAAGATATACTCGTAAATCGGTAGAAATTTTCAACTTGAAAACATTTGAAAATCAACAAGTAATTTAATAATTTCTGTTAATTTCATAAACGTACCGCATGTCAAAATAAACCGTACCTTTTTTAAAAAAAACTACTGAACGGGTAATTTTGGGTAATATTTTAATCCGTTTCGGACTTTTTCTTGAGTGACTTGCGGCAACACTGCCTCAGTCAGTCCACAGACTACATCCTCAGTCAGACATGGTCAGACAGCACAGAACACTAGTTAGATTAGAGCCTAAATAAAGGTAATACTGTCGGAAATAGATGGCCATCTCGCGGATTTTTTTTGCCAACATGTTTGAACCTGGCTCCCTCTGGTGGTGTTATTCCACAACTTTTGACCAATATACATACCTATAGATATAGTGACCTAAATTTGAATTTTAAAGCATGCAAAACCTTGTAAATCAGGCTGATATGATTTCATAAATTTAATGCAAGTGAAATTCACTCAGCATTTGATGATGAGCATGAAATCAAACCAGCCTGATTTACAAGGTTTTGCATGCAACAGCCAGTTTGGGAACTTAGTTAAAATAAAACGACAATTAATTTTGTATTCTTAATAATTTTATGTTTCGCATATACAATTTAGTTTACATTTTAGAATAATCAACCCCATCATATTTTAATTCTCCGCACAAAATTCGATTTAAAACATTCATCTTTGTTGATTTGCTCAGAATCGTGCTTTAATTTTACAAAAACTACTACTACTACTTTTTTTATGTATTCCAGCAGGTAATATTTAAATTTTTCCTAGTAGGTTTTTAAGGATTTTGCAGAAGGCAATGTGAAACATTTCGAAAGAAGATCATATTAAAGAAGTGACAAAATTTTTTCTTCATTTGTGAAGCGACCCTTTGCTTTTTTCATTGTTTCACTATGTTGAATTTCTGTGAAGAGTTTTGCGGGTAAACACATTTTTCCTGTAACTTTCTGTAAGGCTTTATTATCAGACATTTTAATGGCACTAGCTAATCTTGTTCTTGCTGCGATTTCTTAACCTGTATATTTCACTCCTATGGTTTTTTTATTTATTTCTGAATTATTTTATAATAGGCTAAAACCTTGCGGTTGTCTCCTTGTATCTGCAAATAAAAAACTTATTACAACATGACATGCAAGTGAACTATTAATAATATGTGGGATGTGGATTCAATCATTATTGTACCGATAGTCGTTTCGGCAAACGGTCTTATAGCTATGAGCCTCTTGCTGAAAGGTTTGATTAAGAGTCAGATACAAAAGGCAGTACTCCGTGACAAGGCACGTATTGTCAGGAGGTTCCTCATTCTGCAGCCCTACCCACCGATAGCTTTGGTCTATCCCCACTGCCGGTGGCAGCCTAGGTTAAGTTTTTTAGAATATTTTATACTGTAAATATGTTTTTTTTATTTTTTTATTGTACATATTAAATAAAGAGAATAATAATAATATAAATACCTTTAGTTTGTGATGACTGATCAGCTGGTTTGCGACAATAGGTATGGTCTTTTAGACCTGGTCTTTTAAAATTCTACCAGCAGTAAGTAGGTATCTTTGATTGTACACATGTATTTATAGTCAAAGGTAGATATTAATATGTTACTAACTTAGATAAAAACATTATTAAATTATAAATCAATAATATTAATTATAGGTATGTGGTGATAATATGGTTATATTTGAAGATGGGTCTGCTCGACTTATCTAATAGTAGGTACGTAGTAATAGCGTCCAATGCATGTCCAATGTAACAAAACTTTGCCAGTTGTCCAGTGTCCAAATATCACAACAATGCAAATTAAGTAAGACGCGGGGTCACTTCACTACTGAGGGCCTAGTCAATTGGCAAACAAATGAAACGCTACGAAATCTTCGCTACGATAAACCGAATGTATGGGATTGACATAAGCAAAAGTTACCTACGACGTAAAATTTACGCTAAAATAGACCTAATTGACAGTTTGACAAGCCAAGAATCGCTAATCTAGCGATCACTTAAACATTGAAGATAAAAATTCACACAAAATGGCGATTGTTTGATCAGCTGATGAAGGAAGAGTTGTGTTGTGTTGAAAGTTTTGTTTAAAATGCTCTTTTTAGGGCTATTGTGGACTGCGATAATCAAGTGCTCAGGCGCTAAGGAAGAAATGTTTCCCTACGTTACTTGGAGCAAAGTAACGAAATCGAGTTTGTTGTACTTGTGAATAGTTCTCAGAGTTCTCGTTTACGAACTTTAAAATATTTAGCTAAGGTCTGCCGGGAATTGCGTGCTGTTATAGTTGTTGCGATGTGAGTGACCAAATAAATGTGTGTCATGCAACATTTTCCGCAACGAAGAGCAAGTCGCTGCATAACAATTTGTAGGGGCTCTCAAACCATACAAACATTTGGGCCAAATAAATCCACCTAAGTACCTTTAATCATGACAAGAAAGGTCAAGATTAAGACAACAGTAAGGGACTTTTTGTATAAATATTAAATGTAACCTATCCATAATGTCCATTTATCAATTTATAACTTAGATTGCCTATTTGTTTTACAGGTTCCAATGAAGATTTAATTTGCCAGGTAGCTTAGAGTATTAAACCAAGGCTCTAAGTGTAGTAAGGTGTACCTATTGACTATACCCTATAAATCTTATACAGACAAGCATCTTTCTTAATAGGAAAAGATATCAGTCCTTACGTTCAAATGGTAAGTTTTAATAAATAAATTATTACTTACATAATAAAGGTAAGTATTATGCCTATTATTATATTGGGATTTACCAGGAAATGTCAGTTTTGTTAAAATTGCTAGAATAAAGAGTATTGACATAAAGATAAAACTATTTTATGTGGTTTTGCAGATTTGAGACGACGATTCAAAAATCTTAAATGTTACCTCATAATTTGGAGGATGGACTTCCTCAGAATGGTGAACAAACATGGTTATTTGGTAAAAAACAATATCAAGCAATTTTGTATAATACATAGGTACTTACCTACTAACTTTTTATCTATGACAATTTTCTATAAGTAAGTATATTGTTCTAATTTCTTAGGAGATTCTGGATACCTTCAAAAAGCATGGTTAATGATAATAACAACAATATTTAATGCTGCATCAGACTCACAAGAAAGGAGGGGTGTGTACCACATGTCATATCCAACAATGAAACTGCATTGAACATGGCTTTGGCATCGTTGAATTTAGTTATTTATATGATTTTTTTTGTGGAGCTCTAATGTTGTCAACGTTTTTATTCTACAAAAAGGAGCAGTCTGTGCCATAAATATAGTTAATTTAGTTCTAAGTTTATTGTGCTTTATTTTAAAAGATTTACTTATGTACAAAAAAACAATACCTTCGTTGACAACATTTTTATTTTAAGAAAAGGAACAGTGTGCCATAAATATATTTAACCCATAAAATAGTGATTTGGTTTATATGATGGGGAAAAATTAAGTATAAAGTTAATTTAGTTCTAAGTTTATTGTACTTTATTAAAAAGATTTACTTAGGTAGGTACTACTAAAAAACAGTACCTTCATAAACACACAATTGGCATTTATTTTTATACACATATAGTTTTAATGTCAATAAGAGAAAGTGAAGCCTCATATTTAATAAACTTTGACTTTGAGAGAGTTAGGTAAGGAAATAAGAATATATTAAGAAATACAACATTAATGTTATTTTTTACTTGATATTTAATTTTACTTGCAGTAGGTACCTATAGAAAATGTTTAAGTACCTACTTATATCAATTTCTACTAGTCATAACATTAAGCTATTGAAGTTCTACTTGATTCATTATCAACATACAAAGGTAATTATATGTATAAACTTGCATTATTATTATCCGATTATTAAATCTGGTGGGTTCTATTGTGTTTGTTATAATATTGTTTTTTCTTTAAATAGGTGGCTTAACATAAGGTGGCTTGTTATACATATAATACAAATTAAGTTCCATATCTAGCATACTCTGTAATAGTTTAGTTATTATCAATTTGGCGATTGTGAAGTAATCGATTGTAATTGTTGCTTGAGTTTGTAATGTTACTATCACATTTTTATTTGTGTGAATCTGTAAATGGTTTGCTGTTTCACATTTTCAGTGTTATACTTTTTATAGAACTGTCGATTCACTTGTGAATATAAAATAAATAAATAAAATTAATTGTTTTTAAATTATTTTTGGTAAATATATACTACCTACCTACTAACTTTTTATGTAAGTATGACAATTTTCTATAAGTAAGTATATTGTTCCAATTTCTTAGGAGATTCTGGATACCTTCAAAAAGCATGGTTAATCATAATAACACCAATATTTAATGCTGCATCAGGCTCACAATAAAGAAGGGATGTGTACCACATGTCGTATCCAACAATGAAACTGCATTAAACATGGCTTAAAGTTGTACTTAATTCATTATCAACATACTAGGGTAATTATATAAAATTAATTGTTTTAAAATTATTTTTGGTAAACATATAAATAATCCTATGTTTTATTTTGAAACATTATCAACCAACTCATAATGAATGGCAGTGAAATAAATAATGTAAAATAAATCAATATTTTAACTTGTCGCGTAGAGACCACGATCATGTCATTGTGTCTGTGAAGGCGTATATTTAATAAATGATTTGGTTTTAATTTCAATTATTTTCGGTACCTACCGCTATAAATAAGTAACAATGAAACAATCCTATATTAAGGCGATGTTGTCTTCATCGTCATCCTATGAACGTCCTGAACGTTCCCACATGAACGACAGCACTAAGGCAGACTGGGCTATAACAGGCTTAAGCCCTGAGCCAATACAACCGCAGTGTGCTTTACGTGCCTTCCGAAGCACGAAGGAGCTCGAGACGCTTTTTATTTGGTTACCCATCCTTTAGCTCGGTAATGTGAAAGTTGCGTAACTAACTGGCAAGATCACAAACCGGTGCGGCGCGGGCGGGGACTTTTTGCATTAGTTAAACCTCTAGCATTACCTTTCAAGTAACAGTAAGTACCTACATTGCTTCGCTAGTTTGCATATTTTAAAATTAGTTTTCATTTAACTAGCAAAACCATGTACTTGGAATGTTTTTTATTTTATTTTATTTAGGACAATAATCAATTAGAAAAGTAATGTGATAGGTGTTGTAGTGAGACAACTAAACCCGAAAGCCTTAGCCGCTACGCCATAGAGTTACTTTAGGCGATGTACTCATACAAGATGCAAACGTTTTAATCACTACCTAGTGGGTACTCGCATCTAAGATCAAACTGTTTAAATGTTCGCGCGGTTTGTAACATTTAGTGTTATTATCACTTATTTCATTACAGACGGACGTCAAGTTGTTAATATTTGAGAAATTCTTGGCAGCAAGCGTTTGCTTGTGGTCTTCAGTCTTAATTTATTTATATTATAAGCTGAAAAATGGGTTTGGTCTCATATCAATATCATATTATGGTGGGTAAGTCACTCGTCATCATTATAAGTACTTATTTACAAACGTGCTTGCCTGGCGAACTTCCGACGAAAAAAGCGATTGATTCATTTTTCAAATTGTCTCAAGGAGTCTACCCGAATTTCTTAGTAAAGTGACATTCAATTCACTAAAACTCAAAAGGATCGGTGTGGTTACTACCTATTTATTAATCTTACATAAGCGTTACATTATCATCAAACAAAAAAATACTAAGACAAGCCTGTATGTTCTATATCCCTTAGCTTATCGATATCGATGTAGCCTAGCGAATTTGATGAGCGATTTTGAAGCTGTCACCGGTCGAGCGTTTGCCAGTTGACTAGGCCCTCTGTAGTGTTTCACAGTAAAATTCTTCTTGTAACTCAGGGTTCGGAGAAGGATTATGCACTTATCTCAAGTCTCAACGTAATTAGTAATAACAGCGAAGAACGACAATACTGCAAAAATTTGCACACTATCAAACAACAAAACAAACAAGCGGCCATAGTGCAATAAAAAAAATACAGTTCAAGTGTTGATCGATCGATATACAAGTCGATAAAAATCAAATTAATCGATTATTATAATCGATTATTATACAAAATAAAAAATAAATGATACAAGCTTAGATGATTTTCATGTAATATTCTGATTAAGTTAACTAATGTTATGTTTAATCGAGTTATTGAAATAAAAAATAAATGCTACTTGATTAAGTTAAATAAAGTTATGTTTAATCGATTTTTATTTCCGATTGCTCCGCTTAGAGTTACCGCCATCTAGCGAGACATTTCAATTTATTTTTTCGATAATGCGAAATAATACTCCTAGATGGCAATACTCGAAACGTGTCATTGCTCCTACTATAGGAGTTTCCCTCCCCTGTTAGAGCATTCGCTCCGCATTCCGCTCGCTCACACACTTGTCTGTCATGTCAACAACAATAGAAATTGCTTGTTATGTTCTGAGTAGAAATATACCGACTTGACACTAGGGATGGATATCTGAGATTGATTAATCGAAGAATCGCTTTCACGGGACCTAAAAATCGATCTTTTTGTAACGTCTGAATAGGTGATTTTCTGACAGCCCAAATTAAAAAGTAAAAATTAGTTCAAAAACACCCGATAGATGTCGTTTTATAAAAGCCGGCCACTAGCCGTACCTACCTAAGGGCTGTAATAAATTCTACACTTTTACTTGTCTACCAAAAGAATAAAAAAATAGTAAGTCCTTACCTATTTATATTCAGGACATCCAGAACCTATTTCTATTTTGGAATAGAATAAATATTACGCAGACATACACGTGCTCTTCCAAACTTCCGAATGAACCAATTTCTTTTTTTTTTGATCTCGGAAAATCGCCCATTAGAAATGAAATAAAATAGATTGGCGGCGCTAGTTAGCTGTTCACAGCCTCATAAACATCATGGCATTTTTTTTATGGGTAACAGATATTCAGAGCAACAGGTCGATGTTTAGGAGCTTCTCAAAGTTTAGAAGCGTTTAGTAATTAGTTTAGTATTCACCCGAGTACTAAACTAAACGCTTACTAATAAAAACTAAAAAATAACTTAACTCATAATAAAAATGTACAAATATATAAATATTAATTTTCTAGGCTCCTACTGTACATATGATGTCATAGTCATAGTTTGCAAAAAGATTTGGACAGATTATATGAATATTATAATAATAATAAACTCTTTTTAAAATGTTGTAAGTATCCTTTACAAGAAAGAAAAATAAAATAAATTATAATTATACACTAAATAGGGAAACACTACCAAGGGTTACCGAAATGAGAGACTTGGGTGTAACAGTTGACACAGAATTATCATTTCAGCCACATATTCAAAAAGTTACAGCAAAAGCGTATCATATGCTTGGCTTTATTTTTAGACAAAGTAGTAATTTTAAAAATCATACCACAGCCGTGCGATTCTCTAAGCTAAAGCCTTGATAGCTGCGGCTGCCGCAGCGCTGACAAATGACTCTGTCTCTTTCATATTCATAGAATTGGAAAGAGACAGCAGATCACAGCCATGCGCGCAGCGTCTATGTGTCGCTTAGAGAATCGCATAGCTGTATGTTTGCTATACAACTCTTTTATACGATCATCCCTTAAATATGCCCCGCGCCGCGTGCCCACTATGGACACTCAAATGAGAACACTTAATATGTTTGAGTACAGTCTGGCCGAGGCCTTAGTGTCTGTCATCTGCTAGTGACTGAGAAAAGTACTGAGAGACTATGAGAGAGGTTATTGTCGCTATATTTACATGTAGTTAACACTTCTAATATTTCTTATAGCAAAATAAAAATGTTATGATTAAGTTAAATATGTAACTTGTAGAGGCCTTCATTGTTAAAGATAAGTTGTTAAGCTAATTTGTAAGTTTTTTACATTTGTGAAAACTTTTTTGGCTAACGAAATGTTTATTAACTTCTGTTTTATAAGTGTATAATATGCTGTATGTTTCCCTTAAATAAATAAAATTAAAATTTCCAATGCTTCTTCGGCTATCGTCACTAAGCGTTAAAGCAAGCGCGCCCGATTTCTATCTATACGAAGACGCTGATCTTCGTATCTGCGTGCCCACTCTGGAGGGTCATCATAACGCAGCCTGCGGTCTGAAACAATAGAAATTTTTGATGGATTGTTTATCTATGTATGTTGACTTAAGAAGCTGGCGACCGGTCACCTAAAATGAGCCTTCCATACTAACGTATTACCAAAATGATTTGCAATTAGAACATTATTTTCTGTACTTGTGATGTTCGGATTAAGACAGTATTTATCTAGGTCGCCATAAAAAAATAGTCCAAAATAATTACACAAATTAATCCGAATACATCACAAGTACAATGAATCACGCTCAAATTTTTTATTATTTTGGTATAACGTTTGTATGAGAGGCTGACGTGTCGCCGGCGTCTTAATACCCAGCACGTAACCATTATTGCTCCAATAAAAGCCTCTTCTTAAGAGGTCTATTACATCTCGAATGTGATTTTTGCGTTAAATGCCCATTTTCGCATTTTGTATTAATTTTGCAGTTGTATTTATCGTTTTTATCGAAATAGGATAATAAATTCATTATAAATGCCGGGTCTGGCGTCGCGCCATCTCTGAGGTCCCGGGTTCAATTCCCGGTCGGCGAGTCAATTTAGAGAAAACTGTTTTTCTTAATTGATTTCGGATCTGGGTGTTTTTCTATGTTTAAAAATAAAAAATTATGGTAAATTCTGCTAAAACTGCTAAGCGTTGTTTATAAAAATGCACCAAAACTGCTATATTTACCTTTATAATTTTTAAGAATTAAAGTACATCGAAATTTAAACACTATTAAAGCAAGGTATCAATAAGATAACATACAAACGAAATATCTAAAATTTACTTTTAAAAATGCTAAAAAAGCAGGATCCTACTAAAAATGGCAACACTAAAATAATTCAGAATCTGAATTCCAGTATGTGTGTGCTGCTCTTTATAAAATGTATGGGAATACCATTGAGTTATAATGTACATACGCGCGTTCTGAATTCAGAATCTTAAATATTCAGATCCGGTACGGGCGATTTTCTGACAGCCCAAATTAAAAAATAAAAATTAGTTCAAAAATACTCGATAGATGGCGTTTTATGAAAGCCGTTCCTACCTAAGGGCTGTAATAAATTCTACACTTTTGCTGGTCTATCAAAAAAATAAAAAAATAGTACTTACAAATTTTTATTCAGGATCTCCAGGACCTATTTCTTTTTTGGAATGGAATAAATATTACGTAGCCACGTGTTCTTCATGGACTCGCCTTTAACTAAGCGCCATCTATGAAGTCATTTACGAACCAATTTCTTTTTTTTTATCTCGGAAAATCGCCCATTCCGGACGCTCGTCAGCATCATTCTTCCAGATCGATCTGAGAAATTCAGATTCTGAAAAAATCAGCATGTGTGTGGAGCATGCCGATATTGCATGGTATTCCGGCCTTTCTGAAATCAGATTCTTAATTCAGCAAGCCATTCCGGCAGTGTGAGGCCAGCCTTAATGTTCTGACCTCAGAATAATGCTTTAGTTATTGTTCTGAGGTTCTGACTGAGTAGGTACTTTGACACAGTTATTGTTCTGAGCTTGACACACTTCACTTGACTTTTTTATTTTTGTTCCGTGAAAGAACAGGCTAAGGTCAGAGACCATACTGCCTAGTCATTAGTTTTTTATTTAGATAGATAGATAGATAGATAGATAACATTTATTGACCAAAAACAAGGTTGAAATAACACAGCACAAAAAACAATACAACAATAACACAAAAAGAGTTAAATCTTAATTAAGAACCTAAACTTAATAAATACACAGTGGTCGTACATATTTAATTTTTTCCCTAGATGATAATGAGTGTTGATTAAGATGATGAATGATAAATGATATTCCCCCAAACCTTGAGTCCTCCCTCAGTAAAGATGTGAGACTTTACTGAGATCTCACGCGGACTTCTTGAGAGAAGTTGAAAAGTGATGTTGCACTGTTTTGTTTCATTGGCCAACACTCATGCACCTTCACAAAAACTTAACGGTTATTATTCCACTATCACCATGTGAAGTCGCTATTTGGTGAAAAGCGGACTATGGTAGAGAACGGCTTTTGCTGTCCTCATTGCCTAGTCTCCGACTAACCCTTCGAGGATAATAGTCATGATTAATTATGTGAAGTCGCTATTTGGTGAATAGTGGACTATGGTAGAGAACGGCTTTTGCTGTCCTCATTACCTAGTCTTGATTAATTATGTATGTATTTCACATTAATGTTCGAAAAACCACAAATTTTAGAAAATAAAACAAAACTGCAGACATGACGCTTCACTTTCCCGCCAAGAAGTCTTGTCTTGACCTCAGAACAATAGCTTTACTTATTTGTTCTGAGGTCTTGACACACTCGGCTTAGCAGCACTTTGCAGCTTGCTGAAACCTCTGAGTACTGAAACCTATATGGAGATGGCATACCTACGAAAAAAACGTGTATACCATAGAATAATAAGTAAAGCATAGAAGGAGTCCAAATGAGTTTCGTATTTTCCTATTTCTTCAAATGGGCCATAAACATTGAAAGAAAAGAGACAAAATAAGTTACTAAAACTTCAAATGTAAAGCGAAAAAAAAACCGGTCACCATTGATGATACCAAATTCAAAAGCTACAAACAAATGTAATTTGAATGGTGACCAAACGGAGTGCACACTCAAATGTCATAGCACTCCTTCTATGCTTTAGTTATTATTCTGAAGTGAATACCTAAACTTTCTTGTAACTAAAAATGGCGCCTGTCCGTAGTGCTGCCCTATTGTGTAAGTTTCTTTGACAATTTGACAACAAATTGACACTCTACAACATTACAATAAGGTAGGTTTTTCTCTGTTCTACATGAAAGTAGAAAAACTGTCGAGAACGGCCCAGCTAAAAAGTAGTAACGTGTCCTTTTCTAATGTTGCCACTGGTGAATAAAAAATGTTCTATGGGAGTTAATTGGTACCTATTTAAAACTTGAAAATATTTGTATTTTACGTTTTTTGTGCTAAACTTTGCAAATACATTCTAAAATAATAAATATATAATGATGGAATCCGCTCTTATGAAGTTACAAAACGATTTATGCAATTATAAATTACTATGAAAGATATGTTAGCAGTCTTTCGTAATCCTTACGCGGCAACACTGTCAAGTAAGTGGCAACACTATATATACTTGTTAAGTACCAAAATAGTACTTAGAAATGTAGGGTGTCCATTATTTATGCCGATTTTGACGACCTTTCGCCTTGATCGAGTGGTTAGTATTATAAACTCTCCTATAATAAATAATAAACTCTCCTACACTCACACCAATTATCTAGCCCAAGAGAAGCTTCGTTATGAAACTCGTTAAATGGTTACTAGACAACGGATAAACATACATAAAATACTTAAATACATACTTGTTATACATAGAAAACACCCAGACCCGAGACAATTTAGAATAACAATCATTTCTAAATTGACCCGACCGAGGATCGAACCCGGGACCCCAGAGATGGCGACACCATGAAAACCGGTGTACAAACCACTCGACCAAGGAGGTCGTCATAAGAAAGAAATATGTGTATGTATGCCTTTAGGATGTAATCATAGGTAAGTTATTTGACTTGAGTATTTTTGTCTGTGGTCGTTCTTCAACTCTCTTCCTTCTTGAGATCATGTCAATGGCCGACGTACATTAATTCTCTGTAAATAATATTTGATTGTGATTCCTTAATATAACTTAGTTATAAGGTACTAATGTGTAATGTTATAGTGCTGTATATTCTGAGAAATATAAGAACTACAACCATGTGGATTCCTTTTGATTGTCTGCCCATGATCCTCGCACCACTTGATCCACGTGCCTTGGTTTCGTGTCTTAACGACATGAATAACAGGTTATGGTCCCAGATCTACGCCTAGAACAAGTGAGTGAAAGAACACGCAGATTGTAGCGAAGGATAAAGTTGGGCGCATCGCATTCCATATACAGCACGGCACATTCGAGATGGCGGCAGAAACCGGCAATGGCGGCAATGCGGTTCGCCACCATCCTAACCTTATTTGTTTTTAGAACTTTGTAATATTTTACAACATACTTCGCTATTACTTAAATTTATAAGTAAGAACTAAAACCGTAGCGGTGAAAGATACTACCACCCCCCCACTAAAGCGTCCATTAATAAAAAAAACATGGCGGCAAACGTCCAGCTGTTTTCAGACCTGCTAGAAGAGTGTACAGAAGACTACGAACCCTGACTGAGCTGACAGAAAAGCTTAGAACTAAACAACTACTCAGGCTATATCAAAACTTAATATACGTACGGAATGCTTAGAAAACGCAGTATTTTAATAAATTAACAGTTAATTACGAAAAGCTATAACAAAAATTATAAAAATAAACATTCCAAGACAAAAAAAAATACGTAAAAATATATCGACATTTAGAAGTTATTATTACTTGGCAGCTAAAAATTCTTATTTCTAGGATGCCATCTTCGCTCTGTCCTCTAGATACTTGCGGAACTGTACACCACTTGATATGTCAACACCAAGGATCCCAATGCTGCTTGAGATGTAATAATAAAATTGTTTGCCTGTAAAGTCGGTTTTACGGGCGAAGATTTTACGTGACAACGTCTTTTTCTCGGTAGAATATTTATTGATATGAATATAATTAAATTGCACAATAGGAACAAGGAATTGAATGAAAATAAGAATTGCACAAATTTATCATAGTTGAGTGGGAGAGAGACGCAAGGCATTCGGCGGGCCTCTCTCTCGTTCGGTGACTCATCGTAACGTTACCCAGCGTTACACTTTTTCATAAGTGACTCCCAGCCGCAACCTAATTTAAGACGTTGTCACGTCAATAATAATAATAATAAAATTTGTTTATTGAACGATAAATGGTTTCAAATATAACATTTTTAAACGATGCTATCCGCTTAAGCTTAAAAACTGTGTAGCAGATAACAACGCCCGCCCCCAAAGAGTATCAGAGGTAGGGCAGTATTTATACATACAGTTTACAATTATTAACCTTTTAAACATAACTAGGTACAATAAAAGTTTGTGTGTGTGTGTGTGTGTGCGTGTGTGTGTGTGTGTGCGTGTGTGTGTGTGTGTGTGTGTGTATGAGTGTGTGTGTGTTTTATTGCAAGTTTATTCGACGGACTTCATAAGTCCTTCTGTGTCCTCGTAAGAGAGAGTAGAAAGCCAAATGAGGATTCTTTTCTTACATTGCTTTAGCGTTAGAGGATAAATACTGATAACTTTATTTATTTTGTTGTATAATGCAGAGCTTATAAAATAAAAGTGGCGACTGGCAACAGTGGTACGACGGAATTGTATTTCGCAGATGTTGTCATTTCTGCGCTTAGAGTTTGCTGTTAAAAGGTCGTAGGGGATATTGGAGTGCTTACGTAAGATAGTGTGAAGAATAAACAATTGCCTCACCGTTGGGACTTGAAACAGTGAATACAGGGAAGTGGTAGGGTAAAGACGGGGTTTTTTAGTTAAGACTTTAATGACAGCTCTTTGGGCTCGCTCCAGTCTCAACAAACGTGTTTTGCCGGAGCTGCCCCAAGAAGTAATGCAATACGAAAGTACGGATTGAGCTAGAGCATAGTAGACAGTTTTAAGACACCGGAAATCAAGAATGTTTCTTAATTTTTTAAAAACAAACATTAGTTTTCTAATTCTGGGAACAGAGGATTCGATATGAGGTATCCAGGACATCTCACTGTCAACTATAATACCAAGGTACTTAAGACAAGTAGTCCTATCAATTTGGTCACAACTGCAAGAAACAAGGGAGGTATCTTTTAGACATGTATGCGCACAGATAACAAATGAAGGGGGAGGTTGGGAGATACTGTTTGTAGCAAAAGGAAGAAATTTTGTTTTGGCAACGTTAAGAGTAAGGAGATTGGATTGAAGCCAGCCCATAACAGATCTTAACGCATTTTCAGCAAGAACTTGTACTTCACTCCAACTATAACCATGAACTAGTAGAACTGTATCATCAGCATACGTTATTATTTTACAGTTTGGAATGTTCAGTTTGCACAGGTCATTTATATAGATTAAAAACAAGGTAGGTCCAAGAACACTACCTTGTGGTACACCAAAGTCTAGTGACTCCTCTCCACCTACAAACTGATCTATCTTAACGGACTGCGAGCGATTGCTGATATAACTTGATAACATGTCATATGCAACTCCTCTGATTTCTATTAATTCTAATTTTTTGAGCAAGATTGGAGCTGAGACAGTGTCAAACGCCTTAGCAAGATCTAAAAAGATGCCGACTGTTTTTAGTTTTTTATCAAAATTTTTGACAACAGTTTCTGTAACTTCTAAAACAGCATCTTCGGTAGATCTTTTGGATCTGAAACCAAATTGATTGTCCGAAAGAATATTGTATTTATTTATATATTTTAGAATTCTTTTATTTAAGATTTTCTCAAATAACTTTGAAATAACAGTAAGTACGGAAATAGGCCTGTAGTTTGAAACATATTCTTTATCTCCAGTTTTATAAATGGGATGCACAATAGCTCTTTTAAAAACAGCGGGGAAAATACCTGATGAGAGACAAAGATTAAATACGTAATTAAATTTAGGAATGAGAATGTGGCAGGCTGCTTTAATGACTGTTGTAGGTATGCCATCCCAGCCAACTGCACACCTGTCTTTAAGTCCAAGAATAGTGCTTTCGATTTCTTCATCGTCTACAGCGAATAAAGCCATCGAATGAGATGTGGATGAAATTATTGGTTGTTGAGTTAACAGATAAGTAGGCGAAGTATTATTTATTCGTGTTTTATTACAATTAATTATGTTTGCTGCTAGATTTGCACCTACATTTGAAAAATAGGAGTTAACTTTGTCAACAGCTATGATGGGATCAAAAGACAGCTTTAAAAGCTCAGACGAAGAAGATTGTTTTTTATTAAGGCTAGCAAATTGTTTAATAAGCTTCCATGTTTCTTTAGGGTTGTTACCAGCCTGCTCAATTTCTTTTTTATTAAAATCCTGTTTTACCTTTTTCAATAAGTTGTTGCAAAAAGTACGATATCGAGTAAAAGTTAAATTGATTATTTGATTATCAGGATTATTTTTATGTTTACGATACAGTTTATCTCTATTGCGTATACACCTTAACAGACCTGGTGTAATCCATTTCTTAATAATCCTCTTTCTACTAGGAACAATAACTTCTAAAGTATGTTGTTTGACAGCAGCTGAAATTATATTAACTAAACTTTTAGAGGCATATTCAGAATCAACAGATGTAAGAATAAGAGAAAAATCAGTAGAAGCAAGAGTATCTACGATGGCAGGTATATCAAGTTTTAGTACCGTGCGATTAAAGGTTTTTGAGTCAATTTTTGTTGGACAAGCTAGCAAAATTGGAGCATGATCAGTTATTACAGAATCCAACACTACAGTGGTAGCATGGTTTGGAGACCTAAGGATAACATGATCAAGGCAACTATTTCCTCTTGTAGGGTATAAATGTGCAGGAAGTAAAGCATGAAAAGCAGTCAAATTTAAATATTCGTCAGCAAAAGGGTCACAACTGTTCGGAATCAAGTTGATGTTTAAATCACCAATGATTATAAGCGTGCTAAAAGTTTGTAGATTAGTGAGTGTAGCATCAAGACAGTTTAGAAAAGGGTTTATATTTATAAACGAAGGAGATCGATATAATGCCACGATAGCAACTTTATCAGTAAATTTAAGAATTATGCAGTTTGCTTCCGAAAACTCCGGAACAATAGCGGTACAAGTCAATTCGGTTCTTACATATGTTACTACACCTTCGTTCTGATTCTGATAAGTTGATTCATAAGAATGAAATCCAGAAAGAAATGGGATGATAGGGCATTTACTTAACCAGCATTCAGTAAGGACAATGACATCTAGTTTGTATTTAATTCTATTGATCAAAACAAGCAAATCATCAAAATTACAATTAAGACTACGAATGTTAACGTGAAAAATTATAAGATTCTCATTGTTTTTAATGTAACAGCCGCTTTCCTCGGGAGAACAAATGTATGAATCCGATACAGAGAATTGATCTATGTCATCATTTACAAATTCTTGATTATCCATTTGAGGTTTTAGGCAAGTACACGGGGACAATATATTTGATGCTTATAGTATTAGTTCCTGGGAAAACAGTGAATGTAGATAAACATAAACGGGTCATTTTATCAAAAAGAAGACTAGCATTTCGAGGCACAGAAGTCATATTATATAGTGAGTAGTAGGGTGTGTACATGGGAGTAAATGTAAAGTGTAAGTTGTTATGTAAATGTTTTGTGTTTGTATTTAAATTTAAAAGACATAAGTTGAACAAAATCTCGAACAAGAGGGAAAATAAAAAAATAGAAACATAATATAAAAGAAAATAAAAAGAAAACAATAAAGCAATTAATTTGAAAATAATTGGGAGAATAGCTAGTCATTTCACTATTATACTATCAAAGTCTGCTTCGTTCGTTATTTTAATTAATGTTCCATTCTCCGCTTTGCGGAGAAAAATCTGTCCATTTTTAACCCAACAAAACCTAAAGTTATTTTCTTTTGCATATTCTCTTGCTAGATAAAAAAGCCGTTTCTTCTTTGTTGAAAGGTTCTCTGCGATAAAAATAGGTTTAGCGGGCCCACATAACTTTATATGTTCTGTAGTAAGTTTTGAAGACTGTTGATTAAATTTGCGGTACATAAATAAGGTCTTTTCTTTTTGTAGAACACTTGTAAAATCTACTATAATAGGTCTGTTTGTTGGGTCCTTCGTTTTGATTCGAAAAATATCTCTAACCTGCTGAACATGAAGAGGGGCATTAATAATGTTTTCTTAGATGAGTAAGAGAATACCAAATGTGTCAAACAATTACAATGCTATCCAATTGCGATTCAATTATGCCATTCGTAAATTATCAGACTTGGGCCCCTGAACTAAGTTCGATTCACCCCATTTTGAGACCCTTTCCAAGGAGTTCTCAGCTTTGGACACAAGCTTCAGCCAATTGACGACCTCCTTGGTCGAGTGATTTGTACACCGGTTTTCATGGTGTCGCCATCTCTGAGGTCCCGGGTTCGATCCCCGGTCGAGTCAATTTAAAAATTATTGTTTTTCTAAATTGTCTCGGGTCTGGGTGTTTTCTATGTATATTACGTATGTATTTAAGTATTTTAAGTATGTTTATCCGTTGTCTAGTAACCATTTCACGAGTTTCTTTGAAGCTTCTCTTGGCCTAGATAATTGGTGTGGTTAGTAGGAAAGTTTTAAGTTTTAAGTTTAATTCTCCTGTGTAAAAGTCCGAGGCACATTAATCATCCGCATAGCAATGCATACTCTCAATGTTGGCCATATCATTGGTATGCAGCAGAAACAGCGTGGAAGACAGAACCGAGCCCTGGGGAACGCCAGCATTTATGGGCATGACATTAGAGCAGCAACCGTCGACAGCGACATTAATGCTGCGCTCACAAAGAAAACTAGCGACCCATTTACATAGTCCCTCGGGTATTCCGTTTGCTGGTAATTTCGCGAGAAGCGTTCTGTGCCAGACCCTATCGAATGCCTTTGCAATGTCGAAGCTAACCGCTAGAGCTTCACCTCGACTCTATGGCCTCTGCCCAACGGTGTGTGAGATATAGAGTCTGACCAACGAAACGTGACTGGAAAGAATGGCGGCAAATTCTTAGAGTGTCAACACTCATTCATTATACTCTGAAAAAACGACGTTGATACTTGTATTTTTTTATTAAACTGTAGATCAACCAAACAAATAATTTATAGTATCAATAAATAAGAATAAATCTTCAGCATAATTGAAGAAGCATTTGTGATAATGAAATACCATAATTAAAATTAACCACCTTACAAAGTAGATTAGAAGAATTTTATTTGTTAGAAAATGAGTCTTTCATTGACGATATTGTTTTCAAATATTGCGTTTCACTAGATAAAACTTCCTTTTTTTCAAGTGATGTAATATTCTTGACAATATGTTAGTTTTGTCTCACTAGTACCTACTTGAAGTGTCTGTAAGTAAGATAAACAAAAATTGGTTGGAGAGTCAACTCATTGAGTTATAATGTAACTACGTACTAGAGAAGACGTCATAACTAGATTGTTTGCTACACGCGTTAGAGCCAGCTCGCTCCAACTATATTAGTCTGTGGCAGGCGCTAGACGCAACAATACTTGTGTATTCTGTGTTCTATTTTAAATATGCCTTCATGTGTGCTAAGGTACTGTCTAAAGAATCCCGAAAATACAAAGAAAACTAAACGAATCACTTTTTACCTGTAAATATACACTAAATTATCGGTATAACATGCATTTGACTAATTATTTTATGAAATCGCCGAGCATGTTTCGGCGCTTTAGACCTTTTGGTCGCGAGAAAAGAAGCGGTCTAGCGCTGTATGTTTGTATTGTTCAGAAAGACGTTAAGTTATTATTTTAGCACTGCAGCGCACTTTTGTTTTAACGTTTAAAAAAATAGAACAAGTCTTTTGCTTGGGATAACTTATCTAGTACGTAGTACATTATAACTCAATGAGTTAATTTTTAATGAAAGGAAAAAGTAAGTATACAGAATTAACCTAGAATTATTTACGATTGTATTAGTTGTTCAGAGTAAAATGTAAAATAATATAGACGAGAACAATAAAAGAAGATAAGTTAAGTATCAAAATGATAAATTCAAGTACACAAAACATACCTTTAGCTTAAAATTATTGCCCTAATAAAACTTTTAAAAATAGACCGCGTCACGTTTCGTTGGTCAGACTCTACCAGATATACCCGTTGACCGCCCATGGCGGCAGCCGTATTAGCGGTCGGAAATCAACTCTGGCGATTCTCGAGATATAGGAGCTGCTTGTTGATGATGCGCTCCATGACCTTTGAGAGGAGGGATGTGATTGCTATGGGCCTGGTGAAAGGATTGGGCTTATTTCCATCCATTCTGATTATTTGGACTCTGTTCATAAGCATATCCCTAGTCATAGGAAAATGCTTGTCACTAAAAGCAATTAGCCAGCTTTCTAATCTTCTGCGGCCTTGGATAGAACGGTGCTAGGTAAAATATGGCATTCGATTGGACTTTTTTCAGTAATTTTATTGTGGAGTCATACGAGGGAACACCATACTGCTTTGCAGCTGCAGATACTTTTTCTCCTTTTTGTACTGCTGATATAGCCTTCAGCATTTGGTCGCTCGAATATCTCTTTTTAGGTGCCATCTAAAAAATAATGAAATCAGGATCTGGGAGATTTGAAGAATGGTTACAGTCATAAGTTTAACTCAAAGAATAAGTAAACTCTTTAAGGGTGGATTCGACCAAACTGAAATAAGACTTACTCCGAGATTAGTCTATACAAATTCGGCGCTTAATCTAGGTATAAGACCTTATTCCAGTTTGGTCGAATCCACCATAAAACATGGTTTAATTTTTTTGCCCCCGCAGGGAATCATACCCGGTACACCTGGATCTGAGACAAGCAGTCATACTACTAGACCACAGGTGGTTAAAAAATCATCATCATTAGTCGATAACAGTTCTGAGAAAGTTTCATTAGAAAACTCGAGCAATATATTAAGATAAGTATTTAAACCAGTAATGGTCATCCATTTATGGGCGTTAAGACAATGTTTAATTATTTAAAGCCAGTGATGGTCATGCAATAATGGGCATTCGGCCTACGTTTGAATATTAAAGCCAGTGATGGTCATCCAGTCATGGGCATTTTGACCATTATTGGATAATAGACGTTTGTCTGAACCAGTCATGGGCACCGGCTCCAAATTCAACCCTGAATTAATTTCACTTAACCTAATACTCAAAACGCATTCTATGTTTCATTAGGAAACATAGAAATAAACGCAATTCCACATACATGCCACCAATGCAAAATTGTAAGCCAAATTAACCATCTCCTTAGTGATTTCCTTAAAAAAATAGATTTTTTTAAGTTTCTTCACACGCGTTGTCACGGTTTAGTTCGTCATTTTTTTCCTAATGGCCGACACAGATCATGTCTTGTCAAATGACAGCTGACAGTCCAAGCTCTATGATTAAATGTTACCGGTTTAGAGCATTCACCGGTATTGAAAGACAAAGATTTACTTTAGTTAAGTATCAATAATTTAAATTAAAACTGACCATGACCGGTGCCATGCATGACCAACATTGGCGCCACTTATAAAAAAAGTTACTTTTTTAAGTTAACGGTTTAATGGGCGATTTTCTGACAGCCCAAATTAAAAAATAAAAATTAGTTCAAAAATACTTGACAGATGGCGTTTTATAAAAGCGGACCCGTTCCTACCTAAGGGCTGTAATAAATTCTACACTTTTGCTTGTCTATCAAAAAAATAAAAAAATAGTACTTACAAATTTTTATTCAGGATCTCCAGGACCTATTTCTATTTTGGAATGGAATAAATATTACGTAGCCATACACGTGTTCTTCATGTACTCGCCTTTTACTAAGCGCCATACTAATCTATGCTAAGCGCCATCTATGAAGTCATTTACGAACCATATTCTTTTTTTTTTTGATCTCGGAAAATCGCCCATTGGTAAGAAAGATACTGATGATGTAGTTATTGTACTAAAATCTAAAAATTATTAAAAACTAAATAAAATAATATCGTGGGGCGTAGCATTCTAAGAATGGTTGACTGTTGACAGAAATTTCACGCGCCCCACGATTTTATTCTGAATTAATTTTTAATTATTTTATAGCTTTGGGTACAATAACTCTTCTTAATAAACGTCTGTGCACTAACTACATCATCATTATCTTTCTTTTCAATAAAACCGTTTTATTATTTTTATTTTATTTAATTAAATACAAACAATTACGACTATTATCCCCGAAGGGTTTGAAGAAAGAAGATATATTATTAGAAGATATTGCTTTCGACTTTTTGACTCGCCTCAATAACAGTGAGAGTTGTTCGTTGTTGCCATCTTTTACGTCCTATCCAAAGTAAAAAAAATCGCTCGGTTCTTATAAATGACCACTAAACGGTATATACCTAATATCTAACTAATCGCATTTTTCTCGGAATCCCTGATTTTTTTTCCATTTTCTTAGGGACATAACCGAGCTGGGTCTATGACAATGGTGTACATAGACCCAGCTCGGTTTAGAACATAAATTAAATTATCTCACAAACACTTATATACACAGACATTGATACGTTTTACCTACTACTACATTTACCTATATTACTAGTTCTACTCTTTATGCCCGCCTTCCAATAAGAGCGGAGCGGGCTCCGTACGGACTCCTACTCGCAACGGCAATCTTCATAGAAGTGCTTCCACTGAGAACTGGGAAACTTCTCCGATTGCCGTTGCGATTTAAATGGAGTCCGTACGGAGCTCGCTCTGGCGGTCATTAAACCTAGTACTATTAGTTATTCTATGATTAAACTTGTCTCCTGTAAGGGGTATTTTCACGGGTCGATTTTCGCCGTGCGGCTAGTCGCTTTACAAATCGCCTCACCATGCCGCATCGCTAGCTGGTGACTAAAATCGCATGCGGCTCAGTAATTTCCTTCGAAAATGTTGGGAAGAATAGGTGTTCGTGCCGGAATTGAAATAGTTTGTTATTCAATTATTCAAGAATTGCTTGAAAAACAAAGAGAGAATAAGAAACAAAAGGAAAGAAGAAAACGTAAAATTCGGGTACGTGGATGGATTGATTGTTGATTGGTGGATGGATTGGTGAAACACTCCTTCATGCGGCGGGCGATCGCCTGTATATGTAACTGATCGTTTTGCACCGTCGATTTTAGTCACCAGCCGCATGTAGCAAGTCGCCGCGCGGTCAAAGTCGGATGCTACCCAACTTTGGGGCTTGCGGCTTTATTCACTTGCGTTGCGACCTAGTAGAATTGCCATTTAGACAGTCGATTTTCGCCGCGAGGCAAGAATCGTGCGGCTTTAGTCACCCGTGTAACCCCGCATTACTTTGTAGTTGTGGACGCCTTATTTAGAAACAGAGGAGGGGGACCTACGGGGCGAGATAGAATGCAGTCAAGGTTTTGCTTCAAGTAGGTACCTATGGAGCACAGAGACGTAGGTATGTCATAGAGCATTGAGCTTTACAGCTCAATGGTATGGAGGGAGTTTGGCCTCCAGTTTTCTTTATTGGTATGTGGTGAGGACTTCTTGGCGGGAAAGTGAAACGTCATGTCTGCAGTTTTGTTTTATTTTCTAAAATTTGTGTTTTTTCGAACATTAATGTGAAATAATAGTGGATTATTAACCGTTAAGTGTTTGTGATTGTGCATGAGTGTTGGCAAATGAAACAAAACAGTGTAACATCACTTTTCAAATTCTCTCAAGAAGTCCGCGTGAGACCTCAGTAAAGTCCCACATCTTTACTGAGGACTCAAAGGGTTTGGGGGAACATCATTTATCATTCATCATCTTAATCACCACTCATTATCATCAAGGGAAAAAAAGAAATAAAAAAAACTAATGACTAGGCAGTATGGTCTCTGACCTTAGCCTGTTCCATAATGGAACAAATTTAGAAATTTAAAAAAAAATAGAATGTGGTAATTGATTGATTGAATCCATTGAGATGATTGAATCATTGAGCTCTTTAACTCATAGGGATGTGCGGTCGTCGATCCGATTTTTCGGATCGTAATGGATCGTAACGCCTCGAATCGCATGCCATCGATCCGATCTTCAGGAAATCGTTCCGGATCGGATGCAAATAACTAAGACATAATTAACTTTAGATCTTTATGAGGTAAACCCATGTAAACCTTGTAAAGAAGTATGCATGTGACTGGAGACACACATTTTATTCTTATGTACCTATCCAAAACATTCGGTTATAATAATTTAACAGCTATATCAATCTACCCGCAAAGGTCGCCGCCAAAATAATTTAAACAAAGATAGAACACGTTCGTAACAAATAAACTTAAGAATGTACCCAATTTTTTTAAACAAACTGCGTTTTTAAGCATCTTTCAAGTTTTGTATCGATCCGGCAAAAAATCGTATGATCTCGATCCGATCCGAAAATCGCTGATTCGTATGCCTGCCGAACCGATCTTTCAAAGGATCGGGTCGGATCGGCGCATCCCTAATAACTCAATGGATTGAATGATGCAGAGTGAGAGTGAGACTGCTGACTGCTGCTGTGCTCTGTCAAAGTTGCTGCTGCTGGCTGTGCCCGTGACGGACGAGCAGCGTTGCCGTTTCGGGTAATTTTACCCGATTTCGGGTAATTTAGGCTTCGAGTGGGTAATCTCCGGGTAACGTTTACTGCCGGGTAATTTTATTTTGGGTAGTTTTGCGACCAAAACGTTACCTACACGTTTACAAAATATTAATTTGCTAAACTTATTTGACTTGGCTGTATGGGCTATGTTCCCTTTACCAACCTAATTAGGAAATAAGTGTCTGTATCATTTTCTGTCACCAGTTAATGTCACCTGGAAGAAAGGAAATTGTTTCCACTAAGAGTAAATCGAGTGGACTAGCGTTTCAAATGATCAAATATGATATTATAGAAACAAAATAAGTATCTAAAATATTCATTAAATAGGTATAAAAAATTGGGATTATTAATATTTTTAAAGAAAAAAATTGACAATAATATACGCGTTCAGTCAATGATATTATGTTAAATTTTTTATTGTAACATCATTGCGTTCAGTCATTATGATTAAACGGAAATCAAAAGCCGTGACGTCACGCCGCCGTGCCAAATGACATTTTATTGTTGTGACATTTCTAACAAGCCTCGAACGAAGTAGATGTTTGGCACGGCGTGACGTCATTCACTCAACATGGTGATCTAAAGCGTTTTTGCGGTAAAAATTCGGAATATAAAAACGCAAAATAAATATTGTAAACGATCGATTTTTTTTAAATAATGTATTTTTAGATACGTTTGTGAGTTTTAGGATAAAATAGGTAAACAGGTATCGTTTTAATATGATTTTGAAATTTAGTCAATTAGCCTATTGCTGCTTTGTTTGATAAGCGCCGTAAATAATTTTCATACTGTTTGTTTTGTTAAAAAAGGTACCTACTTAATATTGTTTCAACAAAATTATGTACTTGCTTATTTCATTTTTCTTTTTATAAGTACATTTTAATTGATTATAAATCATACGTAAAAACTACATAAAATAATCTAAAAAAATGTTTTTTTTTGACGTGACAACGTCTTAAATTAGGTTGCGGCTGGGAGTCACTTATGAAAAAGTGTAACGCTGGGTAACGTTACGATGAGTCACCGAACGAGAGAGAGGCCCGCCGAATGCCTTGCGTCTCTCTCCCACTCAACTATGATAAATTTGTGCAATTCTTATTTTCATTCAATTCCTTGTTCCTATTGTGCAATTTAATTATATTCATATCAATAAATATTCTACCGAGAAAAAGACGTTGTCACGTAAAATCTTCGCCCGTAAAACCGACTTTACAGGCAAACAATTTTTTCTTAGCTTACCTATCTGGAAGATATACTCGTAAATCGGTTGAAATTTTCAACTTGAAAACATTTGAAAATCAACAAGTAATTTAATAATTTCTGTTAATTTCATAAACGTACCGCATGTCAAAATAAACCGTACCTTTTTTAAAAAAAACTACTGAACGGGTAATTTTGGGTAATATTTTAATCCGTTTCGGACTTTTTCTTGAGTGACTTGCGGCAACACTGCGGACGAGGTTCTCGTTCGTTCTCATTCATACTTTCAATACAACATGATTTCGCGCGCCGGTTTTCTTGTGAAAATGTTAATTATGTGTTGAATTTCGGAGTGAATCAGGTTTATTTTTATTTTATCACAATGTCCTTTCATTACGACGATTCGTTGATAGATTTTGACTTGGATTTCCTACATCAAACGCCTAACACAGCTACGGTAAGTTATAGGTTATGAAAATTTATATTTGAGTCATGTAAAGGGAGTATTTTGTTATTTTAAGTTCATTATACATACATCATATTTTAATAGGTAGTGTACAACACAAGTCGTACAACATACTAGCTTAAGTTTTTGAGCTATTTGAATGTTTATTGCAAGATCGCAAGTAAGTACCTAATCGATAAAACAACATGGGTTAAACCTATTAAGAATACCTATTTATTAATAATTTTGAAGTTGTATTGAGTAAATTATTTTATTTTTAAAACATTTGACATTATAGATTTATGATAAATTATACACCTCTCCAACAGTTTTTTTATAAGTGTAAGACTAGCAACTAATTCTAGCGTACAAATCCGTCAAAAAGAAACAGTTTATTAGACACTCAGCAGCACGGTATCTTGGCCAAGCTGTTATCTTGCGATATCCAAATTTATAAGTGTTTATTATAATTGTCGCTTAGGGTAGGTAAAACTACATCATTTTAGTTTTATTTTGAGTGGGTTGTTCATAATGTTTGAGTGCTTTGTGTCCACTATTTTAGAAATTAGTAAAAACTTGGAATTTGTGCTATCAATCTTAATTCAAATTAAATTTTAATGTCAATTTGATGTTGAGCATTGAACACTGAACACCTAAGGTACGCGGGATGTCATCTGCCCAGAGTACTGGCGGTGATCTACTCCTTGTGCGTGGGATATTCGGACTTGCCTGCGCCGATGATGAAGACTGTGATGGTACCAGTTGTGTAATTATCGTCCAATTTCTTTGGCCACTATCATCGTGAGGGTGCTTGACAGTTTGCTTAACACTCAGCTTGAATGCACGTTACAGAGTTGGCTAATTTAATTCATTTTTGTTGGCTGATTAGTTGACTGATAGTTGGCTGATTTAAATCAAACTGATTAATAACGGAACTCGGAACGTATTGTAATTCTTAATCTATAACTACTGCCTAAAAATGAAAAGTGGTCAATTGTTCAAGTCTACTCTCAAACTGAAAAATCTAGTAAATCCGATATCAAATCCTTTTACTCTACACTGTCTACACTATCAGAGGGAATAAGAACCCACTCGCACAATAACTAGTAATGGGGGATTTCAATGCTAGAATGGGCGAAAAAAGAGACTGGGAGAAAATTATACTCGGTCCGTATTCTTCGGGAATAAGAACATGGAATGGTGAAATGCTGATACAATTGGCTTACGAAAACAACTTAAAAATACTAAACAGTCTGTACAAATTGCGTAAGAACAATAGATAGACATGTATACATCCGGGTGGCCACCATAAAAACGAGATAGACTACATCTTAACAAACAAAAGTAACAAGTTTAAAGATTGTAAAGAGCATATTGACAGAGAGCTAAATTACAACTTCATACATTAAAGAAAAACCGACCTTTTAATGTGAAGTAAATTAATAACGTATTGGAAAATACCGAAATATTGAGAATGAATCTTTTGTGTTTTTTATGTAGTGTACAACACAAAAGATTCCGATATACAAAATAAATATAACAAGTTTGAAGAACTACTTTACATAAAATAAAAGAACCAAAAATGAAGGTAAAAATAAGACAAAAAAAATGGATAGGAAATCAAACTAAGGAACTCTTACAATCAAGAGCAGAATTAATATCAAACCCTAAGAAGTCAAAAGCCATAAGAAAAGAAATAGCCAGAATTAGTAACAAAATTAAAACGCAAATGAGGAAGGACTGTCAGAGATACAGATTGGAACTACTAAAAGAATTATTTATTTATTATTTAATTTTATTAATAATTAGGATGGAGAACAATGTTTCTAATAACAAATCCCACACATTCTTGTAGAAGAATAAAAATTAAATAAGTACTATGTCTATATCAATTGGTTTTACTTTACTTTACAGACACCGGATAGAAATAGAAATGAAAGATGTCGCAAAGCTATTAGTATTGCAAAAAAGAAGATTATAGCTACAGAGTAAGTTATGTTCCATTATTGGTTTCTATTATATTTTTTTTATTCCATACACTTAGTTTGAATGCTTGAGATTGTAAAATAGGACCTTTGTCTTTGATGCTACCTATTTGAAAGTCAAATGTTTATATTTACAGCGGCCTTATTAAGAAGTACTATGAAAAGAGAGAAGAATTAGAACAACTTGAAAAGGTTCTTTATTCTTCTAAGGAAGAATGTAAAAAAGTTTGTATAGATTTTCGAAATGTCACAGAAAAGTGTACCCAACTAGAAAATGTAAGTAAAATCAGTTTACCATATTATTCACGTTTGATCAGATCGGTTACACAATTGATAAAAGGTTTAGAGAAGAGGTGGGTTTTTAAACCCCCTTATATTTTCTGTTTTAATTTGGTAACTAGGACATACAGAGAGCTTAGATTTTTAAAAAACCACTTTTAATATCTTTTAGTAACCACCCTAGTGGAAGGGCACTTTGATCATTGTGTAATGGATGTGTTATGTGTGTATTATACATGCAAGTCCTTTCAAGGGGTTGTTGTACCTTCGCTACAAAGTTAGTTTGCCACAGAAAAAAGTGTGTACATTCGCCACAGTTCTATTTTTATAAAGTTAATTCGCCACACTTCTATTTTCGACACAGACAGCAGAAAAATCAAACAATAAGTGAAGTAAAAACGTTAATTATTATTTTTTAGATAGTTAGATAACAAAATAATAGTTAGTAATTATAAAAATTTACTTACACCATGCTCACCAGAGCTTGGGGTATTCCACGAAGCGCATCCATTTTGAAGCGCACCAGACCAAGCGCACCTGAGAGACCCCCCACACTGGCGTCTTTCGACGTCGGCATCAAGCCGGCGTACACGCGGCGTCAGTGCAGAGCTCGCGCGGCGTCATCGCGACGCCGCGCGCCGCATAGACGCCGGCATGACGCTGACGCTCGAAAGACGCCAGTGTGGGGGGTCTCTAAACTATTCCTCTAAGCGCACCCGTTGGCTGCGCTTCAGAATAGGTAATTAAAATATTATATTTTTATTCATCGAAGCGCACCTACCGTAAAAAATAGAGAGGACCTTAAAAGATTCGTAATATTGATGTCGATAGAAACTGGGACTAGGTGCTTAAGCAACTTACTACGTCAATAATAAATTGAATCATGACCGTCATATTGATCTAAAAGTACCAGGGAGACATAAATGAAATGAGGTAGATAGGCGCCTTAGCGATCTTACTTACCCTCACCCTTAACTATCAGGAAAAAAGAAATAAACAAGTAGGACTAGGTGCTGGAACTTACTATGTCAATAGTAAATTGAATCATGACAGTTACTTTGAACTAAAAGTACGGTAGTACTATTACTTATTCTGTGCTAAAAGTACCAGGGTGACATAAATGAAAAGAGGTAGATACTCTAAAAATAAACGTACGTTATTCGTTATCGATATTTTCTGTTAGTTTATGGTTACTTAGTTATAATTATTTTTCGTAGGTTATCTATATACTTTCTGTGCCTATCCATCCATCGATTAATTGATTGATTGATTACATCAATAATTTTAGAATAAAATAACTACCTTTCATTTCGAGCGCTCAAAACGAACTTTCCTTGCTACCGGTACTTTATGCAAAAATGATGTACTAGGAAGAGTTGTGGCGAATGTACAATAACGATTACCTACCTGTGGCGAATTAACTTTCAATGTATGGAGTTACAAAAACGTGGCAAACTAACTTTGTGGCGAATGTACAACAACCCCTTTCAAAGCAACTTGGAAAGGGTTAAGTTTAGCATTTAAAATTATTATATGTGCTCCACAGGGTATGACTCCAATCATGTATAATGACTTAATGTATGTTGACAAACCCGTGTCGGGTAGCTGTGAAAGAATACTACCACCCCCCTCTTCCCTTGGGTGTCGTAAAAGGCGACTAACGGACTAAAGATTGCACATACATCCAACAGCATAAAGCGACGATGGGCTCACCACCTGTCACGCTGAGCACATTTGCAGTCGCTATTTGGTGAAAGGTGGACTATGGTAGAGGACTGCTTTTGCTGTCCTCATTGCCTAATCTCTGACTAACCCTCCGGGGATAATAGTCGTGATTAAATGTATGTATGTATGTACAAATGTGACCATTATGACACAAAAATCTGTGTTGCCAGAATGTGAATTACCAATTCTGAGCTATACAGTGAACGTGTTAACTTTGACACTTGCTGCACAGGCAATGTTGCAAGGTCAATGAAATTTCATAAATATGTGTTAAATGTATTTTTTTATTTTAGGAGGCCCAATGTCTACGTACCACAAATCAAGAACTACAAGAAAAAAGTAGTAAGACAGCAAATCTTGTTAGTGCTATTCAATCTCATGCTAACCAGTTACAGGTATGATTGATTAAGTAAATAATAAATATCCATGTACTTTGCAGTATGTTAGTATTTTTGCTGTTTTTAAGGTTTCGTACCTCAAGGAAAAACGGAATCCTTATAGGATCACTTAGTTGTCCATCTGTCTGTCTGTCAAGACCCTTTATCTCGGGAACACGTGGAGGTATCGAGTTGAAATTAAAACCATATACTCAGGTCACACTACAGTATCTTGAAGCTGTGAAAAAATCAAACTCATAATTAATGTAAAAAAAAGATACGGCCGTTATGCCGCAAAAAAACGTATATTTCGACACTTAAGGGAATTAAAATATATAGGGTATTTTCCGTTGACCTAGAACTATGAAGTTTGGCAAGTATTACCGTCTTATACTACAAGTATAGGAGAAAATCTGAAAACTGTACATTTCTAATTAAATCATTAAATAACAGGTTTTTATGCTAAGGAACGGTGGTCCAAATTTTGAATTGAGTGAACCGTGTCATGTGAGGTAAGTATCGTACGAAGAGGCTTCATTGGCACAAGCTTTAACAGATTTTTAATTATTTCTATGATGTATAGTTTTCGATTTATGACGAAGAATGGAAAAAAATATTATGATATGCACCTACAAATTTGTATGGAACCCTCGGTGGGCGAGTCCGACTCGCACTTGCCCGGTTTTATTTTTCACAAAACAACTCTTATGATTACAACATTTTGTTCAGATGGTCAAACAGATGAGTCTGTTGCGCCTTGTTTGTTTTGTTCTATTTAAATTTTAATGTATTACTTAACAGTTTTTTTTTACATTTGTTAATACAATTTAAAGGTCTGTTCAAACCTGAGCGGTATTCGCTACCGCTGTGGGTAGCGGCAGCAAAAATACCGCGCAGGTCGCTCTAGCCGCGGAACTTTATACTAAATACCTGAGCGAAACCCGCGCGGTATATACCTTTACCCACAGCGGCAGCGAATACCGCTCCGGTTTGAACAGGCAAAAATGTATGGGCTCAGGTCTGATATCTCAACAGTGTTATAACCTATGCCAATTAAAGCATTTGAAGTGTATTTTATACTATACTTATACTTTACCTCTCAATTTTAAGCTTGGTGTCATAATACCAAGCTTAAAATTAAGCATAAACTTGGTGTTTAAAACCTAAGTGCTAAAAATTTACGTTTTCTAGTTTTGAAAATATATTAATCTTCTTTTTCTTCTTTGTTTTGTGGCGTTTCCTTTAAAGATTTCGCCTAAGTCAAGTATTCCGCTTAGAATTTAGATACCATGCCATACCATACCATATTTTTAGATTTTTCTTTATTCTACCGTACAAACTCAAAAAATATATTAATACACCATCTTCACGTTAAATATTGACTTGGCTGTCATATTATGAAATAAACTGTACCCCAATAGCGTCGTTTTGGTACCACTTCCAACATTGTTTGACATTGTTGAGAAATAGGACCAAAATTACCGGACAGAGTAAGAACGATTTAGAAAATCAATAAAAAATTTACATTTGTCTTCCTTTGGTTTTCAAAGTATGGACATAGAATACATAATAGTACAAGGACAGAAGATTCACTCCGCTAAGTCATTTAAATAAATAGCGACTCTTGCTTGGTCACAATATAGTGCAATTCAGGTCGCACACCGCTCCCATACCTACAGTTAAATTCACCTCGAACTTGCCTCTCTTTCTATCGCGTACTATCGTGTAGCTCTTATCTCTTCTAATGACTGCAGGGTTTTCGCGGGCGTCCGTCCGGTCGGCTACTTGTAGCTTCATACCCGAAGGTGGCCACTGACGATCAGTTTTGCGCTTCGGTCCAGGCGTAAAACTGTGGCGTTACTCGAAATGGTTTCACGCCAAACAGATTTCCCCACTCACTGGCGTCACTCCGGCTCGTCAGTTCTCGACCGGCCGGTACAATCAAATTTGAACTTTATTGTTTGGTACCAAGGATCAATATTCATTAGAGACATTCGAACTGACGCGATTGGAATGTTTTTGACCAGCCGGGCTGTATTTTGAACTTTATCGTTCGGTTCTAAGGATCAATATTCGTTGGAGAAATTCGAACTGACGCGATTGGAATGTTTACGAACAGCCGGGCTGTATTTTGAACTTTATCGTTCGGTTCTAAGGATCAATATTCATTGGAGTAATTCGAACAGACGCAATTGGAGTGACGATCACACACTCACGGACAGTTTAGCGCGACGCGCCGACTTGGATTATAGTAGCCATGGAATATTCCGTGTCGCGCCGTCAGTTAAAACGCTGGAGTGACGATTCGACATTCTCGATCAAATTTTGGACTGACGTCAGTTCAACTGATGGGAAAAACTGATCGTCAGTGGCCACCTTAAAGCGCGGAGTGCGCTAGGCTTGGTAAGAATATATAGTGTACTGGACTGAGCCAGTGTAAAAACACACAGACGCCAGCACTTCACCTACTACAAAATGTCAAAGGAGATGGTCTAGTTTTCCATAGAAAGACTTCACGAAAATGCAGCTGGACCAAAATGAATGAAAATCGGGAGAATGCAATATGCAGAACTCGTATGAGTTGAAAAAAAGTATATAAGTATAAAAAAATAATGTAAAAACATTATTACGTGTTAAAATTATTTAATTTAATTTATTTACGGCTTTATCAATTACAAGTCTCATTATGCCGGCTGCTTCTAAGGGGATTTTTATTCCGTATCCTTTCTTCAATACATTTTGAACTTTATCACTAAAGTAAAACGATCAATATCAATTGGAAAAATTAGACAGTTTTGGATAGGTTGATCTGTAGGCGTTTAAAAAGTGTGTACTACTTTCTCCAGCCTGCCATCTAGAGTTCTATCAAATTGTTTATTATGTTACAGACACTCGTCAAACAAAATGAGACAGTTATAGAGGGTTTGAAAGTTGAAAATCAATTGGAAAGGGCTACCATCAAGGATTATGAAAAGAAAACAACATCATATCAGAAAGAAAATAAAACTCTTATGAAGCATATATGTTTAATGAAAGAAATCATATTAGGAAAAAGTGAGTAACATCTTGTAGTAAGCTATAAATTATATGCTAAATGTTAAATCTTGCAAAGTCAAAATTTTATTTAAGGCAGCCTTTGAACATCATTTTACTAATTACAGCATTAGCGCTCTCAAATTGAACTCTTTTAATGCTTCAACTAAGAGTGAACATTATATTGTTCCCAGTTGTCATTGTAAAATCTTCCAAAACGATGCCAAAATGCGCGGTAAAAATTAGCAAAAATATTTCCGAAAGAGTGAAAAAAAAAATAGAATATCATATTTTTACATAAATCTATCGATATAAGTAAAATCAATTGTCACTGTTTGGCTAATTTTTTTTGTTGTGAATGATATTGTATTGTATGGACAAGATTTATTAAAAAAATATTATTTTTATTTGTCCCGGGGTAAGTACGCGACGTACACGCGGACGAAGTCGCGGATGGGTCGCTAGTTTTTTTATAAATTTATTTAATCATTATTTATATTAAATCATTGTGTATCTATCACAGTCTCAAGTTTTCTAATAAAAAAATAAATAAATTTCACAACTATTATACCAATTATTTAGCCTCAAACAAGGCATATCCTGAATTATGGTGACTGAATAACGGATAAACATGCATAAATACTAATAAACATCCATAACTCGGTCACAAACGATCGAAGGATGTGCACGACTCATCCTTCGATCAACAATACCAACTAGATAACGCGCCGCGCACAAAATCAAAGCTAAATTCTGTCCACGTGAATATATACTTATACAGTTACATTTTTTTACTAGCGAACTGAGACAAAAGTTATAAAATAGTTTTAAGTTCAACCTAATTATAACTATGGTAACGTCACAAATCTTCTAAGCACAAAGCTTCTTGCATCCACTGTTGTATTACACAAATGTTGGCGCGTCTATTGGTCAACGTTAGCCAAACATTTGTAGCGTGGGTTAAAATCGGTAATTGTGTTCAAAATTTAGTATTATTTGTTAGTTTAAAGCTTAAAATATAATTTATTCTACATGTTACTTACCGAAAGTAAGACACCCCGGCCGTTAAATTGCTTTTTCGGGCATTATTTTTGCAACTTTTAAACACACATTGCGGCATTGTGAACGTGTTTACATTGGCCGTGTTTCAAGCAAACTAAACAAAATAAGAGCTCACTTCTCAGTGCGCTGTTATTTACCGAGACATATTTTTACCGACGACCTGACATCTAGTTGGTATTGTTGATTGAAGTGCTCATCACACAAACACTTGCCCCTACCGTGATTCGAACCCGGGACCGTGGGTTTTGCAGTCAGGGTCGCGCTGACCACTCCACCCGGCCGTTAAAAACGTTCAATTCAGCAAGAGAGAAAGAAAGTAACTTTTTTTGTTTGTTAAACTTAATTAATTTGTTAATATAAATTACTGTTATCTTACAAAAAATTAGCCAAACAATCCTGACAAAAACATTATTTAAAACAAAAAAGGATAGCGACTCTTATCGTACTACTTCTCATGTTCTAGAATCGGACGTCACTTTTCTATTTCGTGTAATAAAGTCATTGGTTTTAGCCATTGCCGTCTAAATCTATTGTGGTGATGATAGTGTCGAGTAACAAAGTAGTTGTGATATTATTCGAAAACAAAGAATGTATATTAAAACTACGATTATATTGCTATACAATCTGAGTACTATAATTGTAACTACTTTCTCGAGCATATTTAGGTTGAGATTGTGTATCTAGTGTTTAGATGATTGTAGAAGGTAGCCTTCAAAATTAAATACGATATGAGCTATCTATCAAGGATTAAATGTAAGTAATCAGTTTTATTTCATTTAGGAACTTTAAATAAAAATGACAAAGCCGTATTGGAGAAATATGATAAAAGTTACGAGAGTGATGACAATGACTCTTTGTTGGAAGGGATGTATAGTGATGATGAAACAGACATGGACAGTCACTTCAAATCACCACTGATATCTAAAGCAATTGCTAACAAGGTATGTATGTAGTTTATGTCGTTCTTCATCTACCTATAAATGTCCACCATCCACCCTCATACGAATATCCGGCGTGAATGTTGCTGTTGTGTTTCGTCCGGCCAGTGAGGGTTCCGGAGGCCAATCCCCCCCCCCCCCCTTTCACATTTCCTATTCCTTCCTTAAAGGCCGGCAACGCGCCTGCGATTCCTCTGGTTTTGCGGGTGTCCATGGGCGGCGGTGGTTACTCTCCATCAGGTGACCCGCCTGCTCGTTTGCCTCCTTCTACTACAAAAAAAAATATGTATGAATGGTCTCTTAACATGTCTACCATGTCACAATCACTTTACCATAATATGTGTGAGTGTAGTTGCTTTGACAAAATACTTTCAAACTACTTGAACGACTTTGCCGAATGTACCACTGCTGTGCTCTAGCCTGCGAAAGTTCAACTTGTCCCATTGCAACCCTAACGTGCTATCTGCTGCACATACGAGATCTTCGTATTTTAATCATTAATACTAGTACCTATTTTGTGTATTTACTACTAATGTCTGACAGCAAGCAGTGGAAGTTTGCAACACCAGTATACATAGTTATATAGTTTTGTTTTACAGGTTGATATTTCATTGAGGAAGGCTTCAAAGGAAGGTAAGTGGTCACATGAAATTATTGTTAAAAAGTTCTTGCTTATTTTAATATTTTTTAATGTTAATCATTTGTTTTGTTTTTATAGATTTAATTGTCATGAAATACGACAACGACCTGGACTCAGATTTCAGTAATGAACCTGCTAGCGCGGATACAGGCCGGGGCTCTTCCCTTGCGTTCTCAGACGGCGAGAAATGTTTACATAGTCCAGATTACTTTATGGACAGTAGTCCAATCAATACGGAGTTTACAAATAAAAACATTAGAAATCGTGTTGATGTTGCTACTAGTCCAATACCATCATGCCAGCTGGTCCACACCGCTACAAGCCCTATACCAGCAAAGCAAGCTGCCCATATTGCAAGTCCTATCGCTTACAAAGCAAAAGAAACAATTTTGATTGTCGAACCTAAAAATAAAACAACGGGTGTAATATACCATGTACCATCTAAAGACGATTTAATACATAATGGAGTTGAGGAGGAATTACGTGGGCCTGGTAAAAATCAAAAAAATATTAAAAAACATAAAAGAGACAGTAAAAATAAATCCAATATGTCGTCTACATCGACGGAAAATGCTAGTAATAATTCATTATCGTGCAATGAAAAAAATAATATCGATTCTATGACAAGAGTAAGTAGTCCCATTGAACTAGATAATGAAATATTGTCTCCTGAAAGTCATCTCATTTGTAGTGAAACTATTGATGAAAAGGAATGCTTAGAGTTGAATAATAGTGACACATTGAATTCAAAAAATAATAAAGATGGCGAAATAGAAATGATTTTGAGCAAAATGCGCTTTAACCGCGATTTGATAACGCCCATACCAAGCTCGCCATTTAAATTGCGTAATTCTGCTATGCAAAATCAAGAGTTTGTAAGCAAGGATGTTCTAAAAAAACAGGAAGAACAAGATAAATGGAAGCGTCAAGTCGATGAACTGGAAAAAAGATTTAATGTTTTTGAAAAATGCCTGATAAGTAACAATTTACTCCCTCCACGACCTCTAAAGAATCGCCATAACTCGATGATAGAGTCTGACTACAGTGAGAATGATCCCATATTAATTTCTGAAAATGTCAGGAAAAATGTTCAGCATGAAATAAATTCATTTGAAAGATCTAGCAGTAAAATGATTACTGAGGAAAAAGTACAAGTTCAACAAGATGCATCAAGCATCAGTAATAATTATGATATGAACAGAAGTATTAAACGTTTGCAATTTGAAGAGCCATTGCCACCTATTCTTAATGATGTTAGTAGTCTAGATGAATCTGTTGACAAGCATGCAAATGAAAACACAGATGAGGAAGAATGTTATGAGGAAGATATATTTCATTTCGACAGTTTCAATAACAATATGCAAACTACGAAGAGACACAAACAACGCAAATTGACTAAACTAGACCGATTTAAACAAAAAATAATACCTAAGAATAAAATAAAACCAATTTCTTCACCAAAACGAAAATTGCCAATGAAGCATCTAATGCTCTCTAAAGCCAAAGCAGCAGCTAGTATAGAGGCTGCAGTATTAAGCAAAAAAATTGCTTATGAAAAAGCAGTTAAAGTTATGTCGGAGTTGAAGACTCAACAAAAGTCAAAAGAGATCATACTTAATACCCATAAAAGAAGAGATAAACAAATCTGTAATAAAGCATCTAAAATGTCTACAGGTATACCTAAAGTTAGGTCCTCGACAACAAAAGAATTATTAGATATAGAGAGCACTACCACTGAACGTACATTTGAGATGGATAATGCAAATGATACAACAAATACTTCTGAAAATGATTTATTTAAAATGCAGGATTCTAAAGATACAGTTAACACTACGTCTAGAGATCATACGATGAAAACACAAGATGCTAAAACTACCGGGAATACTACGCCTTTAGGATTACACCTTCATATACAGGAGAAACTAATCACAGAACAAAAAAAAGCTAATCAGATAATAATACTTGAAAATATACTTATAACAGATTTGAAAAAATGCACTGATAATAAGGTCTTAAAGAAACCAAAACAAGTTAAACCATCAAATTCAAATACACCCGAAATAAAAGTTATTCAAAAGCCAGACACAATTGGGCTATTACTACATGAAAATTTCGATACAAAATCTAGTAAAGAAAAGGAACCTTTTACCACTATTAATGCGTTTGATTCACCATCACTTGGAGTTAATAATAATACAGAAACTACAATTGTTATACAAGGGACAAGGAAAGGCCAAAGAAGACATGAAAATCTCGATACCAAATCTAGTAAAGAAAAGGAACCTTTCACCACTATTAATGCAAAGGAACCTTTCACCACTATTAGTGCGTTTAATTCACCATCACTTGGGGTTAATAATAATACAGAAACTGCAATTATTATACAAGGGACAAGGAAAGGTCAAAGAAGACATGAAAATCCCGATACAAAATCTAGTAAAGAAAAGGAACCTTTCACCACTATTAATGCGTTTGATTCACCATCACTTGGAGTTAATAATAATACAGAAACTACAATTGTTATACAAGGTACAAGGAAAGGCCAAAGAAGACATGAAAATCTCGATACCAAATCTAGTAAAGAAAAGGAACCTTTCACCACTATTAATGCAAAGGAACCTTTCACCACTATTAGTGCGTTCAATTCACCATCACTTGGGGTTAATAATAATACAGAAACTGCAATTATTATACAAGGGACAAGGAAAGGTCAAAGAAGACATGAAAATCCCGATACAAAATCTAGTAAAGAAAAGGAACCTTTCACCACTATTAATGCGTTTGATTCACCATCACTTGGAGTTAATAATAATACAGAAACTACAATTATTACACAAGGGACAAGGAAAGGCCAAAGAAGACATGAAAATCTCGATACAAAATCTAGTAAAGAAAAGGACCCTTTCACCACTATTAATGCAAAGGAACCTTTCACCACTATAAATGCGTTTGATTCACCATCACTTGGAGTTAATAATGATACAGAAACTGCAATTATTATACAAGGGACAAGGAAAGGTCAAAGAATACATGAAAATCTCGATACAAAATCTAGTAAAGAAAAGGACCCTTTCACCACTATTAATGCAAAGGAACCTTTCACCCCTATTAATGAGTTTGATTCACCATCACTTGGAGTTAATAATAATACAGAAACTACAATTATTATACAAGGGACAAGGAAACGTCAAAAAAGAACGTCGCTGGAGAAACCCGACGTTGAGTGCAAAAGAATATTGCGTAGTTCGACCTTACGGCGGACATCAATTCAAGAAAACACGAAAGAAACATCTTCCAATGTAGACGATATATTATTCAGTGTTGACCGTGTCAAATCGGTGGCTTTAAATAGCCCAAAAGAAAAATCAAAATGCTTTAATCCTAAAACAGAAGAACTCCAAAAAGTGCAACAAAACACTGTAAGCTACAGTGATATTGATTTGTTTAATGACAACACAGAATCTAATCAACATATTGATGAAGGTGTTGGTAAAAGAAGTTGTTTGAATCCAAAAGAAAGCATCTTATGCGAAATGTTAGAAAAATATGGAAGACAATCAGTCAAAACATTTTCTAAGAAAGTTTCAGGCATGTATTTTTTAATTATTTAAACAACATCATCTTAAACCTGCAGATGTGCAGAGCATCCACCATGGGGACTAAAGTAGTCGTTTGTTTGTATCACACTTATCACATCTTAGTAAACTGTTTGCTAACAGTGGTTTAAAGCCAGTAGAAAACTAATTATGAAATAAAAGCGTGCACAATAATTTAGTTTGTACACTTTGACAATCAATAATTATCCATACATGTAAATGTACGTCAAGCAAAACAAATTATATAATACTATTGATTCAGTTTAATTTATCGAAATAGTTCGCTCGCTCTAAAATACATAGTTTGCCTGTCAAATTCGGTGTAATAAAAATATATTTTTTTTACAGATTCCGTTGTAAGCACAATTTGTAAAACTATTGAAAACGAAATATCTGATATAATACAGTCATCTCCAAAAGATTCCAAACAGTCAATGAACAAATTCGTTGAAACCATCAAAAAGTTGGACCGCAAGCAATTCATGGCAGGGTTGATGCAATATTTAAAAGACCCTCAAAGGAAAATCGAGTTGTTCAGTAAAGTGTGCACACCGCCTGCACCGCCAATGACGAAATCTGAGCAGATTCTACTGTTTTTAGTGACACAACTAAGACGTGCATGGCCATCAGTTGATATTGTAGATTGTGTGTTGTGCAATATGGAATATACGTTGTTTAAGCTCAATCGCACACCAGAGTTCGAAACAGTTGAGAGCATGTCCCACCTCTATGCCATAATGTGTCGGTATTTCAAACTGAAAAGCCGCTTAAGACTTTTTATGTTGGATGCAATGTACTGTATCCAGTTTAAGTCAGTGCCACTCATAAAGCAATGCATGGAAGTGTGGATGCATGTATTGCCGTTGGCGCATATGGGCATTGGTGAGTATTTTGTTGCTATTTTAGACATCGTAACAGAAAAATAAAGTTGCAATGTTTTTTTTAGTGGAAGTACAAATTAATTTTATGTAGGAATAATTTAATAAAGGACATGCAAATTCCTTCGACAATCGACCCAAAAATGTATAGCATTTCTGTTTGTACCACAATGTAGGTATGTAAATAGTGCATTGTGGAAACTATTTAGAGTTTATTAAAGATTTTTATTATAAGAGATATTCACATTTAAAATGTTTTTCTTTGGTAACACTGACACTAGTATAGCAACACTTGTAACTCAAACGAAACGTTTCGTTATCTGCTAAATGAACATTAGTGTTCTCGAAAAAATTGACTAAAAGTGGGCGTACCGTTTCAAATTAAAATTATTTATTATGCATTCTTGTTGTACACAAAGATCTTAAATATCAAACACGATAGGAAGTAGCGTGTGGAATTCTGTTCTGTTCATTTAATCATGTGGTTGTATTGATTGATTGACAATGTCAGTGACAGCCGACAGATCGAAAATGGCATCGTATTCAAATCAAAGTGATACCCATTTTCAAGTATTTGCAGCTATATTAATAATAAAAATCTAAAAGTTAGATTTCTCTACTAACTTCAGAACTATTTTTCCGAGAAATCCAATCCAGCCTGCTGTCAATGTCATTGTCATCTGATGCAATGTAATGCGCCTTGTTCTTACGCAAAAATATTGTGATGGCGGCCACAAAATGACCGTTTCATAGTCATAGTTTTGTTTTCTAATTAATTAATTTCAGCCAAATAAAGGAGTTTCAAAATAAAGTTGATACTGATTTAGGTATATAATGACACATAGGTCATATAGATAATAGAAATAAGTTTATACATTTTTCGGTCAAATGTGCCTGATGTCCTTTAAGCCAGACGGTAAATTTCCGGGTTCGATTCCCAATGAGGTGCCTGCCAATACGAGCTGTTGTTAGTGCTTTTTTAAATTCAAATAATTCAGGCGATGAAGGTGTCTAAGGCTCGTATTCTGAAATCAAATTCAAAATCAAATCCATGCTTGAATACTATACAGAAAGGGATGGCAATATAAGCGATGAATAGCACCATCCCTTTCTAACACACTCAAGCAGAGATTTAAGTTTGAGTTTTGGTTTTAGAATACGAGCCTAATACTCTCCCATTTGTGGAATACCTATAATAGGTCAAGTATCATAAGACCGCCGGCGGTCGCGAAACAATTGATTTTCAATTGTGTCTGGTTTTACAGTGCTCAAGGGGTTAAAAAGTCATAATGCTACTGCAAAATAGAATAAAACTAAAGTAATGTTCTGCCAATCTCTCCTTTTCAAATTGTGTTTTTATTATCATCTAGGATTAACATTAATTAATCAATATAAATATTATTTCAGCAAAGAGTCCACTCGTGACATGTATGGTGTATCTTTTACATTTCTACAAATGCGATGACAAGTTTAACAGAGTACAAGATATAAGGCATATTTTGAATCGTAAATATTTTTATCAAATCACTGAATGGAATGAACCCAAAATTATAGAAATGTTCAGGAATGCGATCAAAGATGTCAAAGGTACGTTTACTTGAAGACCACCGGACCTCTTTCCATCAGTGAAAAGAGGTCCGGCTGTCAATACCTGGGCTGGGGATCTTTTAGTTATAACATGTGTTGTGAAACTCCATTTTTAATACAAGCTATCCTATCCAATACTAAGTTTACTATTTCTGAAATTGGCTTAATGCGATTACCGGTGTACCTACGCCTGGCTTCCTCACCATGGAATTCTGTTATTTCAAGAATGCCATAAAAGTGTACCCAAATAGTACCAAATAGTGCCCAAAGGAAATAAATTGTCACGTCGCGGGAGAACGGAGGAGTGACACGATGAGGAGAGGAGATGAAGATAACAGCACAATGAGTTCAGATGTATATTATTTTAAATAAATGGTTAGTTATTATATGAAGCACAATTTAAGCGTTAGCACACACACGACTAGGTAAAGGTTTAGGTTATAACTTATGGAACTGCCTAGTTATAATAATGCACTGTTCGCAATAACAATAACTCGGAACGAAAACAATAATTAGAAGGCGCTCATTCTAGCTCCGCGGATGAATCTGAACTGAATTTACATCAAAGAGTAGAGCTATAATGAAAACAGGCTAGACAGAGAATGCAAGTAAATATTTGAATTTAAAATTAAAAACTAGATATAAAAGAATGTCATTCACAAAGAAGGTCACAAAAACCAACAAGGCTTTAGTTGCCTTGTTACAAAATAGTACCTTTATAGTTAAAAAGTTATAGGCATGGTTTGGTGAGGAAGCCAGGCGTAGGTTCTACGCCTAATAATTTAATATTAAGTATTACATATTAACACTAACATTAATAGGTGTATATGCGTAACGAGAAAGTTTAATATTAGTTATATACTCCTGTGGTATATCTAAAAGAAGGCTCCCCTCTTATTGTCAGCGCCTCATGCACTTCAAAATGAACTCATTATCCAAGCGTAGAATGGTTCTGGAAGCGGGATTTGTCTCAAAAATTTTTAGGCATGAAGTCGATTGTCCAGACTTGTTGGAGAGGCTCAAACTACGAGTCCCTGTCAGGTACCCTCGTCACAAGGTCACGCCTCTTAGCTCTCCACTGCGAAAAATTGTTTTTGGTTCGAACTCACCGGTCGCGCGATTTTGTAAATTAGTTAATAAATATAGCGACTGCATTGACATTCACTACGACTCAACTTCTAGACTCCGTCGTATCATGAAGAACTTGATAGATTAGTTAGTTTTATTGTTAATTCACATTTAAATTTCTTTATATTTTAGTTACTTACTTTTGTAGGTACAACAGGCATTTATTTTTTGTATTTTTTTTTGTTTTCTTTGGCACCATTGCTACATTACGGATAAGCATACTTTTTAATGCAAGCTGTGTTTGCCTTTAAATGTTGGTGGCAATTAGGTCTTAAGAGTAGTTAATAAGCATTTATGTAAGTAACATTGTTCACCAACGTTGGCTGACCTTAATAAATAAATAAATATTGAATATAATAATTTTTCTTATAAATATCCATGTTTTCCAATATGTTGACTATCGTATTTATTGCCGGGTTTCATAAAGTAAACAGCAGTGCTATTTATGGAACTATTTATCTTAAATCTGAACTTGAGAGTTCAATATTGTGCGACAACAATGTTACTTTTGTTGATCACAGTGCAACTTATCGACGCGCGGCAGCGACGCATCTTAGTACGAACAAGTTACAATAGATGGCGCTTAACACACTTCTTACTTTATTTACTTACAAACTGACCTGTATTATGAAAGTGCGAAAAATCAATATTGCAATACACAACAATTTTCTTGACGCCGCGGTGGGATCGCATAGTTTTCGGGAACCGGTTTTTTTATTTGGTATATAAATTAACTAGGTATAAAGTATTATAAGTATAATGTAATTATATATTTTTTTTAAATAACGTCTATAAACATTGTGATGATTATTGTGATTGCTCAATTTTATTATGTTGTGGTCAAAACACTTTGTTATTGGTTTTTTAAATATACCTACTTTTATATTAACAATAGTTTTCATTATTAAACCTTTGATAAATATGTCGGATACATTTATTCACGATCAACAAATCATAAATAAGCAATGCTTGATACATAAATATAAGTTTGATTGGGTCTCATTCAACCTCGGCTACAAATCTAGTGATTTGTAATCTAGTGATAGATTTATAGTGGAAGTAAGAATCACCGCTAAAAAGCCAGCCTTCATATAAAAAAAACCGTATCCAAATCGGATCACTCGTTTATGAGCTACGGTGCCAAAGACAGACAAACTAACCTCAGGACCCCCCTTATTTGGCCACCCTTGATTTACTGTTTTTAAATATGTATTTTATTTTAAGTCGTCGGTTGTCTATTAGTCAATTCCATAGTGTTATAGAAATCTCAATTCCTTTGGTAATAAATATAATATTTTACCATTCAAAGTCAAATAACAATTACACTCTTAGAGAGTACTATTTCCGGTACTATTTATTGATATAGAAATGAGAGCCATGCTGGTTCTGTTTTCGCGTAACGAGGTGAGTACGCCAGGCGTAGAACCTACGCCTGGCTTCCTCACCAAACTATGCCTATAACTTTTTAACTATAAAGGTACTATTTATTTCCTTTGGGCATTATTTGGTACTATTTGGGTACAGTTTTTTGACATACTAATTATAGTTGTAGCTTACTCTGATTTCCCAAACAGAGGTGAGTACGCTAGGCGTAACCTACGCCTGGCTTCCTCACCAAACTATGCCTATAACTTTTTAACTATAAAGGTACTATTTATTTCCTTTGGGCATTATTTGGTACTATTTGGGTACAGTTTTTTGACATACTAATTATAGTTGTAGCTTACTCTGATTTCCCAAACAGAGGTGAGTACGCTAGGCGTAACCTACGCCTGGCTTCCTCACCAAACTACGTCTATAACTTTTAAACAATTAGGGTACTATTTATTTCCTTTAGGCACTATTTGGTACTATTTGGGTACAGTTTTTTGCCATTCTTGAAATAACAGAATTCCATGGCGAGTAAGCCAGGCGTAGGTACACGATTACCGCGAAGCCTAATTTCAAGCGAAATTTCAAGTAGTATATATTTTAGGTATTATACAAGATAATAATTAAGTCCTGTGTAGACGAGGTCCAGCCCTCGTGCTTTCGTCCGTCACCATTAGATCACTTACAATTATTGAAGCGGAATTTTAGACTATAGTTTACGTTATGCGATACAGTTCTAAGTGATCTATTTTGACAGACAATACTGTACGCATTTTTTTATTATTTTATATTGGGGAAACGCCTTATGCATCTTCCTTGGCCCTAAGGAGAGCGTGGATTATATCAAGACTTGCACCGAGTAAAACCTCTAGAGAAACAATCTCGCAAATGTAGGAACGAAGTGGGACCGCCCTAGAGCTTGCACTGCGCCCTCACTTTTAAGCCAGTCCGCCAAGGCAGGCCCCTCAAATGGGTGTAAGACTACCGTTACCACCAGACTCAGATTGTTCTCAGTCAACTCCGAGTGGTTCCTTCGCAGGAAGTGCCGTTACCAGACATTTAAAAAAAAAGCTCCCGACGAATTGAGACCCTACTCCTTTTTAAAAATCGGTTATAATAGGAGAGCCGACTCTCGATCCGCCTTCAAGAGATTAAGAAACGCTAGTTACCCTTCCGATTCGCAAAGCGAGCCGGGGCCCTTAAGACAAAAAAGAGGTCTAAAACTGTCACTCGTCAAAAAAAAGGCCTATAGCCTTTTTTTTAAGTACGGAAAACTCATTACCTCAGTACCACCGCGTCCGGGGAGACGCGGTGGTTATGTGGGGCTCTCCCCCTAGCTTCCGCAGGGGGCATACCCACTAAAAGCCATAGTACATCCCTTCACTTGCTGCTGGGGTGATCTGGGACCGCCTTTTAGGCAATCACCAGAGTTCACCCCAACAGCGGCCTGCCAGAGAAAACACTCCCGAGGCTGTTTAGGCGTGTTTCAGACATCCTGAGGCTAGCGGCGGTGGGGAACGCCCCATCACCCACCGTCACCTCATTGCAAGGGAAAGAGGCGAGCGTACTGCCGCATCCTTCTCCCCCCTCGTCTACGAAATACCAGCCCCTCTTACTCTTGAAACCGATCCCGATCGATCGAGATTAAGGGGGCAGGTCTGCGTGGAAAGCTTCCTCGCGTACCCTCTCCGCGGCCTCTTTGTGCGAACCCACCGTTTCGCATAAGGAGGCTTTAGCCGTCCATGACCTCTCACTATCCAGCATGGCCTTCACCACTGGACAGGGAGAGGTCAGTCCCCATAATTCCTTTCAGAGCGTGACGCTAGGCAGCCCACGCTCCACACACCACCGCTAGGGTGTGTTCGACAGGGGTCCCTTCTCGCAATTTTAAAGAGGTACTGCTCGAAGCACCCATGTCCGAGGAGTACCTGTGTAAGTCGAAATGTAAGGGCCCTATGCTTTCGCTCCAGCCACTCTTTTAAGTTTTTTTTTATATATAAAAGAAGAAGGCAAACGAGCAGGCGGGTCACCTGATGGAGAGTAATCACCGCCGCCCATGGACACCCGCAAAACCAGAGGAATCGCAGGCGCGTTGCCGGCCTTTAAGGAAGGAATAGGGTTAAAGAAGGAATAGGAATTGTGAGAGGGGTGGGTGGGGGTTCTGGACTGGATGGACTCCGCCTCACGCGCTGGCTGACGAGCTCTCGTTATCTCCTCTAGGCAAAGACGCTCGTCACGCGCATTTGCCTCCATTCCTTGCCTCTTAACTCCCACGGTGGGTGTACACGCGAGGGCACATGCTGCAGACCCAGAGATGGTTCGTACCCCCGTATGACCATAACCGCCACGATCCTTTGCGCACGGCGTAAGAAAGCCTTGTTTCGGGCGGAGAGAGCCCCGGCCCAGATAGGGGCCCCGTAAAGGGCCATTGATATCATAACGTCTGCATAGGCCTAAAATGTATTTCGTTTGAAGTGTTAATAAAATAATTATTTTAATTTTTAGTTATTCCAGTGGAGATGAAGTTACTAAGGATCGCCTTGATTGTTATCGCCAAACGCCACGGACCAAAGTGGTGTCAAAAGAACATTGTTAAAAATCTATTGATACCAATCATAGAAAATGATAGCTATTCTGAACGAGTGAAAGTGTTCTGCGTGTCTATGCTGGGACCATTGTTGAAACCCTACCCTGTGGACATGAGAGTGCATTGCGAAATAGTTATGAACATGCTCTTAGACATGTTAAATCATAATCGTTAGTATATTCTTAATTTCTTTATTGTTTAACCAACAAGGTAGGTATGATGCCACTAAATAATGAACTCTATGAGTGTGAGATGAGATTGATAAACAATATATAAAAAAACTAACGGCCGCTCGCGGTTTCACCCGCGTGGTTCTCGTTCCCGTGAGAATATCGGGATAAAAAGTATCCTATGTGTTAATCCAGGTTATAAACTATCTGTATGCCGAATTTCATCCAAATCCATTTAGGGTGGATTCGACCAGACCAGATTAAACGCCGAATTTGTATGGACTAATCTCGGAGTAAGTCTTGTTCCAGTTTGGTTGAATCCATCCTTAGTAGTTTTTACGTGAAAGAGTAACAAACATCCATCCATACTCACAAACTTTCGCGTTTATAATATTAGTAGGATACATATTCGGCCTGTTAGAGGTTTTAATTTAAAGTATTACTTATAATACTTTTATTGCAAAACTACAGTAAGGAACATAGGACATGCAAAGTATCAATTTGGCGGTATTATCGCTGTAAGGCGTTCTCTTTCACACATTACTAGACTAGCCCTCCACGTGTACGTGGAAGGTAGAAGTGTCAAGGAAACATTTCTTTTACTTTCACTTAGTTATCACCCGTCTTCTTCTCCATACTTGTGCGCGCAATACATTGCGTGCTGCAGATAACAGAGCTATTTTGCAAGTTTTTAAAAGTGGTTTACATTTTGATTATATTTCGACTTCGTTATAAGTCTTTTACACCCTGTATATTTTCTTTCTGTGGTATGATATAATATGGTATGTTAAAATTGTATTGTTTCTCAATTGCAGTGACACCAAAGATGGAGGAAGCTATCTATTCAAGTCTAATCTTTATGAGCAGACATAACTACAATCGTGTGGTTCAGGCTCTTCTTAGTTGGAAACCGAAGCAAATATCGCCGCACTTCGAGAATGTGATTCGTGATTTTGTGGGTGAAAAGCCATTAAGAGTTTGGAGGGCTATTTTATTGAAAATAACTCTTGCTTGACGACCATTCACACCGGAGTTTATTAACATAAAACCGAAGTATTTTTGTTTCCAGTGTAGTAAAACGCGTTAAATTCCAGAAACGAAAAAAAGGCTAGAAGAAGTCGCATGTGGGCGGCACTCGCGTATCACAATTTAGTACAGCATGGCTTAGTTTACGTTTGCTCAATTCAATCGCGATCGCGAGTCACGGTAACATCGACCAAGTAGTATAATAATATAGAAAAATACCACATGGTACTGTGTCTTAGTGTAAGAACTAAAGTCGCAAAAATAAAGGATTAATCAAACAACATTACTAGGTGGTATTTCTTGTTATTTCATTAAAGTGAGGAATTAGTTTAAACCAACTTTATTTCTTAACTAGTGAGAAAACAAGCGCCACCTTGTATCTAGTAGTGTTCTACAATACATAATCGAAAATTATTTTCCTTCAGTCTCGGGATGTAACTTTCTCAAAATGCACCCCATGCGCAAAATGCACCTTTTGCATAATGTACCTTTCTCAAAATGCACCTTTTGCAAAATGAACCTTTATTGTATTTGTTAACTTTAACGGTATCTACCTACCAACTGCAGGTACCTAGTGAAAAAGCAAAAGTAATGTTTGTTAATGAATGGTTTTATATATTAGTAGGATGATCCATCCCGGTGCTCCAACGTCCTGCTAAATTGAGAGCGCCTAGGGGATAATAGTCGTGAATCGATGCATACATGTATGGTGGGTGGGTATTGGCACCACGCTTGCCAAACGCGGGCTTGAGTCTAAAGGACTATTTAATACCAAATAATATGTTTCATACCGGCTGTATGAGCTCAATCCTTTCGCCTCGACAAATAGACAAGGATTGTCAGCTGACTGACGTCACTTCACTTGTCAAAAAAAAAAAACAAAATATATTTATTCAATAAACTCAATTAATAAGTACTTTGAATCGTCCAAATCTTTTTAACCTACCCATTCAGGACGTCATTTTTTAACTGTGGCAAAGAACGGGCGCAAGAAACCACAGCGCACAGAAGCAACGACATTTACAAAAAAAAAAAGAATATGTCGTTACCAGGTCATAAAATACAAAATATGAATTTAAAAAATAATAAATTAAGCAACACAAAACTACAATACAATGTAAGTATCAATTAATAATAGAAGCATTTCAGATCCAAGCTGTTTTGTCTTTGTAATCTGACACTTTACAATAAGCTTTTTTATAAAGCTTTTCTTTGATTTTGATTTTAAATTTATTCAAAATCGGAATTGGAGACGCTGTGTACGTAAATTTAATTTCGGATATTTTTCGGTAATTACGGTAACAATAGCGTATTATATGTATTTAGCGGTGTTTTGTTCGATCGGGAAGATTGTTGTCAAGAGAGAAGATACCAGGGGGCCCCCGGACTGGAAGTAAGGGAGTACGAGCACATGCCAGGTCAGATCTCCGCATTATAGCTCCTTATTAAGTTTATTTAGAATAATGTTTTTAAATATTTTAGCGTTTTAAAGTAAAACTTTTAAATACTGAAAAAAGACTACAATGGTTGGGGTGGGTCCGGGTAAAAACCAGAACTTGGTATCCAAGTACTTATTTAGAATAATTAATTATACTGATGTGGCTTGATGAAGCAGAGGATGTCTGACTCGGAAGGATGCAACTTGGGCTGGATAATGGAAGTTTTCCTCACGGGCAGTCTGGAGTTGGGATGGCATCACCCGTAGTCATCTTAGGTGGTACATCTAGAGCTTTGAATGGGGCTGTAAGATTTCCTGGCCTCTGCTTTGCCATTTCGTGTTCACCAGAATCCAAGAATTTTTAACGTTTCGCCAGGCGTTTTAGGAGGAAGGTTGAATGTCTATTTGGACCCTGTCCCATGGCTTTTGAAAAATTGGCCTTATAAAATAGATCAAAATGAACCCCCAAAGGATGAATTCATAATGAAATGGGTTCATTTGAATATTTTGAATCTATCGAATCAATCGGGATGAATTTATAAGTCATTTAATAAATCAAAATGAACCCCCATAGAATTCAAAGGAGTTGGAAGCAAAAGTGATAGTTTGGCTTCCAAATCCTTTGGATTCTTTGGGGGTTTATTTTGAACCATTTATTTTTTTATTTACACATACAGAATACTTATTATTATAAATTTCCTTAATTATTTAGATTGATGTTCTAATTATTAGTGCACACAACATTAATAATTATTATTGACACTATAGTTATTACAATTATTGACTATATAAAAGATTATAAGATAATTTGTTAAAAAAATAAATCAAAAACAATGTCAGAATAAAATAAATAAAACAAAAACAACGACAATAACAATAATTACTTAATTAAAGCACAATTATACATCACATACCATTATACCATAATCTATATTAATACAATAAAAATCAAATAGAATCCAATAACAGAATGAAATAAAATAAAATAAAAAGCCTGAAAAACGGAGCAAGTGCATCAACTCTGTATTTAGGGCTGAAAACCCTGAATCAGCTTCAGCCTCAATTTAGGTAGTGAATCGTGGAATATATCTAAGTTTACCTTATTTTTGTCAATCATGTTGTAACGCATACAATGGTAAGACCATTGGAGCATCACAACCAAGATTGGTTTTAGCGGGCTGGAAGGTAAAAAAAATTACTGATTGGTAGTCGAGGTAGATTGTATGGGACCGCTATCTTCATTCGTTCCATGAGTTCACAGCACCTTGTTTCTCCGTTGATAAGTCCGTGCAAAAAGGATAACTATTGAATCACTTATTATGAAATCATCTTTTTGGGATTCATTTTGATCTATTGAATCACTGATTATGACTTCATCCTGAGTGATTCAATAGATCAAAACGAACCCCCAAAGGTATTTTTATTATTCAATTTTTGCATTCACAATGCTATACACCGAGATTTTTCAATGATTTTGGAGCCGAAAACGTTATAATACAGAAAAAGTGTTGTACCTATTTATGAAATAATAATCGCTTTACAAGCTAAGTAAAAAAAGTTGTAAAAGTGACTTTTTGTCGAAAACACGTAGTAACGTTCTCCTTATCTACTCACTACACCGTGACCCCTATGAACTTTCCCGGCCGGCGGGGCAGGGGGTAGGCGGAGCGTTTGAAGCACGTTTGAAGCGCTTCGGTCATTTACTTTCGTAAGATCGTCCGGTACTAAGGGTTCTTACATATTTTATGAATATTTTTTTAATGATTTTTTTATGCTAATATTTTTAGTTTTACATGCTAAATAGCTTCTACTGATGATAAACATGAACAGGGTTTCGGCTCCAAAACCAAAGTAAAATCTCGGTGTATAGATATAGGATAAAATGTTTACTAGAAAAAAATCAACCAGTTTCAGAAAGCTCGAATGGGATTCGAACCCACGACCTTTGGATTGCCGGTCCACTGCTCTAACCGCTGAGCTACCGAGACCCCAGAAAACTCCTTGAATTTTTTCTAGTAGTTTGTGATTTACGCTGTGAGCCAGCGGACCCTCACAGTCGAAAGAAATACTATTGCAAGTGTTTATCATCGTTTAGAGTGGACCGGCAATCCAAAGGCCGTGGGTTCGAATCCCGTTGGAGCTTTCTGAGACTGGTTTATTTTATTTTTATATAGTAAACATTAAACATAGGATAAATCCTAAACCCCCAAAGGACCCAAAAGAGTAGGAAGCCAAACTGATAGCCAAGTTTTCAAAAGCCATGGGACGGGGTCCATGTGGACATTCAACTTTCCTCCTAAAACGCCTGGCGAAACGTCAAAAATTCTTTGACTCTGGTGAAAAATCATACAGCCCCATTCGAAGCTCCAGATGTGCCGTCTAAGATGACTACGGGTGATGCCATCCCAACACCAGAGACTGTGGCCGTAAGGAAAACTTCCATTATCCAGCCCAAGTTCCATACTTCGAGTCAGACATCCTCTGCTGTCAGCAAGCCACATCAGTATAATTGATTATGTACTCTAAAAAACCTAAAAAGGAGCTATAATGCTGAGATCTCAGAGAGCACGTATTGGGCCGGTTCGCCCGGGGTAATACCACCCTCTTACGAATATCCGGCGTGAAATAATGGCACTTGGTGCTGTTGTGTTTCGTCCGGCAGTGAGAGTTCCGGAGTTCCCCCCTTTCACAATTCCTATTCCTTAACCCTATTCCTTTCTTAAAGGTCGGCAACGCATCTGCGACTCCTCTTGTTTTGCGAGTGTCCATGGGCGGGGGTGATTGCTCTCCATCAGGTGACCCGCCTGCTCGTTTGCCACCTTCTAATATAAAAAAAAATCTGACCTGGCACGTGCTCGTACTCCTGGTATCTTCTCTCTTGAAAATAATCTTCCCGATCGAATACAACACCGATAAATATATATAGTACGCTATTATCACCGTAATTACCGAAAATTATCCGAAATTAAATTTACGCACACAGCGTCTCCGATTCCGATTTTGACAAGTGAAGTTACGTCAGCTCAGAATAATCTAAAGCATAGTGCTATGACATTTGAGTGTGCACTCCGTTTGGTCACCATTCGAATTACATGTTTATGTCGCTTTTGAATTCGGTATCATAAATGGTGACCGGGTATCCAATTTTTTCGATTATTCCCAGTAGTCCCCTCTAGAATTGCCCCCTGGGGTGACAACAGAATTTTCCTCCCAGTTGTCACCCGGGTGACAAATTTTCCCAACTGCTCACTTCCAAATCGTACCAGAGCGGACAACTGGTATTTTTTTTTCTCAATTGTCACCCGTGACTCCGAGGGGGTGACAATTGCTACGATTCCTTCCCAGTTGTCCACTCCGACCAGTTTAGAGTAAGGATCTCTTTTCTACGACATGTAACAGTGTTCGCCAAAAATACTGTCCTGATTTGGATAAAATGTTATATGTACATGGATAACAAAAAAAAATCAATTAGGTACCATATATTTATAACTTTAATTAAATAAAGAAAATTTGTTACAATAATCATCAAAATGTCAGAAATAAGAACTCAAATAACATAAATATAATCAACATTATGTTTGGCTTATATACCTCCTAGATAAGAATCACAAATACTAATCGTATTTTTTTTTTATCACAGAAAATCATTAATATTTACAATAATTGTTGGTCGAGAAATCTAGACTTGAATAAATGTTAGACATGGTATTTAATGTCTTGTGATTGTCCTAATTAGGAGGTATATAAGCCAAACATAATGTTGATTATATTTATGTTATTTCAGTTCTTATTTCTGACATTTTGATGATTATTGTAACAAATTTTGTATATTTAATTAAAGTTATAAATATATGGTACCTAATTGATATTTTTTTTGTTATCCATGTACATATAACATTTTATCCAAATCAGGACAGTATTTTTGGCGAACACTGTTACATGTCGTAGAAAAGAGAGAAGATCCTTACTCTAAACTGGTCGGAGTGGAAAACTGGGAAGGAATCGTAGCAAGTAGTCACACTCTCGGAGTCACGGGTGACAAATGAGAAAAAAATACCAGTTGTCCCCTCTGGTACAAATCGGAAGTGAACAGTTGGGAAAATTTGTCACCCGGGTGACAACAGGGAGGAAAATTCTCAGTTGTCACCCCAGTGGGCCTAGCATGCGCAACACGAGAAAGCTTTCTCAACCCGTTTTCTCGTGATATCTCTCTATCTCTTTTGACACTAACATGGTTGCGCTTAGATCTCTACACGATATGTCAAAAATAGACATAATAGTAGTTTTTGCTTATCTGTGGTATTTTTCTCTACAAACCCTAACATGCCAACCTAATTATGTCAAGTTTTGACAACTGTAACCGAGACGAGACCGAGATTGTTGTCGTTCCCGCTATCGAAGGAAGAGAGAGTGTGAGAAGTAGTGAAAACAGCAAAAATTTGAAAACAGTGCTAGAGGGGACTACTGGGAAAATACGATTTTTTTTTTCGCTTTACATTTGACGTTTTTAGCAACTTATTTTGTCTCTTTCCTTTCAATGATTATGGCACATTTGAAAAAAATAGGACAACTATACGAGTCTCATTTGGACTCCTATGCTTTAGTTAGTATTCTATGGACGTCAGTCAGCTGACAATCCTTGTCTATTTGTCGAGGCGAAAGGATTGAGCTCATACAGCCGGTATGAAACATTACCCCCCGCCCAATCAGAACCGTCTGATTAAGCGTAAAATTACCGAACGAAAAAAAGGAAACCAAAACCTAATCTATAGGCAAACGCGATAATTTGCATAAAGCCCGTTTTAAAATCCCCTGAGCTACGCGAACATCTGCGAACCTGACCACACCGTCCGAACCTGGATACAACCGAATTATGCGACCGCGTCGCATAGTTCGTAATACTTTAAAATAGATTAAAATCAAATAATAATAAAGTCAAACTAAATAATTTCGTTCATCAATTTATTTATAAATAGATCATTGATCCACCAAATAATTTAAAATAAAATCAATTTTATCTTCAACTAATCTTTATCTTTGCGATTAAAATTAATGCACAATACAACTACTAACTACAAATACTAACAACTATTTTTAAAATTCTAGAACAGAATAATGATATTTTGTTCTAATTTTTTTTATGAAAGTTATTGTTGATACTGTATTATAAATTATTAAAAAGGGTCCAATATGCTTGTAAAAATAACCGGTAGATGGCGATACGTTTATTAAGAGGAAACACTACGTGGAAGTGGCATGCAAAGTTCTCATACAAAACACAGAAAAACGACGTTTCGTAGTCCCTGTTTCCTCCTTCAGAACTGGACCATTTTTTTTACTTTTTCAGCATCGGTTAAAGAATAAATTTTCTATGTCTGTATGTTTGATTTTTTTGCATTAAGTAATTTATTTAATAACCAGGAGCCTTCAAAATTTTGCGAAATCACTCCGTTTTAGGAGGGTGCCGCGCGATTGCAAAACCTGACATAAGTCTCTTAGTGAACTTCAAAGCAAAATCAATCATATTGATATTTAAAATTAGAAGTATTCTGCTTTGAAGTTTTAGACCTAGTAATTTGATTAGAGAAATGTTTTTATTCTGCGAAATTTACAAAACCATCACGCGCTTGTGTTAGAAATTAAAATTAACTTTTTTAAGATGGGGGCGACCTGCGAAATATCAATACAAATATTTTCATGTAAGAATTATTGTTTCATGCGTAAAATTAAGAAAGTTGTCGAAAAAAAATGTTTTTAGGAGTCATTCGATTTATGTATTGTTTGTTATTGTTTAAAGAAAATGTTTCAAATTTCAACAAGAAAATGTTTCAAATTTCAACAAGGCCACGACCTTGTGCAAAGATCAGGCTTACTTACGTAAGTTCTTTTAATGTATTTAACTAATTCAGCGCATAGTACAAGTAACTTAAAAATACGTAAATTTTCACAATTTCGTGCTGGATCCCCTTAAGGGGTTTTCAGAAACATTAAGTGGCTGGTTTAAAAAAATCAAATTAACCGATGCTGAAAAAGTAATGAAAATCTGTCCAGTTCTGAAGGAGGAAACAGGGGACTACGAAAGATCGTTTTTATGTGTTTTGAATGAGAATTTTGCATGCCACTTCCACGTATTGTTTCCTCTTAAATATTTGAATAAGAACCTACTATTTAAATAAATAAAAAAGATACATTTTGCGAAAGTAGCAATTTGAGAAAGGTGCGTTTGCAAAAGGAGCATTTTGAGAAATCTCGCTTAGTACATGGGGTCAATTTTGTTAAAAGTAAATTATATGACTGAATCAACATAATAGTACATTTAACCAATAAGTTAAGAAACTCTACGTTGTGCGTATTATTTGTGTGAATTTGGATACGTTAGTTTCCTATAAAGACTTTGTTGTACAACTTCTACTCTTTTTTCTGTTCTGTGATTAATATATTATCTTATATAAAGGAACGTCATAGGATTAACCTAAAACCATATATTAATAGGTGTTGTATGTAGTTATGTTAATTTCGCAGGCATTTCTTTAGTTTGACTGTTCAACAGTATAAGAAAAATATAGGTAAGGCCACTGAAGTCAGTCTAGGCGTAAACATTTAAGTGTTAGGTAATGTATTTTAATTTTATATTACGACAAAAACTGTGATTTTTTTAAAACTACTTCGTTTTGGAAGTTAACTTAGTGCATATTAATGTATAATTATGAATAAAACTTAAAATTAAGATCTTATATTTTATTTACCTACCTGTCTGTGTACCTAGAAACTTATTAATAGGTTTTAATGATCGTCACTAAATAAGCCGATTTCTAAGTTTTTCCGTCTAAATTTAAGTACAGAAATTGCTTAGTTATTTAGCAAACGTAGCGACATAGTCGTATCGCGAAATGGGCAATGTGAGATGTAGTCCAATAGCGACATAGTCGTATCGCGAAATGTCCAATGTGAGATAATAGACCAAACGCTTATTTGAAATGACGTTTAGGCATAACGCGACTTAGGCACACTGCGTCATAGGTATACAGAGAGCAAAGGCTTAGAATTATTCGAAAGTTATTAAAAATATGCCCCAAATGGTCAGCGAAAATGTCGATATCATTGTGGTGAGCGAGTAAATCTCCGATGCAGCGCAATGCGCGGGTAGTGGGCGCGTACTCAGTGCGCTTAATGCGCGTCACGGGCCGTTCCAGCAGCCGAGGTTGGCGGCGAGGCGCTACCAAGCCCGCCGCGTCCCTTGGAATTTTCCTCGGAACCAATAGGCGTACTCTCTCCAATACCGCGGGGCTTTCGATTTTACCATGTATTATCGATAGGTAGTGTTTCAATAATAGTAGAAGTCTTCTAAACTTCAAGGTGTCTAAATCCTCCATACCACCGACAAACTTGGATGGATATAGGAAGGGGTAATACCCATAGAGCTTTTTATACAGGTAACGCGCAAACTTCCGCTGTATTTTCTCTATCATAACGTCATATTTAGTTTCAGAGGGATCCCATATCGCAGCACCGTACTCAAGTCTACTACGGACGTATGCATTGTGTAGAACCCTCGCCACCTTCAAATTATCAAACTGAGATGCAGTTCTAATGGGCGATTTTCCGAGATCAAAAAAAAAAAGAAATTGGTTCGTAAATGACTTCATAGATGGCGCTTAGCATAGATTAGTATGGCGCTTAGTAAAAGGCGGGTTCATGAAGAGCACGTGTATGGCTGCGTAATATTTATTCTATTCCAAAACAGAAATAGGTTCTGGATGTCCTGAATATAAATAGGTAAGTAAATACTATTTTTTTATTCTTTTGGTAGACAAGTAAAAGTGTAGAATTTATTACAGCCCATAAGTAGCCCAGCTTTCATAAAACGACATCTATCGAGTGTTTTTGAACTAATTTTTACTTTTTAATTTGGGCTGTCAGAAAATCGCCCATTACAAAACCTAACATCCTATTAGCCATCTTGCAGATTGTTGTCACATGTGTATGAAAGTCCATTTTGGTATCTATTTCTAAACCTAAGTCACGGATAGTTTCTACTCTTACCAGTGGTACCTACGTCAAATAAGTTGTAATTTGCCTCTATCGGATGCCGTTTGCGTGAACCAATAATGACTTTACACTTAGTACTATTGAGAGGGAGACGATTGCTGCGGCTCGATTCCCACAGATAATCAATGTCCCTCTGCAATGCCTCATTATCCCCAGCATCTCCGATGCCTAGACTCAATTTTAGATCATCCGCAAACAGGAGACATTTAGCTTTACGGACATTCTCAGGCAAATCATTGACAAAGATAAAAAATAAGGTAGGTCCTAAAGTGCTCCCTTGGCTCCCTCCCGATCTTGTATAGTATTCAGTAGATTCATATCCACTTAGCCTGACATATTGACAGCGGTTACTAAGGTATGATATCAATATAAGTAGGAAAGTGAAATCTATGATTGCCAACTTTTGCAGTAGAAAATCGTGGCCATGTCTACAGCTTCCTCATTCGACATAGAGAAATTCTAAGCATGCCATATTTTTGTGCATTTTATGTGCAATCAAACGTTTCAGTCCTAATTTTTGTGCCACCACAACTTCGTTACTATGAGTTGTTTTATGTGTGTAAGCTGGAGACACGTCACCAGCTCGCACACGCCCGTTAAGACAAACCAGTGAGAATAGGGTTTTAGACTATAACCAGAAATTTTGTGCATAATTTGTGCACTAGAAACAAAAAAAACTAACCATCACAATCAAATACTGTTGAAACTACGATCATAAAACTGTGTGCGAGCTGGAGACACGGGTCTCTGGCTTGCACAGCTGTATCTTCGTAATTGTTTAAGCTACGGTTATGAATTATACCTCAAAATTTTGTGCTGAATTTGTGCATAAGGCACAAAAATTTTCAAAACTTTAACTCAAAAGGTTTTTGAGCTACGAACCGATAAGTATGTGTAAGCTGGTGACACGTAACACGGCCTAACACATGGCGAATTACTGTAACTGTATAAGATAGCGTTTCGTTTTAAAGATCAACTAATACGTTATAATTTGTGCAAACACGAGGCATTTCAAATCTCTGGGCCCCTTAGTTAAAAAATTATAATCCAAAAACTGTTTTCCCGCCAAATAATTCAAAATAATGGCTCGGAAGTGGCTAAGCGCGCCGTTGCCGTTCCGTGCGCTACACGATTACAATCGAGTTTGAACTTAAGAGCTAGCAATATTTAGAGTCATTTTAATTTTCGCTCTCGATTGTTTTAATTTATATACCGAGAAATTTAGACTAGGAGCCGTCTGTTAAAGCGATGCCCGATGCGACTAATTTAGTTTCACTATAGGTACCTAACTAACGTACCCTACTTTTTATTTTAATGCTGGATTTACACGAAGCCAATACTTGAGACAATCCACTAAGCCAGTCCAATTAGCCAATGTCAATGCTAAGCAAAAATGCCTTGAGGACAATCCAATGTAGTGGACTGTCTCTATTTACACGATTCCAATATTGGACTGGCTTAGTGGATTGTCTCAAGTATTGGCTCCGTGTAAATCCAGCATAAAGCCCTAGTACTAGTGTTGTTGCAATGCAATAGTGATAGTTTCACTATCAAAGTCAAAGTCAAATTATTTATTCAATGTAAACCTTTACAGGCACTTATTGACGTCAATACTAAAAATAATAAAAAAACAGTTAACTAACTTGTAGTTAAGACTTAACAACTAATCTAACTAACTATAGTCTGTGCCAGAAAAACGCGCATCGCTACCCCCAGTACCACTGCACGCCGAAACAGAATCGCGTCGAACCTAAATATAAGCCGTGGCGATAGAATTCTGTGTAAACAGACGTATCCGGTACGAGGCAAAAATGGCGGGTAAGTGTCTCTCTCCTAGCGACACAAACGGCTAAAACTAATAGGTAATTTATCGTTTTTTAGGATGAAAGGTGGAGAATGATAAAACATAATGAATTGTTAACTTAAGTTAACACTTCCAGGAATATGTGTTTTCCAATTATCATATTAATATTGTGGTAGTAGAAATTGGAAATAACTGAGTTTTTGAAGTAAAATAAAGTACCGGTTAAAATGAGTTTTGGAAAACATTAGTAATAATGTTGACATTTTTAATCATTCAAATATCTTATTTTATAAAAACTAGTAAGTATAAAAAACGTCAAATATTAATAGGTATATTAATGTGTGTTTTAAAATTGTTTCTTTTTTCATCTTGGTACAAGCACAGAATAATTAATAGTACTACCGTATAGAAGGTACACTCTCTAACGACTTTCACACGAAATTGAAACTTATTATGTGACCCGAGCGTTCACATTCCGATAAGCAACGCTGACTCAACATCGATTTGACGTCTGGAGATTTGGCGTCGATAATAGACCTTGAAAAATAGTCGATAGCGCGAATAGTCCTATCGAAAATATCAAAATGCTGCGATACTATCGATAGTATCGATAGTGAAAATTAGGTAATACTAGTAGTAACTGAACTTGGTCGATACTATCGATACCATCGAGATACGATACTATCGATAGTATCGATACTATTTATAAACTATCGGCGCGTTTCGATAGGATCGTTAGTTTTGCTTTAGTAACTATCGACGATTTTTCGATACTGTCGAGTGAGTATTGTAAATCTAATGATATGATGCGATAGATGACCGATGTAATTACCAGCTGTATTAGCTTTTATGAGCAAGCAATAGTATCGAAAAACGTTCGACTATCGATATTGAACAACTATCGATCGATTGGTTTTTTGCTGATACTATTGATAGTATCGATACTATTGATCTTTAGCAAGTATTACTTATTTTTATCAATCTATTAAAATAATAAAATGCGCGCCACTATCGACAAATTGCCCGCCACTGTACATCATTACCCCGTCTACACAATGGCGATGGCCGGCAGTAGGCCAACATACGCCATTGTGTACTGGGTAGTGTTGTTGCGACAGCGATAGTCTATCGATAGTATCGTGATACTATCGTGACCTCGAAAATCAGTCATACTATCGGTAGTCCTATGGAAACTATCGACCCTTGACGATACTATCAATAGTATAGATTGGTAAAATAAGTAATACTATTGCTAAAGATCAATGGTATCGATACTATCGATAGTCGAACGTTTTTCGATACTATTGCTTGCTCATAAAAGGTAATATAGCTGGTAATTACACAGAGTATCTATCACATCATATCATTAGATTTACAATACTCACTCAATAGTATCGAAAATTCGTCGATAGTTACTAAAGCAAATCTATCGATACTATCGAATCGCGTCGTTAGTTTATAGATAGTACCGATACCGATCGATAGTATCGTATCTCGATAGTATCGATGGTATCAACCAAGTTCAATAGTATTACCTAATTTTCACTATTGATAGTATCGCAGCACTTCGATTCTTTCGATAAAACTATTCGCGCTATCGACTATTTTTCAAGGTCAACTATCGATAGTGAAACTATCGCTATTGCAACAACACTAGACTGGGGCCTTAAAATAAAAAGTAGGGTAGGTTAGTTACGTACCTATAGTGAAACTAAATTAGTCGCGTCGCGCATCGTTTTAACAGACGGCTCCTAGTCTAAAAGTCTCGGTACATAAATTAAAACAATCGAGAGCGAAAATTAAAATGACTCTAAATATTGCTAGCTCTTAAGTTCAAACTCGATTGTAATCGTGTAGCGCACGGAACGGCAACGGCGCGCTTAGCCACTTCCGAGCCATTATTTTGAATTTTTTGGCGGGAAAACAGTTTTTGGTTCATAATTTTTAAACTAAGGGGCCCAGAGATTTGAAATGCCTCGTGTTTGCACAAATTATAACGTATTAATTGATCTTTAAAACGAAACGCTATCTTATACAGTTACAGTAATTCACCATGTGTTAGCCCGTGTTACGTGTCACCAGCTTACACATACTTATCGGTTCGTAGCTCAAAAACCTTTTGAGTTAAAGTTTTGAAAATTTTTGTGCCTTATGCACAAATTTAGCACAAAATTTTGAGGTATAATACATAACCGTAGCTTAAACAATTACGAAGATACAGCTGTGCAAGCCAGAGACCCGTGTCTCCAGCTCGCACACAGTTTTATGATCGTAGTTTAAACAGTATTTGAGTGTGATGGTTAGTTTTTTTTGTTCTTAGTGCACAAATTATGCACAAAATTTCTGGCTATAGTCTAAAACCCTATCCTCACTGGTTTGTTTTAACGGGCGTGTGCGAGCTGGTGACACGTGTCTCCAGCTTACACACATAAAACAACTCATAGTAACGAAGTTGTGGTGGCACAAAAATTAGGACTGAAACGTTTGATTGCACATAATATGCACAAAAATATGGCATGCTTAGAATTTCTCTATGTCGAATGAGGAAGCTGTAGACATGGACACTAGAAAATCATTATCGACCAAATCAAAAACCTTTCTAAAATCGAAGTAGGCAACGTCCACCTGACGATTTCCATCGATTTCTATCCTATCTAGGGTTAAAAGAAGTGGTACTTTTTTTTAGGTAAACGAAAGCTTTTGTTGTTGGTATTTTCAGGGCTTTGAAATAAAAATTGTTTGCAATTTAATCCATTTGTTACTTTATTGTGATATAAATTAAAAGTCATTACCTATGGTAGATAGTTTCAGTATTCAGGATTACATTTGTTATAAGAACTTACATTTAGTTTACTTTAAAAAAGTGTGTAACCTACATTTTTAAACATAGAAATAATGTGTGATGCTACCCAACACGACCACGAATAATTACCTTAATTTCAATAAGCTACATATTCATGAAAAAAAAGTGTATGTTTTTGTACCATAGAGTTTAGAAAATGTACTCTCATATTTTTGCTGTCATAACATATAGGCCGTGGTCATGCTAGGTAGTACCTTTCTGGCACGACCACAATAGATTTTAGGTATTTTTAGCAACTTTAAGATGAAAAATAATATAAATCTGTTGTACTCAAATGTACTGCATATTTTGAATAATTTTGATCATTCTTTTACCCGTTTTAGAGCGGGTTTTTTTTGCGGAGACATCAATAACACATTTTCACTACATTACTATTTTTAAGAAGTTTTAATTAAAAAACATTTAATGAATTTAACTTGAAAAGCCTGTTGCGCAATGTGACCAAAAGACAGCAATGTAAAACAAGTCTGTAATACCATTGCTCGATAGCAGATGGCGCTGACTCTAAATTGTATCGTACAGATCGTACTAGGCTAAAGATAGAATATAGAATAACTAAATCGAATTTACACCGCGGAAAATTCAGGCAAAAGAAATAAAAAATCATTTTGTTTTATTATAAAATGTAATTTTATTTAGTTTTACCTTCTTAGAAACAGTAATGTAGTGACATTGTGTGATTGATGTCCCGCAAAAAAAAACCGTTTTTAAAACGGGTAAAAGAAAGATCAAAATTATTTAAAATATGAAGTACATTTTAGTACAATAGATTTATATAAATTTCATCTTTAAGTTACTTAAAATACCTAAAATCTATTGTGGTCGTGCCAGAAAGGTACTACCTAGCACAACCACGCACGGAGCAAAAACAAAGAGGTGTTGTAACAACTTTTTTCATATAATAATAGTGTCTCAGCTGCGCGGGTTGCGGGGGGAGTCCAAATAGGAGAAAACCATCATCAACCAGGCCAGTAGCTAAAGCAAGTACCTACCTTATTTACGAGATTAGCAGAGTTGTCATAAAAGTTCTGCTATATTTCACTAGATGTCGTGTATGTCGTAACTTTATTTGATTAAGTATAAATTTAATTTAAATATTACTTACGAGTGGAAAGATATGTTTATTCCGTTTAATCTCGTTTTATCCGTGTAACTACTACACGATACAACACAGCACTTCATGCTAACAAAAAGTTCGGGTCGAGAATTTTTTATAATTCTTTAAAAGACTGAATAAGCCACGAACAACCTATTCGCCAGCCAACGAGAGTTGTACTGACGAAAGCGACACCTGGTCGTAAGTAGTTCAACTACGGTGTGACGTCAGGACTACATTGATAGTTGCTGGTCTACATTGATTGCAACACCTCCTCTTTGTTTTTGCTCCGTGCAACCACGGCCTATAAGTTAAACCAGCAAAAATATGAGAGTGCATTTTTTAAACTCTATAAGTAGTACAAAAAAGTACACTTTTTTTCATGAATATGTACCATATTGAAATTAAGGTAATTATTCATGGTCTTGTTGAATAGCATCACACGAAATAATTCATCGCCTTCACTTTAATTTTGATTTCCTTTTAGTCACATTGGTCTGTATAGCTAGGTCACAAGCATAATTTCTGGGCATACTTTATAACAAGGCAACCTATTGTTTTCATAACGTTGACGTTAGGGCACAGTATAAATATAAGCTAAAGCAGTAAGGAAACTACGTACAAACGCTCGCAACGACGCATGTCTTAACAAGGCAGGCCCCTAAGCGGACATCGCAGTGCTCTCATGCCCCCTCTTCACGTCGGCAGACGCATCCGCAGACGTCATCTGCTGATGCGTCGGCCGACGTGTAGGGGGGTGATTTGCGCGTGTGGTAGGTATTTAACGTCTGCAGACGCAGCATGTTTTCAGGTAATTTATTTAAAAAAGCTATTAATTAGAATGAGAATTTTTTACACTATAAAATTTAATAATAAAGCTCATCGAACGTGGAAGTATTTTTCAGTGAGTAATTTACTTACACTTTAATTTACACAATTTTGTTTGTAAACTAGTCAATTCATTCGATTATTTGATCATTATAGAACCCAAATAAACGTTTTGATAAATAATAAAAAAAATGCTTTTTTTTTATAAAAATTAATAAATGCTTTACTAGTAATCTCAAAAAAAAAGCCCTAACTAGCTGAGATACAACGCTAACTAAACAAAAACTTTTTCAATTTTACAAAAATAAGAGGACAACCCTAAAGGGCCCCACAGACGATCAGGTCGCCGGCAGGTATCGGCTTGTCAGTTAGTGTAGTACAACGCACGGGCGGCGGAGGCGGCGGAACTGACAGGCTAATACCTGCAGGCGAACTGATCGTGTGTGGGGCCCGACCGGCAGGTATCAGCCAACTGACAGGCTGATACCTGCAGGCGAACTGATCGTGTGGGGCCTGTCGGCAGGTCAGCCTGTCAGTTAGTACTAGCTGCCCGCCGCCGCCCGTGCGTTGTACTACTAATTGAGTGGCCGATACCTGCGCGCGACCTGTTCGTCTGTGGGGCCCTTAACGCTCAATTGGCGCGTAGGTATTTATCTCAACAAAAACGCCTAGTTTCCGTACTGGTTTAGCTTATATTTATACTGTGGTTAAGAGGCCTATTACATCTCGACTGTGATTTTTGCGTAAAATGCCCATTTTCGCACTTTGTTGTAATTTTGCAGTTGTATTTATCGTTTTTATCGAAATAGGATAATAAAATCATGCTTTAATATTACAAATATCCACTCTGCGAGGATAAGCTGAGTTCGGACGGCCGGCGCATCGCATTTTGCAGTAGATTTGTAGTTGTATTTATCGTTTTTATCGAAATAGGATAATAAATTCATTGTAAAATCTTTATTATCATGAAGTAACGATTCATCATCATCATCACCCAGAAGACATCCACTGCTGGACAAAGGCCTCCCCCAAGGATCACGACCGGTCCTGTGCTGCTTGCATCCAGCGGCTACCCGCGACCTTCACCAGATCGTCGGACCACCTTGTTGGAAACAAGTAACGATTATTCTGGTATAAATTTTGCTCAATAATATTATCGTAGATAGGAGAAATTCACAGTTAACTTAAAGCTATTTTCGAAGTTTTTTGTTTTAGAATAAGATGTTTTTCTATAATATAAAATCAATGATATCTAAAAATTCCGAGGCCACGCACTATATAAGAGATAACATTCATTTTTTTTATTTCTATTGTTTGGAACACTAGTTCAATGTAGGAGCTCAAAAAAGTGCCTTCGCGCATTTTATGAAAATATCTCTCTGCAATTTTGGGTTTAATTAAAAAGTTAAGCAAAATTTACAAAAACCGAGGCCGCTACGCACTATTCCAATAGCTATTCTACACTATTCAATAAGTCATAATTGTAAATGTATTTTTGTTTCCGAGATCCATAACGCCAAAATAGGCCATTTTACGCAAAAATCACAGTCGAGATGTAATAGACGGCTTCTGCGGCGGGTCTGCTCTGCGACATAAAAATAACAAAACAAACGAACAAAATATGTTTTCTGAAAATTTCTCCAACAAACAACAAACAAACAACTTCTACTGGACATTTTTCCGTCAATTTTACAAATTTATGATAGTACTGTACAAAGTTTTTGCATGGCGTGGCAACCTGTAATTAATATGACACTTAGCTTTAACTTTATGTTTGTTTCTACATTTTTTTGCTTGTATCAGTGTTAGTCTTGTTGGTTGTCCTAATAAAACAAAACAAATAAAAATAAATAACACATCTTAAATCACAGGGCGCTCACACTTCGACTAGCCACAAAAACGCTGCTTACAATGTCACTATTATTTTTCTTAAACAATGGCTTGGTGCGGTCAGCACATATAGCCAGTACTTTAGTCCGTGTCAAATAAGAGAGATAATAGTAAATATTTTCTTTGCATTGGATGGTAATGAGCGATAATATGAATGTTTAATAGGAAATGATATTCCCCCGAACCCCTTGAGTTTCAGTAAAGATCTGAGATCTCACACGGACTTCTTGAGAGAATTGAAAAGTGATGTTGCACTGTTTTGTTTTATTTGCCAACACTCATTCATGTTCACAAACATTAAAACCGTTAATTAATCCATCATTATTTAACATTAACACATTCCCAGTTCAATATTGAAAACAATATAATTTCAATTGTTATGAGCCATAGTTACAGCCATATTGTAAACGTGTTAATATTCCACAAAACACAAATTTTACAAAATAAAACAAAACGGCTGACATGACGCTTTACTTTCCCGTTTAGAAGTCCTATTTCGCCATTGCGGCCGAGTAAGGGAGCTTACACAATTACCGTACCACAGTAATAATATACTACAACCACATCGCAGCAGCAAACAGTGATTATATGTGAATCCGCCCGTGCGAAAGCGCCTTACGCTCAGTCAATTTACATCTAAAAATTAGTTTTATATTTCTTAATTTCAACCATTATAACGTGAATATTCACCAACTGTGTCCTAGCATTGGGGGTTAGCAATTTAACAAACTTATGATAGTACTGTACAAAGTTTGTCAGAGCCATTTGCAGCAAACCGGAGCCAGTGACAAGGTTTGGAAAGGACACAAGCACTTCCCTGTGGATTTCTTCGAGGCTTTGCTTCCACCCCGAGCTGAATGACGCAACGAGGGGCAGAGATTTCCTTTCTAAGCTTGCTAGTTGGCCCTTGTTGTCACCTTCGAGCAGCAGCTCTCCTTCTTTCACAAACTGCATCATACCACCAAAGTGTGGACTTAATATCTCTTCCACATACTCGGTGCTTCTGCTCTGTAATTGTTCCCTGAAACTCTCAGCTTCCTTAGTGTTGTCTCTAGTCCTTTCCATTAGTATACTCAACACCATGTCATAGTTGTTTATAAGAAATCTCAATTGCTGTATTCGCTGAGGGAATTCAGCTGCCATTTTTAGTAAAAAGCAATGTACTTCATCTTGTAGTATCAAGAGAAGATGGCTGAGCTCTTCCGATGGGAACTGTTCACTGAGGCTCAGCATAGCTGCAGAAAATTCAGCATACCGTCGGGTGATCTGCAAGTTAATGTAGATGTTTAATTTTTGACTCGTATGGCATCCATACACTTAGTATTTATTTCAATACGTATCGTATATTGCAGCGGCCTAAATAATACTCGTAATAAACATTTTATGTAATCTGTAATAAAATTGTTTGTAACCAAATGATTTGGGAAACAAAGCATTCAGACTAAACAAGTTTTTAAAGAAGCTTAATTTGGGCTAAGAAAGTTATTTATACATCTGTATTTGCATAGGTAACAATTTTGGTTTATATGAGATGCTAAATGTATGTAAGAACTTGTACCTACCATATTTACAGCAATAAAAGAGCTATTCTATTCTATTTATACATACATTATAATCACGACTATTATCCCCGAAGGGTTAGTCAGAGACTAGGCAATGAGGACCGTAAGAGATGATTTATATTAGAGCGGGCCGTGCTCGGGGGTTCCGGGCCCGGACGAGACACGGATCATGCACGGTGTAATATGAACTGCTTTATAAAAAATGTATGCAACGTCTCAAAGCAGTGGCGCCGTCCGGGCCCGGACAGCGCGCTCCGTGCACGGCCCGCTTTAATATAAATCATCCCTAAAAGCAGTCACCAAATAGCTACTGCACATGTGCTCAGCGTAACAAGTGGTGAGCCCATCGCCGCATTTATTTATTTATAAATATAAAAATTACGATGATGACGTCGCCTTTTAAACATTCTGCTTCTATCATCAATAGTATTTCGTTGATCTTGGTGGGCCTGCAGAGGTTTCCCTCAATAGCGCCATTAAGAACTCTAGTGCAGAGGCGGCTCTAGCCCATGTAGCGCAAGTGTGGCGCCTTATACTAGGCATGTGGTGTGACGAGCGGCGCTGTGCCCCTAAAAGCCCGGCCACGACCTTGCCGGTGTGAGCGGATTCTCTGACCATTGCGCGTTGTACAACGGCGACGCCGGCGTTCTCAATCAACGGTCATAGAGATGACGCAATGAACAAAGTATCCGGTCGCCGCTCCGCTCACAGCGGCACGATCGTGGCCGAGCCGTAAGACCCCTGCGGCCGGGTGCAGCGCACACCCTGCACTATAGTTAAAGCCACCTCTGCTTCAGTGCAAACTTAGTTGCTTATATAAGCAACATACAGGGCTGTCCTTTATGCGATGAAGTATGGGTATACAAAAATCGCAACTGATAACTGATAGATAAACAACTAAATAGTTGTTGTAAAAAGTTGTAACTTACATAATGAGGGCCTGGTTCTTTGTTCGATAACTTTGCTGGATCGCATTCTCTTACACTTTGAATGTTTAGCTTTAAAACATACTCTAATCTTGGCCACAGAGTTGAGTGTAATGAGTCCCAATAACTGGAAAGAAAATTGTTGTTATTTAGCTGTAATTAGGGTTTTAACAATAAGGTAAATAAAAGTGTATGCATACAATCTTTTTCAACTTCAGTCTGCTTAAAAATCACCATTAGGAACCAACAGTAGAGTAGTCAGTACAGAGTACATAATATTATCTTCGTCAAAATAATTAAGTGGTAATTTACTCAGATTTTCATTCCAATAGTACAAGTGCATTGGTCATCTCATTGCCATGGATTCAAATGTTGCCTGGTACCGGCAATGAAAGAGAATGGAATCAAATATGAATCATCTATGACTTGATAATGTTTGAATTAGATTGGGTGTTTGCTCGGCCCAGGCATGCCTGTCCGGCATACGTAATGTAGTAAAGGGATAGGAATAAAGTATAGGAATAGGTTTCACTTTAACATTGAATGTCTTGTTCCAACAAACATAATGTTATTACTAAATCAGACATGTGTTTTGGAAACTAAACTACAAGAGATCTTTAATACATTTACCTGTCCAATGCACCAACAGCTCTTTTATGGCACATCCATCTATACCTGTTGATGAGTTGAATGCATAAAAATAATGCTAGGCAGTCATAACATTCTAGTACATAATTTTCCACATTTTTCTGAAAAAATAAATAAAATAAAATAACATAAGTTTAACTGCTTTTCAATAGGGTAGATTTAAAATGTTTTATATTTATTTTATATTACTAAAGTAAACTGATTTATATTCAACAAGCGGCCCGAGCGCGCCTCCTCCACGCCAACTTAGAAAGATCGTCATAGTTCATCCATTTAAAAAAACATATCCACAAAATATAAACAAAAACCATCCTCAGTTAACGCTCTGTCTTTTAGTGAAAACTGCATAAAAATCCCATTGCATGGTTTAGGAGAATAGTGCGGTGCTACAGACAGAAGAAAACGGCGACTTTACTTTATAATATGTAATGATTTACTTACCACTAGCAGAGATAAAGTCTTTCCAAGGATTCTATCAAAAAGCTCTTGAGCATGGCTTCCTTTTACATGGAAGAACTCGGTTGTGAACAAGTATTCACGGCAACCATTATCCACAAGTGCATACTGTAGACTCCTAAACAATGCTTCATAAGAATACTGAAACAAGATATTTTCTACATTAGAAATGTGAGAAACATAAATTATGTTTATCACACTTCTAAAGTAAGACAATAAGAAAATGAATCTTACTTTTGTTTTTTGCTGTGCATGAGGAACTATAATTGGAGCTTCGAGTTGCTGAGCGAGCACATCTCCCCTATTGCCAATTGTAAATATTGTACTTTTGTTTTTCAAATTAGATTTTTGAAAGAACCCGCCTTTGGAGCCGTCTTCTATTCCCATTAAGTCTTCTTTTGAAGGTGCTTCTTCATACTTCAACTTGTCTAGCCTTCCAGCATAAGATTTAAAATATGAATAGTAAACTTTACATAATGTATCAATATATTCATTACAAATTTCTTGGGCAACATTTCTTTCATTTGTCAATACAAACTCAAAGAAAAATTTATATTTTAACATAGCGTTCTGCGGTATTTGATAGTTAGCCATTGGTTTTCGAAACTTATATATTTGTTCCAAAATATATGTTCTTATTTTAGACACTGCTTTGAATTTCAATTTCTCTAACACATCTTTGACGTCATGGCAGGCCTTAGTTTCTTTGAAATCTTGTTCCTTAACAAAGTTTAGTTTCTGATTCAGTATTGCTAATTGCACCATAAATTCTTTGTCCGTTACTGGTACATTGTTGATTCCACTATAAATTTTAAAAGTTGATTAATAATTAATCTAATTATTAGAGTTTGTCATTTAGTAAAATTATTTACTATAGCCTGACTGCAACCGCTTTACCGCGCCCTAGGTATGTGCGGGGAGGAGGGGCGTGGGAAGTAAAGAGCATGGACTCACATGAGATTCGTAGTGTCAGACAGATCTTAAGATATCGAAGCACAGTTTATTAAAGCTTTATATTTACGAGTATAATTACATCCAATCCCTTTTTGTCCAATATGATTTTTAGATAAGTACAAATTAAAGAACCAATATAAATGAAATAAATCCTTAACTCTTGGAAATATAAACTTTCTTTGTTTGCTTTTCTTTTCTTAAAATATTCGGCCACTTTGAGAATGACAGTCTTGATATCTCAAGATAATGCACAACCCATTTTTAGACATTTTATCTCATGTGCGTCTGACACACCGCCGTGAGCGATGACAGCAGAATGACAAAATGGAGCAACTGTTCCCCCCCCCCCCCCCCCCCCCGCTCGCATACCCAAGGACAGCGGTACAGCGGTAGCGGACAGACTATAATGTAATAATAACATATTTTAATACTTACAATATAAGAGTTTCTGACACTGCCATATCTTCAATAAATGAAGAAAGTGGCCCTTTCAGTACTTGTCTGTTCGACAGTTGAACAGACATATTCACAGAGCGCTTCTGCAAACTTATTATTTCATTGCTAATGCTGCCCAAATCATTCTAAAATAATCATGAATCATAATTATGTATAACACAGATATATTTTATTATTTTTATTATTGCTAACTTTGTGGATGCTGTAAAGTGCAATAGCAACTACATACTGGCTTCATGTCAAGTTTTGATTGAATAACATTTGTAATAAAATGTGCAACAAACATACAGAATTCATGATATGTAGTACCAAATAGAAAGATCTTCTACTATAATTCTACTTTACACTTTTCTTTAGTTACTTAAAATTGACACAAAACCAATTAAGACATACAAAAACCTAATAGGAGGGCAACCTACTTGAAAAACCATTAGCATATTTTCCATACGTGCAAGTATACTATCGCATTCTTCTATTTGGTTATGGAGGGAAGTGATATTTTCACTTTCTTTTAGATAATCTGCAATAGAGCTTTTTTCGGCTTCTTTTATCCCTTTGTCGATTTGTAATGCGTATTCTCGCAGGTCCGTGCCATTTCTTAGGACTTCTTGAATTTCGAAGTCCTTGAGGTTTTCATCTAAACCATCTTTTAAGTTTATTGTTTCAGACATTGTTGATATATTATTATTATAGCTATCCAGTCAAACAAAATTCTCCTATTTCATGGCTAACATCACCAAAAATAATTAGGAAATATTAAAATCGACACGGCAAATCAATTTTAATCTAATGTCATTTTGACAATTTGACATTTTTTTTTAAATATTTGTTCCGCGAAGGTTTCTAAGGTTTCTAAGATCAGAAACCATACTGCCTAATCATTAGTATTTTTTATTTCTTTAATATGATGATGAATGATAAATGATGTTCCCGATACCCCTTGAGCCCTCAATAAAGATGTGGGACTTAACTGAAGTCTCACACGGACTTCTTGAGAGAATTTGAAAAGTGATGTTGCACTGTTTTGTTACATTTGCCAACACTCATGCACATTTACAAACACTTAACGGTTAATAATCCACTATTATTTCACATTAACGTTCCAAAATAACACGAATTTTAGAAAATATAACAAAACTGCAGACATGACGCTTCACTTTCCCGCCACGAAGTCCTTTTATTTATTTAATTGTTCCGTTAAGGAACAGGCTAAGGTCTGAGACCATACTGCCTAGTCATCAGTTTTTCTATTTCTTTTTTTCCCTTGATGATAATGAGTGGTGATTTAGATGATGAATGATAAATGATGTTCCCCAAACCCCTTGAGTCCTCAGTAAAGATGTGGGACTTAACTGAGGTCTCACGCGGACTTCTTGAGAGAATTTGAAAAGTGATGTTGCACTGTTTTGTTTCATTTGCCAACACTCATGCACGTTCACAAACACTTAACGGTTAATAATCCACTGTTATTTCACATTAATGTTTAAAATACACAAATTTTAGAAAATAAAACAAAACTGCAGTCAGGGATACGCTTCACTTTCCCGCCAAGAAGACCCAAGGCCCAAATTGATTTTTTTATTAATTATTTCATGACCATGGATACTAGTCCCTCAGTCGTAATATTAGAGTTCATTGATTATGTTTAAACTGATGTTTTTGAGTGATGATAATATGAACGTTTAATGCTAAATGAAATTCCCCCAAACCCCTTGACTTCCAGTAAAGATGTGGGACTTTACTGAGATTCCGCACGGACTTATTAAGAGAATTTGAAAAGTGATGTTGAACTGTTTTGTTTTATTTTCCAACCTTAGAGCATTAAACCAACCAACACTCAATGCACGTTCACGAACACTGTATAGTAAATAATCCACTATTATTTCACATTAATATTCGACAAAAAACAATGGTATGTAAGCGCGCGCGATGTAAAGACTCAAATACGTCCTAATTTGGACGCCTTGTATTTAGAATGCGTCGAGCGCAATCACGAGCGTGTCGCACCGTAGTTCCTGTGTCCTTACCAAAATAAATCAAAAATGCCATCGTGTGTGTTTCGGAAGTGCACCAGTTTTGACTCTAAAATGTCTATTATATGTCTGTGCTCTAAAGTAAACAAAATACAAGGGTTCTCTTTCCACATGTGAATATGCAAATATACTTAGATCATTTATTATATTTTTATTATTTTTCCGAAAAATCTAATAACTGACGCAAAAACGCCATGATTAGGTGAAGAAAGAGAGAGAGCGATCTAGTTTTGACGCTAGAACGATAAGGATGCGTGCGCTGCTGACATAGATTAGTTAGTGCAGAATCGAATATTGATATCTACTTTTTTATTATTATTAGCCTCAATTGTCCCACTGCGGGGCAAAGGCCTCCCTTCTCTTCTTCCATTCCTCCCTACTTGCAGCGATCTGAGACCAGTTCTTCAGGAAAAAGTCCAGCTCGTCGCGCCATCTCCTCCTGGGCGTGCCCCGCTGCCGGTTCCTGCTATTCGGTACCCAGTCTGTGGTTACTTTGGCCCAGAGCTCGTTTGGCATACGGCAGACATGGCCTGCCCAGTTCCATTTTAATTTGGCAGCTGAGGAACCTATGTCCGCAATTTTTGTTTTTGAACGAAGTATGCTATTCTTTATACGGTCTATGATTTTGACTCCCAGAATGCTACGTTCCATTGCTCGTTGGCACGGACTTTTGACGTTTCGTTAATGACCACGTTTGTGCTCCATAGGTGAGGGTGGGAAGAATGCACATGTCCATGAGCTTCCTTTTGAGGGATAGTGGAAGAGATCCTTAACAAGTGCTTCATTGACCAATAGCTCTTCCAGGCGAATGCCTGGAAGAGCTCAGCTAAGTTGCTCAACGCACGAACGTGCGTTGAGCAACTTCTTTGTCTTGTCTCGCCTGGAATGAGACGATTTGGCCGAGGTACACATACTCATCGACATATTCGACCCCCACACCCCCAATGTCAACTTTGCATTTCGTGCTGTTCGTTCGTCATCAACTTAGTTTTCGTCATGTTCATTTTAAATCCGACCTCGAGACTGGCATGACTCAGTTGATTAAGCATCAGGCCTAACTCAGCTGCCGAAGGGGAGAAAAGAACAATGTCGTCGGCAAAGCGTAGATTAGTTATCTCGCTTCTCCAACAACAATGCCCTTATCCCGCCAGTGTGTGTTTAATGTCTATAAGACTTCTTTTAGGGTGGCTGTAAATAGTTTGGGAGATAGCGGATCACCTTTACGAATTGGAAAGGATGGTCCTGTGGTGTGTAAGCGTATGGCAGCTGTAGTTTGACAATATATATTTCTCAATAAATGGACGTACGTCGGTTCTATTTTTGGTCTATCAAGTGCCGTGAAAATGGCTTTGTGTGATAGGCTATCAAAAGCTATGGAATAATCTACAAAGGCAAGGTACAAATGTAAGTTGAATTCTTGGCTCTTTTCTAACATCTGGTTTAGAGCATGTAGGTGATCGGTGGTGGATAGGCCGCGGCGAAAACCAGCCTATTCGGGTGGTTGTTGGAGGTGTTATTGGCTAGAAATGGTTTTCAAGAGTCTTTATGAAGACCTTGTACAAATGTGAAACTAGGCTAATAGGGCGGTAATTGCTTATATCCGATTTGTTTCCTTTCTTATGTAAAATAATGATGTTAGAATGACAGAAGTTACCGGGAAATATGCCAGTTTTCAAAATCGTGTTAAAAAGATTGCAGATATATGGCAGTAAAAATGATTCTCCTACTCGCAGCGAGTCAGTTGTAATACCATCTTCACCTGGGCTTTATTGTACTTCATGCCACTGAAAGCCCGATGAACCTCAAAAGCACTTATTAAAGGGACACCTTCAGAACGTGAGTAAGCCTCACTTGTAAGTAGGTCAGTCGTGTCGTTGAAATATAAAGACTTGTAAAATTGAGTACAAATTTGGATTAGTTTTGTCCTATCTCCCTGTCTTACACCGTCATTGTCCCTCAAATGTGTTATTGAAGATCTACCTGCATCCATGCCGCGCATGGCTGATCTCAGAGAACGATTGTTTGTTAGCGCAGAGTAAGCGAGTTCGGTGTTATAGTGTCTGATATCTTTACGGATGCTCCGCTTTACCTTCCTGTCCAACTCTCGGTACTCCAAAGATTGAAAAGGTATATTCGGTCTCTCCTCTATTAGACAAATTGTATAATCGGTTAGCTTTTTCTGTTTCTTCTTGAGGCACCTTATTTTTTTGACTAGAGTAGTGATATTATTGGGAAGTCTGGCTCAAAAATCAACACAACCACGCTCACTTCGTTCGCTGCTTCACTTCGTTCCGCGGTTGTGTTGATTTTTAAGCCAGACATCCTAATAATTGTCCGTAAAACTACTTTCAAACGATCAATCGATCGCTGCCTGATGCAAATATTTAATAAAAGACGCTGATCTTTGAAATATTAATGATGATGAAATGATAGCCTATCACACAAAGCCATTTTCACGGCACTTGATAGACAAGGAATAGAACCGACGTACGTCCAAAAGTACAGCTGTCATACGCTTACACACCACAGGACCACCCTTTCCTATTCGTAAAGGAGTCAAGCAAGGTGATCCGCTATCTCCCAAACCCATTAATTACACACTGGCGGAATAAGTGCATTGTTGTTGGAGAAGCGAGATTAACTAATCTACGCTTTGCGGACGACATTGTTCTTTTCTCCTCTTCGGCAGCTGAGTTAGGCCTGATGCTAAGTCATGCCAGTCTCGAGGTCGGACTTAAAATGAACATGACGAAAACTACGTTGATGAAGAACGAACAGCACGAAATGCAAAGTTGACATTGGGGGTGTGGGGGTCGAATATGTCGATGACTATGTGTACCTCGGCCAAATCGTCTCATTCCAAGCGAGACCAGACAAAGAAGTTGCTCAACGCATCGAAAACGCCTGGAAGAGCTATTGGTCAATGAAGCACTTGTTAAGGATCTCTTCCACTATCCCTCAAAAGGAAGCTCATGGACATATGCATTCTTCCCACCCTCACCTATGGAGCAAAAACGTGGTCATTAACGAAACGTCAAAGTCCGTGCCAACAAGGGGTCTACCTTTTATCGCAGAACTTTTTATGTCATAATTTTATTATGCATAACAGCTGAAAGCATCAACTTCATTTGGCAGAAAATCATTTGGCACACACTCATTAATCATACATTCAAAACTCATAATCTTATAAGTCAGAATCATCTTTAGGCATATATTTAATATCCATAATAATTAAGACGCAGAACTATCATATCGCAGAAAGTTAATATTCAAAATCATCTTTATTGCTTAAATTTGATATCCATAATATTAAGAGGCAGAACCATCATATCGCAGAAAGTCAATATTCAGAATCTTCTTTTAGCATACTTTTCATTTCTATAATAAGCAGCATGCAAGCAAGCAAACAGCATGCAAGCAGCATGCAAGCAGCATACAAGCAAGCAGCATGCAAGGAAGCAATCAGCATGCAAGCAAGCAAGCAGCATGCAAGCAAGCATTCAGTATTCAACCATGCATGCAGCATGTAAGCAAGCATGCATGCAGCAGGCATGGTTTCTGTCACGGCTCCGGCGCTGCGGGACTCCGGCGGTCCCACGCGAGCTTATCGTCGCAGATGGCTTTCGCTCACCACCGCCGCGAGCGTTAAACCCACCTGCTCCTCAGCTCGCGGGCCGCCTCGCCCCTCCGCGCCTACGCGGACTTAAATTACACTCTAGCGTAGGGCAGACAAGTCTACGTGGAGTCGGGTTTGCCGCGATTCGCTTCTGTCACTGACTTTTTAGCACAACCTTAACGAATACACAACGTATTAACTTTTTAAGACAATATTTGAAATCAATTTAGGGTTAAAATGCTATTTTTATTTATAAGCAAAAATTATATCAAATGAAGTTATAGAATAGGATTATTCTACCAATATAGCTTTATAGAAAAAGTTGTTAGAGAATATGATTATTATATCAAACGAATAATAAACGTAATGTTGTTATAGGAAGTGTATTTAGAACAAGTAAAAATTATATCCAATGAACGTTATGTCCTTTGAAATTAGTGCATATGTCATTATATGAAATGATATGCACCCATAAAATTCATTAGAAATAGTATGTAAAACTGCATTCATCGTAGTATGCCAAGTGAAATTATGCCGAGCAATCGTCGCACTAAATAAGTGTTATGCTAAACGAAATTATGCGTAATGAAATTTTGCTAAATGAAATTATGCCTAGTGAAAATCTGCCATCTTAAAAGTATGCCATTGGGAATTCGGTCATATAAACATTCGACCAAATAATAATTATACTAAATGATTTTTATGCATTGAACATATTCGTTTAAAGAAAATTATGCCAAGTGTGTTATGCCAAATGAAATTCGGAACAACAAAATTCTGCCAGATAGAGGGAACCCACCAACGAGCAATGGAACGAAGTATTCTAGGAGTCAAAATCATAGACCGTATAAAGAAAAGCATACTTCGTTCAAAAACAAAAATAGCGGACGTGGGTTCCTCAGCTGCCAAATTAAAATGGAACTGGGCAGGCCACGTCTGCCTTATGCCAAACGAGCTCTTGGCCAAAGTAACACCATCTCGTGCTGGAAGAATCCTGGAGGAACGAGTGGATAGAGGTGACTGCCGGCCATCGCAACACCTTTCCAGACCCAACCCAAAAACCTAGAGGTTTCTCCCTACAGAGGAAACTCGGGTGCCGCCTCAATAGAATCCGCACGGGACATGGCAGGTGTAACTTCATGAAGCATAGGTGGGGATGGATAGAGAATCCGCTGTGTGACTGCGGCCTTGAGGTCCAGACTACCCAACAAAATATTGTAGAACGATGTCCAAAGCGCCATTTCCCAGGTGATCCACGGGAACTCTACGACGACCTGACACCAGCAGCTACAGACTGGTTGCGTGACCTGGATGTGGACCTATAATATTAACCAACCTACAATTTATAGCGATACGCCATACGATTAAATAAATAACACCAGACTGGGTACCGAATAGCAGGAACCGGCAGCGCGGCAGGCCCAGGAGGAGATGGAGCGACGAGCTGGACTTTTTCCTGAACAACTCGTGTCAGATCGCTGCAAGTAGGGAGGAATGGAAGAAGGGAAGGGAGGCCTTTGCCCTGCAGTGGGACAATTGAGGCTAATAATAATAAAAACAGTCAATATCAGTATTCGATTCTGCACTAACTAATCTATGTCCGCAGCGCACGCATCCTTATCGCTCTACCGTCAAAACTAGATCGCTCTCTCTTTTTCTTCACCTAAACATGGCGTCTTTGCGTCAGTTATTAGATTTTTCGGAAAAATAATTAAAATATAATAAATGATCTAAGTATATTTGATCTGATTGGTTGAAGTGAGCGTGGTTGTGTTGATTTCTGAGCCAGACTTCCCAATAATATCACTACTGACTAGCTATATTGATAACATGTTTTATATTAGGCTGTGGATAGAGTGCCGCAAGCGGCATTCTAGTACGATCGGTTACGATGCCGTAATTACGGCATCCTAGTACAAAGTGTAGGCAGTGAATAGAGTGCCACAAGCGACAACTTAGTACCTACGATCGGTTACGATGCCGTAATTTGACAGCATCCAGTACGAAGCGTATAGAGTGCCACAAGCGGCATTATATCTCAATCGGTTCGGGAACCGTAACATATTTTTTATTTGTCATAATGTTCAGACGACTTATTATTCAAAAGATATTTTTGTATGGATTTAGACTTTTGTTGTCTAATAAAAAAAATAACCTCGAAATTCAAGACAATCGCAACGCTGCGCTTCGCGATTGTCTTAAATTTCTAACCTATCACGTGACCTACAGGAGTAGGGCAGCTAGTATTTCTGTTGTCTAACAAAAACTTTACGGCAGCTTAGGCGGCGTCACTATTATACCGCAAAACTTACGGTTACCTAACCGATGCAGATACAGTGCTGCTTGTGGCACTCTATACACTTCCTTTATATTATTGTATTGTGTTTGTACATCTTCTGAATTCTTGGACTGTAGTAACTATACCAAAACTGTTTTGAATTTCTAAGTTACATTTTTCTTTATTTATTTGCAATTAGTGTTGTTTTATCAATATGATTTATTGTTTTTCCAATCATTTTGCTGCGATGAATCTTTGTGTCAAAATTTGTTAATACTCTTATCGGGCGATGATTCGAATTGAATTTATGCTGTTATGAACGTAAACGTTTTGTATTATTTGTTTGCTTGAGGAAAGACAAAAATCAATCTCGTTCCTTGTGTGGCCGTCTGGGGAAAGCCAAGTCCATCGTCGGGCCTTACTAATACTCAAGTTCTGTCCAAAAGCGAATTCTAAAAGGCGTTGACCACAATGACCTTTGGTTGACCACGATCGTTTCTGCTTCCCAAACCGTGCGGTCCTAGAACATTTGCGTTATCAGATGTTAGCCTTGAACCGATCTTAGCATTGTAATCACCCATTACCAATGTCCAAGATCGTCTGTGTTCATCGCATGCCTTGTTGAGCAAATCGTAGAATTCTTCAGACTCGTGGTTACTTTATGAAGATGTGGGAGCATAAACCTGAATTACGGTCAGAATTTTATTCTTGGCCACACGGAACCTGAGTAATGCTATCCTGTTGGAATAGGCGACAAATTCGACCATATTATCCCTCCATCGTTTTGAGATCAAAAAACCAACACCATGTATTGTGTTACTATCACTATTGTGAAATATGTTGTTTTTCGTTTCTATTGTGTTCTCACCCTCTCTTCTTACCTCTGCTAGGCCAACTATATTCCAGTTTATATTTTCTAATGCATTTTCTAACTCTAACATTCGTTCTTTGGTTCTTAATGTCCGCATATTATATGATAAGATTCTAAGTTTATCGGTGTCCTTTTTGCGTTTCGGTGTTGTTTGGCAGTAGACCCTCGCCCGGAGATTATGATCCTCAGCTCCAGGGTGTACCTGCATACTGCCAATAGCCGTGCACTGGCTGGAGCCGCCGGGCACTAGGGGATTGGCCTGTTTGTCGTAATTTATTAAGGGAAGGGGTTTAGACGAATGAACCCACCACACTTGTCCAGTGCGGGTTAGTGGGTGAGCAGTAAACCTCCTGACTGGGTCTGTAGGCGCCACCGTTGACATACTAGACGTTCTTCCGATGCCACCCGAAGTCGACATCCTGCCCTGATGTAGACTGTTCTATCTAGGTCTCTACAAGAATATATCTTTCCGAAGCTATCTGATAGCTTAATGCTTTGGGTTTAAAGTAAAACCCAGGTGTGCAGGCTGGCATGGTATTATGAACCTGCACGCATAATGCCTATCTCTTTCTTAGTCGCCTCCTACGACACCCACGAGAAGAAAGGGGGTGATGCTATTCCTTACGTCCGACACCGACACGGACGGATATTGATTGAGATAATTTGTAAATATTTTAATATAACAAAATTTTGCGATTATTTATCTGTTGATTACAAGACCCGAAACACGGGCCATGATTGAGTTTCGTGGGACGCCACATTTCACAAAATAAACAAATACTATCTTTCAGGTTTCAAGCATTGACCTAGAAGTATAGACAAGAACGTTCATACAAACCATTTGTTTAAATTCTGGAATGAGAGACCTAAAGTTCGCTGCAGCCGCTGCAGCGCTTAAACCATTGAGTTATCAATGTCGTCTCATCAACAGACAGATATTGCAGCGCCGCAGCGCCAGATCGGTCAAAGCGAAGACAACGTAGTGTGTATCAAGATGGTGTCCCAGATAGATTGTCATTTGTCAATAACAATAATTAAAAAAAAATATCTTTTCTATTCTAATAATACAATATAACTACATAATAATGACTTGAATAACAATTAATTTCACTTACTTGACAACTGAATTGTAGTAAAGTCTAGGTGTACACTTTGAAAAGAAATAAAGAATTATTTTCGCTGCTCCGCACGCGCGAATGTTAAAGCCACACTAAAGCATGGTGCCACAGAATAAATAATAGTACTACGTACAGAAGTTGCACTCCTTTGATGTTGAAGAAAGCCGCCGTTTTAATAACCTACAATATTAAATAGGCACCGATGTGCATTCAAAATAGCACCTTATCGCTCTACGCGGAGAGTAGGTAGTACTTTGTGGTGCGTTTTGTACCCAACGTACCTACGCCGTCGACTCGTGTGTTAGGGATGACAGCAAATAGACTAAATAAACTTACCTACGCAACCTTAGCAAGTAATTTATTCAGTGATTGCACACCTAAGTAAAATGTAGTTCTGTAAGTTACTTACTTATCTATTTAACAAACAAGCACTCAAAGTCTTAGTAAAGCCTGGCGTCGACTACAGTAGAAACGCGTCGAATCGAAGCATTTATTCCTAGTGCGTCCATCTCTGAAGAATCGAATTGAATTGTTCATTCATGGTAACTCTTCAACAAATTAGGTCGTGTTTTCGTCATGAACAGCTCGAATGAAGAGATGTTTTTATATCGAAACGCAGTTTCATAGAAATATATAGGAGGCGACTTTCTGCGATTCGATTCGACTCTGCTCGGCGAGCCTAGTGGACGCGAGCCTTTACAAGCAAACACTGCACGACATGACGAGTTGAAGATTTAACGAAAACACGGAAACCACATTTTATTACGTTACATATATTCTATTACCTACATCATGATAAGTACTGGCGATTTTAATTCTTACGAACTCACTATAAATACAAGTTACGCAGGTACGAGTATGTTACATCACAACAGTCACAGACTCACGATCGCACGACGAAATAATTTACATAAATAAGTAATGACCTACCTTTACTTTTGTATTACCTATTTGTTCTGTAAACAAACTTAAGTTTAAAATAAATAAAATATTATTATAGGTAGGTACCTTCCAGAATCTTACGGTAACGTAAAAAAAGATAACTTCGAATCTTTCTGTTTATTTCGACAGCCTTCCACACAACAATTATTATTGTTGCATTACACCATTATTACGGAACTTGTAGATTTATTGATATCGGAGAGGTAGTTATTTTTAAACAAATCGAAATTGCGATCCGAGACCACTTCAAACTATGCCTGTGGGCAGTGCGTGTGCTCGAAAGCGCGCTGGGGCACCGAGTCCCTGACTGATTTACAACTCCGAGTTGTCGCGCGGTGTAGGTGCTTTTCGCGGTAGGTATGACGGAGTGCAAGATGCCTGATGGTGCCGAGTAGTGTATATATTCTCTGGCCGAGCCGATTATCCGCAGATGAGTGGAACATAGTGCGTGTTCGGAAGGTCCTATCTAGTGTAACGTATATGTTGTTAACGTACATGGTTATGTTCCATCTTTTATCGTAATGCGGGCGGTATGTTCAAATTAAAGACTCTCAATCACGGAAACCAACTGATTTTGTTATAAGAAGCCGTTAAACTACAAATATCTTCAATATCTATTTAGGCAAGAACTTAAATCACTTATCAGAACAATCACTATTTAATAATCACTTATTATTGCAGCGGAACTGAGCGATTCGATGAGCACGTATGGCGGAGACGGCTCCCGGATCAAAAAGTGTATTCACAAAAATGCCCGCTCCTCCGCCATTACTCGACGCTTCGCAAGAGGCCTGTGTTGCCACCCTATCCCGATATTTTAGGTGCACGTCCGTTGACATACAGCCTACATACAGCTTACATACAGCCTACCAACAGCTAAAGGCAAAATGACGATCCGCTAGAGGGCGCTGCACAGACATGTAGCCAAATGTCACGTGACCAACCGTTTCCACACGAAATTTTAAATGAATAAAGAAAAATATGTTTTTTTTTAATTAAATAAAACTTTTTCGAGAAAAAAGCTTATGTACGTGGTATAAAATAAACTTTTGTAATTTTCTAAATACTTTTCCGAAAACTGTCAAGTAGCCAATTTCTTTTTCTACTATGTATTTTCAGAGTACAGACTCGTGGTCACACTATGCATTATACTGATAATTAAGGATTATTAATGTGAATTAGGTTTCCGAGTGGTCAGGTCAGTTCGTGAACAAAGAAGCGAATTTGTCATAAAATCTCATTTAAATGAAAAAGGGTTACATTTTGCTAGCAACGTAGAGAAATTAAAGTGCCGCATTTAAAAAAACATTTTGAATTCTAATGTATTGACTCATTTTTCGAACTTTAAAAACATCAGACACCCATTTTCAATCATCAAGTACATCTCAATAAAACCATAATTGATAAATACATAAATATTCGTCACCATTCTCCACATAAAATAACCCCGAAATACAAATACTTTCAGAGGCAAAAAAATATTTTTTTAAAGGTATTTCATCATCATCATCAGCCTATAAACGTCCCACTGCTGGGCACAGGCCTCTCACATGGACAATAGCACGTATTTAAAATAAATATTTTATTTCGTTTCTTTCATTATTAATTACAAGCGGCCGCTCGCGGTTTCACCCGCGTGAATTTCATTCGAATTTCATTCAAATCCATTCAGTAGTTTTTACGTGAAAGAGTAACAAATATCCATCCATACTTACAAACTTTCGCGTTTGATTTCATTTTTCAAATTTTCTATATATAGGTACTTATTATTTACTTTTCATGTTTTATTTCTTACCTATGTAGGTACTTTCTTTTCAGTCAAGTGTCCACCTACGACTATAAATGTTACTCTATGCACAAGAAACATTTGAAGTGCAATCATTAAATTTCATTTGCGTGCGTACGTACGTAGATATTATAATTTTAATGATTGCACTTCAAATGTTTCAGCCAGAGCGGAGTGCACATGATTACGAAAACTAAAACCTAGCTAAAACATTGCGAGAAGCGCTTACATCTAAATGATGTTCAAAAGAAAATAAATATTTTTTTAAATTAAATAAGTGCGGGTTCGAATCCCAGTCGAGAGTACATATAAAACATTTACGTCCCATCCAGTAATTTAAAGTTGAACTAAATAAGAGCTCGACGGTAGTAATACCAGTCTCAATAGGAATTAAATGATAAAAAATAAATTATATAAGCGCGGGTTCGAATCCCGGACGAGATTACATGTAAAACATTTGATTCCATCCAGTAATTAAAAGTTAAACTAAATAAGAGATCGACCGTCGTAATACCGGTCTCAATAGGAATTCAATAGTTAGCAACATCTAGACTAGAAGTCTTCCCGACAGACAAGGAAACAAACAGCAATTAGCGATCGAATTGCACCAATAAATTTAACATTATACAATGACGGTCACCTTTTAACGGTTACCTGATTTAACAATTTTGAAAATCACCGTTACATGTTTAAATCTTTTGACAAGGACGATATATAACGATATATAATAAGGACTGTCATTCTCCATACAAACGAGCGTAACTTTTAATATAGTTATAAATTACCACGCTAGATGTCTCCGGTAGTTTCAAATTGTAATATCGTGCCAAATAAGTAATCCTCTTGCAGCAGCCATTTGTCACTACATCAAACTAACTTAGTAATACTACAAAAATAACGTTAGATGGCGCTCTGTAAATAATTCAAGATAATCGTTTAAAATGCAGTCCGTTTCTTTACGAACTTTATTTTACAAACAACTAAAACTTGTTTTTTTTTTAAATTGTACCTAGGTAGTTTAAGTTATGTGCTTTCATGATAAATAATTGATTCATAAATGAAATGGCTCGCATCATTATGATTTATGAATGACCGGCCGCGGCCGCGGCGCGCGGCGGCGGGCGGGGTGGTTAGCATTAGCACACGCGCGATAAAATGGTTGATGTTAAGCAATGTTTAACGGTTAGACGTCGGACGGGTGACCAAAACAATTTTATTGATTTTGAGTTCTTCGTGCTATAATTATGGGGCGTTAATAATACACTCATTCTGACAATATTTAGTGCTCGGCCCGACTGCACGCGCGGGCGCAGGGCGGGCGCGGCGCGGCGTACTCAAACATAGGTATTCTTATTTGAGTGTCCATAATAGAGGGCACGCGGCGAGCTGCATGTTTGTACGTCGCGCCGCGCCCGCGCCCGCGCGTGCAGTCGGGCCGAGCACTTAGTGGTCATTTCACGTAGCGCGCAATTAACAATAATTTCGTAAGGTATTCCTACCTAAAAAAGTAGGCAGTATACTCTGATTTTTAATAAGATGGACTAAAGTGATAGCTGCCGGCTCTTTTTATTTTTTTTAATATGCAATGTGTTGTTGTGACGCGAACGCAAATGATTTTACCAATTAAATTGGAATATTGAGCCATCGACATGTCTGTAAATAAGTAGGTACTTATTTAAGGGGATCCTGCACGAAATTGTGAAAATTTACGTATTTTTAAGTCACTTGTACTATGCGCTGAGTTAGTTAAATACATTAAAAGAACTTACGTAAGTTAGCCTGATTATTGCACAAGGTCGTGGCCTTGTTGAAATTTGAAACAAATTGTTTAAACAAAAACAAACAATACATAAATCTAATGACTCCTAAAAACATTTTTCTTTGACAACTTTCTTAACGTTACGCATGAAACAATAATTCTTACATGAAAATATTTGTATTGATATTCCGCAGGTCGCCTCCATCTTAAAAAAGTAAATTTTATTTTTAACACAAGCGCGTGATGGTTTTGTACATTTCACAGAATAAAAACATTGCTCTAATCAAATTACTAGGTCTGAAACTTCAAAGCAGAATTGTTCTAATTTTAAATATTAATATGATTGATTTTGCTTTGAAGTTCATTATGAGACTTATGTCAGTTTTTGCGATCGCGCGGTGCTCTCATGAGATATTATTAAAAAGTACGTGCAATAATTCGCAAGTTTACGTGATATGTAGAAGTTTTTAATGAATCCGCTCCGCTTACTATGTCGATGACCAAGTGTCTTAAACACGTCATTTGTCTTACTTTCATCACGCGATTGGTTGTAGGTACGTATTTCTTGCGCTCTTATGGTTGGTTGTTTTTGTTGTTTTGTTGTCGCCGCGCCAACCGGCAGCGGCGGCAACCTACGGACACAGTATAAATTTAAGCTAAAGCAGTACGGAAACTAGGCCTCTTTGTTGTTTTACATACCTACGCACCAATTGAGCGTTAGGGTTGTCCTCTTATTTTTGTAAAATTTAAAAAGTTTATGTTTAGTTAGTGCTGTATCTCAGCTCAGCTATCGCTTTTTGAGATAACTAGCAAAGCATTAGGGTTGTCACTTTTAATTTTATAAAATTAAATGGTATTTTTTTATTATTTATCAAAACGTTTATTTGGGTTCTATAATGATCAAATAATCGAATGAATTGACTAGTTTACAAACAAAATTCTGTAAGTAATTATTTTAAAAAGTTTAACTTTATTTTTAATTTAAAATTTAAAAAAAATTTAGTTTTAACTTTATTCTTCGTTAATTATTATAAACTATTTACTGAAAAATACTTTCGCCTTCTACGACACGTTCGAAAAGCTTTATTATTAAATTTTATATATTAAGTGCCTTACAAATAAACAAAGAATAAGCTACGAATAGTTATTCCGTATTTTGTTCCTGTCATGTAAACATATTTTCAAATTAGAGTAAACACGGAATAACTATTCCGACCTTATTATCTGTTTATTTGTATAAACAGATAATAAGGTCTGTCTTTTTAAATAAATTATCGGAAAACATGGACACGGCACTATAAAATTGATTTTGTCTACTTCTTTGCAAATTAATACAGCTACTTACTTATTTAGTTAATAATACAGCCGAGTTCAAGCAGCCGTAAACTACGCTATACACTCGCGGCATTTCAAAAATCGCGCGGACCGCGCATGCAATACAATAATACTTACACAACAGTGACCACTCGTCTCGATGCGGCACGCGCCATATACAATATATAACTATTCTATGGCACGCGCTATTGAGAGCACTGCGAGCGAGCACATGTATTTACTCATGTGCTGCGAGACTGCGACACACAGTCTATTAGAGGCCCTGTAAAAACGTGCGTCTGTGGGCGTGCGTCGTTTCGAACGTTTGTACGTCGTAGTCGTAGCTTCCTTACTGCTTTAGCTTATATTTATACTGTGCTGCGGAGGCGCGCCAGCTGAACGTACCTACCTAAACCGCGGAGTGACACCCCCGGCCCCCTGATAAAACTCGAGCTGTACTTACAGAAGCTCGTGAGTCGTGAGTACCTACACATGTAGGTGTACCAAAAGGCGTCTTTAAAAACGGAACATATCAAAAAGTAGGTAGCAACAGGTAAGTATCTATAACAAAGTAAAAGATATTCCTTTTTCTCCCTTGTCCTTAATTAAAAGTGATAAATATAACAACAAAAATTGTCGGTAGGTACGCGAGGCGCAAATATTTTTTAATCTCAAAAAGGAAAACGTCTACATGATAGAACATTGAGATTGTATCTCAATGGGATAGAACCTTTGTGGCATATCCACATGCAGACATTTTGATATTTTCCTAAAGTTTCCGCGCACGATAAGAAAGGTATATGTACGAGTATATGGATAGAGGATACTTTAATAAACAAAAAATGTCAAGTAATATGGTACCCTAAAGTGTCACGTCCCCGAGATATTTGAAGGTAAAGATCGCCATACGAAAAAAATAACAATCATTAAAAACCTACTAATTACGTATATTTACGCATTCCATTGCATTCAAAACAAGCCAACCACCGTGGTTCGAGTACCTTAAATGATATTATTTAATATTAATTTATAGTTAATATAGTATGACATGTAATTTTACATTTACCTACATAATATGTATATAATTGGCGATTTTCGACAACATCCGTGGTCGAGTGTGGTGAGCACGCCCGCCGGGTCGCCGTCGTCGTCGCGCCATCTCTGAGGTCCCGAGTTCAAATCCCGGTCGGGTCAATTTTGGGAAACTGTTTTTCTAAATTGATCCGTTATCTTACCATATTAACGAGTTTCAAAGGAATACTCATCTTGGTGTAGATAATTGGTGTGAGCGTAAATAAATTATAAATTTTAATTAGGAATTTCTAATATGAAAAATCTGTGACATAAAATATTTTTCCGACAACGACGACGACGACGAGGACGAACGGCGGGTGCAGTAAAGGGGGTAGCAAAATGAGCCGCGGTCGATAGGTGTATAGTATAGTATTAGATCAATGTAAAGTAGGTATTCAAATTCAAACGCGAGTGGTCTCACAAAGATGCCAAAAATACTAACTTACATCAACGCCATCTATACATGAATAAAAAAACTAAAAGCAACCAAAGCAAGCGCTCTGTCTCTAGCGGACTTTTTTAGTACTTTTAAGTAGTAGTGGTGGCGCCTCCAGCGGAAGTGTCTAAATTTATTAACGCCATCTACAAAACTCGTACTTTTTTGACCTATTTCCGCGCTACGCTCTTTTGTATGGAGACTGTCAGTCTTTATTATCTTATTTGTCTATGCTTTTGATTTATAATTAAAAACAAAGCTCCATACGCTTAATAATGTTATTTACGCGCACTGCATAAACGAGCTAAGGCTAAAACAAGGGATTAACACACATCTAAATACTTACTAACTAATAACTACTCTAATTTTTTAAAGCTGTTCAACACTTACCCTAACGGGGAATATACAGCGTGTCCAGAAAACGAAGGATAATCCTTTAGCTGCGGGTGGGTCACATTGTAACACTTTAACCTAAATTCCTCATTCAAAAAAATAATAATAAATAGAAAATGTACATTTCTAGACATTTCAAATTTTCCTACAGAAAGTTGCGTTCACTCGGAATTGACATTACTGCCTGGCGCAACATTCCGACGGCCGCTATTAAACTCCGAGCACTGTGCCGTGCGATTCTCTAAGCTAAAGCCTTGATAGCTGCGGCTGCCGCAGCGCTGAGAAATGATTCTTTCTCTTTCATATTCATACAATTGGAAAGAGACAGCAGATCACAGCCATGCATGCAGCGTCTATGTGTCGCTTAGAGAATCGCATAGCTGTCCGCGCGCGCCATACTTACTTGATCGCTCTGAAGCACGGTCGTTATTCACGAGTGCTACGAAATGTTACAAATCTTCAATAGCTAATTAAAACACCAATATGTAATTGAATCTATTTTGCGCAGTGATAAAACCCCATAATGGGTAAGTGTTGTAAGATGATTTTACGTAGTTTAGTTCTATGTAGACGCTCAGCTAGTTAATTCTATCTTCCGTTTTAATAATGTCGAAATCCACCGTTGTTTCTTTAAAAATCCTTAATTTTATTATAAAACATAAATTGTCTGTTGGATTTCGACGTGATCACGTAATTGTGTTAAGTAGTTGTTGTACTAGTATAGAAGTTGTTTTATCTTATTGGTGAAACCTGAAACCAGTACTTGCCTACTACTTTTTTATTTTACGAGTAGTTAATTCTTGTAGGCTAGTTTGATATGTATTGCTAGTTTATTTTCGCCTTGATTGCTACGCCTTGATCGCTGCTTAGTGCAACATACTATACCTGAGCTTAGCATGTAGCAATAATTGCTGCGATTAAGGTGTTGCTGTCAGGCTGGTGTATCAGACAATCCATAAAATGTCTGGTTTGACGTTCCAGGGTTCTAGTAACTACCCAGAACAACCTTACTGGCTGTGGAAAACTGCAGAAGGCGGTGCTACTCCACGTCTACAACTACGCGCACTGCTACTGTTACAATAAGACACACTTCGCTTCTTCCTTCGCTACTGCAAGCCAGGATAGTACCGTTGAATTGTCGGGACCTGATTCAGTGTGTGTAACCTAGACCCACGTTCTGCCGCTAACTACTTCAATATAATATAAATTACAATTGTTCACGGTTGTCTTATTCTACCTCCTAATAGGATTATGCCACAACATCATGTCCAATTAAAGTAAAATGCGGTAGTATTCTGGAATTTTAGTTTAATCAAAACCTCACGGTTTTCGAGATATCGTCTTTTTTCTTTTATTTTCAGAAATATCTTCCGTCGTTTAGTATATTTCGTGCCATTTCTACAAATGATAACTTTTTTAACCCCATTTAAAAAAAATACTCATGATTATTTGTTTCATTTCAAACAATATTCTTTTGTTCACAAAAGTAGGTACTGACAAAACCCCTTAAAAAATCTTATGCGAAGTTTTCATACAAACCAAGTGAAACGGCTGACTTTGATAGCCTGTGGTGTAAAAAAAATTTACGAGGCAGACCGTGCCAATTACTTCTATACATTGCTTGTTAATGTTTATTTTAAAATGGTATTAGTGTTTTACATTCCTCTTATTTTATTTTATTTTTTATGGTAATTTAAATTCACAAAAGTAGCAATTTCGGAAATAAAAGTCAATTAAAATTAAGTTACCTTACAAGTATTACGGATACCAGAAAGTGGTAGTGGTGAAGACAGACCTCAATTGGATGTAGATGAAAAGGTGTTAGCTGAAGTGGATGCTGACCCCTCAACTTTCGTGCGAAAAATAGCACGGAGAACTGGCATTGCAAAAAGCACAGCGTACAACTCTTTAAAATGGTATGAATTGTACCCATGTAATGTGATTGTGAAGCGTGTGCAAACTTTACAACTTGCTGACTACCTGCGAAGAGTAGAGTTTTTTCGCACAATGCTTCGTAAAATTAACCAAGATTAGGCTTATTTCGACAAAATTTTATGGAGCGATGAGTCTACGTGCCGAAAAGATGGCTACATAAATATGCATCTGCATTACTGGGAGGGAACTAGAGAATCCCTACACTATATGGGAAGGTAGGTCTGAAACCCAGTTCAAAATTAATTTGTGGACTGGGATCGTAAACGGTGAAGTGATATGAACTGCCACCATCGTTAACTGGAGCAACCTTCCTGGATTTTCTAGAAAATCAACTGTCATTACTTTTGCAAGATGTGCCGCTTAGAGATCTTTACAAGGTAACATGTAGTTGCAAAATAACGGCTGCCCGGCACACTACGCCGAAGTGGTCCGAGACCACTTAGACGACAGATATCCACGAAGGTGGATCTGGCGTCTTGACCCTATTTTAGGGCCGCCAAGGTCGCCATACCTAAATCCACTGGATTTTTTTTTGGGGCTGCCTAAAGACCTGGTCTACGAGACGGAGGTGATATCAGTCACACAGCTGCGGGCAAAGATACAATCCGCCGCCGAAAAAGTTACGCAAGAGGGTTATGTTCGCCGAATCAAAAGGACCTTTATTAAAAGACGTAGAGCCGTCTTAAGGGCAAAAGGCGGTCATTATGAGTATTTACTGTAAATAATTTAATAAAAATTTCATTTGTATCAATTGTCTTTTACTTGTATCCATACCATACCAAACGCCAAAATACCTGTTAAAATAATGAATATTTTCTTTACCAATTTCAATAACAATGACATGTCAAGGTCAAAATTTCATGCAAGCATGTCAGGTACCGAACCTTTCTACGATTTCATTGTTCACATGTATCAATTTGGTCCGAGGTTCAGACTATTTTCTTTTCCAGACGTTTTCGCTACTATCTCATTCTGTGTTTTTGTCATCTAACTGATTTGACTTCCGGCTAATAAGGTATTCTAAACATACGGACTATTCGCAATTCCAGACGTTTTGCTACTAGCTCATTCTGCTTTTATGTCGTCCGGCTGAGATGACTCTCTGCTGGCTGGGTAGTGGGTACTCTGCTTTTATGTCATGTAGCTGAATTGTCTTTCGACTATCTAGGTACCTTGCTTTCATGTCATCCAACGTGAATTGTCTTTCAGCGAAAAAGTCATTCTGATAGAGACCCTAATTACCATAAAAAATTAAATAAAAAAGGAATGTAAAACAGTAATACCATTTTTAAATTAACATTAACTTATCAATATTTTAAAGGAACTGTCTGCCTCGTAGGTACATTTTTTTACACCACAGGTTAGCAAAGTCATTCGTTTAAACATTGAGATAAATACATTATAACTCAATGCGGTTGAATTGGTTTGTACCAATGATATTTTGGTTTGTACGAAAACTTTGCATACGATTTTTTTTATGTGGCTTTCTCAGTACTTTAGGGAACAAAAGGATATTGTTATTGAGATTATTAAGGCTTTATTTCTTTGTAGTCATTAGATAAGTAACTTAGTTTAAAATAACATTTATAATATTAAGTTAATTTATGTTTGTTTATTTTTTAGTTAAAATTTTATTTAAGGTTTTTTTAATAGCAATACGTTTATAACGTTACAACTACATCCAAATGTTGTACCAATTTGGCTTAATCTTTTTTTGTTATATTTGTAATATTGTTAGCACAAGGTTCAAGTTCTTCAAATTAGTGTGAGCCAATTGAACTTGGAAAAGTTTTAAATGCTAAAGCTACCTGCATACGATCGAAGCTACCTGCATACGATCGAGGAACTTCCAATTTTACGATCTACGCGCATACTACTGTACGTAGTCGTATGCGCTGTAGAAATGGAGTGCAAGCGAATGACCCCGAAAAGTTTTAAATATAGCTACCTTCATACGATCGAGGAACTTGATCTTTTACGATTTACGTGCACACTACTGTACGTAGTCGTACGCGCAGTAGGAATGGAGTGCAAGCGAATAACCCCAAAAAGTTTTAAATATAGCTACCTACATTCGATCGAGGATTTTCCACTATTACGATCTACGCGCACACTACTGTACGTAGTCGTACGCGCGGTAGAATGGAGTGCAAGCGAATAACTCCGAAAAGTTTTAAATATAGCTACCTACATACGATCGAGGAACTTGAACTTTTACGATCTACGCGCACACTACTGTACGTAGTCGTACGCGCGGTAGGAATGGAGTGCAAGCGAATTAGCCCGATTTTTTTTTAATATAGCTACCTACATACGATCGAGGAACTTCCACTTTTGCTATCTATGCGGACACTACTGTACGTAGTCGTACGCGCGGTAGAACGGAGTGCAAGCGAATAACCCCAAAAAGTTTTAAATATGGCTACCTACATACGATCGAGGAATTTGAACATTTACGATCTACGCGCACACTACTGTACGTAGTCGTACGCGCAGTAGGAATGGAGTGCAAGCGAATAACCCCGAAAAGTTTTAAATATAGCTACCTACATACGATCGAGGAACTTCCACTTTTACGATCTACTCGCACACTACTGTACGTAGTCGTACGCGCGGTAGGAATGGAGTGCAAGCGAATAACCCCGAAAAGTTTTAAATATAGCTACCTACATACGATCGAGGAACTTCCACTTTTACGATCTACGCGCACACTATTTTCAATTTTTCAATTCTAATAGATGCTGTAAAAGAAAGGGAGAAAAGAAATGCCCTTGCTGAGTTTCTTGCCGGTTCTTCTCAGTACAAGGCTCCCGCCCCATAGATAGACTTACGAACCGATGGCATAATTGTTTTATGATTATTGATATTGATATTGATTACCTTGGTAACGACATATTGTTTTGTAAATGTCGTTACTTCTATAATAATATAAAGCTGTGGAGTTTCTTGCGCTTGTTCTTCTCCACAGCCAAAAGACGTCCTGAATGGGTGTTTGTTTGCCCTTCCATCCATATAGAGAAGTAAAGGAGACCTTTCTTCTTCCCATACAACTATGTCCACGCATGTACCTAAGATTCAAAGTTACCAAAATGTAGGAAAAAAATCGTAGATTCCAGAAATATATGTATTATATTTTTTGTTATATTTGTACCACCTAAAAATGTCATTAGAAATGTTTGATAGCTTGCAACATTGGATTAATTTAACTGGCAAACAAAACTCTCTCGCTGTCGGGTGCGTTTCGTTAGCTTTCCTAAGGGCCAACTAATTATTAGATAAAAGTCTTAGAGTAACTTATTTTTACATAAACATAACCGGTTTTTAGCAAAAACATAATAAATAGTAACAAAAATAAGTGTTTATAGCTGTTTCAAATTAAAACTATTTAAGCAGGACCTAACACGATACATTTTTTTTAATGCAATGCATGCAACGCTTTTAAAGTCTTATGTTTCGAATTATTTTGTTCGTTTGATTATTTTGAGAGAGACAGAGATTAGTAGACCGACTAGGTATGTGAGTTTATAGAAAACCATATCATTTGAACTAGGTTTTGCATCTTACTATCCATTGTGAGTTTCGATCTCAAAAAATGTTTTTTGTTTATTGTTATAACTTAATTTATAGCTATCGCGTGTAGCATTAAGCCAATATCAAGTGGTTTTTTAATAAAGTATATTTAGTATTGTACGGTAGATAAAAATAAAATGGAGTCTCACAACACGTGTGAACACGGAGGAACCATGTTTTTTGTTCATCCACAAACTGTCAACATCACAAAAAACCAGTATTACAGTTGTCATTGTTATATTTTCACCCTTTATTTGCACGTTTCGTTTCATGTTTACGATTTCTAAAACCTTATATGATTTTTTTATTTTCCAAAAAAATACTAGTTTCGGCGTGTTTTATAGAAAAATGATATCATAAGGTGTTTCTGCATAATTAAGAGGATGTTTTAAAATAAAGTCCTACCTCGGTACATTTTGAGCCGAAATGGAAGAGGATTCAAAATGCTTATTTTAAACATACTGAATAAAAAAAAATTGATATTGATTTTTTGATTTTGACTTCTGTACGTAGTCGTACGCGCGGTAGAATGGAGTGCAAGCGAATAACCCCGAAATTTTTTAAATAAAGCTACCTACTTACGATCGAGGAACTTGAACTTTTACGATCTACGGGCACACTACTGTACGTAGTCGTACGCGCGGTAGAATGGAGTGCAAGCGAATAACCCCGAAAAGTTTTAAATTTAGCTACCTACATACGATCGAGGAACTTCCACTTTTACGATCTACGCGCACACTACTGTACGTAGTCGTACGCGCGGTAGGTATGGAGTGCAAGCGAATAACCCCGAAAAGTGGTCGACCTGGAAATTTGGCCGTCTCTGTGCCTAGTGGCTAAGCCACCGGTCTTAGACCCAGAGGTCCTGGGTTCGATTCCCTGCTGGGGGTACATCTTTGTGTACTTGGTTTGGTTGGTGGTAGGGCTTGTTAAGTCCGCCTGGATAACTACTAGGGTGTCGTAAAAGGCGACTAACGGACTAAAGACTACACATATATATATAACAGCATAGAGCGGCGATGGGCTCACCACCCGTCACGCTAGGCACATGTGCAATCGCTATTTGGTGAAAAGTGGACAATGGAAGAGGACTGCTTTTGCGGCCTCATTGCCTAGTCTCTGACTATCCCTTCGGAGATAATAGTCGTGATTATATGTATGTATGGTTGTGTGTTCCGACAGTTTAAAGATAAGATACGTTAGCCAGTTCCTCAGTGGTTGTGGATTCCGGGCAGCGTTGCCAGATATTTTTTTCTCAAGTCGAGATTTTAAAACATTTCGAGTGAAAAAAAGCGGAATTATTTCCATGGAAGCGGGACATCGTAAAAACGTGTATAATCAAAGTTAAAAATATTTTTTTTTATTTGAGTTTTAAATTACGTTTACGTGACAATAGATAGACAGCAAAAATAGCCATACGCGCTGGGCGGGCGGGCGGCTAGTTCACACTTTTCAGTGTCACCCGGCCCACTGCGCACGGTCGAGTTATCCCCGAAAAGCGGGACTGAGCCTGTCCCGCGTGGCGGGACTGAGCCTGTCCCGCGTGGGAGATTTTATTATGATTAAAGAATTGGGACATCCCGCCAAAATCGGGACGTCTGGCAACGCTGTAGATAGCAAAAATAGCCATACGCGCTGGGCGGGCAGGCGGCTAGTTCACACTTTTCAGTGTCACCCGGCCCACTGCGTACGGTCGAGTTATCCCCGAAAAGCGGAACTGAGCCTGTCCCGCGTGGGACATTTAATGGGCGATCTTCTGACAGACCAAATTAAAAAGTAAAAATTAGTTCAAAAACACTCGATAGATGTCGTTTTATGAAAGCCGTACCTACGAGTACCTAAGGGCTGTAATAAATTCTACACTTTTACTTGTCTACCAAAAAAATAAAAAAATAGTATTTACTTAACTATTTATATTCAGGACATCCAGAACCTATTTCTATTTTGGAATAGAATAAATATTACGCAGCCATACACGTGCTCTTCATGAACCCGCCTTTTACCATGCGCCATACTAATCTATGCTAAGCGCCATCTATGAAGTCATTTACGAACCAATTTTTTTTTTTTTGATCTCGGAAAATCGGCCATTACGATTAAAGAATTGGGACGTCCCGCCAAAATCGGGACGTCTGGCAACGCTGATTCCGGGTGAAGTGCGATAATACTTTTGGCCTTACTCACTTACCATCACGTGAGATGAAAGCAAACTGCTTAAACGTAGTTGATAAAAAATAAAAAGTTCCTCAATTGTACAGAAATAAGCAGTTAAGGGGTCGGTAGAGATTTTTTGACACGAGCTGTGTCGGGTAGCGGCTCATTACAAGAATACTACCTCCCCCTCTCTTACCTGGGGTGCCGTAAAAGGCGACTAGCGAACTAAATACTGCACATACGTTCAACAGCATAGAGCGGCGATGGGCTCTCCACCTGTCACGCTAAGCTCATGTGCAGTCGCTATTTGGTGAAAAGTGGGAATTATTCCTCGTAGGTACACTTTCCTCGTAGATACACTTTTGAAAAAAGTTTGTAGAGATTTCCAGTAGCTACAATCTTGACTCACTTCTTTTGTTTCATTTACTCTTATTATAACATAGACGTAGTTACTTTTCTCTTGGGTAGGTATATGTATTATTTAAAGTTATTTCTGCTTAAAAGTGTGAGATCAAGCTGATCCTGTTCGACTATAAAGGAAAAGTTCAGCTATAAAAAAGGAATCAGGACCAAAATTAAAAAGTGAAGTGTTCAATTGACGCATCAGCGCCAGTATATTCTGACGATATATACAAAGAAAATTGTGTAACATTATAATAACAAAAGCATATCAATCTATTCAGAAAAAAAAGAAATGCAGTATCCAAGTCACGGAAGGTACATTTATTTAATGCCAGGCGCTTGACACGAACAATAATTAAAATGCAAATTTAAAGGTAAATACTTATCACAACAGTCATTATTGTTATACATTCTCTTCAAGTTATCTTTAGTGACATCTAATGTATAAAAAATAGAATACACACAATACACAACGTAGCTTTTCCTGTTTAAATATTCTTGTAAATTATTTAGATTATATAATTTTGAGAAAACATTCAGAGAGAACACATACATCAGCATTAGCTAGGTACATAGATTTGTTTTTACAATTATTATTATTAGTTTATTGGCTAACAAATCTTACGTAGAGTGGGGAATAACGTGCTTCAGTAACAATGTTGTAATAATTCGGTCGTCGTTACAATGTGAGTATCTAAGTATTTAACTAAGTACCTAGGTACATCATAATCAATAACAGCCCGTTTCAACACTACACGTTATGTATTTGATAGTCTATCCACATACGTAACATAACTGTATGATAAAGATAAGTTCTGGATACAATATCAGCAATTAGTAATGAAACAGGCCATAAATCTCGTAGTCTTGAAGAACTAAGATTAGACTCTCTAAAAACTTGAAGAGAATAGCGGATGAATCTTATTATAAAGGTGCTCAAGGTTCAGGTGAATTAACATTAGTAGTTTTATACACATTCGAATTCGAGTCTCCATCTTATAATCGATGACGTGATTCGATTAATGACACTGATTGGGTACGAATCTCTTTGATCTGAATTCGAGAGTAAGTACATCTAAATTTAATTAAGGTTTGATCTAAGTAGTTTCAGTATTAAGGTACTGGTACAGAAGTTAAGCGCAACCAAGAAATTATAAGTTAAATAAGTACACAATTAATTTATTTAATTCATTTACATACAATTCGCGCCACTCCCGGTGACGACTGATAATTTCTTGATTACCATCCTAAAAAACTATAAAATTAACTAACGTAAGAAGTTCTGGCGTACGAGTAAAAAGTCCAGCATTAAGAATATTATATCAAAATATTATGAATTTCGTACAAAAGTTTACTTAATTATCAATTTTCACGCGTCTTTATGATTAGTCTTAAAACGATTAGGTACAATCTAGAGATTGTCAGTTTGCCCTGAGATAAAAAATCATCCCTTTATTTGTAATATATGTGTATTAGGTAGGAACCTACAAATAATTAATATTGTAACTGTAAAAAAAATTACGTGGAAAGTAGTTTTTCAGTTTATAAATATGCAATTTTAAGTATTAAGTAAATCTCACGTCTAATTTCTGAAGGTTTCGTTTGTAGGGCATATAAAATTCTCTATTTTCATTAGGACGGTTTCAGCGTTCTGTATATTGGAAAAAAATAGGTAAAGTTCAAGAGTAAACTCTAACAACTCTTGCAGTCGGCAATGGCAATGGCAATTCATTCAAACTCACAGTTTAAAAGGACAAGGCAGCGTTCTGATATTATTATCATAATTTTACTTAAATATATCATCTCATAATTTTATTATGTTTTAGATATATTAAAGTTACATAAGTACTTTTATGTTTATTTGCAACAGACATTATCTACGTTTTATTTAACGCTAGCTCACTTAATGGTCCAGCGAGAAATTTGACATTGTTTATTGAATCAAGTATAAAAAATATGGATTTTTAATGTTTTTCGAAGTTTATTATTAAAAGGAATATTTTTTTTATAAAGGCTTGTATTCGTACGTAATTAATTGTTTTAATAATTTATTTATCTAAGTTTTCCTTTATAAGGACATGTACCTAATACATCTAATGGCAATATAAGAGGGTAAGAAGAAACATAAAACATAGTAATATTTCATATTATATGTCATATTATACTTAGAGAAATCAAGAACAATAATGATATGTTTTCGTGCTCACTCGGTACATATATAATATGTAAGTGAGGGAATAGAGATACATATACGCAGCTACGCTAATTCTATCTAGAAAGGTACTCTTTAAGACACGTTGGATTTAATAGCCATATTTAAAAACAGTTATGCTGAACCTTTTCTCTTGCCTTATTGTAACAAATTACATTACGTCCTAGCGTCTAAAATTATTTATAAAATAATTTAAACCTAAAGGTAACTTCCAACAATCATTTGTCCCGACACTCGTAAGCAAGCACGCCTAGTGCCGCCGCGCCTGTCTGCCGCGTGCCGGCACTGCGCGTCTGCCGCTAGCCGCTACTAAGTAGGGCCGACGACAGGACATCAAATGCCTTCATCATTGTCTTATATTTATTATAAAAGCTCAGTGATTACGAGCCACATTTAACATTTCTAAGTCTTGTGACTAGATTTCCCTTAACTAAATAATACAAGTAAATAACATAGGAATATTTTGTACGACAAGATGCCATTGATCACGAGCGGTAACTCAAATGCAGACTAAATACACAACATTATAAGATTAAACGAAATCACACCCAAATAAGTCAAATACCTATACTTTTACAATAAATTAAGTTTACATTAGGACTTATGCAATAAAATTGTCTTCTTCGCTTAACGTTATAAAATGATACTTAGCACGAACCGATTCCGTGGGAGATCGCATCCTTCATAAAGTCCAACTAGTCTATAGAAAAATATGTTATATCTAAACACTTAAAAATAACGGAGTCGGCTCTAAACATCGAAGGAGAATGCGTGAGAAGGCGGGGGGGTGGAAGGTGGTCCTCTGGTCAGGGGGTGGTTTAGAATGGGAGGCTGGCGCGGAACATGTTCTCGATGAGGGGCGGCGCGGGCACGAGGTCCTCGAGCTTCAGGTAGAAGATGCGCTGCAGGCCCTGGACGGACAGCGAGCGCAGCTCCGGCAGCGCGCCCAGCACGCGGCTGAAGTGGGGCGCGCCGCCCGCGCCGCCGCCGGGCATGTGCGCGCGCAGGCACCCGATGATCTTCATCTGCATTTGCTCCACCCGGTGCGGTTCCTTCAGCCCGTGGCGCTCTGTGGACGAACACAAACATTAGAAAAACAAGCTTTATTATTAGGTATTTTTTATATTAAAGGTCTTTTTATTTTAAACAGTTACTCAATATTTATTCAATCAGTTTTTTAAAGAAAAATAACAACTGATAATCTTTACTTTCAATTAATTGCTAATTTTAAAGTTTTATTTATTATTTAATGGTACACACCTGTTATTAAAGTTAATGCGCAGAGACATGCGAATGTAGAAATGTCGATGTCCATTGTGTGCAGAGTGTTGCTGAAGTCGAGCACGGCGTGCAACCAATCGCCGAACGATCGCTGGCATTGTCTCTTGTCGAGCACCAGGCCGTTGCAGAAGGTCAGCTTAGTGTCTTCTGGCCGCGTGCGGTAAGCAAGTCGCAACACAAACAGTTCCAGCCTTGCTGACGCGAACAACTGTTCTCGATCTTCATGACATAGGTCTGTAAATCCTGGTACTTTTTCAGCGAATAATTTTATCATATCGATTGACGTCGTAAGCAGAGAGTAAAATTGCTGAATTACTTCTAAATCTGACATCGGCTGTTCCATGGGGTTCGGCTCTCTGTATTGCGAGTAATCAAGGTTAGCAAAGTCCGGTGATGTATCCACGTGTGCTCTAACTAAAGCAGTGATCATAGATATAGGAGGACTTGGTGGTGACTCTTGCGGGCATTTCGGCTTGGAAGGTAACCTTCCGCGTCTACCTTTCAATGAGTCAGTTCTAACGACTTCTTTCACCATACCGACAACTAGACATTTTTGAAATCGGCAAAATTGGCATCTGTTCCGTCTTCTTTTGTCGACTGGACAAGATTTTTCAGCTAGACACACATATTTAGAACCTTTTTGCACAGTTCGTTTGAAAAAACCTTTGCATCCTTCACAGGTCCGTACTCCATAGTGTTGACAGGCCGCCGTATCTCCACATACAGCGCACAGCTGACTTGGCGAGGAAGGTGCAGCGCGGGGGCCAGTTCCATCGGACGGCACTCCGCCCGGTGAGCTTGAAGCGGAACTCGGCGCTGACGCCTGCATGCAGTGCACTCTTCCTCCATGCAGCTTAGGACTCTCATTAGAACTGCTCGATTCTGATCGTTGAACAGGTAGGGAGGCTCGCCTTTGCCTTGAACTCTGATCTGTAGATATGTGCAAGTCAACTGTGCTCGGGAAAGGCGGAAGCGAATATGAATCCTGATTGTGGGTTACGCTTCCAGTGTCAAACGTTGGACTACACGGTTGGGCAGGAGCGTAGTACGTCGACGGCACATAGGGGATCGTCGGCTGGTGATACGGGTATAGGAGTTGAGTCGACGTGTGTCCTTGGTGCGAGTACGCACCAACATTATAGCAGTCTTCGTCCATTTTTATACCAAACTCGCTTAACTCTTGCTTCGGGTAACGGACTGAGTATGTTTCTTCAAAGCTCGGTAGGGTGGACCCGAGCGTAGGTGACGAGGGGTCGCTCACAGGAGTAGTTCGTTGTGATTTAACTTCAGTCGGAATTGGAGCGTGAAACTCTACGTCCGGGAACGGATCGAGGTTTTCTTCTAAGATTTCAGATGAGTCGTCTTGATATTGCGGTGACAGTAGATCAGTGAAGGATGAACCGTAGTTGCTCTGTAAAAAAAAGCGATCGATATAAGAGGCGTCGCGGTTCTGGTAGGCGGCCGGTTGCGGCAGGGGCGGGCGAGACGCACCAATGGCGTGCTTTGTCGTAGCCGCCTAGCTATCGGTGCTACGAGTATCATAAGTAGGGCCACTGCGTGACATGCTACGTTGACTGTCGATGCAGGTGTTCTAATCACTTGTAATTTTTCACAAGGGCTCAGAAGTCATTTGAAATATTTATTAGATACTTAATAGGCACTGAATGTAAACTTTAAAAGGACTGGACATACTATTAAATTACAACGGTTTTTTCGAATTCTAGTTTATTAATTTAAAACATTACAAAAATAGAGCTGTAAATAATTTCAAAGATAACGAAATATTGAAAAAATGTCCCCGCCTTTGGTAGACATTTTTTTCAACGTTATGTTATATTTGAGTTTATTTAAGCGTTTTTTAACGCAAATTATCAAATATTACGAATGTAAAAATATTTTGTTTAAGTACTTACGTGTGTTTGCAGCAGTAGCATACTGGAAGCGTTGGACGTAAAAGCGCTTGGTGAGCGCGGCTCTATAGCGCTCGGCCCTGCAACAAACAAAACAACTCATTGTAGCAGACACTAACTAGTTCAATAGATATAGCTACAAAAGTTGTTAGAAGCGAGCGACAATGAAAGAAACCCGTTATTTTAATTTAATATTACAATGGTACAACGTCAAGGGAGGGTGGACTGTGAATGCGAGGAGTCGGACGGACGTGGAATTGACGGCGTACTCCTTTGAACTATCACGCTACCCGATCCATGCATCATTTATATTTACCCTCGGCGAACATACTTTGGTTCTTCCTTCACCGAGTGCTCGTAATTGACCGATCGATAATAATCTCACGTAATACGGAATTGTGACCGTCTATCGCTACCCCCTCATGACAAGTGACGATGGAAAAGAAAGGTCTTCTAATTTATACTGCAGTTTTACCAACCGAATATTGGCGCTTTGAATACATTGTGTCACGGTGCTTGATTCGCCACGCCCCGAAAATTGAATCCTATGTATACACCTAATCTACTCCTGCTCAAGAAACATTATAAACGCAACTATCAGCGTGGTATCGTCACCCCTAAACGTGGGACGTTGAAGTCTAATTTCGAATGCAGATGATGCTCAAACATTTTTAGGGCGAAAACGCGATGGATCCCTTGGGAGGTTATGAAATCAGTGGCATTTGCAGTTTCTATTATGATGAGAACCATTAATTCCAGCCTTATTAAGCTATAAACAAAACAGTATGCTTTTGTTGTTTGTAGTTTATTTTTTAAATTCTGTTTTAACATCTTCTATTGTCACACTTAGTAAAAAAAAACGATTCCAATAACTGCTTGACCACCTAGTGCCCATGAGGAGTTCGGGCTATTATAACCTACCACGCTGCCAGGCCCAATGCGTGTTGGTAGACTTGCGACATAATTATTTTTCCTCCTTTAAAAAGATAGGGACATACCTACCTAGCAAAAACTCGTTGGACTAAAGGCGGGTCTCCTGCGACACTGTTTTGTGTTTTCTAACACCTAACATCAAACATCTAACAAAATATTATTTCAAAATATGTACGTAGGCCACGCCCATATTTGTTAGATGTTTAAGGTTAAGTGTTATAAAACACAAAACAGGGTCGCAGGAGACCCGCCTTAATAAAGATAACACCAAGAAACTCTTTTTTTAATCTTATTGAAAGTCGGTTATTTGGACTTTTTTAATTAGTATAATTTGTTTTGTCCTTTATTACGTACATACATATAATCACGACTATTATCCCCGACGGATAAGTCAGAGTCTAGGCAATGAAGACTGCAAACGGATTCCTCTGCCATAGTCCACTTTTCACCAAATAGCGACGCGACAGGTGGTGAGTCCATCGTCTCTTTATGCTGTTGGATGTAAGTGCAGTCCGTTAGTCGCCTTTTACAACAACCAAGGCAAGAGAGGAGATTTTGTCGTATATTAATCCTATCCTACTTCCTACTAATATTATAAACGCGAAAGTTAGTAAGGATGGATGGATGTTTGTTACTCTTTCACGTAAAAACTACTGAATGGATTTGGATGAAATTCGGCATACAGATAGTTTATAACCTGGATTAACACATAGGATACTTTTTATCCCGATATTCCCACGGGAACGGGAACCACGCGGGTGAAACCGCGAGCGGCCGCTAGTGTAAAATAATACTGTATTATTAACCGTTAAGTGTTCGTTAATGAGTATGAGTGGCAAATAAAACAAAACAGTATGTATTACATCACTTTTCAAATTCTCTCAAGAAGTCTGTGTGAGATTTTTTTACTGAAACGGGGTTTGGGGGGCTCTCACTTCACATTCACCATTAAACATTCATATTATTACTCATTATAAGTACTATAAGCTAAGAAATTATGTACAAGTAGGTATGTCTCTTACTTGACACTGGTAAAATGTGCAAACCAAGCCAAAAAAGAAAAAAAAATTTTTTTTCAATATTCGGCTTTGAATGAAATAATTCACAATCTGTTGAAGTTAACTTTGATACAATAGCTTAAAAAAAATGACAAACAATAAATTTTGTAAAAGCTGTATAACAATATGATTCAGGCTAATAAGTTCTATCTAAGCTTTGTTAAGTCGTACAATACTATAGATTTTGGAAATCTAATGAAATATTACATTAATATTTAAGAATTTTAAAGGATCTGTTTAATAGTTCTTGCATAGCGATTTAACATTTATTATTTGATGTAAAGTTTAATTTTGTGCGGTCTTTATGGTCTAATGTCCATAATAATGTTATTCAACTTAAAATATATTATATTTTATTACGGCATCTACCTACTATCTTTAAGCAAAACTTATTAAAATAATAATTTTACGATACTGTCATCAACAATCAATTTAACTAAATAGTCACTACAATGCAGTTACGTTATAAGATATTTTATATTTGTCGTTAAAATTCATGCTCATAATGAAGTTTTAGGACAAGGTTCTAAAACGTTTATTAACTTACAGTAGGTACCAACAGTATTTTTTTTGTATTTGTTACTATTAATTTTGTATAAGAACCTCTGTATAAATTAAGAAAAAACTAGTAGTTTATTAAAAAAAAAAAGCAAAAAGAAACAAGGCATTAAAGTCTACTTTCTGGGAGTGGGAGGAACAATAACACATTGGCTAATGATTGGTTTTACCAACGATGTGTTAGGTTATTGGTTGTCTCATTAGACAAAGCCCTTTTGGGTAAAAATAGCCGAATTCCTTCCAGGTCTTTTTAGTTATTTTCGTTCAAGCAGTTAGCCTTTATTGACCTAAGGCCTTACCATCAACTCTTTTAAGCAGTATTATTTTAATGTTACTATGTAAATTCCCATATGAATTTTGCATTGTAAGAGTAATATTTTTAAAAGAGGTGACAGTGGGGTGATGGGGTCCCTGATGTTAAATGATGATAAGGCCGGTTCGAAGCGCTCTTCCTCTGAATTTTTAAGTATTGAGTTATATTATCTCTAACTATTAGAACACAACAATAAATTCTACTATCATTGATGATCAGCTGATATATTTGGAAAAGATGATGATACAAAAAAGTAAGAGGGAATTACAACTTAAACTTACTTCATATAATCGGATACTGATATTATTGAATTTACAACATTGTAGAATTATTAATAAGACTAGAATGATTACATTAAAAACAACAACGAATCTAGAAAGATTATTATCAAAAGTTATAATCACAATATGTAACAAATCCGTAAAAAACGGTTATTTAAAAACTCGACTGTGTTTCTGTGTAATTTGGAAATGAAAAAACCCTAAAACAAGAAAAACGTCATACCCGATTGCACCTAACTTAAGAATCGCCAAAGTTGCAAAGAAAAATTGTAGCAGTCGGGGCCCATTCTAAAAATGGAGGCTTAGTGAATTGAGAGCACATGTACTTATATTACATTGCAGATTACTCCAATCTACTGACTAGACGGCTGCCTTTCTAGAACGGGCCCCGACTGCTACAATTTTCCTTTGCAACTTTGGCGGTTCTTTAGTGAGGGTTTACGCATTTCGGTTTCCCATACAATCTTCCAAGTCGACATTTTTAAAGACCAATAAGCTAATTTTAATGAAACTTTGCATGCTAAATTAAAATACCGGGATCAAAATAATTTGATGAAAATATTTTTAAAAAAGGTTTATTTGGCTGAGTTATTGCAATTTAAAGTCCACTTTAGAAAGTTTAAAATCGCAATTACTCAGTTAAATAAACGTTTTTTAGAAATGTTTTCAACAAACCATTTAGATCTCTTACTTCAGCATGCCGAGATTCATCAAAATTAGCTAAGTAATAAACTTTGCATGCTAAAGTAACATACACAGATCTAAATAGTTTGTTGAAAACATTTTCAAAAAACGTTTATTTAGCTGAGTTATTGCGATTTAAAGTTCACTATATAAAGTTTAAAATCTCAATAACTCAGTTAAATAAACGTTTTTTTAATGTTTTCAACAAACTATTTAGATCTTAGTATTTAACATAAGCATGCAAAGTGTCTATAAATTGGCTTATTGGTTTTTAAAAATATCGACTTGAAAGTTTGTATGGGAAACCGAAATGCGTAAAACCCTCCTAAGAGGCCTATTACATCTCAGCTGTGATTTGCGTAAAATGGCCAATTTTGGCGTTATGGATCTCGGAAACAAAAATACATTAACAATTATGACTTATTGAATAGTGTAGAATAGCTATTGGAATAGTGCGTAAGGGCCTCGCTTTTTGGAAATTTTGCTTAACTTTTAAATTAAACCCAAAATTGCAGAGAAAGATTTTCATAAAGTGCGCGAAGGCACTTTTTTGAGCTCATCGATGGAACTACTGTTCTAAACAAGTGACATAAAAAAATTATAATGTTATCTCTTATGTAGTCGAATAGTGCTTAGCGGCCTCGGAATTTTTAGATATCATTGATTTTATGTAGGAAAAAATCTTATTCTAAACCAGAAAACTTCGAAAATCGCTATAAGTTAATTGTGAATTTCTCCTATCTACGATAATATTATTGAGCAAAATTTATACCAGACTAATTGTTACTTCATGAGAAATAAAGATTTTATAATGAATTTGGTATCCTATTTCGATAAAAACGATAAATACAACTGCAAAATTACTACAAAATGCGATGCGCCGGCCGTCCGAATTCAACTTATGCTCACAGAATGGAGATTTGTAATATTATGCACAAATTTATTATCCTATTTCGATAAAAACGATAAATACAACTTCAAAATTACTACAAAATGCGAAAATGGGCATTTTACGCAAAAATCACATTCGAGCCTCTTAAGTGCAATCGGGTATGACGACTTCCTCGTTTTAGGGTTTTTAATTTCCAAATTACACAGAAACGCAGTCGGGTTTTTTACTTTTTTTAATAACCGTTTTTAATATTATTATTGAATGAGTTTGTATAGCAACCTATACACATGACACACAAATACTTTGAAGCCAAAATCCATCGAGTCGTTAAGGCTGCAGAGCGTGCCAAACATTTGAATTTAGCGCCAAAAATGCGCCATTTTGTTTTTTTAATTTTGATATACCCAGTGTCACTCTCACAGTAAATACGAATCTAACGACACCTGTCAAGCTAAAATCCATCCAGCCGTTCAGGCCGCAGAGCGTGCCAAACAATTATAGATAAATAGATAGATAATACTTTTATTGTAACATAATACTCGTAACACAAACATTTAGACATATACAGGGCGTCCCACGGCTATGCCACATGGAGGGAAAGTACCTTGAATATTGTAGATGGAACATTTTACTAAAAGAAGACATTATTTAAATTTAAAAAACAATTTAAACTGCATTCATAGATATTTAAATAATTACATGGTTGAACCGGAAATCGAACCCTGAGAATGAGAAAAATAATCATTCTGTAGCTTTATCATACCGATCGAAAGACTTCATCATAAGGATTATTTTTTGCTAAATAACTTATTGTCACAAATAAAAGGAAGACCATGAATTTAAACATTTGATGTGAAATTTTGTTCAGAAAAATGAAAAGCTGACATTGCTGTAAGGACATACAACTGACATTATCATAAGTACCTATTACTAATAAATGTACCCACTTAGAAGTAACCAGTATGAAAGTGTCCACGAGCAGAAGTTAGACGTATTACTCTAAATATCCACCACAACAAGATCAAAAAATCGACAGGGAGCGAAATAATCAAAAGAGTGCGACTTTGTATTCAACAGGAAGGGACTCATTTTGAGCATTTGATAAATTGATTAATTTTGTATTAAAAATGTTAAAATTCATGGTCTTCCTTTTATTTGTGACACTATGTCAGTTAGCAAAAAATAATCCTAATGATGAAGCCTTTCGATCAGTATGATAAAGCTACAGGATGATTATTTTTCTCATGTAACGGGTTCGATTTCCGGTTCAACCATGTAATTATTTAAATATCTATGAATGCAGTTAAAATTATTTTTAAAATTCAAATAATGTCTTTTTTCAGTAAAATTTTCCATCTACAATATTCAAGGTACTTTCCCTCCATGTGGCATAGCCGTGGGACGCCCTGTATACATACATACTTCTCTCGAAAAACATAACCCTCCTTCTGGCGCAGTTGGGTAAAAAGGTACACTTACTGCCGTACTCAGAGACGTCAATTAAGTTTTAATGACAATTAAGAGTCTCTTGCTGTCACTTTCTTATGTATAGTGCTAAATGGAGAAGGAAAGACATTTAATTGTCATTAAAACTTAATTGACGTCTCTGAGTCCGGCAGTTACTCAGTGTTTTCATTACTCTGACTACGACATTAGTAATGTTGTTGGTGGGTAATTGAAGCAACGTCTTAGCCGCACCTTTATTAGTACATTATTATTATTTGTCATAACACTTCATCTATGACGCCAGCAACATGGTAGTGTCAACGATACCTAACTCTCACTTTTCAGTCTCATATTTGGTATATTCGCCAATTTCTTTATTTGCCAAATCGAATAAGTAAATAGGCACCCGGGCGCTGAAGTCAGAACTAGTATTATGCAATGAGGATATTATGCAAATCAGTGTGCATACCGCGATCTCTTAGGATCTAAAGATTCAAAATTGGCCTGGTTTGATAGGACAAGCGGCTAACGCGTTAGGGCTGCGATAGTATAGGTTAAGCAACTTTCGCAATGCGTCATCCTCGGATGGGTGAATATTTCTGTATAATTTTTGAAGTCATGAACTTTCCTATAGCAAAATAGTATACTGAGTGTAGTTTCATGAAGTAACTTTATAGTGTAGTTTTATAAGTGTAGATAAGCCTTTTTTTTAAACATGAACATTATTTTTTTGATATAGGAGGACGCCCGGATACGGAGAGGGTTATGGTTGACTACTCAAAACCCACTAAAAACTCTTGCTCCTCCCCTCACGTGCCGCTAGGGTGATAAACTAGAAGACCCTACTACTTTACAAAAGAAAGATCCTTTAAATACCCAAAAATAAACACATACAACATTGACATTTTTCATTTTTATTAATACGATAGTCGCAGTAAGGATGACGAGATTAAACTTTTTTTTATCTATTTTGAATACAAGACTAAATTAACGTGCTTACCGAGATTAGTAGGAGAACAGCATGGGGGTTCTTATAAAAGGTAAAGGGCTTTGTAAGGGTCAGCAATCAGTCGTGAGTCTATTGCAAACGGCCACAGGCGTAACCACCATAGAACATATTAAGAATAAATACATACATACATACATCAATTACGATTATTTTCCCGAAGTTAGTCAGAGACTAGGTAAAGAGGACTGCAAAAGCAGTCCTCTGGCATAGTCCACTATTTACCAAATAGCGACTGCACAGCGTGACAGGTGGTGAGCATATCGCCGCTCTAAGCTGTTGGATGTATGTGCAGCCTTTAGTCCGTTAGTCGCCCTTTACGACACCCAATGGAAGAGAGGGGGTGGTAGTATTCTTTCACCGCTACGAGACAAGGTTAAATAAGAATAAATGCAAGAGGAAAATACTAATTTACCTCGTGTACATAGACCTAAGGAACAAATGAAAAATAAGCAAAGATAGTTAGCAGAGGAACTGAAATAAGCCGAGCCTCCACGGCTATGGAATAAAATTGCCTACGTCCATGATTACCACATTAGAGGTATAAAAATAAATAGGTACGTTCATCCCTGTGACCTATATCTATACCTACCTTGGATTCGAACACTTCTTGATAGGGCCCTATTACTTACATCTCGACTGTGATTTTTGCGTAAAATGCCCATTTTCGCATTTTGTTTGGAGCTCAAAAATGTGTCTTCGCGCATTTTATGAAAATCTTTCTCTGCTATTTTAGGTTTAATTAAAAAGTTAAGCAAAATTTTAAAAAAGCGAGGCCGCTACTAACTATGCCAACAGCTATTCTACACTATTCAATAAGTCAAAATTGTTAATGTATTTTTGCTTCTGAGATCAAGAACGCCAAAATTGGCCATTTTACGCAAAATCACAGTTGAGACGGCCTTTAAGTATTTCACTGTTTATCGATTTAACCACATTTTATTTATTAATTAGATTTTATATTTTAAATTATAGATACTTAATTTGATTATAATCAAGACCTGGTGGTCCCATGTGGCGTATGGAAACCTGTAAGGATGCCGTGCTTCACCCAGGTGGAGCATAAGTACCTCTAAGTATCCTATCTCAAACCCATAAAATGCAAGTACTAATAAATAAAACATGAAGATCTCTAAAAAGCTGTTATTTGGGTTTGATACAAAGACAAAGTTACATAACTTAGGCTTAGGTTATTTGATCGTGACCCGGACACATTAGGCCGTTGTACACTCTCATGTTTGCATAAATCGAAATAGAATACAAAAGGAATAGAAATGAAATTAGGATATTCCGTGGCAATTTAAGCTTTATAAATCCGACTTCTTCCCATAATTAGCTCCAAAGACCAGATTGCAGTAAGTAGTTACTATAAAATCAAAATTGTGTTGAGATGAAGCCGTTTTATAAGCTACATCCTCTGTAACTCTCTACTGTATGCATTATGAATTTGTCGTTTGTTAATTTTTTTTTAAATGTATTAAATTTTTTTTTAACAGCTCGAATAGAAGAAGAAATAAGAGCGTAAAAGAATGAATATGTTTCCACAGTTAAAATACACGATCTACCAGCACATTTAACGTTATCTAAATCCAGAGGTGTCGGTGTAATTAAAGAATAACAAACAAACATACATAATATTATGAGTGATATAACATAGTTCGACTTTGTATTTTAATTTATCATTTGATTAGAATGAAAACCTGGTGGACCCTGGTGGAGCTTGAAAACCTTGTCACTTTTCAACTAGAATTTAGTAAAATATTATTTTTACAAATTATTATTATTTAATAATATTCTTTCTAAATAAATAAATTTCATAAACCTTTATTTATTTATACATTAAGATTATAATAAAGACCTAGTGGACCCAGGTGAAGCATAAGTACCTCTAACTATCCCGCGCATCACCCAGGTGCTGAACCTAGTTGGATTTATAAATACGTAGGCTATAATTTTATTCTGCAGCTCATAGAAATTGCGAATACGTATACAATGTGATAGGGGTGGTACTTCTAACATGTTAAGTCTAAGTAGTACATCGAAATTCATCGACAAAAAAATAATATGGAATTATAAAAAAGTGATTTTAAATCACAAAATAATTAAGTAATGTTTTTTTTCTCACCAAAATAATCTCAAACATACGAAACAAAGTGATTTATTAGTTAGCCAGTGTCATTAGCTACCGCTTATTTTTTCATGTTTCTCCGACTTATGAAACCTTTGACATAAAGTAAAAATGGTCATAAATTATAGGGGGAGGGGGTAGGCCCCCATATTTTTTTTTTGTCGATGAATTTAGATGAAGACTTAGCCCTAACGGGTCAGAAGTACCACCTCTAGCACATTGTATATCCGTTGGGATCCTCTTTTCCCGGTAGGATAGGCAGAGGCCACAGCTTTTTATTTGCTACGATCCTGTCACGTTGGAAATACGTAGCCAAGATATACCTATCTCCAAAAAGCTCGGATGCTTTCCCTGATCGCAACTAGATATGTCATAAGTACATAAATTGTATAATTTTCTTAATTGTTTTATAACTTATATTTATGCAAAACCTCAGTCAGCTATAAAAAAATCATTTTATGTTATTAGCATAGTTAAGTTTCTAAAATTACAAATTTATATTTGTTTTATTCTACATATTTTTCGAAATTATGTGCCTTAGGGTGGATTCGACCAAACTGGAATAAGGTCTTATACCTAGATTAAACGCCGAATTTGTATAGACTAATCTCGGAGTAAGTCTTATTCCAGTTTGGTCGAATCCACCCGTGCAGTGTTTTGTTTTATTTGTAACAAGCGGCCCGCTCGCGCATTCGTCCGTGCTAACTTAGAAACACCGCCATACTTCAGCCATTTTGTGCAAAATATCTACAAATTATACATAAAAAGCATCCTCAGTTGTCGATCTTTCTATTATTGAAAACCGCATAAAAATCCATTGCGTGGTTTAGAAGATAAGAGCGGAGCCACACACAAGAAAGAGGCGACTTTACTTTATAATATGTAATGATAATGACAATGATAATGAAAAATGATGATAATGATGATGTTTATTATTGAAATGTTGCATTCACAATGCTATATAAATATAGGATAAAATGTTTACTAGAAAAACACTAGCTTAGCGGTTAGAGCAGTGGACCGGCAATCTAAAGGTTATGGCTTCGAATCCCATTCGAGCTTCCTGGGACTGGTTGATTTTTTTTCTAGTAAACATTTTATCCGTTATTGATGATGATTTTGCATTGCAAGGGTTAGTCGAAGACTAGGTAATGAGGTATGCAAAAACGGTTTATTTATATCGATTAGTACTAAAAGGATTTACATACTAAGGTAATTAAATTTTGGTTGGTTGAAGTTCCTGTGGATGTTTCAGTAGTCGCCCGGTCGCGAAATTCAGTTACTTAATTCACTTTAATAATAACATAAATATAGTCTGGCGAAAGAAGGTAAGGGACTAAAAGTCGAAAATGAGTTATAAATGCAGTTTTACTCAGTTTTTTTCGGTCTTTCTAATAGTGTATTTAAAAATATTCTAGCTTGAAAAAAATGTCAGTTACTGTTACATGTCATAGTAGTCAGTAAGGTATTTTCCATGCTACAAAGCAAAATTTATTAAAAAAAATTGTGTAACGGTCAATGTTTTCTTTCCAAAATGTCATATTGAAGTAAATCATGCTTACAATGGAATCCGATTAACGTAACTGTCGTAAATTTAGTATGAGAATAGAAGCAACAATGGTATAAGTTCCTTTTGCTCAAGTTTTGCTTTAACCTAAATAACTGTAAAATCATAGTAGGTAATTTGAAAAGTTATATTTTTAAAGATTTTGGTGCCTAATATAGTTTGTTTAAATTATGATAATCTTTATGAAGTCGAGGTAGTAACAACATGTTGGTTTAAATAACTTAAAACCACAACGGTAGGTATAATTATTTCTTAATCGTAATTAACTAACTTTTTGAAAAGTCTGGTTTGATTACTTTGCATTAAAATCGATATATTCTATTATAGATATTTCTATTTTGTTTTTGAGATTCTTTATGTTGCTAAGCTACTATTAAAGTTCCTTTTGGTTAAGTAATAAAACGAAAATAGTAGGTATTATCATTTCACAAGTAAACTTTTTGTATAGCAGCATTGATTGTGAATGTTCCATTCTGTTTTCTTAATGCTATAGTTTGATTAAAATATAATAAAGAAGGTTCTTTTAATTTATTTTATGTATTTTCCATAAATACCTAAAAATATCTAAATAACGTAGGTCACAATTAATACATTTACCAATATAATTTCTATACATGTTTGATATAGGTACCTTAAAGGTGAGTTTTATTTATCAAACCATCTATTTACATTATAAGATAAAAAAAACATCGTTGGTTTTGCTTGACTTGAATTTGTGTTACTTACATTAAATTATCCTCGATAAAACTTAGATTTTAAGGGCTAATTTAAGGTAAGGGAGCACTTTTCAAAATTTCATTAACGTAAGGGACAGTTATCTCTGAAAGTATCATGTTTAGGAAAATGTTTAATTATATTTTGTCCCTTATCTTATTTTGTCCCTTACCTTAATTGATCTTTCGTCAAAACTATTTTCTATATTAAAGTATGTGTTACAAATAAGGTTGTGATATTAAATTGCTTTTTCTCAATGTTGTCTGTTATTTTTAGCAATTAATACTAAAACTTTTGGTAAGTTTATTTTATTTAAGTAAAACAACAAAATCAGAAATCAAATAATATGTCAACTTACTAGAATAATTTTTCTTGAACTTTAAAGTTTTTGATATGTTATTATTTAAGTACAGTATAAACATACTTACTGCATAAGATTTTAAGTACCTATTGACTACAAATGCGACAGTTTAACTATAAAGCTGTGACTGTGCCAAGTTAATATATGAGAACAACCTACACATCGAATAAATAAATAAACTGGTTTAACAATTAATGAATACATTGATATAAATAAATCATTAACATAAAGTGAATGCTTTAAAGTTACCAGAATCGAGTATTTTATGTATTTTTTATTGACCTTGACCTTGAGAAGTTAGACAGATGAAAAAGCACGGCGACTCATTCAAATCTTATTCTTATACATAGGTTCTTTTACTTATAGTTGATGATTATTTAAAAGTGAAATTTTCATACAAACCCTAGAGTTTCCTTTTAAAAATTTATTCCAATTGTAATTTTTTTTTATTTTCATTATTTTATTTGTAAACTGGTTTATACGTATTGTAAGTGAATATTATGGACTCTTTATTAATTATCAACTCAGGACAAAATCCACTTTTTTTCAATTAATGAAAAGGTCTGTTTAAAAAGTTCTCAGTGGTCCTTATTTATATGTTGACATTGATGAAATGCTAGATAAGGCTTTAGCCTTATATGAATGTTAAACATTTTAAGATATTGCTAAACCTTTTTAATCTGGTTCCTTATATACCGAATAGTTGTTACAACGTTCATTACTCATCATTACACAATCACATGTAGCCTGTAAGGCTGTTGTATGTAGATAGCTATTTATGTTCATGTGGATATTAATAAATAAACAAGTAGGTAATATATCTATACTTCATTGTGACATGACTCATCACGACATCTATGAATTGCTATTGTTACTAGCAGTGTTGCTCAAGCAAGGGTTGGAATTTTACTAAAATACTAGCACCCACTAGCAATCGGCAAAGTGAAACAGTGGCGTGGTTAGTTCTCACCGCCTTCGATAGATGGCGGTAGCCTGCATAAAACAGATGAACGCTACTCCGCCTGTGTTGTGCCGTTAGAGCTTTAAGCTTTCTCAACAATCTATGACGTATTTTGTCGTTGCAGTACTGCGTAAGTACCGCGCGTAAACACGCCAGTGACGGAGTTTTGGCGCAATCAGACGTAAACTAACAATTGAAACGTGCTATGACGGTGGCCTGGGCGTGGTGTAAATATTATGCTATGAATTGGAGTATGTTGAAATTACCGAAGAAAGAATTAATGTACTGGATAACATTAAATTAACGAAAAAATAAACATAACATTTAGATATAATGAGTAATATGAGTGGGATAGTTTAGCTTCTGATAAGTTAATTTTATCTTTGTAAGTATTTAATGAGAGACATTGTAAGACTTTATCCGCATTTTGCCGTCCAATACGTAGTCCATTTTCCTACAAGAACAATGAAATACAGAAGGTAAGTAAATTAAAATATTGTAATAGGTAAAAAGGCGTCATAAACTTTATTTGTATCGATTTTGATATAAGGTAGAGAACTGTGTATATTTGAGATAGGTTAGGTCAAGTCGTCTCTAAGTTACATACGAATGTTATCAAATGCGTTATGATGATATCTTTCTATTGTTAATAGAACTTTTCTATTAATATCCAATTGTACCTAGTGACGTTTGACTTCAGACAATTACGAGTATTAGTTACGAGTATTATCAAATACGTTACAGCAATTGTGACGTATGACTGATTTAGCTAACGTCGATCTGATAACATACAAAAATGAAGCACGTGTGTAAGGCATTGCGTACGCGTAGGTGCCACCCTGTGACGTAAACAGAAATATTATCATTGCGTATCACCGTTTTTGTTATTTACTCTCCTTTAATTTTACGTAAATGGCGACGAAACGTTTTGCGGGCACGTCACGCCTGCGATAGATGGGAATTTATCAGCTGGCGGCGGCCGCGTGGGCCGAAAGTGGGAGTGAGGAGGGTAAGCGTGACGTCAGAGCCTTTGACGTCACGCCACCCCTAGCCGTGTGTTACATATTCGTACAGACAAATCTAAATGTTTCCCGAAATAACGGCACGCCATCGTCTAGATAGGAGATAAAGACTTTATTGTAATTCTAGTTGATGGTATAAATGCGAAACGGTGTTGGTTTGGCCTTCTTATAAGAACGGAGATACGGATCGATGTGAAATTTTTCACAGAGATAGTTTACTCTATGTTACTTTATTATGGTCAAATTGATTTATTTCAAGGGCAGTACTCAGACAGAGTGACACAGACGAAGCTACTTGACAAAGTTTGTATTACTTACTATATATTAAAAATTGTAAATACAAGGATACTGATATAAAAGACTTCAGGAGGCGCGGTCGTATACAAAGCTTTTCGTTCAAAACCTTTCTGTGGGAGTATTACAACTTTACGTAGAAACGTGTTCAACGTAACGTAAACTTAAATTTATTTTTGCATATTTTGTGACTACATTTCAATTAAATCCCTAATCTTTAAAACTTTGTAAATAAACTTATTTAAGAAAATATACTAGTCAAACTGTAACTAACATAAACTTCTTGTTTCGTGTTTGTATCTGTAATTTTATTTTTGACATCTACTAGCTACGAAAGTTTTGTTTGTTTGCCTTTGTGTTTAATCGGGTTATGAATTTTATTAATACTATTACATGTTAATAAGCACTTTACAGAGGTCAATAGGCTTTCGCTGTCTAGAAATTTTTAGTACCTAGTTTTTTTTATAAATTTTCTTTATTCTACAACGGGTAAGCGATTGTCCTTCATCTCATCTGATGGTAAGTGACGATAAGACCGAAGGTAGTGGAAGCGCGCTTCATCCGGAATCCTCAACCACTGCGGAGCTGGCTATTTTAGTTAGGTATCTCAAACTGACAAAACACAACAATACTAAAAACATCGTTTGTGTGGCGGCAGACTTAGATAAGATGGTGATAGCTAGCCAGGCGGACTTAACAGCCCTACCAACAACCAAACCGAGCTCACAAAGATGTACCCCCCGCTCTGAATCGAACCCGGGACTTCGGGGTCTGAAACCGGTGGCTTAGCCTAGTGGTCTAGTGACCACAGAGGCGGCGATACTTATAAATGAGTTATACCTTCATGACTCGATAATATTGATTTTGTGAGGTGACTGACATCAACTTTGGCTAAGGTACGCGATTAACAACACTTAATGAATATTCTAATTTGCTTTTAAACTCTTTATACTAACAAATTATTTCAACTTTCTTTTATACTTATTAGTTACCCGATTACTAAATGAATTTCAACAAAAAATAATTACAAATGAAAACTCTAGTTAGACATTAAATCTAAGTTCTATTGAATGCAATGAGTCACATCGTGATGTGCTTAGTACGCACAAGAGATCAAGAGCACACGTAAGAGATCGTTTAGTTTTTGTGCGAATTTTGTATCCACATGCGACATGTAGTCACCTAATGTGTAATTTATAAGCCATTATGAATAAGACTCAAATACAACTGCTTGGAGTTATAGTAGAAGTAGAACTTTTTGTGAGCGGCGGTTAATAATAAAATGCTATGTATTTATCTTACACACTTTCAAACTAACCCGTGGTTGAATGTTTTTTAAATAATACTTCTTGTTATTTATATTACGTTTATGTTTCACAAGCACACATTAATTAAATATAATTTTATTAGCCGTGAGTTTTGTACGAGATTCTTAAAGAATTAGACTTACGTCACTCATATTAACAAATACTTTGAAAAGTTATCTCTTACATTCAAAATCTCTACATAGATGACATTCGAATATTCTAAGAACTTATTCCCAATTACTAAAAAAACACTACTTATTTACAAAAAATTACCTTCGTTATTATGTTACAAACTAAATACATACATACATCGCATTTCCCGGAAGCGTAGGCAGCTACCACAGTCTTTTAATAACTATTTTTATTTTAAAAAAATACGTTTATTCTCACCCTAACGCAGACCGCGAGCTTTTAAGCAATACTATAAACTAGTGTTGTACATAACTGTCACGTGAACGTCCGCAGCAACAAAGTGGGCGTTAGTAAAAAGGAAGTTGGTTGCCGGCTGGGCAAGGGCGTCCTTGAAGCGGGGCGCGGGTCGATGCGTGACGTAACGCGTGACGTCACGGGCGCGCCGAGGTCGCGGGCCCTCCCCCTCGGCCCCACGCCGCCGTCCCACCGTCTCCTAACACCACCCCACCTATTTTTAGATCACCTGACGTGAATTTGCTTCTAGACTGAAAGCGGTATTCCGCTAACGTAATGCACGACGCCAAAGTGTTGTGAAAAAAACCTAGATTGGCGATAATTTTACGCTACACAACTGACTGTTATAAAGATTGCTAAGTAAATGTTTTTTTTTTAAACGTGCTTCTTCTTTAAATGACAGTAGTAAATTTATTAATAAGCATTACGTTTATCAGATCTTAGACGAGATACGTTTGTAAATTTAATAGCACTAAAAAGATTTATGAAAGAGCCCCCGCCGGGTGAGGGGGCATAACGCAAAATGACGCTTTATAGATTAGAGGAGTCCCTTTCCGCCGCGGGGGGCGTCAGTGAGAGTGACGCGCGGGGTCGCGGCCGCGTGACGTCACACCAGCTGGCTCTACACCCTGCTTATCGGCGGCTGTCAATAATAAAACTACCGTACTTTAATTCATCGCGTAGACTCGACCGAAAAATATCTCGCAACGAACCGATCTTACATTAACTCTGTTATAATCAAATTTGCATAATATAGAGCCAATAAACATTTTAGGCGTGCCTTTAAAACAGACAACGGACTTGTATTTTATTTTAATAGAACCACTTTTGTCTTCGATGGACAAACATGTCTATAGCCATAAACGTGCGATTCCTAAACAAAAAGTGAAAGTGAACACTTAGACGTTTTTATCGAAAAGGATGACGATTGACAAATGGTGTGGTTCGTTGTTTCCTTTTCCAATTTTGTTGTTGATCAAGCCGGTCGAGCGGGTGCACGGTGCATATCGTGATCACGCATGATACAAATATAATGTGCCGGCAATTTGCAGAGGCCGCATCTCGGCAGGTGCACGTCTGCCGGTTGCGACAACCGATTGGGCAAGGCGTTCTGAGGCCGCCGGCTCCGGAGGCGACATAAATATCCTATATACAATATGGTCGCAGGCATTACCTAACGCATGCAGTGAAACAAATCCTAAGACGATATAACTTGTTAGCTTAATGGTAAGTTTGGTGGGTGCGAGTGTATGTGCGTTACGCCGCCGCCGCTACTATGTATAATTTATGCTAGTGAGACGAAGCGGCGTGTATCATCTTCGACCGGTCTAGCGGGTGTCGAAATATATTTCACCATCACCCATTTGTGTTATCTTACGTTTCGAATTATTTAACGAACCTAATTTGCACAGTGTTGCTATGTAACTGTCACTTTTATTATACACATTAAGATTGTTAGGTACTAAATTGATTTTTTTATTTATTCAATCATTTGAAGGAGGTATTCGTATTAGTACGTGTTTTTAATAATCAATAATTATTACAATGGTAAGTTTTTCTACTAGAATATCAGAATAATTCAAAATAATATTAGAAAGCAATTTCTTTATCTTTATGTTTAATTATTAGTGTTAGTTTGTCCCTACAAAGTTTACTACAAAAAGGACTGTACATCATAAATATTTAACATAAATTATAAAAGTGAGAATAATAATGTGTACGTTGTGCATATTGTGCATATTTGCAATTGGTTAAACTATAAAAAGAAAACTATCTAGTTGTATAAAAATGTTTTTAACTTATTATGTTTATTTCAGAGCATAAGACCAGTTAAAAATTCGCATAACGTTTTTATTGATGAATTTATTATGACGAATAAAAGTACGAGGCAAACCACAATGTTTAACAGGAAGAAGATAAAGAATTCGCTAATACCAATACGCAGTCAAGAACAAGATTATTGTTTGACTATTTTCTGATCACTTATGATGTTTGATATGCATACATTCAGTGCTCATTTAACGTCTTATATTTGGTATTGAGTACTTCCTACATGTTTTATATAGATTCATTAGTTCACAAAACTTTTTGCGGGGAAAACTTTATAAGCTCTTGACGGAAGCTTTCGTAAAAAAAATAATTCGTAAGTTCTATTCTGTAGGTATTATTATTTTTTGTGTTATAAATTGGTTTAAATGAATCACATAAAAGTTTGGAAAAAGGAATGAAACTTTTTTTTAGGATTATTAGGAAAAAATATTAAAAAGGATTAAAAAACTTTAAGCAAAACAAATAATAAATAATACAAAATAACAAAATTCAAATCATAAAACAGAAAAGGGGGTACGTACGTATGTTTTGGAATTGTCTAAGGCCGCAGTGTTGGCTGGAGGGCGTCAGCAACGCACCTCGCATTCTAGCCGATGGCCATCGTCACGACAGTTCCACACAGAGTCTACAACACCCAAAGGTTCTACACAACGAAAGCAAAAATAAACACAGATGTGGTGGATCGCGGTAGGTCGTGCGGGCGCTGACCTGGCGCAGGTTTGGGGTCCAGCGGGGAGTCACGCGGCTCCAGGGTCAGGCCGAAACACGCGCCGGACAGTCCCAGCTCGCTTAGCAGGATCCTCATGCGGCCGAGCACATTCCACTCACTGTACGCGCACTCACTCACTCAGTCAGTCGGTAGGTTAATGCGGTTCGCGTGAAGGTGCGCGGAGTTACACGCTTGCGAACGGCCGGTGCGTTACTGAGGCCGCCGCCGCCGAGGCTGGTGGCTATATCGCGGCATATGACGTCACGGCCGCGACGTCACGACGGCGACGTCATTAACGGTACCTCCCACGGCCCGCCCGCGGCCGCCCGCCGCCCGCCGCCGCCCGCCCGAGCCTGCGCTAACGGCACCGCGCGTACGGCCCAGAGCCGCCAGAGCTTTCATACGCCCGCGCCGCCCGCTGGCGCGCACACCCGTACGCTTTCCACGACCAAACAAGCTTCCTTACCCCGTTTTAAGGGCAAATTATTCTAGATTGATGTTTGCCACTAAAATCGATGATGTCTCTAGAAATTACTTGTTCAACAACCCTTATGAGGAAACACTACGTCGAAGTGGCATACAAAAAACGACGTTTCGTAGTCCCTGGTTTCCTCCTTCAGAACTAGACCAATTTTTATTACTTTCTCAGCATCGGTTAAAGAAAGAGATTTTCTTAGTCTTTATGTTTGATTATTTTTTTAAACCAGCTTCTTAATATTTCTGGAGATGCCTTAAAACGGAGTGATTTCGCTAAATTTTGAATGCTCCTGGTTATTAAATAAATGACTTAATGCAAAAAAATCAAACATACAGACATAGAAAATCACTTTCTTTAACCGATGCTAAAAAGTAATAAAAATTGGTCTAGTTCTGAAGGAGGAAACAGGGTACTACGAAACGTCGTTTTTCTGTGTTTTGTATGAGAATTTTGCATGCCACATCGACGTAGCGTTTCCTCTTATCTTAGCTCTCCCTACAATAGAAGAAATCTTTTTCTTTAATTTTGTATAGTTTTGATGAGATAATATGTCTCATAGTTTTTACAAAAACCGCACATGTAAAAAAAAAAGAGTTTTACAGTAGATCAAAGAAACTATATTTCCCTATTTATTTCACCTTTCTGTAAATAATAGTGCTATGATTTTGTAAAAGAGGATGTAGAGATCTTAATGTGCTACTCAAATCTACATCTACCTGTTTGCTTTGCTACTAAAATATGCTTCAAAGAGACCAGTTCCTGGAAATAATATGTAGTTTTTGTGAGAAATAAACGACAAAAATTTGTGACAAATGTAGTTTTAGTAAGAATTATGACAAAAAAAGAAATCCTCTATGTTTATTATTTAGAGAAAAACAGGAAACATGTTTACAGGTCTTCATCCCCACTGCTACTCGTATTATCGGAATAATCCACATCCACTTCGTCATCCACACCATGGTCGTGAACTTCCAAAGAATCATAAAATAATCTGCTTTCAGGCTTCATTTAAGGATACAGCTTTATAATATCATCCATTTTTGCTTTATTAATCATTTTTTTGGGTATATAGTTGACTCAGATTTAATTCGTCAGGTAGATGTTTTTTGTTTCTTATTTTTATTGCATGTTCTCCATGGGCTGTTGTAATAATCTTTAACAAATAGTAGTAGTGATACTGATTCAATCTTATATGTACATTCTTTCAGTTTTCAATTTGATTGGAGGCTAGGTGTTTTAAAAAAATATAGTTCTTTGGCATTCTTGATGTCATAAAATTGTTCTGAAGTAATATTTTCAACTTTTAATGTATAGGTTTTCATAATAATGTCAAAAGTCTTGAGGCGTTTCTATTATTTCTTTCCTCCTTCTTTTTTCAACAATTGCAAAATCCTGGTCATTATGAAGGAAATAGTGACATTTTATAGGAAATGTGTATCGAATAGTCTTAAAAACTTTTAGTGAATGTAAAAAAATGCACCATTACATAATTTTTGTTCTAGCCGGAACATCCATCAGAAAATAAAACTAAATTATCTTTAAAGTCACTTGATTTATTGTGGATGTAATGAAATAAAATGGAAGTTACATAATTTTGGCCTTTGTTTGCCATGCCCTCATGGTATGCATATAGGGAAGCTTTGACTATTGTATAATCAAAGTAGGGAAGTAGCTATACTGCATCATCATCACTAAAGTTGTGTATTCCAAAAACATAGTACCAAAACTGCCGAAAAAAAAAACAAAGTATTGGTTTGCAAATGTGGTGAGGGTAAAAGTAAGTAAGTAATCTTCAGACATCGTGAATCAGTAAAATTAGATCGGTTGTGACAAAGACGCTCTCAGAAGTGTCATTCTCACGGTTGACAGATGAAAAGGCGGCCAGTTTCGTTAAAAACTACGTATTACTCAGACTCTATACTACTATTGACCTAGGTTGTTTTTTGTGGAATCAAACAAACTTTATGGTAGTGTAACTCTATACTGATGTTTTTGTGGAAACGCAATACACAGTGAGAAAGCTAAGCAATCTCTCAAATAGATGGCATCAAAATCGCAATTGGACAAAAATTTACATTTGCTGTTTTTATAAGAAGCTCTTTTATTATTTTTAGGTTAGTTTTAACTAAGTTTAAAAAAGTACTTAATTAGTTCCAGAGAACCTAGTTAGTTTTACCTTCCTTACTTGACTTAATTCTTATACTTAATAAAATAAACTTTAGTGGCCAGCTAGCAGCTTTATGAATTAAATTTATAATCGTAACAGAAAATAATAATAATTAAAGGCGTTTTGCTACAATTAGGCTGTGGAATTTCTTGCAAGTATTCTTATTATTAGCAGTGGCTAAAAATTCTAAATCCTAATAGGTGGGTTTTAACAAAAAAAAAACATTTTAGACGCTTTAAAAGTGCTTATTAATTAAGTCTCATTGAATACAAATGTTTTCATTTTCATAATCATTTTTTCTTTGAAAGTCCTTTACATAGTCTACTTTATTGATTATAAGTCTTTTTTGAATTAATTTCGTTTTATCAAATTAGTAGAGAAAGGAAACACTGGTTAAAAAAGGAACAATAAATCTTTTTTCTCTGTCAACTAAAAGGCGTAAATTTTAAAATTTTGTTTCTCTAGTAAAAACTTTATTGCAGTCAATATAATTTTGAACTTTCACATTTTAAATTAACATGTTTGGGGTTATACACAAAAGCTTAGTACTGGAAATACAGGTATAGCGCAGATGATTTAAGTGTAATAATTCATCAATTTATAACTAACTAACTTTATATTTATGGTATAACTTGCCGACTGCCAATTGTCATAGGACTCTTGCATTATCCAGGAAGTCCTCGGAGAATCTACTATGAACATGGAAGAACAGATGCCGGCCCCTAATAAAAAGCCTCCGAGGAACGTTTGATTGCAAAATCTATGTCCCTTTTGCTCTGCTTAATGCTCTCTATTATGTATGTTTCTTTATTTTTGTTGTTATAAACCGTGTCGCATAGCCGTGAAAGAATACTACCACCCCCTCTCTTCCCTTGGGTGTCGTAAAATGCGGCTAACGGACTGCACATATATCCAACAGCATATAGTGGCGATGGGCTCACCACCTGTCACGCTGAGCACATGTGCAGTCGCTATTTGGTGAAAAGTGGACGAGAACTGCTTTTGCGGTCCTCATTAACCCTTCGATGATAATAGTTGTAATAATAATAATAAATTTTCTACACTCACACCAATTATCTAGCCCAAGAGAAGATTCGTTATGAAACTCGTTAAATGGTTATTAGACAACGGATAACATACTTAAAATACTTAAATACATACTTATTAGCATAGAAAACACCCAGACCCGAGACAATTTAGAAAAACAATAATTTATAAATTGCCCCACCAGGGATCGAACCCGGGACCTCAGAGATGGCAAGACCATGAAAACCGGTGTACAAACCACTCGAACAAAGAGGTCGTCAATCGTGATTATAATATGTATGTATAAATATATTTTAATAGAGTGAAGAGGTCGATGGCGCAGCGGCTAAGACGGTTAACTTGCGAACTTAGCAATGCCGGTCACTGAATACATATCTACATACAGTCAAGGGCGTCGCCAAGGGTGGGGGGGTGGGGGGGGCAGTCAGTAGGGGCAGCTGCCCCCCCTTGAGATTAAAAAAATAATGAACTGTACGTAATTAACTGTTAAAAATCACAAGAAAATCATGTTGCCCTCCTCTGAAACCTTAGGCACGCCTCTATGTACAGTGAATAGGTCGTTAGGTCGTGGAGTTTACACATTGGGACTTTGTACCGTTCTTATTCATTTAAATCACTAAGCGTGCCCCCCCCCTCGGGCCGTCGGCTGGTGACGCCCTTGCATACATTCCTGATTCCTGACATTTCATCCAATAACGAACTTAGTGTGATGGGTGGTGAGCCCACCCCCACTCTATGCTGCTACCCTATCGGCTACAAAATATGAATATGGACATGGGATTCATTTGACATTTGAAGCTCATAATATGCCCATATAGGGACAAAATATGGGCTTCAAATGTCAAATTAAGCCCATGTCCATATCCATACTTTTAGCCGATGGACCCGCTGGTGGAAGTCTGGTCAGTACTTAGCCAGTTAGTCGACTTTTACGATACCGAAGGGAAGAGATGGGTTGGTAGTATTCTTGATCTCTGAGGTCCCGGGTTCGATCCCCGGTCGGGTCAATTTAGAAATTATCTTTTTCTAAATTGTTATTTAAGTATTTTAAGTATGTTTATCCGTTGTCTAGTAACCATTTAATAAGTTTCATCGAAGCTTCTCTTGGGCTAGATAATTGGTTTGAGTGTAGGAAAGTTTTATTATTATTCTTTTAATAATGAGCTTGTCACAGAGCTGTCACTGGATAGGTGACTTAATTAAAAAAAATGCCACTGGTAACAGTTGTTGTTATAAGATGGCAGTCAAGAGGCTAATGACGATTCTGTATTTTATACCTCTTGATAGAATGTTTTTTAAAATTTACCAATTTCAATACGAACATAATCGCGTCGAGCGTAGGTAGTAAAGTTGTCACAGTCAAATCTCCTATAGTTCTAGAAGGCACGTAAAGCTGTTGGTCCCAGTTGTTGTCGTAAGATGGCAGTCGATAGGCTGATATACTGTATTTTATATCTTTTGTGATTACGGGCCAAATACCACCTATTTATACAGCTTGTTAGTTAATACGAGGGACATATTTAATCCTATGGTAATTTATGCCTGATTAAACATAAACAATTAAAAATACTACTCGATGCATATAAAATAACTCAGAAAATCGATGTTAAAATTTCATGAAATTTCCCGTAATGTTTGGGCATCCTAGCTGCTTTCGACTCATTTACGCGTATGGTATTGACTAAGTAGCTGTCGTGGTTGGTGTGACCCGTTTTTCCTTCATACTTGATCATATTTGATCTTTTCCCGCGCTTAGTGTATACGTTAACATTATTTAATAGAATAATTATGCAAAAAATTAAGAATTTTTTTTAATGAATCGGATTGGGAATCGAATATCTAATGTGCTCCCTTAATATGTCCCTCGGTTTAACTAACACGCTGTACGAGTATAATATATCTATAATCGAGCATCGAGCGTAGTGAAGTTGTCACAGTCAATTCTGCAATAATTCAGGTGCACATTAAAATAGTCGGGCATCGACAATCTCGAAGAATAACGTCACATCTGCGAGATTGTAGTTTGGCGGATGTGACGTTATTCATCGGGACCGTCGTCGGTTTGTTAGGCGGGCGGGCGGCCGAATGCAGCGGTGACGGTGACGCGTCGGCGCGGGCGCAGGCGCGGCGGCGGCGGCGGTCGCGGCGCATCTTGCCCCCATTCGGCGTCGCATGTTTCCGCATTGATTGTGGCCATCGTCACCCACGGACACATATAGGGCGGATAATACGATGCGAATGTTGCACTGCTAGAAAATTATATAATTTTAATACGAACGTGATTGAAAGAGTTAAAGAAGCATGGGCGTTTTGTATGAAACCCGTCCCACCCCTTGTAAGTTCCCACATGGTAAGTTTCGAAATAAATAGTGCATTTTGTTGTAAAGACAGCAAATATGAACGAGCGAATGAATAAATGGAAAAAAAAGAAAAAAAATGGAAAATGAAAAAAAAAATGCAAGATAGTCCTCATTTTTCATATTTTTTTTTTCATTTTATACGTCTCATATAAATCAAAGGAATCTGCGAGGGAGAAGTGTAAATTCAACAGGTAATCTTGACTTCAATTTTATATTATCATTTATTATTTTAATTTTCTTCTTCTCAATATTTTTTTTCTCCAATACCTGACAGATTTGCTGTCATACAATAAAATGCGTTACTTTTCAAGTATTTTTATTTGATGCATGTAAGTGTTACAAAGAGGGGGGACGTTTTGCCCATTCGTCTTTAATTTAGAGGATAATAAAACTAAGGTAAATGGAACTGGTTTTGGAAAATAGCACCTTATCCATACTTTTCAAATGGTTAATATAATTACACTAGATAGGATGTGAGACAATACAGGATTAATTTTGGACCCCCCGCCAAAAGTAAATATGGGGTGAAAGAAGTACTTAATAATAAAATATTTGACGTAAAAATAATACTGTTTTCTTTTTTTAAATATTTTTTTTTTGCCTGCTTTTTATATCCTATAGTTCTAGGTACGTGCGCTCACCCTCGCCGTCAAAGCGACGGCGCGCTGTCATTGGTGCACGGGTTGAATAATAGCGGTCACGCGCAAGCGCTTTGATAACCGCGATAGACCGCGCGCTAGGTGGCAAACATTTTAATTTTCTTATGGAAAAGTTGAGACAAAAACGTAAAAAAATATGTTTTTTTATTTTATTATTTTTGTGGGTTGCTGCTATAGGATCACGTAAAAAATTGGCGGGGGATCCAAAATAAACCCTGTACGTGAGCTGAGGTAAATGTAACACGTTTTGGAGACAAGCACTTTAACCATAACTTTCAATAATTAATATCACTTGACTCCAAATGGAAAGACTCTGATATGTCCTTAGAATGATAACGTATAGAAGGTAAGTCCGCGCGCCCATTTTGAAGCACTTTTTTTGGAGCCAGATATGGCTCTAAACGCCGAGTTTTCAACGTACACTACGGAGTTACAAGGGTACGTGTGCATGTCGCCGAGCGTAAGCAAGTAATCGTCACGAAAGTGTGAATCGGTTTAGTGCTTCACTTTTGACAGAGCGGTTGTATGAAGGCTCTTTCTATAGGTACGTCATTATTCTAAGGATATGTCCTTAGATGAATATGACAGTGACGAATATAACCCACTGGAAAACTTTTCTCTCGGAAATAATTTTCATTAGAATTAGTTAGTAAGCAAGCAAGCTAATAAGCTTGTTATAAAATAATGAAAGCAATTAATCGCATTTGCTTTTATTTTTGCGAGATTCGAGTTCAATATTTATCACACTCGAAATTTTCATTATATAAATGCATTTACATAAACGTGTTATATCTATCTTTCTTTATGTGCGATATTTCGGTCATACAGATATTCGGAGAGTTGATGTATTATTTTGCCCAAGTTACATTACATTACTTTTACATTTTTTTTGCATACATATTACTTAATTGATTTAATCATCCTTTTTAATGATTAGTTCATCTTCATTTTCTTACTTGGTTATGTAGAGCAGTTTTCTTTTTCCGAAAACAAAAACGAAATAGCTTCTTTTGTTTTTTATCTAAGTACCTACTAGCAGCCCGTGACGAATTACCAAATAATTACTTTTATACAACCTAGTCCTGACAATTACAAACACAACAAAAAAGAATCAGCCAAATCGGTTAAGCCGTTCTGAAGTGATGCGCGTACATCTTGGCATCTGATTTTTATTAATATAGATTTATTTGTCACTACTTACAACTTTAACAATTTATGTATATAAATTATCATTCTAGCTAATTTAGACATTAATTGACTGAGTCGTAAGACCGGTGGCAAGCGGTCACTGTAATCTTTGATATTGCCAATAAAAAACGATGGCTGCAACATGAGTATAATTATTGTGTTCTTCATCCTAATTTAAAATACCCTAAAGTAGTAAGGGAGGGAGGTAGTTAATTTCATATGATGATTAAAAAAAGTATAAGAAGCAAAGAAAAAGTATGTATTCGAAGTTTGAAAAGAAAATTAGAAGAAAAATTTCTCTCGCGCTTGCCGCCAGTGCGTGGGCGCTTTTGAGGCCCAATTACTAACATAACAGAACGCATGGCCGCGAGGGGGTAGTCGACTTCAGTGGTGTATCCGCATTGAGCGTGCATGTATTTGCGTCTGTTACGATTGGTCGCATGCCCCAGTACTATTTGCTGCGCGCCGAGCGGGCAACCGTCCAGTTATTCTAATTTTACATAATCGATGCCGTCGCATCGCCCGCCGGCCCGCCGACAAAAGAAGCGATCGTCCGTCAAAGGATTGAAAGCACGGCAAAGTGAATCTGTACCCACAATATCGTACCGTGAGCAAGTACTACATTTCAAAAGCTCTATGGTTACCTTGATGTTGTTTTGTTAAAAAATCTTCGTGTCACAGTGACATGTAACTTTTTAATTGTAGTAAAACTATTTTTATCTAACACTAGTATTGACCCGACCCTCAGAATAATAACTAAAATTTTTATTCTATGACCCGACCGGTTGTCCTGTCCAAATATTAAATATGGCAAGCCTCGGACCATATTTGGTCCGAGTGGCAAGATTAATATCAATGACAACTCAACTGACAGGAAAAAAGGTAAAGTCGCGAAAAAAAGTAAGAAACAGCAAAAAGTTTTTATCAACCAAATTAATGTATTGCACAAAGTCTTTTTTATTTTAAAAGTTTTTCTTTTGGATTTCACTGTTATTATTCGTTCTAAACCACCCACCCTTGTAACAAAACAAAAAATATTCAAAATGGGCAAGCCGTTTTTGAATACGTACCTAGGTTACACGTAACTTAAAAAAACGGTTTTGCGTAATAGGTTTTGCGTAACTTAAAAAAACAACACGTTATTACCAAAATATTAAGTTTATTGCTTTTCAAAATACTCTCCTTTACATTTTAAACATTTTTTCATGCGATCGAACCATTTTTTAAAACAGGAGGACCACAGATCTGAAGGCATGTTTTTTACGTGCTGATTGAACGCTATCACTGCCTCTTCGGAGTTGGTAAAAGTGAAACCTCTCATCAAATCTTTGATTTTGGGGAAAATACAGAAATCACAGGGTGCTAGGTCGGGGCTATGCGCAGGATGGGTGACAAGTTGTACTTTTTCGGAAGCTAAAAATGACTGTGTTTTGTTGGCCGTGTGTGAAGAAACGTTGTCATGATGTAGGAGAACGCGGCTTTTGGGTTGTCTTTCGCGAACTTTTTCTAACACCCTGGGTAAACAAATATCAGAATACCAGTGGTAGAATACGGCATTAATACTCTTTTGATCTTCAAGTGGAATTGTACAGACGGGACCCGTAGCTGAGAAAAAAAACGCAATCATTTTTTTACCAACGTTTTTCGCTTGCCTCATTTTTGTTGGCCTGTTCTCATTTTCAAACACCCATTCACAAGATTGCTGTTTTTTTTCGGTGCAAAACAATAAATCCACGTTTCTTCTCCTGTGACAATGACATAAACAGCATTAGAATGTCCATGGTCGTACTTCAGTAAAATCTGTGAGCACCATTCCACGCGAGCCCGCTTCTGCTCCGCTGTCAGTTCATGAGGGATCCAACGACAACAAAGTTTCCGAACTTTCAATTCTTCGTGTAAAATTTTCTGAATTGGGCTAATACCAATCTCCAATAGTCCTCGAATTGTCTCATAGGTAATCCGCGGGTTTTCTTTAATTAGCCGCTTAACAGTAGCCACATTATTTTCGTTGACGGCAGTTGAAGGCCGCCCTTCACGAAATTCGTCATGTAAAGAAACTCGACCTCTCTTAAATATAGCAAACCATCGCCTCACGGTGCTCAAACAAGGTGCTTCTCTCCCAAAAGCATTTTGAAGACGAGCGGCACAGTCTTGCGGAGAAAGAGAACTTTTAAAATCATAAAAAATCATTTTGAACTTTGATGTGTGATAAAAAACAATTGACAAATGATTTTCCGCCAATTGTTTTACTTTTCTTTTTTTTATTACTAAGAAGGTTGCAACGTTTAAAAAAATATAACATTAGAAATTCAAATAGATTCCGATTAGCTAGAAGTGCAAAACTTTTAGTGTGCCCCATGTATAAGCCAGACTAACAACAAGTATTTGATATTTATATAAATAAAAATATATTATTTTAAAAGGCTCTATGGTTACTTTAAAGTTGTTTTTTTTAAATAATGTACCTCACAGTGACTTTAACCGTTTTACTTTTAAATCCTAGTAACACTTGGTTTTATAAGTCCTTTGACTTAAAATACAGAAAAATAAGTTTTTTTGATAAAATTATTTTTTTATTTATCAACATAGTTATCTTCAAATGCAATACAGTCTCGTTCGTTATTTGTACTGGGGTAGTGTTTTTACTATTTTACTCGTTCATGTAAAATAGTGAAAACAATACCAGTTAAAATCTTGACTATCTCAGCTAACTTGCGCACTTTTTACTTTTCGATCTTCCTTCACGCTTTTCAGGACTTGGTTGATGTTTTGTTGAGTCTTTGTTGAGTCTTTGTTTTATTTTTACGACCCGAGCGTTCAGCGTCTTTTGTGGCCATACAACCCCGTTTGAAATCGGCATACCACAAATGGTTGGTATAGATAGAGCAGAGTCCGGGGTAATACACACTTTATAAGCCATTGCTGTGCTTGAACGGTGTTTTTCCCCATTAAAACTAAAGATTTTTCTAAACACACGAAATTCGTTTTTTTCCATTGTTTTCGGAATCAAAAATATCTGTAAATCAATATTTAAATTGTTCGATTTCCAAAAATTTTCAAATCATATCTATTGATGGCCAGTACTTTCTTAAAATCAAAAGAGTTTTTAATATACGCGCCATCTCCAAGTAGATAAGTCTCGGGACTTATTGAACGATCTAGTAATTGTTATTTTACGTTACTAAATATTATCGTGTAAAACCTTTGTAAAACATCACATTATAAGATAGGTACAGTAATTTTATGAGATTCATTAATAAACCGAAATGAGCATGAAAATAACATAAAACTTGATTGTCATTATTTTTATAACTTCCCGAGGCATAATAAGTTAACTTTATATTATTTTAAGAGACTAAAAACATGTATTCTAAAGTTACTTTAAGACAATGTAAAAAGGCAGTAACAAATCTGCAATATAAAAAAAATACTTACACAAAACAAATGAAAACCGACAGAATGTCTGTTTCTCAATTTCCATTTGTTTTAATTAGTTTACATTATTTTGTTCTATTGTAAGAAAACAAGTAAAACAAAGTAATCGTTTTTTTATGAGTCACCGCACTAAACACGGCGAATCCGTTGAATAATTATTGTATTGTTCAAAGTTATTTTGTAAATAATAGATCTACATTTAGTATTTGCATGATGGTTGACCGGAGCGTGAAGAGTGATTTTCACGCTTATTAAAGTTATGGGTACCTAATTTTGAAATAATGTTCTACGGGTATATAGGCACACAGCTAAAGAGGTTTATTAGATATTGTCTTCCGTTTTCAAACTAATACTCGTTTTATTGAAAATGACAATAATAACAATAATAGTAAATCTAAGTAATTACCTCTCCAGTGTTAGATTACGCGGTGTATAGATTTATGCACTGATATTTTTTCACAATTTAAACGAAAGTTTCTTTAACTTAAGTAACTATATTGGTTTTCACCTTGAAAAGTAAAAAAAAGTGAATATATTACTCAGAGTGAGGTATAGCTCTCTATTAGTGTAATGGGCTACCATACAACAATCCAACTGTTAGACGTAATAAAATTAGTTTGTAACATTTTGTTGCTGGTATACGAAGATTAAACATTCGAACTAAGAAAGATCATCATAATTAAAATATACATAATCATGAAAGATGATAGCAGTATGGTATGATGATCAGTGATCGGAGTAGGTAGATTGATTTAAGGTCAATGATCTGATAAGTAATATTAATATGGACACGACACGACATACCCCCCGAACTCTGTAATTTTTTAGTTTATTACTGTGATTTGTAAATTATTTGGTATGAAACGTATTAAAATGAGCAAGATCGTTTTCCTAACACCGGATTTTTATAGTAAAAACTATGGTATTCAAAGATTTAAAGTAAAAGCTTGTCAACGTATGAAATGGGCTACATTACAAATAGATAATTGGGTTATATATTTTATTGAATTCCGAAATACCGGAAAGAATTTTCGGAAAAATGGTTTATCTATGTTATGCTACGAACATTTATGATGCAAGTAGGTACTCATAAAATCAATCTACCTTCTCCGATCACTGATGATAATGATCTAAGTATGTAAATGAAAATCAATTGCCACGAATGTATGTTCGCGTGTCACTTGCACGGCTATACACCTCCTTGGCTAATTCTTTTTTTTGTGTTTGTAACAGTCAGGTTTTTGGAAATTCGTCACGGGGTACGGGGTGGGGTGTCTGGACGAAGTCGCGGGCGGCCAGGTAGCTTTAAATAATAATGGAAGACGTGTTTTTATATGTTTGTACCTATCAATGACTATAGGTTAAATATTATTTAAGTCACGTTTGTAACCAAATATACTTAGTAGATTTTTTTTTGCAGTTGGTCTTCTTTATTTTCCGCTGGTAATTTGTCGGATAAACAAATATACACATTAGGTAGGTACTTATCTGTATACATCTTTATAGTTTGCTCTTCTTCTTTTGTATACTTATAGTAATTAATCGTATGTACTATTATACTCGAGGATATAGCAATAGGTTCGGTACACCTTGTCTGGTACGAAGACTCACGAAGATTTGCTAACAAATGTGTTTCCTTTGTGTCTGTATTACGATAGTTGAGCTCATAAGTACCGAAGTTTTTAAAGACAAACTAAGTACATCCTGCAGCAGGATTGTACTGTTATTCAAACCTCAGTCTGTGGGATTAAAATGATAACACGCGTGATATCAGTTGCTAGCAGAGCGAGACTCGCTCACGTTCACGTCATCCCGTCGTCCGTCCTCGCGCCGTGTGTGCTTGTCTCTACAGTGCTTGTGTGCTAGAGCGCGCGTGTGTGTGGTTGGCCTGTGTGCGCGAACGCAACCCAGCCAGAAGCCCATAGGTACAGCGCGCGCGCCGAGAATTCCGTAATGTGAACGCGCCCCGCTCGTTTCGATCCGACGCCCGTCAGCTCGTTGTTAGTGCGTGTGATTGTAAATTGTACTAATTGGACATGGCGGTCTTTGCTCACAAAACGGTAGATTCGTCATAACCATTGTAGCACCTATATTGTTCGGTGACAAAGCCAACTAGTGAAGTACCTGCAAGTGTCATAAACTCAACACGGGCGGCACACTACTGTCCGATACGAGGTGCATTATGCACATTGAGTGTGTGTGTGTGTGAGCTGTTCACAAATAGTCAGTGCAGAGGGGGATCCACGCACTGATCTGTGTTGTAAGTATATTTGTTTATATTATTATTAATTTTATGTAAAAGTGCCAGTATTTTTTAAGATTTTGAGGTTATGTGATGAATTTCTCTGTACGAAAATAATCTTTTGGATACACAGCACTCGTACGTACCCTTGAAAACATTAGTGTTGCTTAATCAATGCCCTTTTACACGATGGTCGTCATGATTAGGTATAAGGTATTTGGCACCTAATCAAAATATTTAGATATAATATGAAGAAAGAACCGGGTTGTGTATAAAAGTGGCAAAATGAATACGCGGTGTGTTTGTTTTTGTTCTAAAATGTAGAAGTCAAGTCTTAAAGCAAAAATGCAAGTAATCTTCTTGCTGATAGTTATAATTACCACATACTTAGGTAAATCGCGAGTATTATCTATATTAAAATTTAGAAACGCACAAATATTCATGTTAAATATTACAAGTTTAGTGAATGAGCTTACAAGAAACAAAATGTAGGTACTTATTATTAATTAAATCTTAACTGCATCTATGTTATCTAATTATCTATCATTAATATTCAACGAGTCAAATAGATTAACTATTTAAAGCGATATTAAGGTTACATATGGATAATGTCATGATTTTGTATAAAAGGCATACCTACCTAAATATCGATTTTAACCATGTGTTTTTGGTACTTGCTGTCTTGGGCAAGTGTCCAGAATTGTTTCGGGTAATTTCCTACACTACAAGATAACTACGTAATACCTACGATGTACAACAAAATTATTCGAAATAATGAGAAACAACAAACAATTTTAAATATCTTGTATTTTAATAAATTTTAAAAGTTTAGACATACTTAGACGCTATCGCAAATATTACAGTTTAAATTTACAAGTTTTTATAGATAATTATATTTAAAGTACCTAAGTACTTAGGTATAGGTATGTTAATAAATTTTAAATTATAATGAACTAGGATCTAGGCGTTATAGAGATAATATGATATTTAAGTTTGTTTAGCTCTATATTTTAAGCATGGTGCGCAAGCTCTATCGCCGAATGGATTAGCCGAGGTTTGAGTATAAGTGCGGCGATTTTGAAATAATCTAAAGAGTCCTCGAAACTTCTTATCTTAATCATTTGTTAAGTGGCTGCGTTAAGTGTTTCGAAATTTTCCTTAAAATATGAGATTTTATCTACTAAGTATAATAGAACATTGCAATGTTTTTGAAACTACATTTTGACTCTATTATTTCTTTTAGGTACTATCATTTGTACTACGAGTACATATTTACTACATAATAATATGTACTATATTATCTACTTTTGAACATTTATTGTTATCTAGTTTTGTCACTTTGGTTTTCAAAAGGTTTTTGTCGGTATATTCTGTGGTTTATACACTAGCAAAGAGATGGTACATCGTAGATAGAAAACTACCAAATAAGTTATTTCATACTTTATTGTTTCATTTGTATATTATAATATTACCAAAAGTGGTTTAACTCTGATTGTAACTGATATCCTTGGTGATATTAACATAAAGATTAGTTATGTTTTATTTATGCGTAGGTACGTCTGGTACCTTTATCATGATAATAATATAACGTCATCAAAGATAATGAATAAACGAAAGCGACACACTCAGTGTTAGTTATGATCAGTTGTAACTTTTTATAAAATAATATAAGTACTTTCTTTTTTATATAAATATTCTAATTCATTTTATAATAACATGCTGGATGCGAGTAGCAGAAGGTCGTATGTGATGGAGATCATTAGGTGGCCTTTGTGCAGCAGCGAATAAAAATCTGTAAAAAAATTATGCTGAACGACACTTTAGAAGAAGACGCCCGTTTTAAATTATAAGAACAAACAATAAGTAATACGAGATGCTCATTCTGATGCGGCTTGATTACATCAACAGCAGTGTCATAAAATTGTTGATTAGTGTCATGCATGATAAAATGGGAACTCATTAACAACACACGGCTACCTAAGTGCCTCATACTGGCAGAGTTGTCTTTATTTACGCCATAAATATAAGGCCAATAGGAAAAGCAAGATTTTTACAAACTCAACTCAAAAATCATTTATTCAAGTAAACATTTTTTAAAGTGCTTTTAAGTCGGCAAAACATTTTTTGCCCTACTTAGTGAAGACGAATTGTATTCATTCAATTTGCGCTTCCACCTACTTATTTTCGTTACTCACCATCTAGTGAAATGAGGGGTAAAAGCTTTTCCGTTCTCTCTAATTCATTTGCGGTGACAAGTTTAGCACATACAGCTTGGAATATTCTTTAATAATTTAATTTCCCATGTAATTTTAGTAAGATAACGTTATAGTAATGCGTTATTAATTGCACTGTTTAGATTTAAAAAAATCTCAAGTTCACAGTTATATAACGTTAAAGTGAGGTAAGAAAACTCATCCTTATGATATCAATTGCCTGAGAAAATGTGACAGTTTGAACTTACTACCTCCAATACTGTCAATGCAGAAAATGCAGCTCAATAAGGCGTAACATCGGTCTACGGGGCATTAGAATGTCACTTCGTCTCACCCATAGTGGAACGGATGACCTGTTATAAGTAAATGAAACTCGTGCTAGCACGTGATTAGACGACCCATGACTTGAAAGGCTTTCTATTCCCGTGTAGCCATTTTCGAGCATCACTGAACTGACGACGTACTATAGAAACAGACGATATCATTTATGTAGCTGTATCGACCTGCCACCCTCGCCCACCCCGGCTACGTCATTACTTTCAGTTCTCTTATAACGATGACGTCACGGTTTCATGACGTTTCATGACGTCATCGTTGTCGACGCATGCGCTGTTGAGAGCCATTTGTGGCTATATTTAGTCCGCTGGAATAAGTACGTAATTTATGTACATTTCAATCTACATGGACGGATCAGATAAGTTACCTTCTGAATAGATACCTGCATTTCTGTAAAGTGTCTGCAAGGAATCTATTAAAGTAAATTTTATGTTTCATAAACATTGTTAATCGTCCATTACAAAACATTGTTTTGAACGGATGTTTCTCACAACTACATTATCACGGCTGCATACTATATTAAATTGATAATACAATGTGTTTAATCAACATTGGCACAATCATATGAAACTTGTTTGACACTATTTTTACATACATACATACTCGTACATTACATAATCACGACTATTATCCCCGAAAGGTTAGTCAGAGATGGCAATGAGGACCGCAAAAGCAGTCCTCTGCCATAGTCCACTTTTCATCAAATAGCGACTGCACATGTGCTCAGTGTGACAGGTGGTGACTCCATCGCCGCTCTAAGCTGTTGGATGTGTGTATGTGCTGTCTTTAGTCCGTTAGTCGCCTTTTTCGTCACCCAAGGGAAGATAGGGGGTGGTAGTACTCTTTCACCGCTACGCGACACACTATTTTTATTAATTTAAATAATAATAATTACGTATCTTTTATTGTTTTTGTAATAGTAAAGCTCCAAATACTTAAATAGAAGAAAAAGCAACACCGATGGTCCTTATTCAACGTTTCACTTCATTTAATAATTATTATTGGGAGTTAACCGTGTCACGTAGCGGTGAAAGAATACTACCATCCCCTCTCTTCCCTTGGGTGTCGTAAAAGGCGACTAACGGACTAAAGACTGCATATACTTCTAACAGCATAGAGCGGCGATAGGTTCACCATCTGTCACGCTAAGTACATGTGCAGTCGCTATTCAGTGAAAAGTGGACTATGGTAGAGGACTGCTTTTGTTGTCCTCATTGCCTCTGACTAACCCTTCGGGGATAATTGTCGTGATTATATGTATGTATGTATTAATGAGAGTAAAATGTAAAGACTTTATTGAATTCTGTATTTGTAGAAAACTTGGGGCTCGTCGTTTAAACTCTTGTGAAATATAAGTAAAAAAGGTATTAGTACCTACCTGAAATCCCATTCTTACTTTATTCTTCCATTTTTATTGTTTTATTGGCTATCCTCTAACGCTAAATATTGCAAGAGGTTTGTAGAACAACAATTATAAGATCATTCTAAGACAGTAGGTAATTGGATTCTAAACCAATGAATCGGATAAATTGCTCTAATTGAAACACTCCAAGAGGAGGGCAGCAGATGAGTTGAGAAATAGAAAGAGATGCAAAGATGAACAGATATATTTCCAATAACAAATCGTAACCTCTCATCATACTGAAATTTTCTGACGCTAAATGTTATTACCCTTGTAAAATTCAAGCCGACTTACAGAACCATGCCTTTGAATGCGAATTCTTTGCCTAAAATTATGGTCATGCCATCTTACGTTAACCAACGAGGTCCTAAGTTTGGGCGAGAACCATTAACTCGGGTGCGCCGAATTAGCCGCTGCGCGCCGCCCTACGACTCATCTCCCTTGCCTCGCGACAGATGGCGTTGTGTTCACCCCTTGCGTTTGACAGCCAACATGGCGTCAACCCGGGCAGCCGCGATAACCACACAATCCTAACAAGAGCGTGGTATCAATTCATATTTTTATATTCAGACGTTCCCACAAGGCCTACCATTTATATCGTTCAAACATGAAAAATGCAACAAAGCCAGGTACGTTTTTGTGAACAGTCTACCATTTTTTTAAATATTAAAGTGACACTTCCGACCATCTTTCTGCGAAAGTATTGATTGCTCATGGAAATGGTGTCAAATGGATACTTATCATGACCTCCACGAGTAACTTGCTTTTATTTGTATGAAATGCTTCACATTTACTAATAAATCGGCTTGATCTTGATACTTATAGAAAGAGCTATCAATTTCTATAGATTTTGCTAGTGGTTACGCAATGACTACTAATGAAACTGGTGCATCGTTTGCTGCATTGCGTTACCTAGCAACGAGCAGGGGCGATGCTATACAATGTTGCAATTTGGTGATTCGGTGCCAGTAGGATGGGTAGCGGTGTAGCAGATTTAATGATTTGTGGTCTATCAAGTAGCATCGTATCACGTCTCCCTTTTTAGGGTTAAAAATTAAAATGTTATTTACATTGTAGATTTAAACAAAAAGAATCAAAGATAGGTACGTCCTTATGTTACGTCATAATGTTCTTTACTGTGTGACATAAGATACACCGTTTGTTTACAAACATATTTATTCGTAAAATAGTTTTGAGATTATAGAATGCGTCAATTCCATTTCTCTGATACTTTGTATTTGATTTATTTTAAACATTTTATAGCTGTTTCTAAACTACCCGAAGAATTGTTATTATTGATATTTTTGTCAATAAAAGAAAATTTTTGGCAAAAAAAATATTTTTATACTTACTTAATTTATTTACTTAGGTAGTTCAATAATAAAAGTTTAGCTTTAATAAGTTTAATTTTAATGTTTTCAATAAAACAAATAAAAGTTATAAATTTATAAAATATCATAACATGTAAATTAAACTTAATGTTAGTTTGACTGTGTATTATTTGACTATGAGTGTTATTTTAGTTATTTTATTACACAAAGTACAAAAAATATAGTGTATTCGTAATTTTATCTCTTTATTAGAAAACTTCTATTGACAAACGTTTTAATTTATTTCCAGGTATCAACGATTTCTGCAGATTATGGGCCGTAAGAAAGGTATAATAAATTTATCACACGCGCAATCTCTTGGATATGGATCCTATTTTAGAAAATGAAGCCGCTACGTCGGATTCTTCTGCAAAATATGGTAAGAAACACAAACACAGGAAGAAGAATAATCAGTCAGATCCACAGAAAGAAATCCAAACAGTTATTGGAGAGAAAAAGAAATTTGTTGTTACAACTTTATCGACATCAGACGAAAAAGAAGTTCCTTCTAGTAATGTAGCATCGGGTAATATTCATACAGTACACTTTGGCACCCGCGGTGTCGAATCACAAAGACCCCATGTAAGGTCCTTATTTAAAGATCGAGCAGACACCTCCAGGGCATCAAGTGCGGAGAGAGACTCTGCTGATACTAAAGAATATGAAACTTTTCATGGTACATCGTCTAGTCCACGTAGCTCTATTTTTGATATATTTCGGCTAAGAAGAAAAAGTGACGCAAAAAAGCAACTTCTTAAGCCTCCAAAATCTGCAGAAACTGCAGAAACTGCAAAAGAAGAAACAAATGCCTCGGAATCTAAAGATTCCCACAAGAAGTACTATCATACTGTAACAGGTGTGTCCTCTCGAAAATATAGCCCAATAACAAGGGTAATGGACATTTTTAGAAGTAAGCCCCATACGGAAAACAATCAAGCATCTGCAGATCCAGTGAAAAAGAAGAACACTAAACAGGCACGTCGGTCCTCCATAGAAACCACTTCGCCGACCTATCATAAAAACTCATATGCGTCTTTAGATCCTACTCAAGCTAAACAGTTATTTAGAGAAGTAAGAGGACTTCCGAAATACGATCCGTATTTATCTATAGTGCAAATTTCTTTAGGTGGAAGAGATAAAACACGGCTGTTATTAAATTTTTTCAGATATCATAAATGTTATGAAATTTTGCCTAAGTCTGCTAAAGTAATTATATTTGATACAAAATTTCTAGTGAGAAAAACTTTTCCGACATTAATATCCCACGGTATTCGTTCTGCACCTCTTTGGGATGAAAATAAAAAGTTACTTGTTGGAATGATAACTGTAACTGATTTTATAAGAATACTTCTACATCTTGATGCTGAAAATTTATCAGTGGAAGATTTAGAACGACATACACTACACAACTGGAGAAAAATTTTGCGGTCCACAAGAAAACCCTTGTGTAGTGCTGGTCCCGATCAATCTTTACATGAAGCTATTAATTTACTACATAAAAATCGAGTTCATCGTCTTTTGATGATAGATCCATACACCGGAGACGTATTATATATATTGTCTCATAAGAGAATATTACGATTCCTCTTTGTGTATCTAAATGAGTTTCCTGAATTAACGTTTTTCCATAAAACACTTGTTGAATTAAAAATTGGAACGTATGATGATATAGTATCCGCAACAGAAAATACGACTATCAAAACAGCGTTTCAACTACTATTAGATAAAGATATATCAGCATTACCTATATTAGACGAAAATGGTATTCTTATTGAAGTTTATGCGAAATATGAAGTATTAAATTTAGTTAGTGAAAAACTTTATTCTAATTTATCATTGACCATAGGGGATGTTAGAAACAAAAAGAAAGACTGGGATGAAAAGATACAGAAATGTCGATCAAGCGTTACGTTGTATGAGGCCTTAGAAGTTATAGTTAGAACTGAAAGTCATCGATTATTGTTAGTTAATAAAGAAGATAAGCTTATAGGGATTGTTTCACTGTCAGATATTTTAGTGTACTTGAATAGAATAATACCCACAGAGAAAAAAGTTTCATCGCTACAAGAAATATTTAGACCTTTGGAAGAAAACAAAGTTCCGGAATCACCACGGGAGACAGAAAATGAAATCATAACAATAGAAGTTCCACGTTTGAATGTTTTCAAGAGTAAGTCGCTGTCTGAAGTAGACGAACCACCGTCTGAAATTAATATTTCTAATGACAATGAACTTGAAGCAAAATCAATCAAGGAAGATATAAAATCAAACCTAGATGATATTAAAAATGACATGGACGTTACTATAAATGGCAATGACATTGTTACAAATGATGAGCCAGCATGTGACGATCATAAATCCGTCGTGGAGGATGAGAATAAGTAGATCAATTTTTGATTCCAAAGATATTGTGATAGGTGAAATCGCCGAGTTATTTAATCTCAAGATAATGCTTTCGCTTGTATATTGATATTGTAATTTAACTTCTTAATCATTAATAGTTGCATCAAATACCACGTGATTGCCTTATTCATTATTTAATTCATTAATGAAACATTGCTGAAACTCAATAAAATATTTTAGCAGTATATTTTTTGTACAAAAGTTATTTTTCTTTCCTTGCATTTGTTAATAATATCCTCTAAATTATGACTTCAGTATTCGATATTTAATATTCAAATAGACTAAGGAAAGAGGATTCTTGTATCACTACAGGTATTTTCAGTAAGAAGTATGTATGATGTATATTACAAATATTACGTAATATATGTATAAATGGTAAGGAGTGATAACTGGCTGGATTAGCAGGCATTTCCTTAAATACCTGATGTCATTGTTTTCGTGCGCGATATACACATTATTGTATAAAGAAATAGAAATTTAAAAAAATATGAACTCTACACCTCCCCTCCCGGAGCCTTCGGTTTTGTCCCGTGAAGGTCACCCACAAAAGTTGGTGCAATAAATATTATTATTTATTACTCCTTTTTGTTGTCTTACTATCTATGATGTTATTGATGTTGTACATTGTCGAATGGCCATTCATATTCTAGTTAGGTTACATTTTTCTAAAGGAATTTCTTTTCTAACAATAGAGAAATCCGAAACATTTTGACTGACCTGGAAATTGAACCCGGTACCTCCGAATATCGGACCGAGCATCGAAGGCGGCCTACTCGGCCATCGAAGTGGTTGGCAAACTACCACAAAGATCCAACTAAAATAATAATATGGAAATGTAAAAACATGGAATTAAGGACAGAGTATGTAAGTATTTTATTTAAAATTTTTCTATGTAGTGAATGTGTAATATAGAAAGACGATGAAGATCATGGCAATTTTACTATAATCCAAGTTTTCTTGTAACAAACAAAATATGCTATATAAATACTGCAGATCAGCTATTAATATAAGTTCAGCTGTGGCCTGTTGATCGAGAGCATTTGTTACAAAAACCTGTTAAATGAACACGCAAGGACACTCACGCTGACTTGTGCGACTATAAAATATTTATATTTTGCTTTTATTTTTAAATTTACCACTTCATTATATAGAGCTGGAACTTGGAAGTGCAGTAATATAGTGTTTTTAATTATTGAGTAGTTTTGATGTTTTTCGAAGACAAGTATGGTAACGATTTCAGGTAATACAAGAATATATACGGGTTTTAATGAATAATAACAAATATTTATAAATTAAAAAAATATTTACTACAAATATAAAAAAGTCTGTGTGCTGTTGATGTAGAAAACAGGTTGTAGCAACTCTCAGTATATAAATATAGTAGTGCAGCCGAATGCAGCGGGAGAGTCGCTGCGACCGACCGGTCTAGCGGAGGATCGAACCCGGAACATCCACTCGGCTCAAGGTCAGGCTGTACATTTTACTTTTAGTCTGCAGGTATAATTTTATCTTTTAACTCGCCTCTAACCGATCACGTTACCTTACATGAAGTAAGTGCAATGTAACAGTGTTGTTTATGTGGCTCATTTAAAAACAGTTTACTGTGGTTGATTTAATATGTGGTACAGTATGCCATATAATACCATGTATACTTTATAGTGTGTTTTGGTTAATATGAAAGAAATGACTATACAAAACAATATTTAAGTAATTAAAGTTTAAGTCGTATTCTAAATGTTGTGTCCTGACTGTCCATGTCTAAAAGTATTGGAGAAAAAATACTAGCATCTGTTGTGGACATTGTCTAATACATAATGTATTTTAGTAGTAAGACCGAAACTAGTTAGTTATCTCATTATTTTTTCGCATAAAATTTTATAGGTAATGGTATTAGTTAACTTTAATAATAGTTATAGATTAATTGATGTCTAATAAAAAAACTTGTTTGGCTTTGGTTCTGATTTTATGCAGACTTGGCTTAAAAGTGATTGATATTGGTAATACTTTAATATATTATTACTATAATTATAAGTATAATTATAAATATCTCAATTTACCGTAAGATAAAGACATGGTACACAATTATTACAAGTTTAGTGGATATTTTCTTTAAGATATAATATTCTTGACGTAGTAGAAATGATTAAGTAGTAAGAGGTTTTTATAAGTATTAAAAATGGAACCTTCGGAGTTCCGGTCAAGCATTAAATGATCTTTAATCAAGATCAAACGTTATCAAAACTTCATTTCATAATTCATAAAACGATTTTATAATTATATTTCAAGATTTGGTTACTTTGTCATTATCATTACAGGTGCCTTTTACATTCGATAATCATTAGTCAGGTTTATAAAAATTAGAAATGAGAGATATCATTTATCTTAAAAGGAATATCCTACTAAACATCACTAGATTTTTTTATTGAGCAGAATTTTTTACAACGGCATACGATAGAAAGACCTTTACTAATCGTATACAATGTTACATTCAAACAAATCCATCGGATTGCTGTAACACGCCACAGCCGGTGTTAGTTATAAAAGTGAGGATAACTTGTCAAATTAACATACAGAATCGAGCCGGTAGCTCCCACTCGCTGGAAACCGGTACGCCACTCGACTGGCTGGGTAAATATGGAAGCTTGTCGCGATTGTGCGACGAATCTGCCTACACCGCTGCCCGAGTTGTCCAACAATCAAATTTGACTAGGGTTACCGACTTTAGTAAACAATTAATGTTATATTGATGACTCATTGTGATAGTGTGCTGGGGCCCTACTGTCACCTCATCATAATAATTGATCGAAGGTAATACTGCTCTTAGAGGTGGCAGTGGGCTCCTGGACACCGCTTTACAGACACTAGAAGAATCGTTTGTTCAACTGAAACGAAAAACTTTAAAATTATGTTTAACTTACGGAAACAAATAGAAAAAACTAACGGTTAATAAACGTTCAATATAAATATAAATGACTATTTCACATTTTGTTATACTTATAATGATGTGCATTTATAATTTTTTTATTTTTTTTTATGGTCTTGTTGCTAACTGTAAAAGTAGAATCTTGACATAATCTTTAAAGAATATTGTTCATTTCCGTATTATATAAAAGCGATATAGGACTAATGTACATACTTGCTAGCTTACTTATTACGGAATATTAGAAACTTTTTACTTTTTACGAAAGAACATTTTAAAATTCGGTCTGATGACGGTATGTGTGGCGGTAAAGCAGATAATATATTTTTCGGCTTTAGTGAAAATGTGCCAGCCCTAACCGGTGTGTAATGCAATTTGGGCATAATGCATCAACACACACACTATAAAAATCTAAATATCCATTAGGTAAGAGTTAGACAATGCAAATTTGAATAATTTTATTGATTATTATCTCTGCACACACAATCGATTTTGTCACGCAACTATAATTTATTGATATTGATCTCACTTGAGCCTTCGAGTAGGCACAGGATTAGATTATATAAATAATTCATTATACTATTTCAGGTTTTTTAATAACGCATCAATATTTTATATAAAGTGGTATATAATATTATTTTAAGTATTTAAAGTACGTCAATGATGGATTACTGCATATTTAATTGACACAGAATAAATAAGTTCATTAATTATTGCATGTACACATTGATGATGTCTTTCCTTTCGAGTCGGGCTTGCGAAGTAATTTATTCTGTTCACAAGAAATCAGCGTTAGCAATAGGTAATTGTAAAACACTTTTAATCATACTGAGAAAAATGCTATTGCTCTCAGTACAAACTTCAATACAACATTTTTTACTTCACGTAACCTAAATGCGTTTACTTTACCTTAGTAATCGAAACAAAACTTTTAACGTGATTAGAGAAAACTGCTTAATATACAGGGTGACCCAAACGGAGACACTGATTTTTTTTTGGATTCCTGGTATCTACGTGTACCCGGAAATACCCCATGTATGTTCCGCGTTTTTTAATAGTTATTGAGCTATGAATTTCTTTTAATTTTGAGAATTTTCGACTTGACCGACTTATTTATCACCATGATCCTAAGCAGCTCATGCAGATGTAGGGGTAGTTTTGAGTGGGTAGGCCACTCCAGAAGGGCAGCACGGTGGTTGAAGTAGCGGCTCTCCCGTCTTTTTCTATGGACCACAGAAATAGATCTAACTAGACTACTTTGCGTGTCAAAATCGTGCCAAAAGTATGGTAAAGTCCCATCTTTCGACCGCGTTTTATTTAATCCTGCGCCGGACATAAGTGGCATTCTAAAAAATTACTACTTGTCTGTACAAACTGTCAAACTGTAAAAACTGTACTTACACGAAAGGTTAGCCAAGATAATCAACAAAGTTTCCTTTCATCGGTAAGAAATTTTGTTGTAAAATCGACACAGAAAAAATTGACACGCTTGGTGCTCATACAATTCAGCTAACATGCGGCTTCCATTTAGACCTATTTCTGTGGGGGCACCTAAATTCTGAGAGAAACGCACTACCGGTGAATGAACTTGGGGTCCACAGAGGTCAAAACGTTCTCTATTGGTAGGCCTGATGTTTAGCCTCCACCAAATGTTAGGGCACTACGGGAGGAATGCAGAGTATCGCCGTCTACCCTTGCAGATACTTTGAGTGCGGTGTTTATCGCACCAGGCCGTGCAGCACAGTGCCGTGCATTCCCCGACTCTTGGGAATGCGAAATGGAATGTCTACCTGTCCATTTATCATACCATAGTTTACTTTTCACCAAACAGCGACTGCACATGTGTTCAGCGTGACAGGTGGCGAGCCCATCGCCGTTCTATGCTGTTGGATGTATATACAGTCTTAGTCCGTTAGTCGCCTTTTACACCCAAGGGAAGAGAGGGTAGTAGTATTCTTTCACCGCTACGCAACACGGTCATTACCATTTATACCTGAGTATAATGAATTAGTTAATAATTGTAAACGTTGTCAGCCGTTAGGTAGCTTTCGTAGTTATTAAGTTAGGCGTAGCGCTTAATTACGCCGTAGAATGGAGCAGCAACGTAACGCAGTGTGTAGCATTTCACGCACCGCCGGCCTTTAATGAATCACGCAGGCTGAACAAGTTCATTAGAAATTATTCTATGGTATAATTGAAATGGAATTTATTTTAATTGTCTTCAGATTTGTTAACGAGTGGCAAAGCGCTCATCTTCATATCCGGAGGGCCCGAGAAAGATCTGATTGGTGTGTCGCCTATTTTGTGATGAATGTCCCGGGTTTGTAATAACTATCCAGCATTTGGGAAGGCGTGGTGAATAAGATAATATACGCTACAATTGCTAGAATTGTAGCAATTACTTGATTTGAATGGTTGGCCTTTACCCACCAGTGGGGCTATATTTTAGATTTATTCATTTGGAATTTTAGTAAATAGATTATGTTATTATTAAAAAAATATGTGACGTTAAGTATGTACATTGAGCGAAACAAAAAATTAACGTTATTTATTAGAGCTTCAGGTTATGTGGGTTTTACAGCCTTGTATTAATAAAAAATGCAGAATATTAAATACCGATCAATATATTTTTTTCTTTGTTTTGTAACCTTGTTATTTATATAATTTAACTCAGAATATGTAGCTAAGATAATATGAATAATAATACAAAAACAATAATACTATTTGAAGTTATGATGTAAACTGATCGATCGGTACCAAACTCCGGTGTCTTACACGTGCACAAGTCCGAATCTACAATCGGTATCGAGATGGGTTGCTCAATAAATAATGTGAATTAACATATTAAACGGCCAAGTAGAGGTCGAATAATGGACGACTTTACAATTCTAGATTAGGCGGCGCCGGCTGTGTTGCAAAATATTTTAAGCTTTCAAGGATCAGTTTTTTTATCGCATTCTACGTCTGCGACATGAACTCTAATTGTGTTTTTTTATGTACGGTTTGATTAAATATTTCCTGTTAAGGCGCCACCCGGTTTTTAGCCGCCAGTTTTTCATCAAAATAAGGACGTAAGTATACCGAGACCTTTAATGGCAAAGTCAAAGCTTCTGAAAAATTAATTTGTAACTTAACACAAAAAATAGTAGGTAAATTAGTTTTTGAAAGTATGTATGACTTTTAAAACTAATTAAAATAGATAAAGATATTGCATACTTAAAAATAAGATACTAGATTTTAGGAAGGAATTTTAATTCTGCCTGTATGCTATTATTTTTGTGGGTTTTGTATGCCTAGCGATGGGACTTTTATACCTAACTGATGATGATGATGATTACGGCAAATGAGCAAGTTGTGTTGTATATTAGTTCTATTTAAAAGATTTTTTTTATAAAAGAAGGAGGCAAACGAGCAAGCGGGTCACCTGATGGAGAGTAATCACCGCCGCCTATGGACACCCGCAAAACCAGAGGAATCGCAGGCACGTTGCCGCCCTTTAAGGAAGGAATAGGGTTAAGGAAGGAATAGAAATTGTGAAAGGTGAGGTGGGGAATGGGCCTCCGGAAGCATCACTGGCCGGACGAAACACAACAGCACCAAGTGCCATTATTTCACGCCGGATTTTCGTGAGAGGGTGGTATTATCCCGGGCGAGCCGGCCCAATGCGTGCTGCAACGCAGCGTGGCTCTACCACTCAGTCAGTGTCACTCATTTAGCACCACCCAGGGGTCACGTGTAGGGTCTCAAGGGTAAACCTACGGACGCGAGTAACTTAAACCCCCAAAATGTGACAAACATATCTCAATGAACAGTTCTCTCAAAGCAGTATTTGTTAATCATCAGCCTATGAACGTCCCACTGCTGGGCGCACGTTCCCACATAGGCAACATCGACACATGCGGAGATTGGCTGGAAGAATGCGAGATGGTGTCAATTCTTGCCATCTTAAAACACCAACGGCTTTGTACCTTCCGAAGCACGATGTTTTCAATTTGGTCACCCATCCAGTGACCCGGCATTGCTAAGGTTATAAGGTTAAACTCAAAGATAACGAAACGTTGAAAAAAAATGTCTACTTCAGGCGGGGCTCGAACCCGCGTCCTCTGCAATCCGGGCAGCTGCGTTGCCACTCCGTCACCGAGGTATTGGTTAGACCGAAGAATTTTTTTTTTCACCGTAATTACTTTGTTTTTATAGCATCAAACCTCTTAGAATTTTCATTCTTATTAGAGATCTGAATGAAAATATTTTACAATATTTTAAACATTCAGTTAAGATGATACTGCTTTATAGATTCGTTATATTTGATTATTTGCGTTAAAAAACGCTCAAATAAACTCAATAGAAAATTCTAAGAGGTTTGATAAGACACTGTTGCTATAAAAACATAAAGTCAAAGGCGTTGAAAAATTTCGTAGGTCTAACTATAATACCTCGGCAGAGTGATCAACGCAGCCGCCCGGATTGCAGAGGACGCGGGTTCGATTCCCGCCTGAGGTAGACATTTTTTCAACGTTTCGTTGTCTTTGAGTTGCTAAGGTTGCTAAACTAGCAACACCGCAAACAAAACGCCTTAACCGCTGCGTCGCGTCATAGAGCTCATTTGTGTACAGTGACTGTTTTTCATGAATACGAATGTTATTGCGAAGATGAGTAAGGTAATCTAATAATAGTGACTACAGTTTGAAAGTAAACACGCAACTGACTGCATGGGCGACTTTAAAACGTTTCGCAAGTGAGAGTCTCGAGATTTTACAAGTCATTGAAGACACAATTTATAAAGTTGCCAAAGAGAATGGATTGATTACTTTTTAAGTTCTGTGATTATGATGCCTGTAACAGAAATGCCTAAGGCTAGGATGTATATGTGCTCTCTTCTTCATATTAATGATCGTCATTATTTTTTAACCGTCAAAATTGTTTCTCTCCCAAATAGAATACATAGTTTGCGGGCAAAGTTTAATGAGCATTTTTGTGTATGTTATGTTGTTACCTGTTCGCGAATGAAGCACGATGCTTCAAAGCTCTTATTATTCTATGTAATTCACATTACAGAACAGAAACATAATAATCATCTTCAAAGGTAACCTTACCTGTACTTTTTAATCCTTATTGCTGACGAAGTAATTACTTAGTAAATAAAATTAAAACCACTATTAACATTTATTATTTACATTATTCTAAACACTATATACTTAGGTAGTTATAATTATGGCAACCTACACCGCTTCCACCGAATAGGTGGCTTACAGAGATATAACTCTTTAGAAGAGACCATTTTAATGAGCCTATTCTTGTAGGGCTGTTACAAAAAAGCTAAGTAACAAAACTAAAAGTAAGAAAAAATATAAAAGATAACTGTATTGTATTTATTGTATTATCTAGCACTAAAATAAGAAGAACACCGGTCGAATAATAAAATTGACTAGTCCAATATGGTGTTGCTAACAAAATAAGTATCTCTTATACCTACTTTTTTAAGTGTATAATTGTCGTAGCCATATTGTACAATTGGCCATAATTATCATAAAAATGCTTTACCATTTCATGGATAGGTTAGGTTAGAACATAATTATTTCATAAAATATTTCGGACATTTCTTGATATGGAAAATTTTTCTATATGGCCACGACATAGGTATACACAATTATAATAGTGAGGTCAACACATTTAAATTCATAACTAATTGTGAATATTATTTAACACAATATAATCAGTTTTATCATTTATTTACATTCTGATTATTCTTCATACTGTAAAAATATTGTTCCAAAATATTGAAGAAATCTCTTCTTCACTATCGACTAAGTTAACGTCATTTTTGTATGGAAAAAGCGTCGTCTAGTGACGGCCTTGGGTATTCAATTCGTAACTGCTTCGATGCCATACAGATTCTAGTTTAACTCTAACTCAGCTGAAGGTGCACCAAAGCCACACAAGACAATTTCAATATTTAAAAAAGTTTTATGTTTTGTTACATTGTTTATTTGCTGATGCCTCGTATTTGTGTTGAAATTGATTTTTTACTTCTCTTCTTCTTCTTCTCTAGACACTTTTCTTCTCTGCTCTCGTATGTAATTGTTTACCTGTTGATTAAAAGCGCAAATCAAATATCTCTGGGAATATAAAAATAAAATAAAAAATAAATCTTTCCTACAATCACCCAAAATTCACACCAATTATCTAGCCCAAGAGAAGCTTCGAAGAAACTCGTTAAATGGTTACTAGAAAACGGATAAACATACTTATAATACTTAAATACATACTTATTATACATAGAAAACACCCAGACTCGAGACAATTTAGAAAAACAATAATTTCTAAATTGACCCGACCGGGGATCGAACCCGGGACCTCAGAGATGGCGACACCATGAAAACCGGTGTACAAACCACTCGACCAAGGAGGTCGTCAAATAGTAAAGCACCTACGCCACAATTTCGTATAAAGCGGTTTCTCTGTAGGGTTATCTACTTTGTGCGACCCTTGCCTTTAGGTCAAACGCCTGAACCACTAGGCTATAATAGGTCATCGGCTTTAGGTATAACAACGGTGCATTATCAGATTTCATTTACTATTAAATATTATTATCTAAGCACATGTAACACGAAAGTTTGTCCATTCTCATCATAGCCATGACGGCTTTAATGATGTTACAAAATTTATTGAAACTAACTGTAAGGCCTAGCTCAAATGCAGTGTTACGTGAGTGAGAGTAAGCATTTTGTAATCTCAAGTAGTGACTCTGATGTCATAGCTATCGGAAAGGTAGATGACCTCCTGACACGGCCATTAAAAATCTAGCGGCCAGTGACTGATACCTTGCGCTGTCAATACTGCGTAATACTGCAGCGCATAATTAGTATCTGTGATTAGGACCCTAGGACGATGTTATGAATAGTTTAACTTACTATAAATTAAGCTCTCTATCGCGTCTTAATTGAGTCGTATGTTTTATTTGATTGCTTTTATGACCTGATGAACCCTTTAACTTAAGTTAGATTATTGAATATATTATAAAAGCAACAGTTTATATAGATAGGGCAGATCTAAATGTCATTTAGGCATAATGACGTTGAAAAATATATGATTTACTTGGAAAGTGAATTGAGTCCGCATACGGAGGTGTTCAATACCCAGTTGCATAATGTAATTTTGTTTAACAACAAAGTGAAACCTCTTCACTGATGATATAATAGCATAACAAACCACTGCGCTAGTGTTAGAGAGAGAGTACATTTTCATCCTTTTATAGTGTTTCGTCGTGAATGATTGCGGAAATTGTACATATCAACATGTTGTCTATATTGTACTGTCTGCTTTGTTGTTGTCCCAACCATAAGACTTAGCAAATTGGTATTCTATATTTAGTTTGTTGTATTCCGGTATTTAAACTGTACGCGTTAGTAGGTCGGTACATGTTGGTTTAGGAACTAGTTTCTTAATACACACTTATTGGGGTTTCGCGTGGGTGTTTGATGGTGACAATTAACTAACAAGTTGATGGACAAACCACAACTGCAAGTTCTATGACTACAACATTGTAAACACCTGGTTTGTTATGAAGTAATTTTTCTTTTGCATTTACATCCATAATTTCTCGAAATCAAAGTCTATAAAATCAGTATCGGTTGATAACGTGCAAAATGTTTGTAATAGAGTGCTTACTTCGTTATGTTCCAAAATAAATTTGTTTCAAACTATCCCTCGAAGTCGATTACATTTTGTTCATAAAAACAAATGACTGGTATTTGTTGCATAGATTTTGCGAGCGATGTTATTAACGTAATTCTCTAATTTCGTCGGTACCCCATAGGTACAGAAAGGTGGCAGGGGTCACGTGAACTGTGTATCGAGCTCGGGCGTCGGACTGGGTAAAGTTTGTATTAGACTGTGTTTACATTGGGTTACACAGGTTAAGTCAGCGTGGGTTAGGTGCCGTCAGTCTAGACTAGCATGAAACACCATTGCACGCATCGAATCAATTACACGCGATGCTGAATAATACTTTAATTAAATTACAGACAAACATTGGTAGGGGTAGGCATTGAAAAGTGATGATATCGTTGTGGTTGATTGTCGTTTCAGACTATTGACAATTGCATGAAGTGAAATGTTTTGTTGGCAACAAGTAATCGGCATTATCGTTATAACAACATTTTCTTGAATTGTTAACATTATTTGTTATACGTAGATATCTAGTAATCAAAACGATTTTATTGACTTTTGAGCTTCTCAATAATACTTTATTATTTAGTCGTAAATTATTATTTCCTAATAATGATAATCATATTGTCAATGAGAATATAGATCTTTAACCAAATCCTCGAGTGTAAATTGCAATTTAAATATTTCGACTATGAAACATTTCTGTCACACTAGTAAAAATTGGTTAAACAAATTTTCCTCAAAAGTTACGTTACACGCCACAATGTGTAATCTATGGTGATTGGCGCCCATTCGAGTGCTCGGTAGGTGTGTGTTTGCCGCGCGTTGATTAATTTGAGTGCTTTTTGCAATACGATAATAACTATAATTATTATTGACACTTTAAAGACACAGACGCACTAACAACATACGAGTATCAAAGAGTTATGTAAAACAACATAATATCACAATATCGCTTTATGAATATATTCGTTTACTTTCTAGGTACATGTATACGCCCTTAATTTTAATTCGTTTTAATGAAATTAAGGGTGAGTTCCACCCATGAATCTAAACAAATTTCCCCAAGAAACCTATGTGCAAAAATGACAAAAAGAATATCGTCCTCCCATACAAAACTGTCCGATCAGCTGACGACAATAGAAAGTTGTTTAGTTTCATTGGTGGAACTTACCCTTAATTTCATTGAAACGAATAAAAATTAAGGGTGTATGACCTACATACATTACGCCCCCTTCCCGGAGGGGTAGGCAGACACCACAGCAGAGCTTCCCATTTAGAATAGAATAGAGCAGAAAAATGTTTTTTTGAAACAAAAAAAAAAGCATACACAACTAAATACCATAACCAACATTGTTGGTTAATGTTTGTTACATTTTGTACCAAAAAGGTCTATCATTTAATACGATCCTGCGGCACACTAAAGTATTTTGTGTTTCTTTTATAACCTTCTCTTGCTTTCTAAGTTCTAGGTGCCAGTAAATTACTTGGATAGTGATAATAACTCCGTTATATTTATACTGTTATTTTTAGATGTTATGTCAGTCGGTTACGTTACGCGTGCACACATTAGAATTATTTGCGAGTACATAATATTGACCGGATTTTTCCTTGTCATTTGAAAAAAGACTCTTCGGGTAATACTCTTCCTAGTTGGATCCTAATAGCTATAATACTATTATACAACATATCTCATGATGACTGTTTTTCGTTTTATACTGTCGGCGATGCGTTGTTGGCTTTTTTCTGTTTATTTGATCTCATCACACTCGTCATTATCTGATCGTAGTAATTAGATGTAACAAATTAGTGAAACTTTTCAATAACATTATCCTTGTGCGTACTCAATAATTGCTTACCAACATAATACAATCATTATTCAAAGAAGGAAAAGTCAATCTTCATTAGGTATACAATAAATTGTTACAGCGAAAATTAGTTTATATACCAAATGTAAATGTAAAACTATTGTACAAACAAAGATATGTACGGTAAGTACGTAGTAAATTAAGTCGATGGTAAGATAGTTGAGACGAGATTTCTTTTTCGATTATCTTAGATCACGTGAGAGCAAAATTACGTGTTGATTGTTGCACATTACCCGAGGAATGGGCTAGGCGTGATACATAGTTTATTTTGAGTTTGGACACGGTGATTCTTGGTGGATTAAGCATGCCCGTGCTATAGATTACTTCAATAGTGCCAACGCAAGATGAGATTGTCGTTTAGAAATATAAATAAACCTTTAGTGGATACTATATTTGTATTTTCGAGAAGTTACTGGTTTCTTTTTATCATAAGACTTTAAACTATCGCGTTGCATTGCATTAAAACTGTTTTAACGGGACCTAACACGATTAATTTTGTAAGTAAGTACATATCTACTTACATATCTACTTACTTCTTTTTATCAGCCAAGGGAAGGTGCTTGTCCTACATTTCACCTAATGGTAGAGATCAGTGATTTAACTATACCTATATAACATATTATTGTATGTATCAGTAGGGCTTAGCAAGATAATGCAAAAAAAAATATTGTGTTCAGAAACTAAAAATAAGTTAAAAAATATTGCACTACGAACTCTGTCAGCATGATTACAAAATTCATAGCAGTTTCGAACTTCGGTTGAAGTCATAATAAGAAAACTAGTTTTTATCTATGTGTGTGTGTATCTATAAATAAAATAATTTCACAATTGTCACACCAATCATTCAGCCCCAAACTAAGCATAGCCCTATAGTTCAAGCTGAAATACTGAACATTGACTGAATAACGGATAACTTACATAAATACCAATAAACATCCATGACTCGGTCACAAATGCTCGTGCTCACCACACAAACATTTGCCACTACCGGGATTCGAACCCGGGACTGTGTTGTTCTTCTATTCCCACTGGATCCATGAAATTTCAAAACATATTTTTAAACTTTCATTTATGAATTCCCAACAGGTCCACGAGACTTATCCGAAGTACAATCATCAAAAACGATACAAGAGCCCTTCGGGGATAATAGTCGTGATTATAAAGTATGTATGTATAATGTCTATCCTTTCATAACCCAGCTTTTAATGCTGATTGTACCAAACATTCTCATGGATCTTTTGGGAAAGAATTTATTTTTAATTTTAATGTCGTGGACCCGCTGGTAAACAAAGTATAAACTTACAATTTTTCAAAACAATAGAGTCATGGAACTTTGGGAATAACCCGCGAAAAGTTCACGCCACAGATTAAACGAACCTAGTTTTTTAAATATTTCAAAATTATTATTATTAAATATTGTAAATCGCAATGATTAGAATTCGTAGTGTGCGGTTAGCATTACTTATAAATTACATATTATAAAGTAAAGTCGCCGTTTTCTTCTGTCTGTGTAACCGCATTATACTCCTAAACCACGCAATGAATTTTTATGCGGTTTTCATTAAAAGATAGAGCGTTAACTGAGGATGGTTTTTGTTTATATTTTGTAGATATATTTTTTTAAGTGGCTGAACTACGACGGTCTTTCTAAGTTAGCGTGGACGAAGGCGCGGGCGGTCCGCTAGTTACTTATAAACAATGAATAACAAGTCGGTAATTACTTCAAGATTTTTTTGCGTGACTGATTACATAAAATGAAAGGAACAATGATCATTGACAGGTCGAAATTTGAATTTTGACAATAACCGAAAAGAGTGCCATGAGCTCAGAACAATAATGCTTTAGTTATTGTTCTGAGGCCACGAGTGCCATCTTTTCGGTTTTGTCAAAATTCAAATTTTGAGGCTGTAAGTTGATAAAGCTCCAGAGTGTTACATCAAAGTAGTAAAATGTCCAGATGCCGAGGTCGTAAAATAACCAGGTAGTAAAATATCAAGATCGAAAATTAACCAAGTAGTAGAATGTCAAGATCATAAAATAACCAAGTAGTAGTAGAATGTCAATTTCGTAAAATAACCAAGTACTTAGTAGAAAGTCAAGTTCGTAAAATAACCAAGTAGTAGAATGTCAAGTTCGTAAAATCATCATACACAATACTACATCCAAGTCATGGGTAGTAATAATAGTCGAATTAATGTATACAAATTAATTACCCTATGGCGAATACAAAATTTTGTGTTTTTGATTGCTTTTTTTTCATAAGGAGCCCACGGTCTACATATTTATGTTTCGGATATTATGAACAAATTTACTTGCATTTAGAAGAATACAATGTTTTGGGTCTTTATATGAGTACTTATATACTGTCAAGATACTTGTATCTATAATATTGTATTATTTTATTTTAATTTAGTATTATTGTAATATATTACTATAAAATTTTAATAAACAATCAATCCATACACCGAAATAGGAGAATTATAATAATTACTGAAATTCCGTATTTCTCCTCACCAACAATGTCTGCTTAATCATTACTACGCGTGTGACGAGATGATTGAATACTCTATCCGATACGCATCCACGTGATTTTACCACGACAAACCGCACTATTCAGTTACGTGCCCGAATACGGGTGCAAGGTTGTTATAAGATTGCTGTATACAGAAGTAATAATTGCGGTAACTAATTCATAATATCTCTCACTCACTCATAGAGGAAGTGACTAAGAGAACCTTATTTCCATAGCAATAAGGATGTCGAAGTCAGATTCTGTTGTACTCCCATAGAGTGCGGTGCGTAGGGTAAAGTCACCATACAGGTACACGACCGAAAAGTACGTATATTGGTACGGATAAATACATTTACCATAATAGGTACATGCAACATTTTTAATTCAATTCACACACTAAGTAACGTATATAATTTATTTATTTAAGAATAGCTAACAAGAACAAGGTTCAAAATAAACTGCAACGATACACTTCAGGATCATAAGTACTTATACGATGTTACCTTAATTATAAGCTGCCACAACAATATTATTATGTATTTTTATGAGACACTAGCGGCCGCTCGCGGTTTCACCCGCGTGGTTTCCGTTCCCGTAGGAATATCGAGATAAAAAGTATTCTATGTGTTAATCCAGGTTATAAACTATCTGTATGCAGAATTTCATCAAAATCCATTCAGTAGTTTTCACGTGAAAGAATAACAAACATCCATCCATACTTACAAACTTTTGCGTTTATAATATTAGTAGGATAGGATATTAAGTATAAAAAGTAAAGTATAGTTTAGCTTGTATACATAAATAAAGAATTGTAAACAAAAGAAAGAAAACTGAAGTAGAGCTAATTGTACAAAAATATAAAAGTACTTAATGATATGTCTTTTGTAGAAATACATAATTATGTGTGTAAATAAAAGTAACAATTATTATTATTTAAGTTATTATTTAGGTGGCTTTACCCTACAGTTAGTTCCTGTCCCGCGGTAACATATTTCTCACATGATAAAGCGTGACGTTCGTTACCCACATAACAAGTACAACAATTATGATGTTATTACGGCATATTTACGATTTACACTCATCAAATAGGAATTAAAAGTGGTGACCGAGTTTTTTTGTAACGATAATGTATTTATAATAAAGGTAAACGGTGCGTAATCGATACATGAGTATTGTTTAACTTTTTTTACACTATCATAGAATACATAATTCTACAAGTACACTATGTCATTATCGAATACCTCGGTCAGTATGGGGTTAGACAGTTAAATTTTTGTTACGAAAACTTATCCTTTAATTGACGTCCTTCGTGGTCGAGTGGTTAGCACGCTGGGTCTAGCGTCGCGCCATCTCTGAGGTCCCGGGCCATTCCCGGTCGGGTCAATTTAGAGATAAACTGTTTTTCTGAATTGATTTCGGGTCTGGGTGTTTTTCCTATGATTATGTATATTTATCCGTTATCTTACCATATTAACGAGATTCATAAGAAACTTATCTTGGGCTAGATAATTGGTGTGAGCGTGAACAAATTTAATTTAAATTAATTTAATGTGCTTATAAAGATAATTATTATCCTACTAATATTATAAACGCGAAAGTTTGTAAGTATGGATGGATGTTTGTTACTCTTTCACGTAAATACTACTAAATGGATTTGGATGTAATTCGGCATACAGATAGTTTATAACCTGGATTAACACATATAATACTTTTTAACCCGATATTCCCACTGGAACGGGAACCAGGCGGGTGAAACCGCGAGCGGCCGCTAGTTAATTATATAAACGTCCTAATGCTGCACAGACCTTACCACAAGGAGAGATTTGGTGATACGATAACCCACCACGCTAGCCCAATGCATATTGGTGGGATGCATATAAATCTACATAATGCATTTATTTCAATCCGCAGATCCTTATAATATTATAAACGCTAAAGTTTGTAAGTGTGGATGGATGTTTGTTACTCTTTCACAAAAACTACTGAATGGATTTGGATGAAATTCGGCATACATATAGTTTATAACCTGGATTAACACATAGGATACTTATTATCCCGATATACTCACGGGAACGGGAACCACGCGGGTGAAACCGCGAGCGGCCGCTAGTACAGAATAAAACAGTAAAACGTTTGCCCGGGAGCTAAACGTAAATTTTCAGTCATAATAACAAAAGAACAGAACTGTAGTGCGTTGACAAAAATACCAGTTCTGCTGTAGAGCCACATTGTTTTTGGCTGTGGTCGTAAATAGGAGGTCGTTTACACTCACCATAAATGGGCATGCGTGGTGGAATAGGCCATCACTGTCCTGCACCGCTGCCAAGTCAACTCCAACCCAGTTACGAGCTTTTACAAACTTTAGAAATTCCAGCTTAAAAATATAAAAATATATATACAGGAACAGGACATTATATCAAGAGAAATGCCTAAGCATTTTTTTTGGCTTTTTAGGTATTATTTTACTGAAGGAAAAATAATACCTAAATAAAGGTAATCAAAATAGTTTTGCTGTTTTGCCTGCTAGAGTTTCAATTTTGATATAATTTTTATGAAGCTTAATCAAATTTCGAACTCTAGTAGGTACACAATACAATAGGTACCTACATTGATTATTAAGTTCTACTGTTTTATGTAGGTTTTTTGCAGGCAGCTGCAAAAACACATGGTAGAATTTCGCAGAAAAAATTTGTCCCTACCATCTCCAGGGCTCTATCTATATCTAAACTAATGTTCAACAAAATCAGTTTAGCCGTTCAAGCGTGAAAGTATAACAAGCAAACAAATAAACAAACTCACTTCCGCATTATTTTAATAAGTTAGGATTAGGACATTTGCTTATTTTATTTTATTTTTTAGTAGGATATTATTATAATAGTTATTGGTATGTAGTAGTAGGCCAATACAGGTGACGATTGTCACATATATATGGGTTAAATGGTTACCTAATGAAACGCATAACGATTTTCGCCATAAACTGACTATGCATAATGTTAATGGCCATAATTATCACCTGCCATAAGTCTTTATAGCATAACTTCATAACGCATAACATCCAATGGCAAAAATTTGTAAGGCATAACCATAGAAAGGCATAATTTCGACAAGAATAAGTAACAAAAGCCATAAATTTCTTATTTGCGATAATATTCAGAAGACATAAAAGCATACATGCAATAAGGATAACTGACAAAATCTCTCTTATTTACCATAATTTCAAAAAGCATACATTTGTTAGCAGATGTTTTTTTGAATTTATTATTTCATTTCATATAACCACTGACTTAATTTAATAAACAAAATATTTAACACAATTTTAGATTCTATAATTTTATGTGATATAATGTAGGTACGTACATCTGATATACTTAATATACATTTGATATAATAATCAATGATATAAAACATTGTTGACATAATGAGTAAGCAGCACGCAGGCAAGCTTACAGCATGCAGGCAAGCTTGCAGCATGCAGGTAAGCTTGCTGCATGCAAGCTTACCTGCAAGCATGCAACAGGCATGGTTTCTGTCACTCTTCGGTGCTGCGATGCTCCGGCGGCGGTCCCATGCGAGCTTATCGTCGCAGATAGCATTTGCTCACCACCGCAGCTTCGGCTTGAAGCTGCCGGCCAGGCTTCAGCTACGGCGACGAGCGTTAAACCCTGCCCCTCCGCGCCTACGCGGGCCTTCATTAAACTCTAGCGAACCGTAGGGCAGACAAGACTACGTGGAGTCGGTTTTGCCAAAATTCGTTTATGTTACTTACTTTTGTAGCACAACCTTACTGCTTAACGTGTATAAGTAGGTAGGCATCATAGTAATAATAGATAGATTTATAAAACTATGACTTAATTGAATTATGCGTTTTAAAGTATGCTTAATAAAATTATAACAAACAATAATATAGATTTTAACGATTATGGTTTTTATTAATGTCTTTCAACGATTCTGCGTTATTATGTTTAAGCGTAATATAAAATTTACTACAAACTATTATGCTTTTTGAATTGTATGCCATATCGACGGGTCCTACGTATACTAGTGCAAGTGCAAAAGCACAACTTTACAGGACAGCGATCTAAAGGTTCTAATGCTTATAACTTTGACATATCTCAACATAAATATTTGAAATTTTGAAACGATATAGGTACTTGAACATCATTGAAAAAAGAATGCATACTTAATTTTTAAGATTTTTTCAAACTTTAGGAAATAGCTTCATTTGCGTTTGTTTAACATGCTTTCCATAAAATAATACTACGCGTAAAAGGGTGTAAGTGGCCAGTTATTAGTTTATAGTGTAAAATATTCTTGGCACTTTATAAAAAAAATATTACAAAACATTACTATTAACATGCATTTTTGTGTATATTGATAGATTTTTGAAGCTTTAGGAAACGGACTTTAACATATACATACATACATATAATCACGACTATTATCCCCGAAGGGTTAGTCAGAGACTAGGCAATGAGGACCGCAGAAGCAGTCTTCTTCCATAGTCCACTTATCACCAAATAGCGACTGCTAAGCTGTTGGATGTATGTGGAGTCTTTAGTCCATTAGTCGCCCTTTACGACACCTAAGGGAAGAGAGAGGGTAGTAGTATTCTTTCACCGCTATACGCGACACGATTAGCTATTAACTTGTTTTTAATTTAATTTAGTTTTTTAATGTTGTTAATCAATCAAAGATAACGAAAAACATTTTTAGCTTAATTGAATTAAATAATGATGTCAGTAAAAAAATAACTTTCAATAATGTTACTTACTAGTGTGCTATATTGGAAATTAAAGAGTGCCCGCAGAGACAGACCCACGTAAACCCCAGCAAGTGCCTTGTGCAACACCAACACATCTGTGACAGCCTAATATTAATTAATGATGGATCGCCCGATGTACCCATCGCCTTTGGCATTTTATTACCCTACTTGGTACACAACGGATATTCAATCTTGTCGCACTACGATAAAAATCAAAATGGCACAACCAACAAATGCCACCGTACTGCCATCACGCATTGACAATGCAGGCTTGAGTAATAGAACCTCGTAAAGAATTGTCATTTAATTTGCGATGGCTATTCATTTTTAAGATATTTCTACCGTTACGTATGATTAGGAAGTACGGGTGATCAGATAGCTATTCATTATTTTGTCACTTATAAATCGGTCAATGTAAGACGGTTTTAACTTTCATGTTACTTTGTGTACGCTGAGAAGTACGAGTATACAGAGGTGTATTTTATTTTCTTTGTTGATGATTGTGTAGTTATGTAATAAAATGTGTGATTTCTTTCCCGTTAACACCTGTATCCCGCTACCCCGAAGAATTTAAAACATGATGTCATAAACCGATAAGGATGGACCTCTACCTGTTTGTGGATTTTTAATTCCTGATATTTTGTGATTAATGGATGCAGTTACAGACTTACTAGCTGTCTTTGGATCTGGATTCAACTTTCCTTAACAATGTATAGCAGAGTCATTTACCTCATCTTCTATAAACATTAATCGCCTAAAGCAATGCACACATGTTTTAAATAATGTATGAAACATTATTTGCAAAATGAGGAATCTCATACATCACATTTGAAAGTATTGGTCAATGTTAGAACAGCTAGAACTCATAACGTGTTCTGCCCACACTGTCACTCGAAGTGTAAATTGATCATTCACTTGATTTATGAACGGCATATTATTATTATAATAAACAGGCCTATCCTTAACAGATCGCTGGTCGGCTCATACTTACTTAGTGGTTACGAGTCAAGTATTTCTACAAATACTTAGTAAACTTAAGGGGATCCTAAATTTTCTAGTTAAATTAATAAATAATAATAAAAAAAAATATCTCATTAAAGTGCTTTAGCCTAATACTTTGAAAAAAATGTTAACCAATATAGACTACCATTGGTTGGGAATGTAGTCTTGTATCAAGAAGTATCGGGAAGGAAATTTAATGATTGGTTTTACAATTGCTTGAAGTTAAAAAATAGATGGAATAATATTTTAAATATTTTTCTGCTTCAGTCTATAATACTAATTGCCCACGCCTGAGTGTTAGGCCTAATTTGCACGGCAGTCTTATAGGCTTTGTACATTCAGTTTTTCTCGGTTACGTTCATAAAAAATAAAAATGATTTGTACTTCTATTTATAAATGAAATGTTTGTACGGGCATCACTTCAGAACGGCTCGACTGATTTGTCTGATTCTTTATTAGTTGTGTTTGTAATTGTTAGGACATGGTTTGTATGAAAGATTTTTTTTGGAAATTTGTCATGGGGTCTTGCGCCGGCGTGTTCACGTGGACGTAGGCGGGCCGCTAGTATCAAATAAAATGAAATAAACTTTATACAAAGTATTGTTATACCGTTAATATCTAAGTTCTGGCTTTTAATAGCTGCAATGTATATTTTGTACCTACTGAGAAGAAACCGAAACAAACGCGGCAATGGCTGTTCTTTCTTCGGTTTCGTGTTGGTTTCTGTTATCACATAACATCTAGCCTTTTTGGCGACCACCGCTTCTTTTGCTCTGTATGACACTCCCATTTTAATATAATTAACACCAGTTGTGATTTGTGAGTCAAAATAAAAATCATAATTTCTTTATTTAGTAAACTTAAAATCAGCATTTTGAATCGTCTAAACTTAATTTTACTACTATGGATGGGTAGGCACCCACCCACCCTCGCGCCCCACCCGTTCGGGTCGTCTTTTAGCAGTGGAGAAGAAAGTAACTCCACAGCTTTATAATAATATCGAAGTAATGAAATTTACAAAACAATACGTCGTTATAGGATAAAATGTTTACTAGAAAAAATATCAACCAGTCTCAGAAAGCTCGAATTTGCCCATTCGAGCTTCCTGAGACTGGTTGATTTTTTTCTAGTAAACATTTTATCCTATATTTATATAGCATTGTGAATGCAAAATTTCAATAATAAAAATTCGTCGCTACCAAATTATACAATCAACAATTATAAAACAGTTATATAATTAAAGTGAATCTAAAAGTTTTACTCGGGCACTATGAATGAACGCATTAGAACAATATGTGTGCGAAATTACAGTGTAATAGCCAATGACCTAACATAAAATATCATTGGTAATAGCCCTTTTCTAAAAGTATGTCCTTAACATGTGTCTTAATTTGTCAAAGGGTAAAATTATAACATCTTTCGGGTTTTTTTTTGTTATATGCGACACTTTGTCCCATGAATGATCCATAAACTTTCTGAAGTCGAAATTTAGGAATTACAAGTTTATACTTATTTCTTGTGTTTAGTTTGTGTATATCGCAATTAATTTTGAAATGAGAAATATTTTGGCGCACGTATACAATACAGTTATAAATAAATTCTGATGCAACTGTATGAATATTTATTTCTTTAGACAGCTCCTTATGGAAGTCACGCGATCCTAGGTTATTTAAGACCTTACTGCTCTTTTCTGTAACATAAAAAGGTATCTATATCTGCTGCTTTACCCCAAAGTAGAATACCATAGGACATAACACTGTGAAAGTAACTAAAATAGACTAATCGATCAGTTTCCACGTCTGTAAAATGCCTAATTTTTCTAACAGCGTAAGCAGCTAAACTAAGTGTCCCCTCAATGGTGCTAATATGAGGGTTCCACTGTATATTTGAATCTAAGGTACTACCTAAGAAAACTGTTAAATCAACAAGGTCCAACAGTTCACCATTCATTTTAATTTTATTTACTATAATATTCTTTGTATTATAGTAAATAAAATGAAAAAAAATAAAGTAAGTAAAATTTTAACATTTGGATTTCTTCGCGTTTACTTGAAAATTATTAGTAGTGAACCAATTTAGCACATCTGTTAAAGCATTGTTGATGTTATCAAAACTATTTTTATTTCGATCAGTCTTAAATATCAAAGATGTGTCGTCAGCAAACAAAACAATATTGCAAAAGTTTTCCGCATAAAATGGTAAATCATTAATTTAAACTAAGAATAAAAACGGTCCTAGTATTGACCCTTGTGGAACCCCCATTAACACATAAAGTCCAGATAATATGGATCCATTCACGCTAACTTTTTGGATTCTGCAGCTGAGATAATGATTGAAACAATTTCAAGGCATCAGAGTGCACTGCATAGTGTTTTAGTTTTATTAGAAGGGTGTTTGTTGTATTCGACGCAATCTAAAGCCTTGGAAAGATCATAAAATACACCAAAAGCATTTTGCGATCCCTTCCAAGCCTCAAATATTTGTTTCAGCAGAGCTACACCTGCATCAGTAGTAGTCCTTCCCTTGGTAAAACCATACTGTTCACTGTGAAAAAAGTAGATTACAACGAAGTGGGAGCGGAATTGAAATAAAATAAGTTTTTCTAAAACTTACTAAGAGTAGGTAAAATCGAAATAGGTCTGAAATTGATCAGGTCCTCTTTACAACCAGATTTGAAAAGTGGCAGAACTTTGCTATGCTTCATGAGATCTGGGGAGAATTACTTAGCCAACACAGCTATTGAATATGACTACAAGAAAAGGCGCAATGGACTCGATAATATTATTATTAGTTTTTGTTGAAATATCCTACAAATAACAAGTGTTTTTCATTTTTAAAGATAAAGGATTTAAGTATGTCTTTACAGTTTACGTATTTAAATTTAAACACTTTATTACACATGGGTACATACTTTTTAACAGGATTTCTGCATAACTCGATGAAGAGTTAAGTACCATAATTGTGGCAATAGGTACTCGTATATTTGTAAAAAACTGTCCAAAAGCATCAGCAACTTTATCGTCTTTTCTTAAAATTTGCCTTATCCATAAAGAAAACTTAGTATCACGTGGCTTTACTTTACAAGTTTCGCGGTTAATACAGTTCTATGTTGCCTTTATTTTGTTATCCGCCTTTAAAATTTTTTTACTAATAAATAATGACTTGGCACATGCACAAGCCTTCCTAAAAGTTTTCGAATACTTTTTGATATACTCTAGAAAACTTGGACTAATATTTTATTTTTTCTGCTCATACAGCGTTAGTCGGAAAGGGGGTACTAAGCCCTGTTATAATGCAAATATAAACTTTGCGAGAAACATTTATATTTTATGCATATTCATATTTTAACAATGTAGAACTCTGAATAGGGGTGGGGCTAACGCCACTTGTTAACCCCGGCAATCTTCGATCAACAGTTGTATTGTTGATCGAAGCCGGCAATTCATTGCCACAAATTTGAATTCATTGAGTTCACTCAATGAACTCAAATTTGTCTCTCTCTCAAAACAACTGACCGCCAGGGCTACCACAGCTTCATTTCTTATGAAATCTTAAAACAGCTGTTAATCTAAAATTATCCATTATATAGGAAAAGTTCTAAGCGAAAAGTTATTTACTATCATGTATGCTTTACCCTCCTTTCGGCTTAGTACCCCCTTTCCGACTGACGTTGTATAAGTCATACAACTTAGCCCTACTTTTATGCAAACCAGCTGTAGCCCAATCCCCAAATTTCATTGAAATATTAGTTTTAAACTTTTCGACAGAGAAAGTTTTATCAAATTCACCATTAAAAAGATAAAAAATGCTTGTAAAGAGCATCTGGATTTTCCTGTTTAAATGGTAAACATGAAAGTTTTGCAGTTAAGTACATTATGCTTGAAAATTTTAACCCGTTTGTGTGTCACTGGTCTACAAGATATTTCTTTTGTTGAGTTAGGGTGTCCATAAGTAAAAGTTATCTTTTGCCTACAGTGATCTGAAGATAAATTAGTCATTATGGACTTAGAGTCCGGAACACAGTTACAAAAAAAATATATCTAAGCAGGTTGCAGTGGTTGTTGCTATTCTAGTCTTATCTAGAGTTTTGGTAAAAGTCACCCTATGAGTTAAATGAAACCAGTAGACATAGCAGGTCATACTCGTAGGACTTAAATGACATATTACCTACCCCAATTCGTAAACATGTTCTTCAGTCTTATGAAAATGTCAACGTGAAGCGTGGAGTGCCCAATTTACGGAACAGGTTCCATGTTAGCCGATTTTTGAAAACATCGACCGAGATAAGTATCAGATAATTTTTAATTTAAGATTTATTAACAATCCGATTATTGTCGTTAAGTTACGGCTCACATCGTTATTCAACCCGCCGCCGGTGAATGTCATGTCCATTGCACTTAATTGCCTTCCTTGGATATCAAATTATTATGACTAATTGGTGCATATTGGTGTTTACTTCATTATCATCATCAGCCTATAAAGTAAAGTAAGTACTACCTGTAAACTGTCTCACTGCCGGGGAAATGGCTCCATCATTGCAATTAAGTCATCGCTACAATAATGGATATTGGCTTGATCACCAGTCTTGCCAAATTCGGGTTATACAAGCTATCTCCCCCCTGTACTATTCATACGGGAAAGCAGTCCAGCAGTAGGACGTTGACGATGTTGACATTAACTTATGAACATCTAGCAAACGTCATCAAATCCAAACATATTTGACTAACCCTTACTCGCAAACTCCACATATTCTCAGTGGACATACCATTATGGAGATCGCTAGTAGGTACTCATTATAGTTGTCTCTGACGAGCTCTGATTGACTGTTTCGCGATCGAGTTAAAGACGTCGCGTCACTCAAGGACGCCCGGCCCGTTGCGGAGCCGGAACCGAGCGCTGGAGACCCTGCGCATGCGCACAACGCAACGGGCCGAACTCGCCCATACGTGACCCTGAATGTGCGAAACGACACATCACTGTAAATAATAAACCAATAACAGTATTTGTGAATTTTGTTGTTCTGACCCATTGAGGTATAATAAACTAGAGAAGATGTCTCACACAAAGCGCATCTTTACAAAAATATTTTCTGTAGGATCGGACCGCTTTCGATGAATATTTTAAGAGGCGATAGTTATACAGTCAAAGAGATCGAAAAATAGTATAAAAGAAAAAACAGAATATTAGAACAAGTCCGCTTTTCTTTCCGCAGCTCCTCAATGTTCAATGTATCTCAATGTTCCGAACAAATTTTTATCTGTGTGGTATCAGCTATAAATATAATTTTTACCCATTTTCTCCATTAGGTGTCGTAAAAGGTAACTAACGGACTAAAGACATATATATCCAACAGCAAAAAGCGGCGACGGGCTCACCACCTTATCGCTGAGCACATATTGTTGTTTGGTGAAAAGTGGACTTTGGCAGAGGACTGATTTTGAGGTCCGCATTGCTTAGTCTCTGACTGACTCTGATTAACCCTGAGGTGGTAATAATAGAGTATATGTAAGTATGTATGTATTACGAAACTTTCCGTATAATGCAAGTTACTTGGTATTCTTGAATACAACTTAAATTCTGTTTAAAACCAAATTCAAAAATGGCACCAAATATTATGAAAGAAAGAATTAACGAATAAAAGTTTATTTGGCATAAATATACAACAACAATATAAAATATAATAAAATATTTAAAAAATTGCCAAATCGGTCCCCGCTCAGCTTACTGAAATGAAATAAAATGAAATGAAATAGAAATGAAATAGAAATGAAATAGAAATGAAATAGAAATGAAATAGAAATGAAATAGAAATGAAATAGAAATGAAATAGAAATGAAATGATATAGTTTATTTGCTATAAAAATACGGTAGACAAATATTAGTTCTTATATACAGTCATGATCAAGCGTATTTTAAGCCGAAGCACAAGTGCCACGACGCTTGTATTCTGCGGATACCATTTGAGGAGCTGCGGAACAAAAGCAGACTTGTGCTAATATTCTTTTTTGTTTTATTTTATTTTTCGAGCTCTTTGAGTGCATATCTATCGCCTCTTAAAATATTATTCATCAAATCGGTCCGATTCTACAGGAAATATTTTTGTAAATATGCGGTTTCAAACAGAAACGGACTTGTCCAGTTCAAAATTGCACTAGCAATTTCAGTTTTTTTGCTCCAGTAAAATTTAATTAATGGGACTAATCCTCTTTTGTTCCGCAGCTCCTCATTTATTAAAATAAAAAACAGATGGTGTCCGGCCACGCAACAACAATAAATTGCTATCTTTTGCGCAGAACAACTACAATAACAACACTTCTAATCTTAATGAATCTTAACATCCGCAAATTCATAAATAACAACAAACAAAACACCATTATACATAAAAATTCCAATATAATTAATAACGCAATGACATACGGCTTTCTGCATGCTTAGCAAATGCTTCCTGTATTTAATTTAAAGGAACGAATACTAGAAAATTAATTTTCGTAGATAATAAGACAAGGTTCATAAGACCGCCGGCGGTCGCGAAACCATTGATTTTCAAACGGGCAAGTGAATTAATTTGTGAGATCAAAACGCATATAAAATACACGTTTCATTATTTTCACTAATTGGCTATTGGATTAGTCGAAGGTGCATAAGAAAACAGTTGATAGACATCAAAGATCATCATCATCATTGTTTTCCGTTTGTTATAAAATCCGAAGCCATACTTTAATAGAGTGCTTATCCAAAAACATGATAACACTTTTCTAGTAAGCTAGCTGGCGACCGATGCTACCGCCTTCTTCTGGATTTTGGGTCTATCATAAAAGTTAAAAGATGTCTTGCCCTGTCCCCACCCAGGGCATGAATAAAAAAAAAATTTCTATACGATTCGAAAATGCCGTAAGTTTATTTAAATTATGATAGTTTGAGTTTGAAGTCAATATCGGGTTAAACACTTTTAAGTAATTTAACGGAAGTGTATCCTCTACTGCTCTCGGGACCATTTAGGTATTATACACACAGATATACGGTAATATTTATCATCGGGTCGCTCTGATTTGACGTAAAGAAAAGACAAAACAAACAAACAACACACTTCCGCATTTATAATTTTCGCAAGTCTTTATTCGCTTTAATACTTAAATATGCAAAAATCAACAACCTGATTTTCGTATCTTTTTCGTGTCCGTGATAATTTGTCGTGTTATTTGTGAGCAGAATGAATATTTAAATAGAAAAATGAAACACGTATACAGTGACATCATTTTATTATTACTTCATTTAATTTTTATTTTTTATTTAAATATTCACTATTATGTTATTTTTGTCTGTTTACAAGTGACACGATCAATTATCGTAGACACAAAACAGAATCCTAACTCAAGTTGTTGATTTTTGAGTTTGTTGTGTGTATAGTTCTGAGCTAGCAGATAGACGTGCCTTCAGCTAAATTTGATAAATGAATAATTTAAAAAATAGCAATAAATTCCGCGCCTAACTGTGACAATATTGCTTCCGCGTAGATCGGGGTCAGCGCATCGCGGCCATGCATTTGTTGACAATTTTGCTCTGTCAGTAATTTGTAAGTTTATTATTTACGTAATAGTGGGAAGTCCATTTAACCGGAGTAACATGACGTCCCGGAGTCCACCATGCCCACGACGTAGATGACAAGATGAAGAAGAACCAGTAGCGCTCACCATTGGATCAGGTTCAACTATGGAGATACAGAGCTGCCTGTCGAAAATCGAGCACTGCTTGAATGCTATTTGCTTGATATCATGCGGAGGAAAACTAAATTCAGAGCAAAAGCTTCAGCATCATCAGCAAGAGCGTTATGGGAGGTGTGCCTTAATTGGCTGTTCAACACACTGGAACAAAAAATATTTCAGCACAGCTTACGATTAGCAATATGAACGAGCAAGCGGGAAAAACCATCCAGCTAGAAGAGCAGCTCGAGGATAAAAAAGAGTGTATTCGCTCCGCTCCAAGAGCAACAAATGAAAATTCATCTTTTGCCGAAATCATAAGAAAGGGAATCAACTCTCTTGTCCGCCCCAGCCAACCCACCAGCAGTGTCGTCGTTTACCCCAGGACAAAGAAAGAACCTGTGAGACACAAAAAAAGATTTAGACCGTTATTAAGCCAGAACAGCTCAAATTACGTATCCGGGGCATGAGTGAAACTAAAGATGGAGGCATAATTACTAGCGCGCAAGGGATAGAAGTCCTAGAGAAACTAAAGCAGTCAGAGCAACTCAAAACATCAAGGCTCAAGGTCGAAGAGGCTAAAAAAGAAAGCCAAAAATAATTTTATTATGGCTCCCCGCCAATAGCACAGAAAAGGAAGTTTTCGAATGTCTGTACGAACAGAACCTCTCCGACAAGTATCCACACATACATCGAGACCAATTCATTAGCTCTATTAAACTAAGCCACAAATCGGGCAAAAAGGGCGTCTCATTTTGTAATTTCGTCATAGAATTACCAACGGAATTGAGAAAAGTTTTAAAAGCACAAGAGCGACTGTTTATTAATTGGACATCTTGCTCTGTCACAGACTTCACGCAGGTAACAAGATGTTAGAAGTGTCAGCAGTATGGCCATTCCGCAAAGTATTGTCGTGAGACAAACTCTACCTGTGGACACTGTGGATGCGTCGGACACTCCATCAAGGAATGCAGCAAACGCCAAGAACCTGCCGCGTGTGCTACATGTAAGCGCTTCAACAAGCCCAGCCACCACAAAAGGGAAGACGAACAATGCCCGGCCAGAACAAGTGCAGCAATTAGCTACCACAGTTCTATTGACTATGGAGGGGACCAGACTTCTCTTAAGAACATAATAAAATCAGTGACCTTCATACATGTTAGCAATTTATAATACTTGTAGTATCTAAGCGTAACTATAATATTTTTTTACAAAACATGTGTAGCATTAACTGAAATTTTAATAGTATGTTAGCATTATTATTAAAATTATATAATTTGTTATTTAAAAACAATAAGTAAGCTTGCCACTAACTCACGAATATTCGGCGTGAAATAATGGCACTTCGTGCTGTTGTGTTTCGTCCGACCAGTGAGGGTACCGGAGGCCCCTCACCCCCCCCCCCCCCCCCTCCAATTCCTATTCCTTCCTTAAACCTATTCCCCCCCTTAAAGGCCGGCAACGCGTCTGCGATTCCCCTGGTTTTGCGGGTGTCCATGGGCGGCGGTGATTACTCTCCATCAGGTGACCCGCCTGCTCGTTTGCCTCCCTCTTTTATAAAAAAAAAAAAAACCTACATTCACATATTAGATGCCTAAAAGACAGGTGCCTCATTAGTTTACTTAGTTTAGGTATCATTTTTATTATTTTGCACTACCTACTATTATAAATTACTAATTTGAAATTACTTACAATATGCGGCACTCTCGTAATGCATTATTTTTATTTTGTAGACGAATTAATTTTTTTAAGTTTTATGTATTTAGACTAAGTCAATATTTTTTTGACTAAGTTTTATACAGAAAATACATAAATCTATTCTTATTCTTTTTCTTTTAATCATATTACAGTAGTCTGTAGTTACCGATTTCATGACATTAATGATTGTATTGTTTTAACATACATAATTTGAAAAAGGTATAGCATCTTGAAGCTGGACTCGTTCTATACATACATATAATTACGACTGATATCCCCGAAGGGTTAGTCACAGACTAGGCAATGAGAACAGCAAAAGCAGTCCTCTACCATAGTCCACTTTTCAGCAAAAGCACACATGTGCTAAGAGTGACAGGTGGTAGGTAAGCCCGTCGCCGCTCTATGCTGTTGAATGTATTTAGTCCGTTAGTCGCCTTCTGCGACACCCAAGGAAAGAGAGGGGTGGTAGTATTCTTTCACTGCTACTTATTTTAGTACCATGTTACCTTGAATACATACATCTGTATTTTTTAAGAAAATATCTCTTTCATTGCCGGCCATTAAGTACTTGATAGAAGACTGCATTCCGAACTGGTGGTAGAGTCACGACTATTTAAAAATGCTCCATACAGTGAGCTTACATAAATAACAACATTTTCAACATTTCTTTTTTACCTAGCAACATCGTCCGTCATTAGTTTTGAAAGCGCCAATATTGTTTTCGTCCGCGATGAATCCATAAATTACGGTTGTTGTATTCCGTCTATTATTATGTTATGGTCACTTTCACTATCGTCCGTCAAGTGACGATGTGACAGCGTAATTAAGAGAGCGTAATCACACGTGGGTCATGCGTACGGACAGCGGGCACAAAGCGATCGTGACCTGTGACTGCCGGATGTATCGAAAGTGCCCATCACCGGCCGCCCGTCGCGCGCCGGACAAAAGGTACCTGAGACCGACCACCGTCTCATGGCACCGCACCGAATTGTGTAAATCAAATTTTAACTGGAAATTTTGGCGGTGCATTTAATTTTCACGAACTGGAGGTCGAGTTTGCTCGATTTAATTTAATACGCTCATGTGAACTACAGAAAACCTCCATAGTTCGGTTACCAACGGTTTAAGGCTGAATTTCTAACTTTGTTCTGTACGAAAAAACTTTTATTTTTTAAACTAGGTACATTTTTGTTCACATTTTATTTCAATTTACTTTACAGTAATAGTAATGAATGATACATTAATTACTAACTAAAGTTGCTAAAAAATAGTGTAGCAATACATCTCTATTCGTATAACTCTTATAAAATAATACCAAATGATAAGTCTTCTTGTGATGAGGCATTAATTGTATCTCAGACTGCAGTTATTTAGATTCAATAGATTTCTTGTAATTTATTAACGTTTAGATACTGCCAATTAGCAACCAACGAAGTATAAGTATCTATGACGTGGACGTCAATATTGAAATCTGTCGCTTAATATTACAGTCTAATAGCCTAACGCAGTTTATTAAATCACTGTAAATAATCAACGACGACTGTCAAACAACGTCTCATAGCATAGCAGAGGTAGCGCGCGCATCTGCTCGAACGCTCATTAACTATGTTTAAAAGCAATTTATGTGTAACCGTGGTGAACATAAAACATGGAAAGCGCTCCATAATACTAGTTGAGGACGGTAATGGCCGGTTTTCCTTGATGAAATTGAATGCTCTCGCCGTGGCTGCGCCGCATCGGCGCGGCGCGCGGGCGCAGTGGGCGAGGTTAAGCGATTGCTTAGATCCGCGTTCACCTCTCATTGTGTAACCGGCGGGCGCGGGAGGGGACCGTGGGAACCGCCGAAAGCTCGCTATGCGCAGCTTCCGCTGCGTACCCGCATTAACACTAACGATGCATCTTGCACGCCACGACGATACGCAATCCATAGCACGCCGAAATTGATTCGCTCGTTATCGTCAACAGGAAATTATCGTATTCAAAACAATACTAGCAAAAAGTGCGATAACACTTTCTAATGTAATGCCGTTATGGCGGCGCTATCTATAAATTAAACAGGGAATTAGTCATTCGCATAATAGTAAGCACGAGCTGAAACAAAGAGCGTTGTGAAATTTATGATATGAATTCGTATTGTTTTGTAATTGTTTCCAAACGGTGTATGGAGCGGTGGAATAATTCATAAGTGTTGTTGTTCCCAGCGGCGGCGGTGTTTGCGCGACGACAGCTGAATAGGGCAATGGTGGCGGGCCGTTAGCGCGGGCACAGGGCGAGGGAGGCTGCAGGGCGGGGCGGGGGGGCACGCCGAGGGCGGAGCACCTGAGCGCGCCCTGACCTCCGACCCGCGGTGAAAGGCGCCCGCCGCGGCGCACGGCACGGGCCGACGACATAGCACCGCGCCGCCAGCGCAGCGCCACGGACAAAAACATTCAAACGAAATTGCGATGGAATTGGTAGGTATTAGGCGTGATTGCAAATGCATAGATAAACACGATATTAACCAGTAATAGACTTCTCCGAAATGGAACGGTACCAACAATAATATTCTGATTCAGTTTGGTGGTACGTATACTGGAATACTTCCAATGTAAAAATCAAGACGAATTGTGTAACGATTATTGTAGTTGTAATCATTTAAATTTTAATCAATAGTTTCGACTTGAATTAACTTGAATTTCGATCTTGAATAAGTTTAAGTAATTATTTTTCTGTTTAATGTAATCAAGTTACGTAATTAAAAATTTGCTGCTCTAGGCTAGGCTTTTCACTAAGCATGGGCATTTAAGATTCATCTGTGTCATTTATCTGTGTCATTCATTACTGTATATTCGGATACTGTTTTCTATTGTATTCTATGTGGCAATCTCATTAATCTAGCATGTTATTATTACCCTTAATCATTGTTTACGTTACATATAATTATGTTTACAATATTAAATATATTTAAAACACATATTATATTGAATTAACCAAGTGTCATTGGAAGAAAAATAACTCCTTTTCAGATTATTAAGTGAGTAGAAGATACCCATCCAACCATCCGTCTTAAAAATAGATAAGATCCGTAGTACTTCTATCGCATTGCCATACCTGCAATGCAATAACTCCAACTCCGTAACACAGGACAAGTGTAAACATGGGCGTTGTTAATTAAACAGACAGCAAATTAGAATCAGATGCAAGGGCCGGTAAGCCACGGCCCGTAACTACGGCCTCGAGGTGCCCGATAATGATGCAACTTTCACGAACCTACATGTGGAATTAATCGCAAGCGCCGGTTACACGGTAATGAAGATTGATGCGAGCCGTAAGAGTGTACCGATTAGTGCATAGGTAACATCATTTATTATACAAAAATTATGTCCAATTGTCTTGCGTTTCCACTGGGGGCTTATGTAAAAGTAATGGTTAAGGACGGTTGATGCGAAAATGATTTATTGCGTTGCGAAGAGGTGCGTTAAGGAAGTGTCAAGTGGGGACCAGAAGAAAACTGGTAAGTATATTTCTTTATTGAAAATTAATTGAGGAGTAAGGTTTTAAAAGAACCTTTTTTTCATGTTATTTGTAGGTCAAGTTTAATATAAGTAATACCTAATGGTGACTTTTCCAATAAATGTATTTCAATGTGGTTAACGTCTTGATAGTAAGTACTTAATACAAAATTATTACTGCTACTTTTTAATAACGTATTAGAAATAAGTAAGTTTCACGGAAATTTAAGTCAATTCAAAAGTATAAAAATTTCTTAGTCGTTCGTACTACTATTAAAATAGACAGCAATAAACTTTTGGCAAATTCGCCATCTGAAATCATGAGTGCTTGTAAACCAAAGACCTAGGTCTTTGTAGTAAACTGCTGTAAAAAGGTCGATGCTTCATTGTTTTCCGCTGTCAAGTTTTGGGTACATCAATTCCAGGCAGGGATTCATACAACCATAGAATAATAACGCATAGAAGGATAGTCTCGTATTAGAAAACTGTCATGGCGTGAGGCAAGAAAAAAATGGATGTTGGAGTAAGTTACGCGTACTATCTCGGCGACACGCACACAAGTGTACAAGTAAAGTTGTTAGAAATATCAGATTTGCCCCAAAAGTAAGGAAATTGGAACTGTTGATAGATAGATGAGTCTAGATTATTAGTACTGACGCGGGCCGTTTCGGTACCAAGCCAGTATGGCTTGGTTTTACTGGCTTCATTTATCGTGCGTGTTCTCGCTTTCTATGCGTTATTATTCTAAGCATACAACGATGAACCTCGCGGTGAATGACCAGTCGAAGCGACCGAAGATGACGTCGTCGATAAAATGGAACATCCCATTTTAGAGAACAATTGGTTGACTAAGAAACAGTTAGCCGAGATCATAAACGTCTCAACTGAAAGCGTATTGCGGATCTTGCACAAAAAACTGGGCATGAGTAAGGTCAGTTGCCGTCGGGATCCTAAATGTTAACGGTGAAAATAAGCGAATAAGTTTCTGATGGGTGCAAGGTTGATCAGAAAAATGATTTCCGTCACATCGTGTCATACGACGAGACGTGGATACACAACTACGACCCGGAGACAACGAAGTTGCAGTGATGTAGAAACTTTGCTACCACTAAATTCAAGGTTCAACCCATTGGTGTCGGTATAATACTGGTTATTACTTGCTGAGATGCAGAGGAAACATTACTAATGTATTATTGGCCAAATAATGGATACATGAGTCTTACAAAAATCTGCGCGAGTGACGCTATTCTTGACAAAACACGTAAACTTGTCAGTCGTGATGTCTTTTGTTACTTTAATACAAAACTCTTTTGTACTAGGTGGCAAAATTCACCCCAGAGTCTGACTATAGATGACGACTACCCTAGCATCTATTTCGGCCGTCAAGCAGCATATCTGTATTGCTGTATTAAATTAATAGAGGCATAAGAACTAAAGCTTCAGTGTAGGCAATGCGCACGTGTTTTTTAAGATAAAAGATAATACTTTTTTCTTAAATAATGGCTACCAGATAAATATAGTTAAAAGTAAATGAAATAATAGTTAATATAATTCACCATTATTTCACATTAATATTTGAAAAAAACAATTTTATGAAAATTAAACAAAACTGCAGACCTGACGATTCACTTTCCCGCCACATCCTGCACGCGTGTTACCCTTGGTGTTGCAAGTTGGATGCATCCACGGGCGGCAGTGGCCGCTATGGGGCGGGTAGTATGCTCGTTTGCCGGTTCAGTAATAAAAAACAAAAAATCTTCACAAGTTACCGTTCCTATGGTTGCACTGAAAGATTGTGGGTTAGAACTGTTACCTACCGTAGCAGTTCCGCGACGCAGCGACTGTTTCCTGAAGAGAGCTTGAAGGCAAGCGATTTTCATCCATGTCACTCACGTATTCACACACACAGTATTTTGAGAACAGATATTCAAACAGGTTTTTCTTAGTATCGAATCATTGTTAAATCGATATTTTTATTTATTTATTTAAACTTTATTGCCTAAAATACAGCAAACGGCGGACTTAATGCCATAAGGCATTCTCTAACAGTCAACCAGTGAATATGTACATGAATTTTTGTAAGTGGTGACATTATACATGCATTATACACAAAATATATATAACTATACACATACATATATATATATATATATATACAAACGCTAGTAACATAGTGTATGATATTATAGGTGTATTCATGTTAAACGGAATTATTTATGAGGTAGATTAAAAAATAAAACTATCAATGATTTTCACGTCTTTCGCAGTTAGACTGACACTTAAAATATTGAATTACATAGGTCGTAAAGTTTAAATTACCTATTTACAAGACTATATCATATCATGTGGCGTCAACGATGAGATGAGAGATTAACTTACAAAGTTAAATTCTCTGCAATACTATTATAACATGAACTATTACAATTTAATATCTATGCAAATTATAAACATAATTTTGCACGTAAAATTTTGCAGATGATCCAATGTCTGTAAGGCCATCTGTATCCAAATGTCTGTTATGTTAGAACTTAAATGTCTACAACTCAAGTATCTACTTTGTCTTTTACGGGCGCATTTGTAGTAAATTATCGATGGCTATCTCGGCTAATTAACAAAAGTCTTTAATTGGCGGGTGCCTTAGAGGGGAATTAATTATCTCGTATCGGTGCGAGTCGCGGATCTCGCATGTTCGCTCTCGACTAGTCTTCTCGACCTATGACATCCTTTCCCTGGAAAGTATCAGCGCCGGCGCTCCCTCCAAACAAATGCAGCTCGCCATTACGAAAGCTTATTTTAATGGCGGCTCTGCTGACGCCGAAGGCGGCACGGACATTTGGTATTCATCAAGTATCTACAAACGAGGGATGATTATTGGTATCTAATACTGTATTTTCTGTTTCTGTGTTTGTATTACCTATTGTGTGTCGCAATTTTCAACTCTCATTATATTGGCATGTCAACCTCAATCATTGTTTACTTTACCTACGGTTATGTTTACAATTTTAATGTATTTACGACGGATACGTTATTGTTAAAGAAACAATGTATTGTAAACGTTTTTATGTTAGGTACAGTGTGTCTTAAAATATATTTGGATCCTATATTTACTTACATCCTCTGTAGCGAGTAAAAGTAACTCACGGACAAAATATATCGACGACATGTTTTGACACAATTCGAATTTTATGTCGTGTCTGACATTTGAATACAGTTAAGTAGTGGCTCTAAAGTTTTTAATTACATGCGCATGCCTTCAATGATTAATGAATAATCTATACAGCAGTTTTGTCTAAATATACATTTGAAAAAAATTATTATGCTTTCAATTGAAATATATGCTAATGCAGTGTAGCATGCGGAAATTGAAAACTTGTTATCTTGTGCAAATATTAATCGGATTCTGCTAATAAAAATACTGAGGTGAATGATATTATAATTACAGTGTGCTATAAAATAATGTTTTTTGAAGTTTACGAGAACGTTACACAATTTAAATTAAACATTACATTAGTTCTTTCTTAGAGCAAAATTATAGAACGTAAAAGCTCATCAATTTTATAGAAGCAAAACGCTCTCTTAAAAACCTTTATGGTACAAGCAGTCACAATGATTACCATTATAGGCCTAATATATCACTGTTTGGTGATAAAATGGGGTGCTCCGGTTCGCCTAAAATTTTTGGTTCTAATTTCATATGGCCGAACTATGTTGGCTTCAACTTTTAACGCACAATAATTGTCTAGCCTAACAGTTGTTTTCGCACCATTATAGTTTTGTCTAAAAATTGAAAACCCTAATTTTAGAATCCCTAATATTAAATGCACTAAAATGTATCGGCATAACATTCTTTCGGCATTACGAACTTTAGTGTTGAAAGCCCTAATTTATTATTATAAGTAATTAAGTACCTAAGTTCAAACTTTAATTAATATTTTTAATAAGTTCAAACTTTAATTAATATTTTTAATTTTTTTATTAGACGACAGAAATGGGTGCGTATCATTTCATATAATGACAAATGAACTAATTTAAAGGACATAACGTTCATAGGATATAATTTTACTCTTTCTAAATACACTTCCTATAATAACATTACGTAGGTATATTATTCTTTTGATATAATACTTATATTCTCTAACAACTTTTTCTATAAAGCTATATTGGTAGAATAATCATACCTATTCTATAACATCATTTGATATAATTTTTGCTTATAAATAAAAATAGCATTTAACCCTAAATCAATTTCAAATATTGTCTTAAAAAGTTAAGACGTTGAGTTTTTGTTGAGGTAATCCTAAAAATTCAGTGACAGAAACAAATAGCGGCAAAAGCGACTCCACGTAGACTTGTCTAGCGTAGGGCAGCGCTAGAGTGTAATTTAAGCCCGCGTAGGCGCGTGGCACCGCCGGAGTCCCGCAGCGCCGGAGCCGTGACAGAAACCATGCCTGCTGCATGCTGCATGCCAGTTTGCATGCTACATGCCTGCCTGCATGCTGCATGACTGCCTGCATGCTGCATGACTGCCTGCATCCGTCATGCCTGTTTGCATGCTGCATTCTGGCTTGCATGCTGCATTCTTGCTTAAATGCTGCATGCTTACTTGCATGCTGCTTGCTTGCTTGCACGCTGCTTGCTTATAAGATAATTATATCAAATGAATATTAAATTAAATGAAATTATAGAATCTAAAATTATATTAACTGTTTATTATATTAAGTCACTTGTTATATCAAACGAAATTATATGAAATGAAATTATATTATCTCAACGTTAGACCATGAGTATTTATATCAAACATTACACACCCGACAGAAATACTAGCTGCCCTACTCCTGTAGGTCACGTGATAGGTTAGAAATTTAAGACAATCGCAAAGCGCAGCGGGGCATGCTGCATGCAGGCAAGCATACATACAGCATGCAACCTAACCAGGTTAGACAATAATGATTTTAAAAAATTCTGCCTAAGCTTTTGTTACTTATTACATCTCGACTATGATTTTTGCGTAAAAAAACCAATTTTGGCGTTCTTGATCTCAGAAACAGAAAACGTTAACAATTCTGACTTATTAAATAGTGTAGAATAGCTATTGACATTGTGCGTAGCGGCCACGCTTTTTGTAAATTTTGCTTAATTTTTAAATTAAACCCAAACTTGCAGAGAAAGATTTTCATAAAATGCGCGAAGGCATTTTTTGAGCTCATCGATTTAAATACTGTTCTAAACAAATGAAATAAAAAAAAATAGAATGTTATCTCTTATATAGTCGTATAGTGCGTAGGGCCTCGGAATTATTAGATATCATTAATTTTATGTAGAAAAAAAAATCTTATTCTAAACCAAAAAACTTCGAAAATTGCTTAAAGTTAACAGTGAATTTCTCCTATCTACGATAATATTATTGAGCAAAATTTATACCAGAATAATTGTTACAAAATGAGAAAATGGGCATTTTACACAAAAACCACATTCGAGATGTAATAGGCCTCTTAAGTAATGTACAGTTCTTCTGACAAACCCACACCATCTTCAACCTGATGGCATTTCTTGTCATAGAGGCATGTAATTTCATGCCGATGAATTTAGCAAGTCTTCATATATATTTGCGAGGTTAATATGCTGTTGGTCATCTCTAAGGCATTTACAAACTAGTATGTAATTTAATTAAACGCCATAGGAGCCTATTGCTACACGTCCATGTTTGAGACGTCGCAATGCCCTTTCATGTGCACTATACCTGGAGCTAGCATGCGATCTACTTTGTGTTTCGGTACGGCGATCTAAAATTGCCACGCTACGTGTATGCGAGCTTAGTGTATTATTAGGCAATAAAAATCACTATCAATAGATACCAAAAGTTACTTACATAACATCAATGTTAATTTAAAATAGACAAAGTAAAATGTTAAAAACTTGAGCGTAGAATAAAACTAAAAAAGTAGAAAGACGAAGAAATTTCTTTTAGAATTCACGTAACCAACACTCAAGTTATAAATACAATAAGAAACAAAAAGAAAATATTAATTAAATACTTTGCGCCCTATTATGTGATGTGCATACATAATTGTGATGTGATTACTATATTGTTAGGAATTGTTTACTGTAGTTGATTTTGTTTGTTGGAAGAACTACTGTTTTAATTATTGTTTGTTTTTATAATTATTTTGTTTAAATTAACTATTGAGGAGTAAGGGATATAATTCTTTAATGTTTTTTTTATTTTCATGTAAGTGGAATTTATCTTTTTTTAAGAATAAACTCTTTAACCCTTATACGCAGCAAACAGGGCCTGCTGCACTTTTATTTTGCTGTACACAGTGTGACACCATGATACGAAACAGGAAAAAATAATAATAAACAGCTACTCAAATAAACATACAAATCTTAAATAACACGAATTTAGTTTAATGTACTAAAACCACATTATTCCTTCCCTTCTGACGCTGATAAAGTGGCCAAGTTTGCGTCCACATCTAGCTAATGCGGGCGCATCCTTATTCTCCTGTGTCATTTTTCTCACATTCGCTTCTAACATTAAATAAATTCATAAACATAACTACATTAGTTACGTATAGTTAACATGCGGTTAGATAAGAGAACTTTCGAGTCAATTGTTAAAGTGATTCACCGAAAGCGCCTTTCTTAGCAGTCCGTTTGATTGTGAGCAGTGCCTCGGGGCGGTTCTCGTCCGAAATCGACACCTAACTGACGACCGCATCGCTCACAGTGTTGACGCCTCGAATTAACTCCCCGTCTCTTAGACATAATTTCATCTAACTAATCATTTCAAAGGTAATCTTACAATATATAGTGGACCGACAATAGATAAAAGCAAAAGAGGCAGATACGGCATGGCACTAGGCCATGCTGTATCTTCCTCTTTTGCTTGTATTAATCAAAAAATAGTCCTACTCAACTAACGTATTGTAGTGTGACAGTTAGTGTCAATCAAGCGAGGGAGACAGAGCCATGAATTACAACGATACGCGAGCGAATCAGCAAACTCTGCGAAGTTCCATGACAACGACGACGCGCGAGAAAATCCACGGTATTCTGTACATTGAGGATATCGCGCGGGACCGACCGACCGTTCGCCCCCTTACTTTTAAAGTCGATCCCGATCTATCGAGATTGATATCGTGAAGTTTCGTACTCTTAACCACTCACTCTTGGATTTTTTTTGACACTTTTTTGACAGTACTTGTCAACGTCAAATTTGACAGAATGGAGCATAGACTATGCGATATTGTACGATAACAATACATAAGATGAACCACAGAACCGAAATAACCAAACTTGTTTATACTAAAGTAGTCTGTAAGTCTATGAAGACACGGTACAAAGTCAAGTGTGTTTTTGTAGGTGCGGTCTCATGCGACCGCTTGGGGTTTGAGGGGTGTTACTACAAAAGCGTTAAGAGGGTTTGCGCATTTCGGTTTCCCATACAAACTTGCAAGTCGAAATATTTAAAAACCAATAAGCCAATTTTGATGAAACATTGCATGCTGAAGTAAAACACAGGGATCTAAATAGTTTATTGAAAACATTTTTAAAAAATGTTTATGTTATTTAGTTATAGCGATTTTTAAATTTCTATAGTGGACTTTAAATCGCAATAACTCACCTAAAAAAACGTTTTTTAAAAATGTTTTCAACAAACTATTTAGATCCTTGTGTTTCACTTTAGTATGCAAAGTTTCGTAAAAATTGGCTCATTTGTTTTTAAAAATTTCGACTTGGAAGTTTGTATGGAAAACCGAAATGCGGAAACCCTCTTAATTTGGATTCATATTGCGCGGATATTGAGTAAACTAAAATGCAAAACACAATGCCATTTAGTTCACCCAATATAAATCCAAAATAGCGCTAAGGTCGTAACTCAAAAGTACGAAACTTGAAAATACCAATATCAATTTATCGGGACCGGTTTCAAGAGTAAGGAGGTTTTTTTATATTTTTTTTTATAATTCGTTTTTATAAAAAGGCTGATTTGAGACGTTCTCGTTAAAGGTTAGGTCAAGTCAAGAGTACCTACCCTCAACATACGATGTTAGGAAGGCAAATGAAGCAGAAGAAAAGCTGTGGTCTCTGCCTAACCCTCCGGAAGCGGGCGTGATGTATATGTATACAGAACGATACTAGTGAAAAGTTGAAAAAAAACGAACGCAGTAGCTGTTTTTTTTCCTATCTTTGTTTTTAAACATTTAAGAAAATAGGACAAAATGTTTTACTAGAAAAAAAAATCAACCAGTCTCAGGATTCGAACCCATGACCTTTGGATTCCAATGTATTAAGAATATGTATATAGAACAATAATAAACAACAATATATAAAGAAAATATTCGTAATATCCGGCTATAATCCATCATGATAAGAAGGACCCTCTTTTACGCTTTTTTTAAAATATATTTTTAAATTTAGATCGAATTTACGCAAAACCTTTAAAGTTAGTCTCTTTATCGAAACGGCTACAGAAAATTGTTAGCATTCATAATACTTCAATGTTGATGTTACTAAGCCTGCGGAGGATTCTCGCAAATATTTGATATTTCGCAACTAGAACCGATTACCGAAGGCAATTCAAAATACATCGGTAACAATCTGCGGTACGGAATCTAATTCCTAGAAACATTCAATGTCGTTGGATTTGCAACACCAATATTTAAATAGATGAACAATATCGATTTACTCGTAATGTTGCTATTACATAATTTAATTTAGAACTTTTAGCCAATAGATTTCAAAGTCTAATGCTTGTCGTTTAATATCAAAATTGATTCTATGGAACAATGGAAGTAAGGAAAAAGTAGTTTTTCGTAATACAAATTATGAAGCAAGCTGTAGCTTTTGTATGAGTCATATATTTAATTAAGTTCTATAAAACATCATTTGCAGGTCAAATAATAGTAGCAGACTAAAACAGAGAACTTTATATAAGAGATAAAACAGTTTTACGGATTACTTCGCTCCAGCCAGCCCCGTAGGACGTGGGAACTGACTAGGCTCCTGGTTGGGTTCCGAGAAGTGTGTATGCTTACTACTCCGCTACCAAAGAGGACATTTGGAAGTTGACTTTAGTGTTGACGACCCGAGCAGTGGCAACTGCGAGTTGTACTCTTCGTACAACGATAAGTGAGCGAGCTTGACAGCTCCGGTACCTATCTGGAAAATAGGCAGTGAACTACACTTGTTTACGGGGAAACCTTCCCGAGACACTAGTCTTATGAGTGCGAATGAAGAACGCGGCGGGTTCTGATTTGGCGTCAAGACCTAACGCCTGGTCTCCTGCGCGGGTTGGTTTTACTGGGCGCAGGGAAGTCTGGCACTTCTTGTATAACCTGGGTTGGTCTCGAGATGCCAGTACCAATAAAATTTGTGATGTAAGGAGGGGATGGTCATACACACTAAAATCAAAAATCAATGTCTTAGGTTACATGGGTTCGTAAGTCTATTCTAACCTAATGAATGGCTATCGCGATTAGCATTAATCCAATTTCAAGTGGTATATAATTTTAAAGTACATATAATATTGTACGGTAGATTGAAATAAAATAGAGTCTCAGAACACTTGTCGTTGCTAGAAGAACACGGGAGAAACTCCTCGTAAGTCTAAAAACGTTGTCTTGTCACTAGACTACTAACGTGACTGTTTTTGATAGTGTTATCAGGACGTTTTCATAACATGAAGGCGCGTGGCCATTATTTCATCGGATGTAAGGTAGGTACGTATATAGTAGTGTGCTCGTTGTTCGCATGGTGTCGTGTGCAACCGAAAAACGCCGGAAAGTGGTCGATAGGAAAGTTCCTTGATCGTACGTATGTTTATAAAAATATTGAAATGTTTTCAAAAAACAGTGATATTCACAAATTAAACACTAGAAGTAAGAACAAATTAGAAATACCTTATACTAGGCTCCATATAATAAATAATTCTTTTAAGGGTCTGTGTGTACGATTATACAACAAAGTACCGAATAATATTCAGAAATTAGATCTTGATAAATTTAAAATCAAAATCAAAGAAAAGCTTTATAAAAAAGCTTATTATAAAGTGTCAGATTATACAGAAGACATAACAGCTTGGGTCTGAAATGCTCCAAGTACTCCAACAGCTATTTATAATTGTCTATAATTAATTTATATAGAACACCATATTTAATTAAACTATTCACACTCAAATTCATATTTTGTATTTTGTGACCTGGTAACGAAATATAATATATATATATTTTTTTGTAAATGTCGTTGCTTCTGTGCGCTCTGGTTTCTTGCGCCCGTTCTTTGCCACAGTTAAAAAATGATGTCCTGAATGGTTGGTAGGTTAAAAAGATTTGGACGATTCAAAGTACTTATTAATTATTAATTTAGTTTATTGAATAAATATATTTTGACTTTTGACGTTTAATTTTTTGTACATATCTCTCGTCTGCCGAAGCGATAAACGACAAAGCACATTCAAACCCCGAGGAAAATCCACAGACATTAAAAATTTTACTAAGTGAATTCTCATAGGTTACGCTGCATTATTGGTTTTCCTTTGTAACTATGACAGCCAGTTTAACATATATATGTACGAACTCTAGGTCACTTGTTTAATTTGCGTTGTCCTTTTAACTTTGTGTACGCTAGGGTCACCATTTGTCTGAATATAAACGGAATTATCATTTAATTTTCTTTATATAATGGCCATAATTAAGCTCTAACTATGTTATAGAAGCAATACTCGACTCGAAGCATTGGTCTTACTATTGTTATCTTAACTTTATCATCTTAACTTGTTCATCTTAAAAATGAACACCATGGGCCAACATACACACATCAAAAGTGTCTAGGGATCAACATATATTTTTGCAATAACTTTTCTCCTGATTGATATTAATTAAAATTTTCTTTAAGGATTCATCAAATAAAGTGTTTTCGTTTGTCTACAGTAACGATAAACCAAGTCACCTTTGCATTAATAAAGAAACTTGCCATTTTCCTAATAAAGGGATTTTTGACATTTGAACCACTAACATTAAAGTTCGAAAAAAAGACTGAAATAACAGTTTTCTTTAAAATTTTATTGGGTAACTTAAACAATTAATAATCCGTGTTTCTACCGCGAACACTAACAACACAAGAACATCGGTTTGGCATACACAAAATGAGTTCATCCAAATCACGCTGTGGAATGGCCGCCCATGTTCGTTGCAACAACAAAAAAAGGTCTTCTTGCGACTGGATACCCTCCATATTCGGCAGAGCTCTTCTCTGTAGCATATCCCATGCATGCTCAATCGGGTTCAAGTCTGGCGACTGAGCAGGCCAGGGCATGACATTGATGTTAGCTGCGGCGAGAGTCTGTCTTACAACTCTTGCGGTGTGCGGTCGTGCATTATCATGCATTAACTGAAATAAGGGACCGATTTGCACTTGTAGAGGAACGATGACGTCTGATACAATCGTCTCAGCATAAATTTGAGCGTTGAGGTTGCCTCTGATCCAAATCAACTCAGTTCTTCCGCCGATCCAAATACCCGCCCATACCATGATGGTTCCACCACTATAAGGATGGACTTCCTGGCAGGATTTTAATCGCTGTTGGCGTCCAGGGGTTCTCCAGTGTCGTATACGTCTTGTATCCGGTCTCATACCAAAACGAGACTCATCAGAAAAGCACACGAAACGCCATTGTTCTTCTGCCCAATTTCTGTGTTCAAGAGCCCATTGATATCGAATCCTACGATTGTGCATTGCTATAGGTGGTACCCTTAGCGGTCTTCGGGAATGAAGGTTCACTTCATGCAAGCGGTTTCTGACTGTTTGGGCGCTAATTAAGTTCCCTGAAGAGTGATGAAGCCTCACGGCTAACATCATGGCGGTTATTGTTGGAGCTCTTCGAGTTGTGATTTGAATGTATCGGTCTTGTCTCCGTGTGGTGCAGCGATACCGTCCTCCATGGCGCTCAGCCACGGTACCAGTGCCTCGGTAACGTGTCCAAAGTCGACTGATAACACTCTGACTTGTATTCAGAGCTAAAGCTACAGTACGTTGCCAGGAACCAGCTTCTATCATTCCCACGGCTCTGAGCATTTCTTCCCTGCTTAAATGACGTCGCCGCTCCATAATAACGTTGGTTTTAATCAGTAGTAGGGAAACAGTAGCACTAATAATGTCTTCAATGCGTTGTATGTTTTTATAGGGAAAATATTGACAGCTGATTTTCATCTTTTACTAGAAATTGATTGAAAGTTCCTGTTTCAAATTATGAAATGCACCAAAAAGGATCCATATAAATTTATAAAATCATAAATTTATTACAAAGCCACATCTCAATCTCAAGAAATCCGCATAAAAATGCTTGATCCCTAGACACTTTTGATGTGTGTATTTACGTAGCAATCCATTAATCGAAGTTCGAGATGAATCTCACTTATTTACCTTTATTATTTGGTCACCCATTCGCAAGACATAATGATTACAATCGCAAAATGCGCAAGTCATTATAATTCAACACCTTATTCAAAATGGTGAAATCTTTTAATGACAGTTAAGTTTGAAACAATTAATAAATACTTTTTCAGTGCCAATGATAAATAGTTTAATAAGTACTTTGAGTGTGACCTTAGCCAGTTGTTCGTTAAACCACTAATGGGGTTTTAACAATATATATTTTAAAGTTTAATTATGTTGTAAATAAATATAAGTAACAAAAAAAAAATCTTGTCGTATCTTGGGTCAAGACAACCCTGTACGGTATACTTTCCTCCTACTGAATGTGAATCTGCGACGTTATGAGCCCATTGTAATCTAATTGAGCGGATCCCAACGACCAATAAACGTTTACTGAGACTAAATGACACAGCCGTTAATACTACATTGTCAGACAATATTCAAATTGCAAAATATATACACTCCTATTAGGTTGAAAATATGATTACCTTTCGAGTGGACGCCAATAATCGTATATCTTGTCATTTTCTTAAACAATAAAAAAAACCTTATAGTCACTGCTAATAAGCATAAGAACATTGACTTAAACAGTATCATAAATCAGTTAAATAGTTCATTTTTTAAATGAATTAAAACATTATTTTCTTACACTTACACTGTATCATTACGAATACCTACTGCCCGACAAAGAAGTGTCTCGAGATTTCCAGGAAATAATCTTATTATACGACGTTTTAAACCGTCTTAAAAGCAAAAGCCTCGCATTTTAAAATTGTGATGCAATTATTTTAAACGCTGACATTGAAAAAGACAAGTTAAAATAATCCGAGAATTCCGAGCGCCCTTCACCGGTGCTGTGTGCTGATGCATTGTGATGGCCGATGTATTTGGACCGTATGAATTCGAGCTGGCTACTTAAGGCTCGGCGCAAACAGGCCACCAGCCACAGCCACCAGTGGCCAGCATCAAGCAGTTTATAAGCGAGTACGCGCTGTAGTGAGTGACCGCCACCGGCCACACGTTTGCTTCGAGTCGCTACAAAATGTATGAAAAATCGTGAAAGCTGCTTGTCACTGGCCGACGGAGGCTGGGGTCGGTGGCTAGTTTGCGCTGAGCCTTAAGCTCACTTAAATGGGATGACTTAGTGCGCTTACAGCCGCAACCTCCAGCGGCGTGATCCCTTTCGAAATACTTGTGATAAACAATGACGCAGGCGCGGACCTATCTTGTGAGAATCGACCGGCCTGTCTTCTATATCTCTTTAAAAGAAGTGTTTAACATTTAATTAGCCACAATTTAAATTATATCGGCAGCTACACCTGCCTCGGGGGTAGGAAAACAACTTGCGTACCTATCCAGAACTACTTCTTTGTCATGAACTAGCTATGGCAGCAATGTTAAATATTTCCAACGCATTGCGATAAACAATAGGGTCGAGTCTAAATGATAAAACATATGTTATCCTTGTATGGCGGAATACGTTATATTAAAATGTTCTGAAATAGGAACTCGATCGAAAATGTGAGTTCTTACAATATTTATACAACATCGTGTATTGCCTTTTAGAAATCGAGATCATGATACCAATAAATCATGGACGAGACGTATTAAGTCACATCGATCGCAACGATAATGGAGGAACAAATTAATGCATGTGTGACATAATCGATAAGGCGTTTGGTTATGCATCGCTGTCGGTAGTATATCATTTATTAACACAGTATATATTTATAAAAAATAAATAAGAATAAAATAAACATAGCACTCGATCTACAAGCAACACGCTAGACATCGAGGCAATTAATTTAGTTATAGATGCAACTAGTTGCGTTACATCCGGCGATTAAATTCCAATAAATTGCTTAATATACCGCTGGCTGATCTCCACCTTTAGCACACTGCAAGCGTGTATAGCCGTGATGCATATGTAAAAATAGGTAGCCTCCAAAGCTAATGCACGAAATGTGGGCAGACACGTTGACATTATGCTATCGAACTGGACTTAGCTGCATTACTAACAATTAGCGAGTGAAAGTATATTCGCCTGAGAACTTTAAGTTGTCAAACTGGCGGCGAGTTCAGCGCTAGACGTATAAAAAGTGATATTGAATTAGGATTAGACCAATAAAACCATTCAGTCAATCTAGATGTTACTGCTTGACTGATCAACTAGATAGGTAGCAAGCACTAAATGCCAGATTCCCAGTGACTAACTTCAAGCGAGCACATTCAAACTGGCTATTAATCTTTAAGATATTTCGATACAGCTGGTACCTAGATACGCATCGATAGACCGCTACTTAGACGTCTGGTTAATAAGACTCAATCAACTCGGATGGGAATATTTTAAGAGCGAGAATTAAGGACTTTAGTTAATTCATTTTTTAAGCTCATCGCCGTCAACTCGGCAAGTGCGACCGGAAAAAAGTTGATGTCGGCATAAGCAGTGTGACAAGTAATCATTACCCATACAAATGTTTAAGTGATCTGAACAATTAATTACAAAATTGCAGTTTTCAATCACGGAACAGGAATAAATACTGACATGTGAAACGGCTCATACTCGTATATTTTTATACAAGTACCTATCTCAGATTAAAGACGTTGGTTCTGTGACTTCAATGTTGAGGCTTGAGTAAAACAAAGTATTAAAACAATAACAATAAAACTGTACTAAACCATTATAATAAACCATCTTGGTATAACGGAAGTAATCATACCTAATACGGTAGCCAATATTATCACATTATCGGCTTACTTTAAATTTAGATTGGTGTTAGCTTTAAGCTCCATCTGTCAAAATAACCGGATAAGGTTCGGTGGGCCGTCGAAATCAGCTTCAGTGGTTAGAGCTTTAAAGCAAAACTCCGTAGCAGACTTCCTCGTACGGTCAGAAATAAAACCATTAAAAAACCAACGTGGTTAAAAATATTAAAGTATTAAAGTGACGTAAGTATATGTCTTAACACGTAGGTTACGAGTCATAAAATAAAATCAGTTATAATGGTAATATACGAGTTTATAAAATAAAAATCACAGTATACACATACTCTGAAACATTCATAAAAATTACGTTAAAACATATCTTAACAGCTATGATTAATTGTACCACAATCGTGTTTCGATAATTTTGACGGTGCTTGCATGCTTGCATAATTGAGTTTTCATGGTGTTGCTAAAGGTTTTTTCTCTTAAAGGTATTCCGTTACGGGGAACAATGTTTAGGAGTAATTAAAGACGAAAGTGATAACGAGCTTCACACAGGAGTGAACAAGTGCGGTACTGACTGTCAACGTCTTTATAAGTCGGAACACAATACTATTAACACTGTTGTTATACCGAGGCGAGAGACACGAGATGGTGGTAAATTAAATTATACTTAAAAATGGCCTCAGGTGGTACTCGAACTCATGATCTTTCGCAATTCGGATGCTTTTTCCATTGTGCTATACCGTCTCGGATTCCATTTTTTTTTATATACTTACTCTTTAAATTATTAATATAATGTTTAACGGGATTCAAAGTAAATAACTTGAGAGTATTCCCTTCTAAATAAAAAAGCATATTATTAAAAGTCACATTCATTCAATTAAACCTTTGAACATAAGGAATGTAAAAACATTTTCGCAAATATAGTATGGAATTTTGTAGGTTGTTTTTACACTTAATAGAATGAAAAGAAAAGAAAGATGAAAGGAAAGAAAAACATTTATTGTCCTCACAGTATAACACAGAATGACCCAGTTGCGCGATTATATACCTATTACAAAACACCCAGTACAAAAAACAAGTGAATTTTCTCAGATGTTCGTAACAGGGACCCTCGCTACAATAATAGATGTGGTCGATTGTCGATAAAACGGTGCCGCAGCAGCGTCCGAGACTCCGAGGTGAGAAACGTGGCAACGGGCCGTGAGATAGAGCGGCCGATACCGCCGCCTTACCTCTCGCCCCGGCTGCCATGTGCCGAGCTGAAGCTGCCGATACGCACAATCGGGATTGATCCCGTAATCCTTTATAATTGGGTCACCGGTTGACTTTGAAGGCTAGCGACTTGAGTTTGGTTGAGTTTGGAGCGCGATGGCTTTGACCAAAAATGTATTTTCATTTCATTTATTTTTACGTGGGAACTGGTCGTGTTATTGAGTGCCAGCCGATGCTGCCGATACGTACAATCAGGATCGATACCGCAATCCTTTATAGGCACTTAATTCGCTCACCTATTGACTTAGAAGGCTAGCAACTTGAGTTTGAAGCGCGATGTAAGGAGGTTTTCAAATAAGTTCACATGCATTTTTTACGTGGCAACGGGCCGGGAGATAGAGCGGAAGATTCCGCCGCCACAACCTTACTTTTCGCCCCGGCTGCCATGTGCCAGCCGATGCTGCTGATACGCACAATCGGGATCGATACTAATTGGGTCACCGGTTGACTTCATCATAGGCCTCTTACATCTAAAAAAGAGGGTACGTATTATAATGCCGAATTTGAAAATACCGAATTTCATTTCGAAACGGAAGGCTAATTAAAATGTCGAATGTTTGGATGATCGAAAGTTCTATATACCGAAAGTTTATCAAAATACCGAATCTAATAAGACCTATGAACGGAAAATATTAAAATGCCGACTGTTTATTTGACCGAAAGTTCAAAATACCGAAAGTTTTAAATCCCGAATATTAAAAATAGTTCAAACTTGAATATTTTTTTATCTAACAACAGAGAACTAGCTGCCCTACTGCCCTAGCTGTCCTGTAGGTCACGTGATAGGTTAGAAATTTAAAACAATCGCGAAGCGCAGCTTAGCGCGATTGTCTTGAATTTCGAGTTATTTTTTTTATTAAACAACAGAAATACTACCTGCCCTACTCCTGTACATTCGGGATTCGAACTTTCGGGATTTTGAACTTTCGGGATTTAATCTTTCGGGATTTTGAACTTTCGTGATTTGAAAATAGACTTATTGACCTTCGGTATATCGGGTATAGGTTCCTATAAAGATGATTCAAACAGCGTCCAAATGTGAAGTTTGCATTTTCTTAAGCATTTTCCAATACGGGAGCGACAACAACGGCCGGTTGACTTAGAAGGCTAGCAACTTGAGGTTTGAGCGCGATCACAGAAACCTGAAAATGTAAGGGGGTGTTCAATAAGCTCACATGCATTTTTTACGTGGTAACGTGTCATGAGATAGAGCTGCTGGTACCATCGTGGCCGTAGCATTTGTGCCAGGCTAGTAATCCTTTATATGATTGGGTCACCGGTTTAGGAGCATTTGGCTAGTACCTTGAATTTGGAGAGCGATAGCTTTTAAACGTGAAAGAAAGAGGTGGAGAAGGCAGGGGTGTTCTACTAAGCTAATTCGCATTTAAAAAATATTAATTGGTTTATGCTGTTCAGACACTTAACTAAAATAAGAACGCAAACATGAATTACAATAAACACAAACACAAAGATTCAGTGTATCAAGATAGTCGATATTCTTTCAACCACCGCCGGTTCTAGAAGAGTACGGCAAAAGAATTCGGTAGAAATCACTTTGAAAAATACAACTAATTATAATAAATTGCAAACAAGTCTTCTACTCTTTAAATCTCATCGAACACCAAACTAGACAAACACTAATTTATAAGTTTACTAGCGGCCCGCCCGCGCCTTCGTCCACGCTAACATAGAAAAACTGTCATAGTTCAGCCATTTAAAAAAATACATCTACAAAATATAAGCAAAAACTATCCTCAGTTAATGCTCTATCTTTTAGTCCATTGCGTGGTTTAGGAGAATAGTGCGGTGCCACAGACAGAAGAAAACAGCGGCTTTACTTTATAATATGTAATGATATACCTCTTCGACTCACGCACAAAATGCTTAATGGTCATCCGTCACACAAACACTATCGGATTCGAAACAGCGAACAATGGTTTCTGTCTGTATTCTAAGTTGATCCTAAGTCGGTAGATCAACGAGGCCGTCAACACTTTCAAAAGGAAAGCTATTTCCTTAACCTTAGGTTGAGTACTTTAGATATTGCAAATGCAATATAAATATACACTACAGACGTAAGATTTTTTTTTCGATTTCCCATAACTGATATGACACTGATGACAGCTGAAACATCATCATTTCACTTATATTTCACTACAATGAGACTTTGAGATATTGAAAGCTCGTTTTGTGTAAAACGGAACGCATCCGATAAAAAGAATTGAATTTAATTAATTATGCGACTACCAACACTCAGTCTCCCTTTGATCCTGTAACAGATTCGAAATGTCAGGATTAGATATGTAATATACATTATAATTATAATAGAATTGACTCGCATTTAACCCTTTCGCGTAGCGGTGAAAGATAACTACCACCCTTTTGTATCGTAAAAGGCGACTAACGGACTAACGACTGCATATACATCCAACAGCATAAAGCGGCGATGGGCTCACCACTTGTCACGCTGAGCACATGTGCAGTCGCTATTTGGTTAAAGGTGGACTATGGTAGAGGACTGCTTTTATTTGCTGTCCTCATTGACTTCTCTGACTAACCCTTCGGGGACAATAGTCGTAATTATATGTATGACTCGCCTTTATAAATATATATAATAAATGCGAGTCCATTCTTAAAAACCCACTTGTGTGGTGGGTTAATGCCATAATCTCCCCTAATTGGAACAAGTGACATTTCTAAGCTGAGGAATCCGTATAAAAAAGTAGTAAAAAGTTCAATTAACATTGTCCCCGCAAACTTGTAGAAAACAATATACATTATGGCTGCAATAAACAGTTTTGCTGTCTGATAATAAAACATGGTGATTGTGGGCGAGGGTGCCGAGGTGAGAAACGTGACAATAGTCTGCGGCGAGGTGGAGCGAATAATATGGGCCGTGGCGCTACGACATCCTCGCAGATAGAGTATTAGTCATTTAGTCATTTTCTCGTGTAGTCGCTGCATTACAATGTTGTTGGTGTTCTTGTTTGCATTATCTTTTGCTGCTGTAACTCTTTGCTGAGAGGTAAATAAACGAAAAGAATTATACTTACTTAATACATAATAAGTATGATTTTTAAGGTCTCGTTTGTTTACATTAATGTAATGTTAACAATATTTGTGAAAATAAGAATACCTAAATTTTATTGTAAATAAAAGAGGCAAAGTACTAACTAATGTAATATTTAAATATTGTACTTTGTATTTTTGTACGATTTTCCGAGCTCAAGAATACTGTGTTTTAGACAAGAATAAAAAAAATTAACGTCTATTACATTGGTAAAATAAATTTAAGTCACAAAAAATAAACTAAAATCAGACGGCGATGTTCAATAACTTCCGCGGATCGTGGTAGGACAATAGTCGCTTGTGTTATCCGTTGATCCATTTTTACATGAAATGAAACATAAAAGTATACAAAAAAAATGTGTGTCGTAATTTAAAAAAGAACTAGACACAATAGACATTCAATTGTTAGCAACCTCTAGGAGTCTTCGTGACAGACAAGGGGATATAAAGATAATTAAGCATCTTAGCATACAATAATGACTGCCACATTCTACAAATAACACCAATGGCACATAATTATGTGAGCGAAGGGTCAATGATTAAAATCTTGCAGGAATATCTTCAAAACTACACCAAACAGTCCTGTAACCTGAAAGATGGCAAGAGACAGAGACAGGAGATGCTGACAATATATCAAACAGCCACAATGTTTTGAAATTAACTGGCATTCTTATTTATTTATATATTTCATCCGATCATGACAACTAGCAATTACGTGTTTCCTATAAATCATTTCACCTTTTCACCACAGCCAACCTGACAACAACTCAAATTAAATAAAAATTATAACTTAAAACTTTTACCTTACGTCGCACATTTCAATGCAAAACTGTCCAAATTAAAAAAAAGTGGCAAGTCTCTACTTAGCAAATTGATTTAATGACTATTATTTGTAACAAGTTTCATTTCGTTGTCTGTGGAGCGTTTTTCGAATCGACACCTCCCGATAATTAACGCTCGTCACGCGACCGTGGGATCAGAAAATAAAACGTAATCGATTTGTTGTAAGTACAGGTTTGCATTGCCGAGATTGGTCATTTCTCCGCGACTTCGTATGACTTATAGTTGAACCAGTAGAACATTATAACTGTTCATTCTAATCTGGCTTAGTTCACATTTTTTAAACTCTACCTGGGACTAGAACCCATAATATTTTATTTCGGATTAAAGAACTTCACATCTTATTGAAAAAATTATTATTGTCACTTACTTACACGAGATATTATTATGTACTTAATTAATTGCAATCAGCTGTAGAAAAGTATGAGTTACGCTTGTTAATTTTGGAATGTATGGACAATTTGTGACCACTTTATACTTACTAAAGCAGCTGTTGGATGGATTATCTTGTGCATGTGGCATTGTCAGGTGTATCACAATTAAGTAACTCATCCTTATTTCATCTGAATTATGAGTATTTTAAACTTTTATGAATAAAGTTTCTATCACATTAGCTTTAAAGTTAATCGTTTAATATTTACTGAATTAAATATTATTATAATTATGATGCTCTCTGTGCGGAGTGTGTAATAAACACATAAACAATATCATTAAGGAGAATTGAATAGCATTTATTTCTGAATTCAGTTTAAGGAAAAAAATGAGTACACCGTTTAGCACTTAAGACGCTTTATTATAAGCCTTGATTACAATAAGTAAGTCTTTCCTTGTATTTAGTTACAAACAATAAAATACTTTAGTACGTACCAAACAACATTAAACAACAAAAAAAACATAGCCCCATCCAACATTTCGGTCGATTCTCTTATACAACCCCTGTACTACAGTGGGCGCAGCCTTCGCGCTGTCGCCGCTTTACAGAAGGCTCTCGCCGGCGGCATTTTTATCACATTACACATTGGGTTTATCGTACCTCTGCACTCTGCCTTAATTTTTCGGCGACGCGGAATAAAGGTTGATGTCTCGTGGCAAGGCTGCGATGACAGCTGCGCAGCCGCCGCTCCTATCTGTAACAGTATCAGGGTATAAAATACCTGCCACTTTTATACTGATCACGCGCCTTATTGCTTTTTGTTGGTTTGCGTTAATTAAAACGAATCTACATGTATGGTTTGTTCATTAACTTCGTGCAATATTATTTTGTTTTCGTATTTTTTTGTTCAGAGTGCAAATGTAGTCGTGCGAATGAAGATACGTAGCTAACGTAGAGTTAGATTAGCTTTGTGTAGCGAAACATGATAGAACGTCTATCCCAATGCTTGTTTCATTTCGTCTACGTTCGAGTGCCAACTTATACAAATTACGAACATTGTCATTAAAATAAGTACATCAATAGATAATAATTTTGTTTCATATGTCTGCACGAGAATGCGGAATTAATAAAAGTTTATTTTCCAAAAGTATTAAACACGACTATTAACTAATTCCAAATAATATTATAGCTAAAAATAATTAAGTAAAATTTTAAACACTGAAAAAAGACAACAACCTCAGGCGGGAATCGAACCACGCACCTTCCGCATTCCGGGCGGCTGCCTTAACTACTTGGCTACCGAGGTCTGGTTAGATAAAGCCAGGTCTGGTTAAAAAAAACGCTGAAATAGATAAAAAAAACAATAAGCTAAAAATAAATTAATAAAATGCACAAGTCAGTCTTTAAACTGTTATTGCAATATTCCATTGCATATATTGTTTAAAACTCAAAACGGAGCTGAAGCTTTATCGCAACGTTGAACATTCCACGAGTCGGTTTCAGCTCCATTTTGTACGTGCCCATAAAAACAATCAATCACAAAATTACAATTTATACAGTTCAAAAGTAGTTTAAGAAAACTGTTTCTGCCGTGAACCGGGTAAGTAATTGCAGGCTTCACAACTGGTAATGATACGCTTAGCGGGCGGCGGACGAGTGCTTTGATACGCATAAAAATTAAATTCCGAAAATGATTTCGAAGTGTGATGTGGGGTGAAAATCGGCCGTACGCGATTATAACGGGCGTGGTCTGTCATTACCCCGGCAGTGTGCTAACGAGCCCGGCCTGGCCAGCCGAGCGTCGAATCCGCGACCGCCACTTAAGTAGACATGTCTAACATTATTATGTTGATGTCCGTCATTACATATCGGCGGGTATCGCCAACTTTTGACGGCGGCCTCGTTATTTTTATGTTGATACTTTTAAATTTTGGTCCTTGAATGTAGGTACCGAAGTTTGAGGTGTCAAAATTACACGCTTCAAAATGAAACGAAAATAATTGTGCCCTTAACAATTTTATTGTGTCCACACGAGTATGTAAGAATAACGTCATTCATTGTTGTGTTACTTGATGAAGATAAAAACAAATACTTTTTAAGTAGTAGTTGCACTTTATTGAAAATTATGTTGAGAAATCTTTTTACCTTTAACATAATTTTCGTAATTAAGACGAAAAGGGTAGAGTCTATATAATCACGTTCCTTAATTAATTTTCAAAGAATTAAATCAGCTACATCGTATAACTACTTATTAATTGTGATTGCGTTAATCGATTCGAAATCAGCTAAACTTCAACTCCAATTACCTTCGGTGGCCACCATCGGCATCGGCTTGTAAATGTCATTTATTTTGTTTGCGCAAAATTACATATCGGCCCGCGAGTAATTACCAACAACACCTTGGAGCAAGAGGTCAAAAAGAAATTCACTTAAAACTGTAACACGCCCTTCACGAGAGCCGCGGCGGGGCGGCGGCGAAGCAAAATTTATATAAAGTCGGGTCATTTTCGAAAACCAGTGTGTCCGAAAGTGAAACTACCCGCGCATTTATTACCAAGTAAAATATGTAGATTGCCGACGAGATAATAATGATATGTGCTCGTGGTAATGAAATTTCCCGCCGTCAAACGGTGCCAAAGTAATTTGCGTTGGTTGTCTCTGCGAGCTGTGGCCAAGGGCCGCTTTCGAGGTTGCGCAAGGCGTTAATGAGCAGCTCGCGGGTAGCGCACGCCCGGGGTGGCCGAGCATTGTTCTGTGCCACTCTCGCCTCTCTATTGTAACTCCAATGAGCTCCTCATTAAAAAATCTATATTTTAAATATGTGTCCGATGCCTCTGTGCGTGTTTTCTCCGTCGAGTTAAATTTTATTACACAAATAGTATGGGATCATAGTGAACTTGTATGAAACTAACTCGTAACTGAAGACTAAATACTTTTTTTTAAAGTATTGATACTATAGAAACCTAAAATACTATATACTATAAAACAACCCAAGGTTGCCTGGAAGAGATTGCTTGTTAGCAATAAGGCCGCCAGTTTTGTACTATGTCTCTGTAAAAATGTTCTTTTCTGTGTATGTTCTTGTGTGCAATTAAAGAATATTTTATTTATTATTTATTTATTTATTAAAAACTGTGCCTAGTTAATTTCAACTCGATTGAACTGAAAAGAAAATCATAAGTATAGGTACCTACTTAGTTATTCCTTGAGACTAATTTTAGATTTAATTAACTTTAACTTAATTTTTAGGAGATCACAATGTATGGTGCGTCCTTGGCGCACTGGTTAGCAAGGTTTCCGTCGTTTAAAACGATTCCTCTTCTGATATGATAAATTGTTACTTAAGCTACATATGGCGCGATGTTAATGCCTCACGTTCGGCTTTTAAGCTCCGATGATCAATGGACACTTAGTCCGCGGCCAGGCGGACGGGCCGAGTGAAATGTTCACATTGTTCTTAAAACTGACATATCACAGTTCCGTTTTGCTTCATCAGTAACTTCTTTCGATGCAACGTTAAGAAAAACACCAGTGTGTAGCTCATTGTATAATTATGGCTTCGCTGCGAATGAAATAGCGTCGTAAAATCAGATCACTAATAAAGAAATTCTGATGTTTAATTAAGTAAGTCGAACGGCTCAATTGTGGGGGTAATTAAAGAAATTGGTGCAGCTTTCGTGGACAGGCTAAATTATTGTTAAGGGCCATAACATTACAATTTCACGGAAGAGCCACGCGGCCACCCTGCGCGCTCCACGCAGGCGATCCACTCATATTTGTTAAATCATCGGAACCCTGTAATTTTGATCGATATCTTTATTGACGGCTCAAATTTATTGATCATTTCTTTGCAAACGTTAAGTTCCCCGTGAATACAATATGGCGGGCGTCGCTATGTCGCAAGCGAGTCGCCGCAAGTCGTTCTGCGGTGCCGTGATTATTGCTATGGTTTCGTTTTTCAATAGCCCCTTTATATCAGATTGACCCACTTCACTTTGTTTGGGGAAATTGAATTTCGTAGTATGCAAATTACATCTCAACTTATCACTGTATAGAAAACAATTATCGATGCCTTTGTACGTACCGTTAAATGGGATTCATGCGCTTATCTTAATCTCGTAAGTTATGTTAATATAAATAGGCAAGACAACCATTGGCAATATGCCTTACGCAACTGATTAATTTTACTACGATTAATTAAGATAACCATTAGTATTACACCCGTAAGTACAAATGGTCAACATCCAACTGAAGCCACAAATCATCTATGTGGAAGTACTGCGAAGTAATTAATACGACATGCACCAGTCAATACTGTTTGCCTTACTGATAATATGATAGTAGAGTTTGATTTATTGCCAGTTAGATATCACAGTCGGGATAGATGTGGCTACGAAACTATATTATTCTCTTAAATTTTCCGTGTTTAAAAATACGGCTTGTTTTTGTTGCTTATTATTATTACTTGCTGTATTGAAATATTTACAAGTTTTTTTGATCAACTTTGAAAAAATTTGGCCAATTACCAAGGCCTTATCGTTGCTTCCGTTTTTCTTTTTTAATACATCTACTTACTTAAATTCAATTTTTTTTTACACCATTCTTAAAGAGGAGCTGTAAAACAAGATAAGTATTTAAAAAAATACCGTATATTACATGTATGTATTGCACTATTCTCGTAAAGAATGTGATATATTTGATCTCAAAGTATGTTCGAGCCCCACACACATTGTCTATGTGTTGTTCTTATCGCAGTGACAATTTCAGGCCCTAACTGACCTTTGCCCGCCCAGCAGGCGATGAAGCCTACCCCAAGAACGAATCGTTACGAATAGAAGGTCCACTTCATACAACACGCTTACAGAATACATACAGACCTTTACGTTAAGGCCGGCAAAGCATCTGCGATTCCTCTGGTTTTGCGGGTGTCTATGGGCGGCGGTGATTGCTTTCCATCAGGTGACCAGCCAGCTAAATTGCCTGCTTCAATTAAAAAAAAAATGTATAGTGTAAGTGCTCCTGAGCTATTAGAAATCATCTTCACACTCTTCGCAACTTTTAAAATGCTCTTGTTTTATTTGTCCTGTATATTGAGTTATAATTTTATTTTCACTCCTCTTGCTCAAAAAGACCGTCATTGTAGCGTTCTAGAGCGAGGCTAAAATAGCTTGTTTTGCCCTACGGGGAAAAAGTATTTTTTTTTAAATTTTTGTCTGTCACATGACAATGAGCCTACAAAAACGAAAAAGTATTTAGTCTTATGTAGAATAATCATGAATAAAGACTCGACTTATTACTGTTTATTTAAATCAAGAACTTTTTTGAGATAGTCTCTTATTGTTCTGTGGAGATAGTTATTATTAAAAGTTATGGTAAAACTAGTAATCATTTGAATCTAAGGACAACACAGACCACGCCCACACACACAGTCCATGCTTCAGCAAGAATCTGCACAGTCTGCACATGTGCTTAGGTGGTGAGCCTTTAGCCCGTTAGTCGCTTTTACGACACCCAAGGGAAGAGAGGAGTTAGTAGTATTATTTTGATGAGCCAATCGCCGCTCTATGCTGTTGGATGTATGTGCAGTCTTTAGTCCATTAGTCGCCTTTTACGACACCGAAGAGAAAAGAGGGGTTGGTAGTATTATTTTGATGAGCCCATAGTTACTCTATGCTGTTGAATGTATGTGCGTGCAGTCTTTAGTCTGTTAGTCGTCTTTTACGACACCGAAGGGAAGAGAGGGGTTGGTACGTTGGTAGTATTATTTTGATGAGCCCATCGCCGCTCTATGCTGCTGAATGTATGTGCAGTCTTTAGTCCGTTAGTCCCCTTTTACGACATCGAAGAAAAGTGAGGGGTTGGTAGTATTATTTTGATGAGCCCATAGTTGCTCTGTGCTGTAGGATATATGTGCACTCATTAGTCCGTTAGTCGCCCAAGACGACACGACACCCAAGGGAAGAGATGGAAAGACTGCACGTACCTACTATCCAACATAATAGAGCGGCGATGGGCTCATCAAAATAATCCAACCCTTGTCTTCCCTTGGGTGTCGTTAAAGCAACTAACGGGTTCATTTTTAATAAAATAAACCAATTCATATTGTATTGGATTGTTTTATTTTCTCGCATTCGTAGTGAAAAGCAGAGTTAACACACGGCGCTAAAAACCCATTATAACTCGGTTTCTATTTACTCCCTCGCTAAAGCTCGGGAGTAAAACTACCTCGTATATAATGGGTCATTTTAGCTCCTAGTATAACAATCTACTATTATCTATCTCTTTGTATTATCAAGTAATTAGGTACTTACTTATTTGTTAATAAATAATTTTATTTTCATCCCCCCATCTCGGAAAGAGTATTTTTACTCTTCGATATCTGCGTGCAAAAGCCGTTTTTACCCGCTAGAGGACAAAGTAAATTGAATTTATAACATCGTGTGCACTTAGTATGTGTATTCAAAACATCATTAAACCTATTTTCTTCTTCCTCCATGGTGCCGATTTATCATACGACCTTTTTAAATTGTTAAAAACTCAGACTCGGAACCTTTTTTGGTGTACCTACTTTTTTAATTTGGTTGGTAATTTCCTCGTTGAGGTGGGATGAAAAGTTACGTGTTGCACTCGAGTGCAAAGATTTATCACCTCGTGCTCTTTTGATTCCCTCGGTAACGCTCAGGATTCTAATTTTTGAATCACTCGCTGCGCTCGTGATTCAATTTTAGAATCCTTCGCTTGCTCGGTCATCAAAATTGAGCACGCGGTAAAAAGCAAGTTTGAACTCTTGTATAACAAATAACTATTCTTCTTTCTTTTTTTCCAAAAAAAAACAGGAATGTTCACGTGAATGGATAGGTCAAGAGTACCTACCGCCGAGAAATGTTTTAACAAACTATATATTTAGATATTTGTATTTTTACTATAGCATGCAATGTTTCATTAAAATTAGCTCGTTGTATGGGAAACCGTAATATATACGTAAACTCTCATAACCACAACACAGTATTTATAGCTAGGTATCAACATGAAGTTTATATTTTATTCACAAATTTATATACTAAGAGGTCTAGTAGGCTCATGTGAACCTTGAACTGATGACAAATTGATGAAATGACGAGAATATTAAAATTCACAAAATCCATTAATCTTTGTATGCATTTGTAAGTTTCGCAAAGGTCGTGACCCGAACAGTATCTATCTACTAATAATAGGTCTATGCTAAAGCTAAATTGAGCGTGTAATCTCCGTTCAACAGTTTGTTACTAAATACCTACTTTGAAAGGATTTATATTTTCATGTCTCATCACCATCTTTGGTTCAGTCAGCTCACAATTGTCGATGAAATGACTGATCAGTTCATTAGCAATTGTGAGCTTCTTGTGTTACCTTAGCTGTAGAATTCATTCATTCATATAAAGTTTCATTCATTTCATTCATTTATGTAAAGCTGTTTTTTACATTTCATATTCTCTAAACGCTCCACTACCAAGACTAAATACGATCGGTGATTTAGTTAGCCTGTTTGCATAGAAGTAGTTTGAATTTTTATTAATTTTTCCACCACTCCAAGTTATGTTGTGAAGCACTAATATTTGTTAACGGTATCTATTTCATATTGGTAACCTATAATCATACCTTCTTACTGATACGTTACGGCCAAATTTCCCCCGTAATCACGGGCTTAGACGGGTACCTACTTACAAAAGTACGCCCAAGTCAAGGTAGGTAAACGATTACAACAACGACAAAAATGCATAAAATTAACATTCCTCTAATTTCGCACACGTAAGTAATTGTTCTAATGTGTACTTACATAGAGCCCACGTAAAAATTTTCAATTCACTTTTGTTTTTTATCTTATGTTTCTAAATCTATAATGTATTTTTTTATCTTTTCTTAAAGAAATTTTCTAAATTTACATGTAATTTTTTCATTCTATGATTTGATAATAAAATATTCTTTTGTAAATGTCGTTACTTCTTTAAAAAGCTATTGAGTTTCTTGCACCCATTCTTCTCGACAGCTAAAAGTTATAAGGGTAGTAGGCAAAAAAATTATTGGACGTTTCAAAAGTACTTAAAAGTTATTTGAATAAATGATTTTTAACTTTGATATTAAGTTAGCCAGTTAAGACACACGCAAGTTTAATTTAATAATACACACATCAAAAGTGTCTAGGGATCAACATATATTTTTGCAATAACTTTTCTCCTGATTGATATTAATTAAAATTTTCTTTAAGGATTCATCAAATAAAGTGTTTTCGTTTGTCTACAGTAACGATAAACCAAGTCACCTTTGCATTAATAAAGAAATTTGCCATTTTCCTAATAAAGGAAAATGGCAAAAGGGATTTTTGACATTTGAACCACTAACATTAAAGTTCGAAAAAAAGACTGAAATAACAGTTTTCTTTAAAATTTTATTGGGTAACTTAAACAATTAATAATCCGTGTTTCTACCGCGAACACTAACAACACAAGAACATCGGTTTGGCATACTCAAAATGAGTTCATCCAAATCACGCTGTGGAATGGCCGCCCATGTTCGTTGCAACAACAAAAAAAGGTCTTCTTGCGACTGGATACTCTCCATATTCGGCAGAGCTCTTCTCTGTAGCATATCCCATGCATGCTCAATCGGGTTCAAGTCTAGCGACTGAGCAGGCCAGGGCATGACATTGATGTTAGCTGCGGCGAGAGTCTGTCTTACAACTCTTGCGGTGTGCGGTCGTGCATTATCATGCATTAACTGAAATAAGGGACCGATTTGCACTTGTAGAGGAACGATGACGTCTGATACAATCGTCTCAGCATAAATTTGAGCGTTGAGGTTGCCTCTGATCCAAATCAACTCAGTTCTTCCGCCGATCCAAATACCCGCCCATACCATGATGGTTCCACCACTATAAGGATGGACTTCCTGGCAGGATTTTAATCGCTGTTGGCGTCCAGGGGTTCTCCAGTGTCGTATACGTCTTGTATCCGGTCTCATACCAAAACGAGACTCATCAGAAAAGCACACGAAACGCTATTGTTCTTCTGCCCAATTTCTGTGTTCAAGAGCCCATTGATATCGAATCCTACGATTGTGCATTGCTATAGGTGGTACCCTTAGCGGTCTTCGGGAATGAAGGTTCACTTCATGCAAGCGGTTTCTGACTGTTTGGTCGCTAATTAAGTTCCCTGAAGAGTGATGAAGCCTCACGGCTAACATCATGGCGGTTATTGTTGGAGCTCTTCGAGTTGTAATTTGAATGTATCGGTCTTGTCTCCGTGTGGTGCAGCGATACCGTCCTTCATGGCGCTCAGCCACGGTACCAGTGCTTCGGTAACGTGTCCAAAGTCGACTGATAACACTCTGACTTGTATTCAGAGCTAAAGCCACAGTACGTTGCCGGGAACCAGCTTCTATCATTCCCACGGCTCTGAGCATTTCTTCCCTGCTTAAATGACGTCGCCGCTTCATAATAACGTTGGTTTTAATCAGTAGTAGGGAAACAGTAGCACTAATAATGTCTTCAATGCGTTGTATGTTTTTATAGGGAAAATATTGTCAGCTGATTTTCATCTTTTACTAGAAATTGATTGAAAGTTCCTGTTTCAAATTATGAAATGCACCAAAAAGGATCCATATAAATTTATAAAATCATAAATTTATTACAAAGCCACATCTCAATCTCAAGAAATCCGCATAAAAATGCTTGATCCCTAGACACTTTTGATGTGTGTAGTTAACTATTTAACTCTTTTTTACTTCCACTTGTAAGTACTCGTATATGAAAATTGTATTTTCCATCGCACCGTTTGCATGACGAGGTATTATCGAACTCTTTTGTTTCTATTGATCACATGATGTTTAAATTTTTTGTATTGTAAATGAACCTTCTTAACGGTACTGTGTTGTGGCGACGCAAACGCCTGGCGCGTGTCGCATCGTCACATGCGCCGTGTAGATGGCGAAAACCCACCTTGCTCCCCGCTTATCTGCAACTTGTCCACTCAACGATTCGCATGATTTATATCCGTACCGTACACTTTCACCTCTCGAAGGTACATTGTCGTTAGTCTTTGCAATGGTTATGGCCGTAATTATTATATTAAATTCTTCAAAATTATTTGGTAAGTCGTAATGGAATGAAATATAAGGTAGTTAAGCGCAAAACAGACAACTGCTTAATATTTTATGTAAATAATAAGTGTTTATAATTCAAGCTCATTCAATTTCCAAGAAGACGTTGAGGAGTATCAGGTGTTTTTGTGAAAGTCCTTTTAGTTTTGTCGACGGTCTGTTCATGTTCAGCGTTTTGTCATTAGTTTATGTTAATATACGCAAATGTTTGGCCAAAGAAGTTTTATGGATTTGTTTAGATACAAACTAATTAACATTACCTACATTAAAGATATAAATATTTTTAAGCCCTTAAATAAATTAATAAATCTTTTTTCTTTCCACCATGTTTTTTTACGAACGAATATACTTACGTTAGGTACATTAGTTGCGAATTAAATCTAATCTAAGCAGGTAAGGAAGAACCGACTCGTTCATATTGAGGTTAAGGTTTGCTATTCAACTCACTTCCGAGTGATTAACATACGACCCACGATTTCAGCGCTGCTGCAGCGCTAACAGTTAACTGTATCGATAATACATTTGCGCAGCTCCGCCGCGTAGGTGCAGTCGAGCAAAAAACAAAATCAAAGCGGCCCGAGGTCGGCTTTGTGCCCGAGAGCAGGAAGGTGGAAGTGCCTCTCCGCAACTCCCACTTGTATATATCAAAAATGCATTTTTTTATCGCACTGTTTGCATGACGAGGTGTTATCGACTTCTTTTGTTTTCGATAAAAATTTTGTTGCTCGTATGCTGTCTTATTGCAAATATTCTCTGTCAGCGTTCATTTGTTTTTGTATCCGAGTGTTTGAGATTGGTTTTTATTTTTGGTTTTCCAAAAAGGTCGTATCATCTAGAGTTAAGTAGAGAGTACGAATACCTAGTAGGTATATACAATTTGAAAAAATACCACGATACTAACTGAAACAGAAAGAATTATGTAGTGTGTTTGATAATATTGTAGTGATTTAAATGCCGGCAACGCGTCTGCGATTCCTCTGCTTTTGCGGGTGTCCTTGGGCGGCGGTGATTACTCTCCATCAGGTGACCCGCCTGCTCGTTTGCCTCCTTCTTTTATAAAAAAAAGATATATTGTTTTAATCCCGCAACTGGGTCATGCTAATAAGTGCAAACAACAATTATTAAAATGGGAGCAACACTGAAAATGTGAAAAAAAATCTGCTGCTCCATAAATTTAAGTCTTACACACCTGTGATATATTGTCTAACTCTCTTATTTCTGGCGATATCATAGTATTATCTATAGAATCTAATAATATAAATTCTTTTAAATTATTGTCTACATTAACAAATATTTTATAAATACTGAGAAATTACAAAGTGATACTGCTAGGTGTACAATTTAATACTAACTTAAATACAAAAAAAATAAAAAATGAATTGAAATTATTATGTAACAATTACGATCATTGCACATTTGTGGATATTGATAAGGACATGAATTATAACACTTCCGAAAATCAGTCACGCTTGGATTTGATAAGTTTTATGGTAAATAATAAAATTAACTATATAAATTATGAAAATCAATTTATTAAAAATGGTATAAAAAACATAATGAAATTGTTATCGACTAATAAGTCTTTACGTATGCTCAAGGAGTCTTTACCTAAAAAAGGAACAATCCCTTATTATTTTAAAAATCTATCCATAAAAAAAACCATTACTTCCGACTCTCAAAATGCCCATGATGTCCAAAATGACAGAAATTATAGCAGAATGTTTTTTCGTTCCCATGATGAAATACTCTGTAACACTACTTCATCAAAATATACAGGGTGTACTCTCTAAAAAGGAAATTATTGAAACCAGCATTGATGATCTATGTAAAATTTTGGGTAATATAAGTATAATTTGCCTTACAAAAACATTTATAAAGCAAGGTTCAGAATCGAACTTAATGATAAATAACTATAAACTAGCATCGTCGTTCTGTCGTGGAAAGGAGCGTAAAGGAGGTCCCTGTATACTACTGCACAAAAACATTGAATATGTCGCAATTAAAGTCCCAATAAAGCCAATACCACACTTATTTGAATATTGCATAACTGAACTACCTAACATCAAATTAATTATTGTATGTATTTATAGAACAAAGCCAAGAAATAAAAATAATAGTGAATGCATCAGAATATTCCTTAATAACTTGGAACAACTTTTACATGTTCTAACTAGGAGATATCCTACTCATAAAAAAATAGTATGTGGTGACATGAATATTAATATTTTAAAACATGACAAAAAATCTAAAGAGCTGACTTCACTATTTGCAAACTTTAATTTTCATCATCACATCTTGAAACCTACAAGACAATCATCTTGCTTAGATCTAATATGTAGTGACATTTCTAACACTCGTTCTAACATACATTATTTAGGATTGTCTGATCACGAGACGGCGCAGACTCTGACTTTCGATGTTGAATTAGATAGCAAAAACTGCAACATACCATCATGGTTTGTAGAAAAAAGATGTTACTCTAAATATAATAGAAATAAATTTATTGCATGTATGTCATCTCTATCATTTAATGATGTTTGCTCGCAGGAGAATACGGAAAAGGCGTTTAACATATTTCACGACCACTTAACTCTGTTTTTTAATCTTTGTTTTCCTTTTGTTCTAGTAAAGCAGGTGAGTAGACGCATGCATAATAAATGGATGACTAAAGGCCTTAAGAAATGCTGTATTAATAAAAGACAGCTATATTTACGATACAGATTTAGTAAAGCAGATAAACGATTAAATAAAAACCAATATAATTTATATAATAAAATACTAAAAAAAAGTTTATTATTAGCTCAAAAAATTCATAATTTTAAATATATAAAAAAAGCACAAAATCAATGCAAAGCTTCATGGGAAGTAATTAACTCTAACTTTCGATGTAAGCATCAAGACGTGGAGATTAATGAAATGTGCCTGGAAGATGGTAAAACGTTAACTTGCCCACAGCAGATTGCGGACTCATTCAATGATTTTTTTATTGGTCTCACAAATACCAAAAGAAACTCCATCAATTACAGTTCAGCTACAAAAACGATGGAAAATAATCCGAAGACCACGTTGTACGTCCTACTGATCCGGTAGAGATTTTTCGAGTAATTCATTCCCTTCGTAATACGAGCTCAACTGGATATGATGGAGTAAATACCAAAATGCTGAAGCTCTGTGCAGAATTCTTATCACTCCCCCTCTGTCACATAATTAACCTCTCTTTTAATGAGGGACATTTTCCATCGCGTCTTAAGTATTCTATAGTTAAGCCTATATATAAAAAGGGTCTTAAAAACAATTTTAATAATTATAGGCCTATAGCTTTAAATTCTATACTTTCGAAAATTATAGAGAAGGTAGTATATTCAAGAGTTTCTTCATTTATGGCCACTTGCAATATTTTGAGTGAGAACCAGTTTGGTTTTAGAAAGGAGAGCTCTAGGGATCATTGTTGTCTATTAAATGAATTTATTATCTACTGGTTTGGCCTGCTTCTCTCTCATAAAGTGGGTCACTGAAAATTTGGACAAGGGCTTCCGGGTATTTTCTATATTTTTGGACATGACTAGGGCTTTTGATCTGGTTTGTCATGAAATTCTTTTACATAAACTACAGCTCTTTGGTATTATAGGTAAAACAAATGACTGGATTAGAAGTTTCCTTCAGGGCAGACAGCAATGTGTGGAAACAATGAAAACTACAAAGCATCATAGAGCTTATTTTATGCAAACGTTCAGATCGTCTTATCGTGAATATAATTACGGAGTACCACAGGGCAGCGTACTTGGCCCTTTACTATTTTTATGTTACATTAATAACTTACCCAGTGACATAAATCAAGAGTGTTTGCTGTTTGCTGATGATGCTACAATATTAATTAAAACAAATGACAAGAATACAATGAATAATAAAATATATGAAACGTTAACTTCTGTTGTACTGTGGTTAGAAAATAATAATTTAAAATTAAATTTATCAAAAACAAAAATCGTAAAATTCCAAACTTATAATAGCACATCGATGCAAGTAAACGTTAAGTTACACGATAATGCAATAGAAGTACTTGATGATTTTACCTTTTTAGGAATTACAGTTGATAAATACTGTAATTGGAAAGCGCATGTTGAACAATTAGTTAACAAAATAAATAGATACGTATATGTAATTTATCGACTTAGAAAAGTAGCAACTAAAGAAGCGGCTCTCTCATCTTACCATGCGTTTGTTTCATCAAATATAAGATATGGAATAGTACTATGGGGAAATTCAGTGGAGGTGGACAGAGTTTTTATAGCTCAAAAAAAGTGCATCAGAGCGTTATGTGGTGCCAAATATGATGAAAGCTGTAAACCTTTGTTCATAAAGGAAAATATACTAACCTTGCCATCACTGTACTTATTCGAAATCTGCCAACTTGTCCATAAACACCCACAGTTATTTATAAAGCAAAGTGAGGTTATTCATAGAATTAGAAGACCTCAACGGGACAATACTCTGTACATACCTGATCAAAGGTTAAAAGTTCACAGTAGTAACTCCTACTGTATGGCAATAAGACTCTATAATAGCCTTCCAGATAATTTTAAAAAACTTAATTTGAGCGCCTTTAGAAAACAGATGTATAAGTTCTTAGTCCAGAAGTGTTACTATTCAGTGTCCGATTTTATTAAGGATAAGTAAATAGATTTGACATAAATATAATTTATTCAATGTGTTACATTGTAAAAAATAACGTATTAATGTAATTTTTAATAATAGAAGTAAGTAAATAAATTGTAATTATATAAGTAGTACCCAATACAATTGAATAATTAATAAAAATGATTATAATGATACAATACTAATAATACTATTTGATACTATAATAATGATGACAACAATGTTAATGTTTTTGTATAATTAATTAATTAATATGTATTTTGTAAAATTTTGCATGTCTACATGGCAGAATATGTGAGCCTATAAAAATATGACCAGCTAATTGTAACCAACCATATTCTTTGCAAATAAATAATTCTAATTCTAATTCTAATTCATACTATTTATGGTTTTGTTATAAATTAGTTGTTCATTGAACTTAATAGGATGCCCCAGTAGCATTAGCAAAACATTACAAAAATCGATAGAAATCGAACAAATTAATATTTTTTCTCAAATGTCATCAAAAATTGACCTGGTAATTTTGAAATATTATCTTATGAATAATTATGAATATTAATATAATGTCACTTGATTTCGTCCCAGACTTAGACTTTAGAAATTTATATTTCCTACATATTATTTGTGAATAATCTGAGAACATTAAAATAGTGACCAAAATAAGCCCTTGTTTTACTAATACTGTTATAGTGGAATTGTGCGGTGTGCTAAATTAAACAGACACGCAATTCATCTAAAGGTTGTTGGTTTAAATTGTTGCACAAAGATGAAGCGGAAGCTACCCGACACTAATATAAGAATGAAATCTGTAATGCAGAATCTACTTTCCATAAAAAATCGCCTGTGTCCTTCAAATAAACTTGTTCTGATTAATGCTATCGCAAACCATTAGTATGTGCATAGTTTCGTATTAGTTGAACAACTAAAACATTCTATCCTACTAAAATAGATAAGATTAATACTTACATAAACAGAGGGTAACATTGCTCGGAATAAATTTAAAATCATGTTTAAAGAGCCATGTTTAGTATTGAATTAACATAAATGATTATTATATTTGTATAGAATAAAGTATAGCATTTAAATTGTCGTATTGACGCCGTGTGGCATGACTGGAGGTGTTCGTTATGCGGTATCGCCGGGGTTTTTGACAAATGGGCCCATTTTCTTATTACCCGCTGCGATCTCGCCGAGTGCCGCGGGCTGCGACCGGAATGCCATTCGTCTTCCTGCTAACGCTTATGTCAAAATAATTTAGAACTCAATCTGTCACTGCGTAAACAGTCTTTTAATTTCTCAAGTGTACCATATAACATGATATTCAATTTCCCTTTCTTATTTAAAGACCTTATTATACCATGTAACTAACAAACAAATAATGAAATCGTGTTAAAAGCCGACTAACGGACTAAAGACTGGACATACATCCAACAGCATAGAGCGGCGATGGGCTCACCACCTGTTACAATGAGCACATATGCAGTCGCTATTCGGTGAAACGTGGATTAAGGCAGAGGACTTCTTTTGCGGTCCTCGTTGCCTAGTCTCTGACTAACCCTTCGGGGATAATAGTCGTCATAATAATGTATGTATGCATAAAACTTAGTTTTATTATAGCAACACGAAAATACTTAATAGAGTCACACCAAGGTCATGAAATAGTGTAAATTAAAAAGAGCCATTCATAATTCAGTGTCAAGAAATCTGTCGCTGCATCGCCGTGAGCGTAGAAATTTACTGGCCGAAACGACATGCGGAGTCGTGGTCCAGATACCGTGCAGCAATTATTCTTCAGTGAAAACACAATAGTCGCTTTATATACAAACATCCATTTAAATCAGTGAAGATTTTAATATTTTAAAATAAGTGGTTCCATAAATAACGTCCATAAATATGTATGAGTCGAGCCGATTGATGTCATTACAAAAAAATGCTAATAGACACTAAAAAAATCAATTTCGCAATTTCGTACTTAGATCTCGGCAGCAACGGGCGCTTGGCGCGATATGCACTAGCTAGGCTATCGCGAATCGAGATATATAATCGATTAAAAAAAAAACATCACACACGACCGATGCACGTGTCGCAATAGCAATCGAGTGCTTCGAGTTGTTTAATAATGATTAAAAATTTCTCGATACATAATACGCTTTTTTCTCTCCGAATGCAATTGAGTGAAACAAAAATGTCAGTTGAATTATGAAAGCGATCGATAATGAAAATGGTGGTACGCATGCGGGTCGGTAGAAAGTGTCTCGGCGTGGCTTTCGTTAAGTCGGCGACGCCCGGGTCACGCCGCCGGGGCGCATAAACATGTCCGCGCCGCCCCCGGCCACACTTTGTTTGTTAATATACTGCCAATTACAATCAGAGCCGCCACTGCATTGCATCAATTTCTTAATCTTGTGCATCGACCGTGTTTGCAAATCAAAGTGCAGCGGAGCGCGCTGCGCTCTCAGTAAGTTGGCTCTAATCGGCTTACTAAAATTGTTATTTAGAATGTTGCTTCAATTATTGTAGATGCAGACTGAACTAATCTGTTATTAAATTAAGCACTTTCAAAAAGAAAGAGGAAACATTTGATTGTTTGTTTGTATTGAATAGGCTCCGAAACTACTAGACCGATTTAAAAAAAACTTCCACCGTTGGGAAGCTACACTATCTCCAGGTGACATAGGCTATATTATATTTTCAAAAAAATTAGGGTTCCTTACTAGAACTTAAATAAATTCCTTAAATCGCGTGCGGTAAGAAAACTATTGATGATAGAATAAAATAGTGTACTATGGCTTTGCAGAACACACCATTATCTACAAAAAGTGTCGCGATAGCATATGTCTAACTATTTTAGTTACCTCACAATAAATGTTCTTGGGAGGGGAGTCACTTTGAAAATTCGTCATGGGGTGTGGGGTCCACGCGAACGAAGTCGCCGGGCGGCGGTCTGCTAGTAGATTAATAAAATAACGGACTTAGGTATATGATTAATTTTCCTTTCGTAATTAAAATCCTTTTAGGCCAATACCTATCAAATTGTAGCGATGACTTGGTTTAATGATGGAGGCCTTTGCTCTGCAGTGGGACTGAATACAGGCTGTAATTTTTAAAATTGGAATGCAAATGAAGACTTCTGTTTTTTTTATTTTAATGCAGTAGGTATGTAGCTTAATAAAATAAATAGCTAAATAGCTTAAACGGTATCATTTGATTTAAAGAAGCTATTGCAGACCTAATTACAGATTGGTCGATCAACCCATGCTATAAACTGTCCGGTAAGTAAACTGTTGATCTTGCTGGTTGTAATAAGTCGCTAAGGTATATTAGTAAGCAGTTAATAACATTTTTGTTTATAACAGAAGGAGGCAAACGAGCAAAGCGGGTCACCTAATGGAAAGTAATAACCGCCATGGACACCCGCAAAACCAGAGGAATCGCAGACGCGTTGCCTGCCTTTAAGAGAGGAATAGGCTCGTTTCTTGAAGATCCCTAACTCGTAACGGTCCGGAAATACAGCTGGTTCCACAACACTGTAGTTTGAGGCAAGAAATTTCGTGAAAAACGCACAGTAGTAGACCGCCATCCATCAAGGTGATGTGCATAGAATGACAGTCGATTGCGTGTAGTGCGGTGAAGGAAATCAGCGGATCAGCCGAACACTTCCTCAGAACACTCCAGTGGATCGAGCCAACCTGACATAACTACATTTCAGGTGGTTATTCGCAGAAGGAGGCCATGACATCCGGATGTTTTGCCGCTCAGTGGACTACATAGACATCAAGAAATTAGTCGACATCTACCCATGTTAAGCCAGAGCGTGGTGGATGATAGAATGAAGATCATTCTATTGTTCTCCCATGTGCTGTGTTCCACTCTAATGACTATCAGAGTATTTAAAATAAAGTTTGTACATACATACGTACACACGGCGTCAGATCAACCTACCCTACACTGTCAAATTTCTCCAATGAATATTGATCTTTAGAACCAAACAATAAAGTTCAAAATTGATTGTAGAAATTTGACAGTTTTGGGTAGGTTTATCTGACGCCGTGTGTACATAGACTCACGACTATTATTCTCAAACAATTAGTCAGAGATTAGGGACTGAGGACCGCAGAAGCAGACCTCTGCCATAGTCCACGTTTCATCAAATTACAACTGTACTTGAGCACGTGAGTGTGGTGAGCCCATCGCCGCTCCATGCTGTAGGATGTATGTACAGTCTTTAGTCCGTTATTAAGTTTGTCCTAGTCCTATTTTTACACAATGTGATATGTTGATGTACATTGAAAAATTAAATTCCACACATATACTTACAAAGTACAGACTGATTGATCAATCACAAAATCTGATCAACCACAAAATGACAAAGTCGAAGGATATAGAGACTTTATAATTTTTAGGGAACACGGGATATTAGGATTTAACTATTACGCGCCGAAGTCACGGTCGGCCTACTAGTTAAATCGTAAATACGAATGACGTAATAATATCTTTCAAAATCAATATAAAAACTAAAGCACGTTTCGTTTGCAATCTTCACCTTGCAAGTCTAGACTAGAGTAATGGCGAACTTTAAGTTTACCCACAATTCCGTATGATCAAACAAGATAAACAAAGAAACAAACATTTATAATAATATTATACGGCAAGTGCAGTGATATTTCAGCCGAGCGTACTTATTATAATAACAACGAACGGTTAGATGCTGATATCAGAAATAGTTGCCGATTGCAAAACATCTCGATCGCGAGCCGAAATATTGTTCCCACGGTGCGCCGCCGCGGCCCTGGGGGGCGCTGTCGTCCATCAACATCATTATCTATTAAAAATATCACGTCATATTGTTCGCTATTTTGTATAATATTACTTTCCGCGTCGGGCCGGACCACTATCGCGGCATTATCTTGAAGCGCCTATAAATCACCACGGCAATAATTACGAAACTCACTGCTCTCACTTGTTCCTTTAACTTGCGAAATCGAAAATGGGAGAACGTTGTTTCGGTTACAGCTCTGTTGAGGTTTTCTTGTTAGTAACGTCACGACGCGTCTGGAGCTGATTTGCAGTTAATTTTGTTGTGTAAATCAGAGCACCGGCGGTGGCACATGATATTCGGAAAACCATTTTGTAACACAATATGTAAAAAGAATCGAGATATGTTAGGAGTTAGGACATTATCTCAATAAATGTAAAGACAATATCTGATAACGTTTCACGTAGCTTAAACTATATTAATGATGATGCGGTATTAACATTTTAATGTTGTTGTTAGCCCAGCTTTAAGCCATAAAAGCTTTATTTTGTTTGTTTGGTATTTGTTAAATCAGTCGTCAAACGGAGTTATGTGGATCTAGCCACGTTTTTTCGCACTCGACCCAAACATCTATTAGTTTGGCTACAACTCTCTGGTGACGTTTAATTAATTACCTACAAAAAGTTAGCCATTACTTGTAGCGCTTATCAATTCTGACCAATCCCAGAATTATACCAACTGCTATTAATCACGGAACTAGTTAACACTTTAGCAGTAAGGTATACCTAAGTATAAGAATTTCTACTATCAGTGTTACACTTGATTCATAGTAGTAGGTACACCTTTTTACGGTTCTTTTCCGTGGTTCCTAAGACTAGCACGTGTATCCCAGGAGAGGAAAGGATTGGGCGGGATTTGATCAAAAAATTCTGCAGAAAATTCTCCGTAGTAAATTATAGTAGAAGACACGAGAGAAGCAATGTCTTTTATGGGTCAAACGAACTTACCATAGTGAAGTTCGATCCAAATTATATGAGCAGCTTCATTCGACGCGATTTAAGCTTACATGTTGTAGTGGCGCCCCAAGCGTCACCCTTGCACGGACGTTTATAGTTATTTTTTTTTTTGTCTATGATATCATTGCTATGGTATCACTAAAAATAAAAAAAAAGCTAAACGTCAAATCTGCCCGCTATCTCTGACCGTGTCGCTAGCTCATTTTGTTTAGAGTTTACAGTCGAACCTACCTACCTTATATTTTATATTTGTTTAAAATTTATTCGAGTAAGGGAAATGTTAAGTTGAGGGAGGGTTATTATAAATCGCGTCGAATGAAGCTGCTCATATAATTTGGATCGAACTTCACTATGGTAAGTTCGTTTGACCCATAATTATATTTCGCAGCTTCATTCTTTGCGATTTAAGCTTACATGTTGTAGGATGTTGAGAGATACAAATGTAAAATACATCATAAATGCCAGTCATTTATTTTCATAGTTAATCAAATTTATTCAATTGGCCAAAATCACTCAATAGACTTAAATATATGTTTAGGTATTACTTATGTGCCTACTTACAGAATGATTTGACAACAAAGATCGCGCAAAATCACAATCAACAGTTTCTTTATTATAGAACTTTGCAAAGGTTCCTGAAGTGCTACTCTAGCCTGCGGTCTTTCTTATAACCTCTATATTAACCCCAATTTTGTTAGCTGTCGTCGTGGCCGCATGGCGGGTGCTATGGGCGCCGAAAAGTGAAGTATCAACGCCACTTTTGTGAAGAGTGTCTTTAATCCAAGAACTTAAAGTTTGTGTACAAATCTTACGAAACGGTTTTTTGTAACTAATAAAGAGTTGAATTTCGGATGTACGTAAAGAATTTGTTTTATTTATGTACTCTTTAATACATGTAGCCGGACAAATACTTAGATTTTCATAATAATGTGGTATTTTAAGAACAGGTTGATGCGAATTTGGTCTTGAAGTCTTAATGATATCTGGTATAAAAATAATAATTTCGTTAGGATTCTGTAAATTAATATTTGGTAATTTTATTAATGCTAGTGTTTGAACCCTGTGTGCGGTGACAAGAGCTAACAAAGTTGCAGTTTTTTTGGTAAGAATTTCTAGGTTGAGATTCTCATTAGGCCATTGGCTTGAAAGGTAAGATCACACTACATTAGGATCCCAGCTGATATTATATTTGGGTTGAGTAGGTCTCATCCTAAAAACTCCTCTCATGAATTTCTTAATTCGGTAATCAGCTACTATTTTATCAAATATCAAACTTAGCGCAGACTTATATGAATTTAATGTACCATATTTCGCACCCTTGTGAAACATTTCAGTGAAGAATTGAATAATTATAGCTACAGAGGCTTTATAACAATCATAACCGTGGTTTCTACAGAACTTTATCCAACATCGTAAAGCACTATCGTACTGTTTATATGTGTTCTTTGAAAGGGCATTTAATATAATTTCCACTGACTGATCAGCCAATCCCATATTTAGGTAGATCTTCCTGACAGTCTCGCGGCAACTAGGCGGAGTGTCCGGTGAAGATGATGGGGAATTCTGAAAGGTGATTTCAATAAATTAATGTTTGGCTCGAATATGATACAGTGAGAGCGAACTAGTCTTTTAAACAGTGGAAACCACGGTTGCGTTGGCCAGTAGGGAACAACTACTACCCCTACTGCCTCATCAGTCATAATTTTTCTTAACATTTTTAATATCAAGGCAAATGGTGGGAAAGCATAAAAGTAAATGTTTTTCCAGGATATAGTAAAGGCATCAGTTGTCCATGCATTAGGGTCACTTTGCCAAGTTACAAATGTAATACACTTTGCATTAGAACGGCTTGCAAATAAGTCAATTTCAAAATCACCAAAGTATTGCTTAATTTCCTGAAACGCATAATTGGCAAGCTCTCATTCGGTATCAGAAAATCGCTTTCGTGATAAAGTATCTGCTTCGCAATTATCTTTTGTATTTATATAAGAAGCAAATATATTTATTCTCTTACTTTCACACCACTGCCATATTTCCCTGGAAACATCATTTAAGTGTTGATATTGTACACTGCCCATTCTATTAATACAGGATATAGCAGTGGTGTTATCAATACGGAGTAAAATGTCGCAATCTAATAAAGTTTTTGTAAAGACTTTAAGGCCAAAAAAAGCAGCTTTAAGTTCTAACTCATTAATGTGTAATTTAGTTTCATTTTCGGTCCAAAAACCGTAAGTCTTTTGTCCATTACAAAATGCTTCCCAGCCTGTACGAGACGCGTCTGAATATATTTCTATCTTAAATACATTTAACTTGAATTTACAAAAACCTTTATTTATATTGATCAGCCACCAAGTCATATCAGATTTTATTTTATCAGTTAGTGTAATAGATTGGTTGTAACTAGGGTTATTTAATAAATACTTATATTTTAGATATTCAAATCGTTTGGTATATAACCAGGAATATTCCAAAGCAGGACAAGCTGATACTAATAGTCCAACAAATCTTGTAAAATCATGTAAATTACATTTATTGATATTGATAAAATGTTGTAAATAATGTTTGATTTTCTCTCTTTTTTCTGCGGGTAGTTCTAAAATCATATCAGTTGAGTTAAAAATAAAGCCTAGAAATTTACAGCTTGTCGAAGGTATTAAACTACTCTTTTTCTTGTTAATAATAAAGCCTAAATATTGAAATAAATTCACGATAATCTTTACATTGTTTTTACATTCCCTGTATGTTTGACCAAAGGTGATGACGTCATCTAAATATATTACGCATAGGATCTTATGTCTGTTTCTTAGGCATTCAATCACTGGTTTTAACAACTTCGTGAAAACGTAAGGTGCTGTACATAACCCAAACGGGAGACACGTAAATTCATAAGTATGATCACTATATTTAAACCGTAAATACCTACGATGGGACTCATTTACATTAATTAAAAAGTAAGCATCTTTTAAGTCAACTGAAGCCATAAAACAATTTTCACTTATTAGTTTAGAAGCAGTTCTGTAGTCCTCCATTTTAAAATGTTGGACACTAACAAACTTATTAAATTTCTTTAAATTTAAAATAAACCTTTTTTCCCCGTTACATTTAAGTACCAAAAACACTGATGAAAGGAATTGATTTGCGTCATTATTACATTTCTGAATAGCCTTGATTTTTAATAATTTTTCAATCGAGATTTTAAAATCTACACGTTCACTATCCGTTTTCGGATACGTGGACGGAAAATCAGTCTGTGATGGTTGCCCTTTGAAAGGTATTGTAAAGTAACCTCTTATCCACGACAATATCGTTCTGTCGTTCGTGATGTTAGTCCACTTATCATAAAAATTACTAAGTCGGCCTGCGTAAGTTACCTCATCTAACGGCGGCCCGCTCGACGTGCTGGCGGCGGGGGTGGCGGTGGCGGTGGCGGCGGCGGCGGCGGCGGCCGTGGTGCTGGCGGCGCCTGCGAGTATGACGGGCGGTTGCTCATGCGGCCGCGTTGGTAAGGCCATTGTTGACGCGGGCCTGTCGGTGCTCTCCCTACATCCGGCCTCTTCTGGTGTAGGGTCTTGTAGTTTCCCCAGTTTTTGTAATATGTAGGTACTTTTTGGTTTTGCATTCTTTGGACGTTTTTGAGATCCTCTCCCGATCTTTGCACCGTCTTGGCAGTCTTGAGTTTCTCAGACATATTTTCGCCAAAAAGGAATTTGTCTGTAACGGCATTAGTTAGTGCATCCTTTAATCCAGCGTTTGTAGAAGAAACAACAAATTTCTTTCGTGTTTCAGTCTCGTAATGATGCATGTCACACAATATACGGCATGCGTCACTAATAGGTTTTAATATCTCTTGTTTCTGTGAATCTTTATTAGAAATAATTTTATCTAATATGTGAGTAAGTGCAGCTATAGCAATACTTAAATGCCTTTGTCTAGAAACCATTGATGCATCCCGTTTTACAAAGCTTTCCGTTAAAGCTGCTTTAGCCTCTGGATTCAACAAGGGAGGGACGAGAAGCTCACAGTTCGCAGGAATCAGGTAATCTTTAAAAATCTTTTCCTTACTTTCTTTATAAAGGCCCTTCTTTAAGATATCGTGCCACCTAGCCGCTATATCCCTGTGAACTGGAGCGCCCATAATAGTTTCTGGCTCGGGTGCCTCACCGAGGAGTTGAAAAATCTCGTCATCCAAATCCACCTCACCCGTGATGTTTGCGTCGGTGGCGTCGCTAGACGGGAGCGGAGGCGCGGGTGACATCATCGCCGGCGCAGGAGCGGACGGAACAGGTGGCACCTCCGGGGGTGGTGACGGTGATAGCGGCGGCGGCAGAACGTAAATATCGTCGGATGAACACGCACGGACCTCCTCCATTGAAGGATCACAAGCACTAGCCTGACGAGGACCTGCAAGAACGAATAGTTCTTAGAAACAAAAAAGAGACGGATATAGCCTTAATTTGTGTAGCTATTCACATCTTAATAATTTTAGGAAGAATGACAAGAGCCCTGATTATGGCAAATGCGCATTCTGTAAAAACGTGACGGATACAACCCTGATATTAGTTGTTCGCATCACAAAAAGCCAATAAAGTACTTTAATTAACTTTGATTCTTATTGCCGCCATTTTGAATTGAGTTCTTGTAAAATGTAACGAAAAATGTTACTTGTGTAATGTAAAGTTTTAACTTATTGTTAGATTCGTCCTCAGACTCAGATGAATAAATCACTCCTCGCCTATACTTCTTTAATTTATCTTCATATTTGCGTATCTTTTTGGAAATCACATCTTCGCTTTTTTCCCTTCTTCTTTTCTTACCCATGTTGAGAGCAGACTTTTTCTTCTAATGTAGGTGTAGGTAGGTGTAATGTAGGCCGAGCTCCGAAGACGTGCGAAGGGTTCGGCACGGAAACACGTAATGAGCTAGCGACACGGTCAGAGATAGCGGGCAGATTTGACGTTTAGCTTTTTTTTTATTTTTAGTGATACCATAGCAATGATATCATAGACAAAAAAAAAAAAACTATAAACGTCCGTGCAAGGGTGACGCTTGGGGGCGCCACTACAACATGTAAGCTTAAATCGCAAAGAATGAAGCTGCGAAATATAATACGAAGCTGGAGGTCCTCAAGAGAGGCTGTAACCTCATCATTTCCAATAATGCGTAATGCTCGCCTTTGCAGTCTATCAAGTGCAACGAGGAGGTATTTAGCGGAGCCGTCCCGTAGATGAGAACAATACTCCAGACTCGATCGCAGCTGAGTCTTGTACAGCAAACAGCGATGCTCGGGAGTGAAAAAACACCTCACCTTATTTAGAAAATACCCAACTTACGGGAGGCAGTTAAAATAACACTCTTGATGTAGCATTTTGATTTAGTTCCTGGCCGATGTATGGACATCAGCGGACGGTGGACCCTAGTATTCTTAGCATGGGCCAAGAATGCTGGGGTCAACCGGAATGGATAACGGAGAGTTCTGAAGAGGAGGAAGTGTCTGGGTTAAACCTGAACATAAACCTGAGTTTTGCTGGCATTAAAACTCGACCAGGTTTTCAGATCCCCACTTAGAGACACGATCGAGAGTCAGGTTCAGTTGGCAACCAGTTCTTGCATTTTCACCACAATATCGGCTTGCTTTGCCGTAAGATGTCCCAAGTACCGCTCATGCACCGTACTGTCAACCGCATAACAATGAATATTGCCCAAGGACAACATGTCACTACCATGTAGAAGGAATAGAGTAGGTAAGAGCACAGAACCCTGCGGCGCTCCGGCATTGACTTTGTAGAGCTCGGAGGAAATACCCCCACAAAGGACGCGAATCCTCCGCTCTTCTAGAAAGTCTGCTACCCAGGCGCACAAACGGGGCGGCACCCCGAAAGCTGGCAACTTGGAAAGAAGGGAGCGATGCCACACTCTATCGAAAGCTTTATCGATATCAAAGCTAACTGCCAGAGATTTGCCATGCTTGTCCATCGCTCCGCCGCCTCATTCATGAGTGCCGTACGCTAGAAGATCACCCGTTGATCGCTTGGATCTGAATTTATACTGGCGATCATGGAGCAGCGAGTAGGTAATACTCTAGGTAGTGAATGAGCTGAGAATTTATTATCCGCTCCCAAAAACCTTCTTCAGCACAGAAGTTACAGCGATGGGTCGATAGTTGACTGGATCCGAGCGATCCCCTTTTTGGCGATGGGTGTATGTTTGCTTCCTTCAAAGACACCGGCACAATACCGGTATCGTAAGACTCCCTATACATTCATGTCAACACAAGAGACAACTCAGCCGCGCATCTGAGCAGCTAAATCGTCGGAACACAATCCGGCCCGCTAGCCTTCCACACGTCGAGCGACTGTTGCCGTAGCACGGCACGCATATCACACTGCCTTATACGAATGCAGGCATGGTGGCCCCACAAAGTGCTATTAGATGGAGCGGCACCACAATCGTAGACGCGCGAATTAGCCGCGAAAAGGTCAACCAACAAGTTTGCCTTCTCAAGCGGCTAAGCTAACGAGGCATCTGGATGTTAATGTTTTTTTATATATTATAGCGTTTAATTAACGCTTATATATACTTAAGTTTTTTTTTTAATCACTGAAAAAAGACGACAACCTCGGGCGGGAATCGAACCACGCACCCTCCGTACTCCGGGCGGCTGCCTTAATCACCCGGCCACCGAGGTCTGGTTTCCACCCGTCGAAATTTGTCAGTGCTGGATGCAAGTTTTTAGTCAACATTGCTTCATCAAATCTTAAAAGTTTTCACCTCTGAGATCATAAAGAAATATTTTTACAAATATTTGAACATTCGGTTAAGATGAAGCTGCGTTTATAGATTTTAATGTTTTTATATATTATAGCGTTTAATTAACGCTTAAATAAACTTAAGTAAAATTTTTGAAGCAATGTTGACTAAAAAACATAAGCATCAAGCACTGACAAATTTCGACGGGTGGAAACCAGACCTCGGTGGCCGGGTGGTTAAGGCAGCCGCCCGGAGTGCGGAGGGTGAGTGGTTCGATGCCCGCCTGAGGTTGTCGTTTTTTTTCATTGTTTAAAATTTTACCTAAGTATATTTAAGCATTAATTAAACGCTATAATATATAAAAAACATTAATCTATAAACGCAGCTTCATCTTAACCGAGTGTTCAAATATTGGTACAAATATTTCTTTCGGATCTCAGAGGTGAAAACTTTTAAGATTTGATGAAGCAATGTTGACTAAAAAACATAAGCATCAAGCACTGACAAATTTTAATTTTCCTTAAGCATCTGGATGTTTCAACGGCGGCAGCGAGGGAGAGCAGAAGTTCGCCTGCACGGCCTTAGTGGGCCGCCATTAGCTGCAGCACCCGTAAGGCGCGAGATCAACTCCTGCCCTACCCTCGCCACTCTTTGTGCATCCGCTCCTGCGGGAGCCTTCTTGTTAGACTTAAAGAGGCCTTGTTGTAAGCCGCCTTCAATGAGCCGGTATTTTTTTATTTTTTTATTATTATAAATGGGTTTGCTCTTGGCCACATTTTTATCCGTAGGATTAAAAAGTGGCCGACGATGGAGCGAGCTTGCCCAGAAGCAGCCTATTCACTCGGAATTTAAGGATGTTGGGGCTATATGCACCTGGGGAACACAGACGCCGTCAGGGAATTGCATACCTTGGCTGTACGCATTATAAATGAAGACGAATAGCGCTTGGTGCGTATGAGTGGAATATCAACCAAGTAAGGGTTGTAGCCCGCCGTACGTCTGGACTCCTGATGTTAGAAAGGGGACGGTGGAATAAGCTCTTGTATCTCAACAGCACATTCTCCGAAATACAAACTGTAAAATACCGACAAGCAAACTACTGAGCGACGGTGAGCGAGACTGTGAAGCTTGGTTTTCACAAGCTTAAGCTTGGTTTTCACAAGCTTATCGTCACCTATAAGTTTTCTGGGTCTGCTTTCCATCGAATCGGCAAGTTGATATTTTGCTGAGCAGTCCCAAAGGTGGCAGCAATAGGTACTCCATGCACGACCGAACTTTTGCTTTATATAGAGTTAGAAGCTGTCCCGGCGTGAAATATCGCTTAACTTTATTTGGAACACCCATCTTTTTGGCCGTAGTTAAAGCCTTGATTTCGATGTTGCCGCTGAAGTTGAGATTGGAGGTCAACTTCATGCTGAAGAGATCGAGGTTGTCGGTAATTGGTACATCTACACCCCAGAAAGTTGGAGCCAGGTGAAAAGGAAACCTTTTTGCCGAGAAAAAACACGCCTGCGTTTTGGTGGCGTTAAAACTGACCAAATTGTTGTCACCACATCGGGAGACAAGGTACAAGGTCAACTAGGGTTATTAAGTGCGCAAGCCCTCATCCAAGCACGACACGCCGGCCGCCTGCTTACGTTCAGCAGCTTTGGCGCATTCGCGATTGAATCAAGACCGTTGTCTACCAACACTGGCAAGATCTGTGTACAAAATATAATGTTCCATACCGACGAGTAGTGCCACACACGACGCTTGGTCTCCACCGTTTTCGGTGGACCAACGCTATGCGGCGCTGTGGCAATGACCAAGCAGTGGTCTGACGAGCCTAGAGGTGCAATCTGGTGCTTGCACACTCTATACCCTGCAGCGCGACTTGTCAAAAGTAAGTCCAAAAAGGAGGGCGCGTGACCTACGTTATCTGGTATCCTGGTGGGCTGGTCTAACAATTGTGTCAGGTCTTGCGTCAAAGCGAAGGCATAAGCGACTCTATCAGCGTGATCAAAATGGTTCCCCAAAACCACCTCCTCGTCGTTTGGGAATTGCTCCTGCGCGGCATCAGTTACTTGGCCGAGATGGTCAAAAAGACTGCTTGTGTTAGCATCTCCTGTGTGGGACCGATAATGGCACGCATAGACACGGCAGCCGAATTCAATGCGCACCCAAAGGATGGGAAAGAAGGGGTCTTCCAAGCAGTGCTGACGACGACAACAAATGTCAGCCTTCACGTACAGACACACTCCGGCTTTCGCGAGGAATTGCTCCTCAAGCTGATAGCCGGGGTACCATAAGTAATACGTGTCAGCAGGGCGACAGATTTAAGTCTCCGTCAGAAAAAGCAATGCAAGCCGCGCCGTCTCGAGGTGTTGGCGGACGGCGTTGAGGTTAGAATGGAGCCCACTGATGTTAGTAAACTCCACCTCCTGACTCCGGTAGTGCGGCGCTGTTCCCGGAACGCGACCTGCGACGAACACAGTTCACTTGGCGGGCGTACACTGCTGCACGGTGGTCGATAACCGGGCGAGCTGGACTCTACCACCAAAAGTTTCAATAATGCAGTGCCATATATATCGTCACTATGAAGTTGAACTACACGTGTTCACGGGGATCCTGAGACACTAGTCTTATGAGTACCGAATGAAGAGCGCGCTGCGCCGGGCACTAATTTGGCGTCAAGACCTAACGTTGGTGGTCTCCTGCGCGAGTGTTCTACTGGCGCAGGGACGTCCGGCACTTCTTGCATAACCTAACGGTTGGTCTCGAGGTGCCAGTACAAATATAAACTTAGTGAAGTAAGGAGAGGGGATGTCACTATGAAGTATTATGTTGAAAAATATATATAAAATATAATGTTTTTACATATGTGTGTAGACATTGTCCTAACTTACTTACTTACAACTATTTTATACAATGACGTAACTTATTATTAAACAATTTGTTTAACCATAAAAGTATCGGTTTAGAGTTTTGTTCTGTCTACAGCGTATGGGAGCGTCTGTATTTTTGCATATTTTTACATAAATAATTTTATAATTGTATTCACTTATAATGATATGTTTGAGAACTTCTTTGGAAGCTGAGATATGGTTTTAAACGCTAAATACAGCTCTACTTATAAAGCTCAGCGTAAGTAGGATGAACGCGTACTTTTTCAAAAAACCTTAGGTACACTTAAATGTACATATCGAGCAGTCTTCTTTGATATTTTTGGTACAGTTTAAATATTTCAACTCCGAGTTCGGAAGAGGCGCGCGCGCAGTAATTGCGCGCTCCTGCCTCGTCCTAGAAAGCTCGCCGCATTGCTTCGTTACGGCCCTTAAGAGTGAATTACGTTCGCAATAAATAATTTTTGAAAGTCCGAGTGCGATAATAACTCCATTAATTTTGATTAATGACAATTTCTTAAAAGTGAATTCTCAACTTGCCCTCGGCCGGCACACGACCCGTCTTGCCGTCGAAAGCAGACCCAGCTTATATTTTAATTAAGTTCGCGTTTTTTCATCGATTGTTATTATTTCGATTGAAATTTAACTGTCACTTAGTAAGTTTAATGGTTTTTCTTTTGAGCATACTGCACTTCGGTGTCGCTTTAACGAATTGAACCAGATACAAATAATTGCACGGAACCAACAGAGCAACAATTCCATAATAATTTGTAGCGGCGATTCCATTTATGTGGCCGATTAACATCAATACACGTTTTTCGATTCTCGATTTGTACATGGCCGTTAAGATTCATTATGAATATTTAACAGTGTAAAATAAACACTGAAAATTTAGAGCGTGCATTCAAAGTGTTGCTTCTTAAGCTTATTTCTAGAGAAATGCATTCCTTATGGCGCGCGCGCTGTTTATCGCAGCTCGCTCCCTCGGGTGGCGACACATTCAGCGCATTTGCAATGCGAGATATTCCGCATTACCATAAACAGTACAAGGCGGAGGGCACGCCATCTATCCCGCTACGACATATAAATTATTCAAAATAAAGTATCGCTTAACCCCTGACCTGCGCGGCCGGGAGCGCGGCGTAGCTATCCCCGCCCCCGGACTCTCGGCCGGACTTCTAGTCTTACAACGATGTAATATTGCTGTCCAAAAAGCTTTATCGTCTTTTGTGTCATCTCTTTTACGCTTTCGTTTGATGCACAGGCTAGAAAGGGATGACAACTGCGTTGTTGTGAGTTGGATGGTGATGGTAAGAGGGAGCATATTTTATGTGCTCTGCCCTGATGTCACCGCATCCGGCTATGATGATTGATAAAAACGATCTGTGAACATATAACGTTGGCTAGAGGCCATTTCACTTACAATAAAAATATAAATATTGTATTTATTGAAATACACTTCATAGTATTGGGAGCCATTTTGACAGATCGCGCTAGGTTTCGTGGTTTCGTTTCACACAATCATTTACTAACAGTAACGTTTTTTATGTTCTCAACTTTTAACAACTGGAACTGCACTTTCGTTACAGTTATAAGATGAAGTTGAGGGGAACAGACATTGACGATACATGATAAATTCTCTACCATAATATTTTAGTAAGTATACTAAAAATGTAAATAAATACAAAATACAAAAATACATACAACCAAAAATACAGTTATAACTTATACAAATTAGTTCACCTTCACAGTAATAAATTTATAGCAAAGCACAATCGCCTTACTAGGTCAATTATGTAGTATTGGAAAAATACTAACTACTACAATTTGATATTGATTTCAAAACAGTGTGAGTAAACTTTTTAGGCATTGCGTCATCTTTGGAAGGCTCGATTGTGCAAATAAGTATTACTTATATCAAATACTATTTTAATTAACAAGTAAAATGCCTATTTTAGTTAGGCATACCGGTGGTACTTATACTTTGCCACTTTAATAGTTTGCTATTAGTGTAAAGATGATATACGAATGGCAGAAAAACCGTAGAAAACGGTTAGTTAATTAGGGTGGCAGTGGCAATTATATAAAAATGTAGCGATTAACCATCGCGTGGCTATAGCCACATACATACGGCCGGCGTTCGTGTCCTGAAGAATTCCTATTATGAAGTGTTTGCTATGTGCGCGGGCGGGTGGCAGGGTGTAACAGGACTTGCGCGGGCTGTTCCCGACAGCCGTCACATTTTATGGTTGCCATTGAGATTACTATTAAAGGATATTGGGGGTTAAAGTTACTCGCGTCCGTAGGTTTACCCTTGAGATCCTACACGTGACCCCTGGGCGGTGCTAAATGAGAGCCACGCTGCGTTGCAGCACGCATTGGGCCGGCTCGCCCGGGGTAATACTACCCTCTCACGAATATCCGGCGTGAAATAATGGCACTTGGTGCTGTTGTGTTTCGTCCGGCCAGTGAGAGTTCCGGAGGCAGAACCCCCCCCCACCCTCACAATTGTCGGCAACGCATCTGCGACTCATCTGATTTTGTCAGGTGACCCGCATGCTCGTTTGCCTCCTTCTTTTATAAAAAAAGAAAGACATATAGAATTTCCAAAGAAATAAAAACCATACCATATCGAACACAAGCTGAAGGTTTCCGGGTGGGTTAACAAGATTATTATTGAGGAGCTAATTACGCATAATTATTATATTAATTATCCCACTGCGAGGCACAAGCCTGCCGACACCTACAACAGCATGAAGGGAGCATGGGCCGTAACCCACTACGCTAGCCTAATACGGGTTTGGTGGGTTGCATCAATATTACCTACTATTCAGTTTTAAAATTTGTTCATGTTTGGATTATTCTTGCGGCTTTTATTTACTTGGTATTACACTAAGACCGAATAAAGTTTTAAACATTCTTAAACACGTCATAATCAATATGAACAAGGTTAATGCATATTTTAGTTTTAAGCACTAAAAAGTTACATAGACCAATAAAACAACGTAAGGTAATTTAAATAAAGTAATCGCTGCTAACAGCTACTTCATATCGCTTTTCACTGAAATCTTCTATAATAAAAATAAAACATTTAGGTTTCTATATGTATTACACAATTTTTTACGTAAAAATAAATAAAATTGTGTAATCGTCAATCAGAAAAATTACAGTCTCATGATTGCTAACAATTTCAAACAGCTTTGCACTAATAACTATCTTCTATACAATAAAGATAATCAATAATCATTTAGGTAACTATGTATTACATAATTTTGTACGTTTGTTCCGGTGTCCAAAGTAGCTAGCCTCTTATTGATTAACTTTTGATGTGATTTTTACTTGACTGAGTCGGCAATCTAGCATACGGTTCGTTTGATGGTAAGTGGATTAGTCATTCAACTGGATATTAAATTGGGCGAACATATTATAATTCTAAAAAGTGTTAAAACAATGTTCACGACAAGAATGTTATGCGATTAATTATAATAAAGAAGTACGTACATTTAATCCTTTTAAAAGTGCTATTTTCAATCGCAACACTGTTTCTTTGTAATGGAAAGAACAAGTTTAAAAATGTGTATTGTCATTGTCCCAAATAAATATTAATTATATTATACATGTATACTATGTTGGGCAAAGCGACAGTTGCCGGAGGGTAGCGCACCGCGCGCGCGCGCATGTGCCTGCACACCCGGCAGGGACCGCAGGACGACGCTTATTTACTTAACAGCTTTCGCAAAACGTCCCATTAGGAATAACTGTACAAAATAATTACTGCAATGTGCCTTTCTATTCCTATGCGCGCGTGCGCCTCCACCTGCCACTGATCACAGTAATTATTTACTATGCATGAATGCGGCGGGTGTCTAGGACGAACCGGACAAAGAACGGTCGGCAACGGACTCGGACAGGTTCCGATCTCCACATGGGTGTGCTGTGTACATAGATATAAGGAAAAGAGGAAGATACGTTACCGGCGTACCACTTGCAATTCTTGCAAATTGAGTCCTATGGACCGATTAGTACTGAATACCGTGATAGTCGTCAATACAACAGCAACTCGTTCGTACCAGTGACGTTTAGTGGTTTTTTAGTAACAAAGAGCGTTGAAATGCCTTGCGGTTCATTTAAACAGTGCACGGCAAAAACAAGGCAAATGGAATAACTTTTTACGTGCCCGTACAGTAATATAATATTTTCATTGTAGAACATTTTTTTTTCACATTAATTGTCATCATCGAGTATCATTTTATCGGGCGTCGTCGTCGTCGTCGACGTCGTGGTACATCGCGGAGCTTGCTGGCCCACTCGTTTTAATTCATCGCTCTATCTCGTTCGCTTGATTGACACTAGCTGTCAGTATGATTCATAAATTAAGGCTACTAAGGGTTTGCCGTATCTATCTCTTTGGCTTATATCTATGGCTGCGTAGCTATTTTTTTATAGCAGGCTCGTTAATGCGTGCGCGAGCGAAAATGCTCCTAGACGGCGCTAGACAAAGGCGATTATTGAGGTTTTGTGTGTTGTCTAACTGGTTTTATCGAAATCGAGAACTCTTTTGAAGTAAATAAGTTTTACCGTTTTCGGTTACTTGTATTTTATAAAAAAATGCATTTGTTACATATGCATACGACTATAAGAAGTGCCTTATGCATCGATATTATTCATGAAATTCGTTTTCAATTTCAAAGATCTCTTTCAAAAAAATCTATTTTCAAGCTTGATAATAAATTTTTATTTTATTTTTAACAAACTATTTCATATTCCAGTTACTTATACTTGAACATGAAACCGTCTGTTTTCTATCCCAGTTTTATGTCATTTCACTAAATAAGCTGCATATTTATTATACTAAAAGTGGAAACTTATTGTTTGCAATGATTTGTCTAAACTTAGTGCTAGTTATTAAAAATGTAGCTGTAGGATTGACGAATATTTTTAATTAGCGTCTATTTGCTGAGAGAATTAAACTTCCATTCCAACACTTTCCACCATAGAACGATGGGATTTGAGTTAATGACAATTTGCATTGCCGAAGTCAGCTTTTCCATGTGAGCCTTCAGGCATTGAATTGCCTGTTGAATTTTGCAAGTGCTTGTTTAATACACTGTTAGTCAACTTCGTTTCATCAATATTTGGGTTGGGGTAAACCTCGAGTATCCATTATAAAGAAAACAACTAAAGTTTATTTAACAATCAATTAAAATGAAACAGTTATTACTTGTTTTTTAAAAGTTATTTGATTGTCATTTTACATCTACAATTATATATTTATAATGTGTCTAAATATAGCACTTTTATAAAGATTTAATGTACATAAACACATTACGAGGAGCTCGATGGTGCAGCGGCTAGCGCGTTCGGCTTGTGATCTTGCCCGTTAAGCAACTTTCGCAATGGCGGGTTGCTGGGTCGGTTATTGTTTTGTTAATTCGTACACTTCCTACACAAGCCACATATCGCACACGCAACGCTAAACGTAATTTTGTTGTTTATTGTCATTGCCCTAATGTAACTTCATACATGTTTAATTTTTGTTTCTATTATTTTTTCAAAATTACGATATAAGTAATATAAAGTCTTAGTACTGCGGCCTGAAATAATTATATTGTTAGATCATTTACTTCCCCTGTAGGATAGGCTACACCTAGTTCAGAGGATTGCACAATATAAACTTGTATTTTTAACTTTAATAAACTATTTACTTTACTATACTTAAACAGCTGTTGTAGCACCACGAAGCGCAGTTCAAGCTGTACCCACAAAATTATAGTGGTCCAACCAACAAATTTGCCATTACATTAATTCAATAAGTTCGGATATCGAAAGAGCATAATAGATTTCTCTGCGATTGCTGTGCCGAACAAAAGACATCAACGCCCTCGCTTACTGGCGGTTAATTCGCTGGCAGATTGGAAACGTGGCCTCGTCTAATGGCCCTTGATGCGATCCGTTGGCCATACAGCAATCTATACTTTGGTACAGTGCACAGTAAACCAGTGCGCGGTGGTAGAATTCTCCACTCCTAGACAAGTGGCAAACGCTCCATATCATAAGACATAAACAATAAGAAAAAATGTAAACATACAAGCTGAAAAATAGTGTGTAAGAAAATGTAATAGTCTAAGAAATAGAATGTAAGCAAATGTAATAAAAAAATTAAATAGATTAAGAAACATAGCGTAAAGTAGTGTGTAAAAAATGCTAGAGAGAGAATTGTAAAACAAAAAAAATGTCTTTGAAAAAAGTCATTTTCCCAATAGTATAAGATAGAATAAAGATAGACTAGCAAGAGCAGGAAAGCGGAACTCCCAACCGCAAAAAAGCATGTAAGTACGCGAAGCATAAAAGCGAGAACTTCAATGAAAGAGAACAAAACAAGCATATCAAGACTCCGGTATCATATCGGAGGTATTAGTATAAAAAAAAGCTCTATAACGATTCGTTAGATTTTGTCGATAGCACATTAAAACTTGGTGGCGGTTCATTATTAAAATAATACTATCAACCTATCTCTTTCCTCAACTAACGGGCTTAAGACAGCACATACACAAACAGCATAGGAGTACGCGTGCTGCTCTCCGGAGTTACCAATTTACAGTCTCTAACATTCCATCACGCACAAAGAAATTTGGTGACTCGTTTCTTTGCCGCACTTCCAAAAGATGGAATAGTCTATCAGCACACGTATACTGTCCTGCCTATGACATAGGGTCCTTCGAACGAGGCGTGAAGAAGCAGTTTGTGGGCCGGCAGAGTGAGGGTGACTGATGCTACGTCTCTTACGCTGCACCAGTTGTCCTCGCGCCTGGACTTCATTTCCACTTAACATCAAGTGGAGTGGGGTCATTTGCCGGGCTTAGAATAAAAAAAAATAAAAAAATCCGACCGGGAATTGAATATTCTAATAAAAAAAAAATAAAAAAAAAGCATAGTGCGGCGATGAAATCACTACCTATCACGCTGAGCACATGTGCATTAATTGTAGTTTGGTGAAACGTGGTATGGTAGTGGCCTCATTGCCTGGATTTTGACTAACTCTTTGGGGATATATAGTCGTGAGTATTATGTATGCCTGTATGTATAGGTATATCCTACTAATATTATAAACGAAAACGAAAGTTTGTAAGTATGGATGGATGTTTGTTACTCTTTCACGTAAAAACTACTAAATGGATTTGGATGAAATTCGGCACACAGATAGTTTATAACCTGGATTAACACATAAAATACTTTTTATCCCGATATTCCCACGGTAACGGAAACCACACGGGTGAAACCGCGAGCTATCCTTAGTGTTACATAAATTAGTAAAACCGTTCATACGAGTACCACTAGTCCCCTCCCTCTGAATTAATGAATGGCGATCACCCTAATAACTATTTCTTCCATCAAGCAGCATTCTCTTCAAATTAATCACTTAAAAGTTCAATTTTTTGTTTACGCTCACTCCAATTATATAAACCAAGATAAGCTTATTTTTGAAACTCGTTAAATAATGTTAAATAATCGAAAAACGCCCAGACCCGAAATCAATTTAGAAAAACAGTTCTCTCTAAATTGACCCGACCGGGAATTGAACCCGGGACCTCAGAGATGGCGCGACGCCAGACACGGCGTGCTAACCATTCGACCACGGAGGTCGTCGGAAAGGTTCAAAGGCACGTTGTTCTGTACTGGGATTAGAAACACCTTATGCTTTAGGGGCTGGGGTGGCCGCTTTCCATCGGGGATAGATATACGGAGGATAAAAATCCGGATGTCAATAATAGTCTTAACCGCCTCTGTGGTCTAGTGGCTACGCCACCGGTTTTAGACCCAGAGGTCCCGGGTTCGATTCCCAGTGGGGGGTACATCTTTGTGTGCTCGGTTTGGTTGGTGATAGGGCTGTTAAGTCCGCCTGGTTAGCTACCACCATCTTATCTAAGTCTGTCGCCATAACAACGATGTTTATAGCATTGTTGTATTCCGACAGTTTGAGATAAGATAGCCAGTTCCTCAGTGGTTGAGGATTCCGGGTGAAGCACGCTTCCACCTTCGGCCTTATCGTCACTTACCATCAGGTGAGATGAAGGCCAAGCGCTTACCCGTTGCGGATAAAAAAAATAAAGAAAAATAATAGAAATTAAAGTGCGAGTGCTTGGCGATGCTTGACAAAAATGGTAGTATTTCATGAAAAGTATTATCGCTGGTCCTTCTCTGTCACGAAGATACATAGAGGTTGCTAACAATTGATTTTTTATTGTGTCAGGTATTACGACAGCTAAGCTCTTAAGGTTGATTCACACATGTCAGTGAAGCCACAGTTCCGACACTGTACCGGCACAGTGAAAAATATTCTCGCCTGAATACATTCTCCATAAATTTTGTCAAAACGAATACGTCCGTGATTTGCCGGTAGCGGCACTGACACTGAGAGCATTATCACTGACAAGTGGGGATGCGTTCATAGAGTTAGAATGAGTGTTTCTTCTTATTTATTCGGGTTATGATGATCGACTTTAGCTGTTGACTGTACCACAAAACATTTCAATTTCTTTGTTGTGCTCCTTACTATAAACATTTTAACATTTTTACACTAATCTTCTTAAGTCATAAAAATGACAATCGTGTAGTGTAATAAAATTATTATAGCTATTAAAATGTACCGCCGCCGCTTACTCTCGAGATAAGTTGTCAATTCAATAAAATTGACAAATAACACTTTGGCATACTTAAGGTCTAATAGACGCTCAACCTTTTTTATAAATACCTGCTGAGTAATTAAAACTCGCAAATAGTATGACAGCAATGTGGTTATATGTAATACTTTTGTTTTTTCTTTACCAATGGATAAAATACTTATTTAGTAAGTTATGTATAGTTAAATACTATAATAAACTTTACTAGAACACTATTACTGGGTACTCTAAGTGCCTACTATTATTTAAATCCTTTCAAACCATGCGTATTAGTCAATGTCATCTTTTTAACGAATTCAAGCATTATAATATAATAAGCTATGACTCGTTAATGATGGCACAGTCGGCATACAAGTGTTAACATAATGACTTCATAGTGTGTCGGCAAATCCATTGCGTCACTGCCATTACATCGATTTGATTCAATGAATGCGAAATTGTCAAAAGGTTTTTCCCGTCATCATCTGGGCGAGCGGCGCGTTGAGTAATAGAAATAATGATTTACTTATTTGATTTAGAATTATTCGTTCACTTAACACTTTTTTAGTGGTAACTTTTCAGATTGGGAAAAATTGCTGGCTTTTCCCTATTCCAAATCTATGTGTCTGATATGTTTGGTAGCTTTCCTATGTATACGCATTACTAAAGGACTTATCGTCGCTTAAGTTCTAATACAACGTATGTCAAAAATAGCAATTTTTCAGGACAGTAAAAAAACTTGATAATTTTACATAGACTCAATTACAATACCATTTTATAATTTGATTAGACTTTATAACAGATCTATTAACTATTGAATGAATTAATAGTTTTTAGTAAATATTTTTAATTATCACAATGTTTTTGACATACGTGGTGTTGTCCTATTTTATTACCCAAACTGACATGTCTTATGTGTTTTTGTAACAGCAATTGAGAAATAAAACAAAATGTATTTACCTTGTTTATTTTATTAAAATGTAATCAGTCTTTTTCCTAACTAAACATATATTGTTAATAGTAAATACTTTGGGTACAATTGCATTTTTATCATTCATTATAATCATACTTTGTACCTACTTAATGAGATCCATACTAATTGAGCAACTCAAATAATTTAGTATTCTAGTAGTTATACAATCACATTGTGATAGTATTACTTACTCGTATGTTTAAAATGTTCATAATTAAATCAAAACAAAACTCAAAACTTCACTAAACAGTGTTACCAAAATATAAAATATTCTCAGGTAAAACAAAACTCAAAAATCTTCTTTAGAAATAGACTTATGAAATCTTCATAACAATAATACATAAATAGCAATAATTTTAAATCTTATTTATGCGACAAACCGTCTTAAAAACTATGACAATCACTAGGAATTACATGTTTCAATTCTTGTAAATGAGTCCACTTTATCTGTATTATTGGCAGTCTGCTTTGGTACAGCTTTGGTTTCCGCAAAACATTTCTTGGTTTAGGTCTCCTGGGTGCGTAGTCATCATCATAGTTCAGTTTATATTTTATTAAACCTTCCGGTTCATAAAGTAATACTCATATCCGTGACTAGTACAACTTATAAAGTTTCGATTTGCTCTGTACTATTGGTTCTAAATAAAGTTTTGTACTTGATGCCCGACAATAGTGGGATGGCATTTTAGGTAAATCATCAAAAAACTTTTTTAGAAAGCTGGCATTTTCTTTTGTTCTTCCCTTATTAGGTGGTTGTGTCACTTCTTGTTTTTATATCATACCTTTTTCGGAATGCTCAATCCAATAACGCATAGAATTTTCTGTAATGCCTAGAGTGCTTAAAAATGTTTTCATACACATTTGTACACGACCTTTAGCCTGAGTGCTTAAAAAATATTGCTTCCTAACATTTCTTCTTGATTCATCTGTCTTCTTTATTTGTTTTTTACTTCCAATTCCAACATTGGAAATCCCATACTGCTTCCTCTGCGACCAGTCCATTTGCTTCCAAAAAATAGAAAAAATATCTTGTCTTTATTCCACTGTAATGGTGTTGTATCCACGAAGTTTGGACTTCGCGCAGAAGTCAGAAGAGCAGCGAGATCCCATTTCACGTGCAGGCCGCATTACGTCATGTAAAACTTTAATTTTTTTTCTATCTCGCCGATATCTCATGCGTTGCTCTCCCTCTGATCTTAGTTTCTTGCATTTATTTTTGATTCTCTCTTTTTTCCTCTGACTTTCGTTAACCTTTAGATTTTCTCTTTCGTTTAGAATTAACATCTCCGCAATATTCTTCGTTAAGTGTTTTTGTGTTCTCATTAGTTATTATTGATGATTGTTCTTCTGTTATTATTGCTGATGATTGTTCTTCTGCTATGTCTGTTGATTGTTGTTCTGTAATTTCTGAAGGTTGTTCTTTTGTTATTTCTGATGACTGTTCTTCTGTTATTATTACTGATGATTGTTCTTCTGCTATTTCTGATGATTGTTTTTCTGTTATTTCTGTTGATTGGTATTCTGTTATTTCTGATGATTAATCTTCTATTATTATTAATAATTGTTCTTTTATTATTTTTGATGAATGTTCTCCTTCTGTTGTAGTTATTAATTTTTCGGCAATATTATGTCAATATAAATATAGCAAATTATTTAGGTCAACATTTTCTAGATTTAAGAGTGGGTATATCTCTTTAACAGGTTTATGTTTTATGTTTTTTCCAGGTATTTTAATTTTTAACTCTTTGCACAGTTCATGTATCGTTTCGTCGCTTAAAAAAATAAATAAAAAATATTTTTTTCTGTAAAAAAGCAACTTTTACTTTAAAAAGTAGGTATCTACATTAATGATGTCAATGAGAAACTTTGGATAACTTAAATACAAAATAAAAACGATTATCGTGAGGTAAACTAGATACATTCGCTTCTTCGCAACACTACGTAACTCCCGAATCGTAATAGAATCAACGACACGTTAGTCACGTATACACTTTTAACAAAATTTTCTAACTATAACAGGCTCTTTTCAATGTTAATATATAAAATTTAAAGTGTAAATATATCTAAAAAAACGATCAACACATACTATTACAGAAATAATTATATTTCTTACCTTTTTCAATAAATTCCCCGGAGCAACCGGCAGAATTGGAAACACTATGGAACGAAATTGACTTACGTGCTGTTTTCAGAGGTTACGACTGTTTGGTGGATCCGTGTTGTTGATTTTACTTCATTTTACGAGTTTCTATTGGACGATGCCTGTTTCTAATTGGCTGAAACGACGCGTCTACCGATTCTCTAGCGAATGGCATCAAAATGTCAAAACCGCCAAAAAATTACTTACGTGATGTTAGAATTTAAGCGACGTTATGTCAACGATCAGATGCATCATAGATTACAGTATTCTGAATTACAATATCCGTGATACCAAAACATGCAAGGTTTGATGAATCACACACGACTTGTGGTTAAAACTATTTTTCCTTTCTTTCAAATAGCGGACTTGACAGGGCCATAATTTTGTTTACTCGTATATACCTACTTTGTTTAGTTTTGCAATTAAAACATTGAGTGTTTAACATCACAATTTTCGTAATTATTAACTTGTAACGTTTTCGAAGATTTATGCGAATTGGAAGTGCAACATCACACCACGCTGACACTCGATTATTTCTCAATGGATGCGATGCGACGATAAGATCGTAAAGCGACCTGGGACCGCGTGTCGTAACGATTTGAATTTTTCGTTAGCTTTCGCGACCTCGTGCACCTATCCCGACCTTGTCAACGGAGACGTGCAGCCAGCTCGGACCTTGAGCCATCGATGACTATCAGGATGTGCCAATTTGCATTGTTCTCGGTATTCGGCGGTAAAGGTACTTCTCTATTTATGACAAGATTATCAGCTGTGTTTATCTTGCGGAAATCGTTATAATAACTAGTCGAATACCTATATGTTCCGTAAGAAGTTCTATGAAGTGAAAAAGTTCTTAACTGTATAGATAAGTTCTAAACGCGGTTCTATATTAGGTTTCAATCATATAATACTAACTGTTTATGCTTTGGGGGAAGCATATTTTGACTTGTGAACACGTGACAGGATTAAAGCTCGAAACACGTGTAAATGGTAAACAGTTAATACGCCTTTTTCAGATCACAACCAGCAGTGTCTTGTACTTCTGTGTTCTACTTTTAAGGGTAGAAGATCTTGTAAAATTAGAAGATCTTAATATAGGCTTAAATAAATAGGTAGCAGCAAAGACATTCGGTTTGCGATATTGCCAGTTAAGTTTTACAATGCCGGGTCACTGGATAGCTGACCAAATCTAAATGGAACTTCTTTTGTCCACCGTACTACGAAAGGCACGTAAAGCCATTGGTATTAGTTGTTATCGTAAGATGGCAGTCGTATAGACCAACCAACCCGCATTAGTCAGCGTGATGGGTTATGACTTAATCTCCCTATGGCTGTTGTCCATGTGAAAGTCTGCGCCCAGCAGTGGGACGTTTGTAAGATTATGACTATAATGATAATGATCGCATACCATCAGGCCGGTGACGACGGAATCTACAATTATTACCCGGATCAATCATATAAAAAAAAGAAATGAACCTTTTCATAACACGGAGTTTTGATAGCATCCGAAATAGTTCAGACAATATGATCAGAATGCGCCTGAGTTATTTCCGGCTTTGCGGTCCATGACACATTCCCCAAGACGATTTGTTCACATCCTATTTCAATTTTAATATATGAGTTGTCGGGCGTCCCAGCATTGCTATTTGTAACAATGAGATAGGCAGCCGCAGTCACCGAGGCTAGTCCGGGCGGGCAGACAATTGAATTGATAAGCAACTTTCTACGGCAATGCCGTGGCTCATAGACAAAAGTTATTCGGTAGATTTTATGTTAGATTGATACAAATGTATCGATTAGTTATAAATTAATGATACATGTATAATGTTGTTGTAAGTAGTTTCTAAGAAGATGCAAAATAAGTTTAGTTTGAAGTTATAAGAGGGTAATCATTTTAACCCAAAGCGTTTTAACCAATCAGCTCCTTATTCCCAATCACTAAAAGATCGTCGTACGGAGAGAGATTAAATCTTCCTTTATAAGATCTTAAGTAATAACGCTGATTCTCCATTTATCTTGAGAATATCTCTTTGAAATGCCCTCGGATAAGTTCTCGACCTCTGAAATTGTTCTCGATATCTTTGGCCAAAACCAATTACTTACGTAAGTAATACTTTTCCTTTTAGATCCTGTCCTGTCAAGTCATTCATTGAGGTTGATCTATATTTGTCAATTTCTTCAATATTCTGTCATATTTTAATTAATTTTATTACAATATTATATTGGGTGATCCTTTATGAAAAAAAACATGTCTAATTTGAGAAATGGTTTAATTAAGAAAAAAAAGTGAAGTAAATGAGAAAATGAAGTTTTCCTACAAAAGTATAAATTTGCAAAATGTTAATTTCAAAGAAAAGTCTGCTCTTAATTATCGGATCAATAATGCGTATTTCTTCCTCTGGCTCTAATGACCTCTTGCAACCGATTTGAAAGCCCGTCCATTATGTCTTGGATGTCGCTTTGGGGAATGTTCTCCTACTCCTCAACAGCTGCAGCTTTTAGCTCACTGATGGTACTAGGAACTGGTGTACGACTCCTGATCCGTCGTTTGAGGTTGTTCCATACATGTTCTATTGGATTTAGGGCAAGACTCCGAGCTGGCCATGGTAATCGTTGAATATTGACGGCGTCCAAGTATTCGGTAACAACTCTCGCGGTGTGTGCACGAGCATTGTCGTGCATTAAAACAAAATTATCGCCTATGAATGGAGCAAACCGAATCACATGTGGTTCTAGGACTTCTGTCGCATACCTGTGAGCATTAACACGGCCTATATCGAAGACTACCAACTCTGTATGGGAGTTGTAAGAAATTCCACCCCATACCATTATCGAGCCTCCCTGGTAGCCCACGGTTTCGACCACAGCACATTCAGCAAACCTTTCACCGCGGCATCTACACATGCGCTGACTGCTATCTGGAACTCGTAGAGCGAATTTTGATTCTTCTGAAAAGAGAACGGCCTCCCATTGTTCCGAAGTCCAATTTACATGTTCTTGAGTAAATCTAAGTCTGAAGTCAATTCTGGGACTCGAGCTGCTCGAAATGCTCTTGGATCCCTTTCTGCTAACCGTTTTCTTATTGTTCGTAGGCTTACATTCACATTCCGAACCTCAAAAAAACGGTTACGAGCCTCCGAAGCTGTAGTGAAGAGATTTCGCAGAACATTCAAGACGATGCGATGTAACGATCATCTCTTTCTAAAGTACACCTTCTACGACCTTGTCCTAGCGTTATTGTATAGGAACCTCTCGTATAGTGGTTCGTGGATATCCAAGCATTGGTCCAATCCGACGCCAGTTAAACTCAGCGTCTGCAAGTGCCATAGCCCTGGCTGCTCCAGGTGCATCCAATGGCTTTTTTTAGGTGTAAATGTAATAACGATACCTAACACCTTGGTTTGATTCAAAGAAATGGTATCACAATGTTTTAAAATTAATGTATTCGTCACACAAATCAAATTGCGAGAATGACAAATTTTGACTAAAGTGATTATTATTGTGTAAGAACCACAAAAGTAAACAAAACGCAGGTATGATTGTTTTGTTTAATGCAGATAAAGCAACCATCAAGTTACGCCTAGTAATCAAAGCGTCAGTAAACACAAACAAACGAACGATATTTTTAGAACTTTCGATCATACAAACATTTGCGTGTGGAATTGCAAGCTACAAATTTGTCGCGACATTCAAATACCTCGGTTGTACGATTATCGATAGTCATACAAGAGAGCAGGAGATCGACATCCGAATACAAAATGATTTGCGATGCAGCGCTGCCCTTCACTCAGTACTGGCGTCCGGGCTTCTAAGCAGAACCACTAAGATCCGCATTTACAAGACTGTACGTAAAAACTTAGTCCACGGCTGTGAAACCTGGACGCTCACGCTGAGAGAAAAATATAAACTCCTAGTAACCGAGAGGAAGATATGGTGGAGGATTTTGGGACCGACGAGAAGGGAGGATGTCAGCTGGAGAATCCGGAAGAACTGCTAGGTCGAAGAACTTGTGGCGCAGCCCATCATTATGGGAGAAACCAAGTCACACAGACTCCGCTGGCTAGGCCACTGTAAACGCATGGAGGAGGATCGAGCGGTGAAGCGCGCTTATGTGGGTGGTGCCCTGTGGGAGAAGGCCGGTCGGGCGCCCTAAGTACCGCTGGAAGGACATGGTAGCCAGGGACGTATTCGAGCTGCTGGGGCCTATCAACGTGCAGGGGCTGCACAAGACAGGGAGCAGTGGCGTCATCTCGTGTCGGAAGCCAAGATCCACTTTGGGTCGCTGAGCCAGCGTAGTAAGTAAGTAAGTATCAAACAAACATTCGGCATTTTAATATTCGGCCTTCCGTTCATAGGTCTTATGAAATTCAGTATTTTCAAATTCGGCATTATAATACGTACCCTCCGTCCCTCCGTGCTTCGTTTTCCTCATTGATGAGGGTCGTGACCTCCTTCATCATATATGCGACGCTTGATGATTGAGCGCCATCTGGACCGGTTACCGGCAACGTGTAGTGCATCGTGCATTAGAAGTGTCCAGCGCGGTACGGATTTGGTCGGACCAACGCATCGGGCTACGGCCGCGTGCTCTTTTTCCTTCTACCTTCCCCGTGACAATTAATTTTTCTAAATTGTCACCACACCACAATACGTACCCGTAACTTAGATTAAAACTCTAACCGCCGTACTCAGAGACGTCAATTAAGTTTAATGACAATTAAATGTCTTTCCTTCTCTATTTATCACTATACATACGAAAGTGACAGCAAGAGACTTAATTGTCATTAAAACTTAATTGACGTCTCTGAGTACGGCGGTTAGACCCGTAACGATACATAAGAAACATAGAGATTTATTGTACATGGATATTTACTACCCCTTTTTTTGTACGGTTTTAAATAGTAACTTTAATTTATTCTAAATTTTAGAATAATTAATTGTTTAAGAAATTTTATTAGTAATTGTTATATTTTGGTATATTTTCATTAATTTTTTTTATCAATTAATTGCTTTTTTATATTTGTAATTTAATTTAATTTAATTTATATAATGAATAAATTACATAATTAATACATACAATGAATTGTATTCTCATGCTATTTTTTTTTTTTTTTTTTATGTTGAAACTGCTATTTGTGTTCTACGTAACTACTTCTATTATAAAAAAAAATTGGGTTATGTAAGTGTTTGTTTCCTAAATAATAAATAAATGAATAAAATAAATCATCACACGATTTTGATAAAAAGTATGTAAGGCAGGTTTAGAGTATGACTTGTTTTCTTTAAAGCAGTAAAGACAGTTCTCTAATATTTAGCATTTTGTCAAAAAATTTGGCAGCGCTTGTCAATTTCTTATCATTGTAACATGACATGATATTATTCTCATCTTTATATTTCTTATTAAACACGAAACGATAAACGTAAAAATAACAATTATGCAGAGAATTCATTTTGCCATCATAAATTGTCACCACATTTCTTATGTTGAATTAATTTTAAAGAACATCCTCCTTTTTGTTAAATCATTTAGAAACAACACCATAAGTCAATTGTTTTTACAATGTGAGTAAATATCAATCATGGCCATTGTTGTAACTTTAAATAATAGTCTTATATTAAGGATTTGATTCATTAATAACAATCTACTCGACATGAAGTGCTGGGCCAAAAAACTAAGGAAATATTTTGACATTAGATAAATACTTGGTTACATAACAAGTACGGGGTCTTCCTTATCACACTTAATTCAATACAACGGATAAGTAGTTTAAATACTTATACCTAATTAAAATAACAATAAATGTTATATTTTTATGTTGCTTATTTATGTTGGTTTATATGGTTAATATGGATCACACTCGCCATAATAACAATGATATTAGGATTGTTGTTATCCGACAGTTTAGAAATAAGCCAGTTTCTCAGTGGTTGAAGATTTCAGGTGAAGCGCGCTTCCACCTTACCGTCACTTTTCGTCAGGTGTCATGAAGGCCAAATGCCTGCTCTTTTTAGATAAGAAGAAAAAACATGTGTAAACAGCAATAAATTGGCAAATATTGTTACTAACCTTTTTTTAAATTATATGTTTAGGTACAGTGAGTCAGAAATTCAAGCATTAAAAACACTATATCCCGGCGGTACTACTTTCCTAGTTTGTATAAGAATCTATTTATATCCAAAGGACATTGTTGAAGTTAGCCTAAGAACCAACACAAACATGACATACATGATAATTCTTAGCTTATTTTTTACGACAGATAACAGTATTTAGATTTTGGCGGACACTTTTAGTTAGGTAACCAATAATAAAAAGAACTTTTTGAACATTAATATTGAGTATTATTTTTTTTTACTATGTCGGGCAATTGAGAGTTCAGTGCTTTCAGCCAGTAGCCAGTTTTCTTGGTTGGCTAATATGAGAATGATAGTCAGGGAGAGTTAATGGTGTGATTTAGCGTTAGTGCAAGTAAGACGTAAAACACTTTGTTAAGAATCATTATTGTGTCTGTCTGACATCCATATTGTTTTAATGTGTTTTTGCCGTTATTAGTTATCTTATTACTTTCATTGATATATTTATATATAGTTGTAAGTATGTACATACATACCTTAGAGTTTCAACCTAGACCTAAAGATAAAATATTTTTTGTTTGTGTGCTACATGTCTATAACCAGTTTTGTGCATTAAAATAAAAAAACTTCTCATACGGATTTCATACGGAATTTGGTAGTTATTACGGAACACTGGCTCTAAGATCTGGCAACACTGGTTGTGTAGTTTCTTTGGCAAATAAAACAAAGCAGTGTAACATCACTTTTCAAATTCTCTCAAGAAGTCCGTGCGAGATCTTAGTAAAGTCCCACATCTTTACTCAAGGGGTTTTGGGGAATATCATTTAATATTAAACGTTCATATTTATCATCACTCATCTTATCATCAGTTTAAGCATAATCAAACTCTAATAATACGACTGAAGGACTAGTATCCATGGTCAAGCAAAAAAACGTTGGACTTCTTGGCGGGAAAGTGAAGCGTCATGTCTGCAGTTTTTTTTTTATTTTCTATAATTTGTGTTTCGTCGAATATTAATGTGAAATAATGATGAATTATTTAAGTGTTAGTGAACGTGCATGAGTGTTGGCAAATAAAACTAAAACAGTACAACATCACTTCTCAAATTCTTTAATTAAACTTAACCTCAAAATGAAAATAAGTTTTCTTATATTTAGGTTCTCAGTAGTGTCCATCAAAAATCTTTGTTTTTACAGTCATTTACTTACAATTTTGAACCTAGAAAAGAATATTTCATAATTGTTGGTTCTTAGGCTAACAATATATGGGCGCAGAACATTGTCCTTTGTTATATTCCACACAATCGATTTATATTGTATGACTGTTTACCCTACATACTTGCATAATCATAATTTATATCATTCTTACGCCATCAGAGAAAATCTTACAGCAGCCGTAATCAATTCAGCCATTCATTCAACTTGTATACGACCACAATTGTAATATAATATTAATGTAAAACCAATTACTGTAACTACCTTGGGCGCGGAAAATCAGGCGAAAGCGATGAGATTCGCTGTAATTCCTTATTACTGATTGCGTTTGATTATAAGGCAATTATGTCTGTGTATGTGTATGTAGATATTTTTCAGTTAAGTATTTTGTAATTATTTATGATGTAAACAAATAAACACTCACAGCTACTTAGTATTTAGACCATAATTTAATATAAATATTCGATAAACACAGGTAAATAAACATTCGAAAGTTTTGTTTACATCAAGACTACGAGCAACAATGTCTGTGAACAGACAATGAACAGCCCTATAATGAATCAAGACAGGGACATTTCGGGGTAATGATCAAAGTTACTGGCCATTGCATACAACAACAAAAATGGGTAACTAAACAAAATTAGGTAAAGTGAAGCCTTCTCTAGACGCGCTTTCATATTGCGACGCACGTCGCACAATATCAAATTGTGTGTCAGCGGCTCGTGACATCGTACGGCGACGTATCGCTTAAACGATATGCCTTCAGAAAAATCACGCTTCATTATCCATAAAAAGAAAGTTGATTGTTTAATGATCGATGCTCGTAACCGCCGGTGCAATTAGCGAGATTTACTGCGGCCCGACGGCGCTGGCGTGTCGTTCGCTTGCAATTTACAAGGAACAGTTTTCGGCCTTCGCATGTAATTTTGATTATAAGTGGCCGATTGTTATTATAACAATATAATACTTGGGACAATTAGGTTGACAAACATGCAAGTCCCTTTATACTGATTGTAAAGGAATTAAATAATTGTGTGCGTAAGGATGTACACGTCAAACAGGATCGTTAAAATTGCTTTTGTAGAATTATTATTTATTGAAGTATAAAATGGACGTAAATAAAAACAATAGCCTTAACCATCTTTTAAAAAGCACCGGGGGCATTTAACATGATACGGCCTAAGAACTGCACATAAAGTTACGTTAATTTATTGCACGTACCTCAACTGTAAGCTGGATAATGGCTTTGTGTAACGTAAGCCGGAGCGCGCTATTTACCATTCGAATGGTGGTTAAATGCCATTGTCTATAGCGTGAGGCAACAAACATCAACTGACGACATGTTAATTTTGAGAAACAGCTGACAGGCGCACAAGTTCAATTCGTTAAATGAACACGTCCCGGCAAGGCGAACACGTCCACCGAAACATAAATAAGTAATCTCGATGTACCGCCGAACCCCACTGACAGACAGATGACGATTAAAATAATAATGTTGAAACACTCAATAACCGAATGATGTTATTAAGCTCGGCTCTTTCATAAATATTCAACAGCTTAGTCGCCAGTTAAAAGTAAGAGTGAATCTATGTTGTGCATTAGAGGGCATATTATGATTAATGGAACGACTACCAGCTCAGCAAGGAAGTGAATTATTTTTTTCGTGAATTAATTGTATTTGTTTTTGGCGCAACTCCTATAGAGTTGGCCGTTTTAATAGCGGCGATTTATCACACTCTTCTTTTTATAAGTAACTGTGTATCAATAAGGCACTCGGCTGCAAGGTCGTCAGGTACAAAAAAAGACGCAAGTTTTTGCTCTATTTTTATTCGCGAAGAAAAATAATATCATTACACCTATTTGGAAGTGGCTCGCCGGCGCTGGAGACTGGTCCCTACAGGAAGTAAAACCGATTGGACAACAAAAAGATTTATGTGTTTTCCAATTCTTTTATATGTGCTGCAGTCTGGCACCAGAAAATAAAACCGTTGGCCAAGTACTGACAAATGGGACAACTATCTTGATGGTCGCATTATTAACATAGCACCATTAGTTCGCAAAATTTGCCGTACGTGTTTGTACTCTCTTCTAACCGAAGGTTTTTCGTTTTATTTAAAAAAATGTTTGTACTCTTTTGTAATCGAAGGATTTTGTTTAATTTTTAAAAAAAATATGTGCCAAAAAAAGTTTAAGGAACAAACAACTACCTATTCATTGTGACCTCTTTTTTCTATTCTGTGGTCGTATGTGTAATAGAAAGTTAGTAACTACACAGTGTAGTTACTTACGAGTACTTAACTGAATATTTTATAGTACCTAGTAAGTTTGTAAATAGATAAATAAAAAAAATATTCGATTGGGTGTACTCTGCTCTGAGTTTACAAGGGCTGCACTGCTTGTCATTTGCTACAAATGTAAATAAGTTAGGTTAGAAAATTTTATAAGTGCTTGTGCTGTCGCATTAGGTATCTGTAATGGTAGTATTAAATTTTGTTTAATTAAATAAATAAAAATTGAGAAACTCCCGAGCTGTTAACGTTGTCATGTGTTAAATGTAGCAAAGACTTTATTACAATGACGGAGGCCATTGCACACCAATGGAACAGTAGATATAGACTATACTAAACTTTGATTTAATCGAAATGACCAGTGGCTAATTATTGGTAACCAACAAATTAAAGGTTTCGATAACCAGACCAAATTGTAAGTTACAATTAGTTACCGAAACTTAACCCGAAACAAGATTTTTATGCCGAAACCGAAACTGAAAGCGGATCTTAGGTCGTCACCATGTCGTCACTAATTGTAACTTAAATTCGCATTCATCATCAGCCTATTAACGTCCCACTACTGGGCACAGGCCTCCCACATGGACAATAGCACGTGGGGATATTAGGCCATAACCCACCACGCTGGCCTAATGCGGGTTGGTGGGTTTTTAACGACTGTCATCTTACGACAACAACCCGGACCAACGACTTAACGTGCCTTCTTCGGAAGCTTCGGCACGTGCGGAAGCCGTGCTTCGGCACGGAGGAGCTCTTGATGTTTTTTTAATTTGGTCACTCATCCAGCGACCCGGCATTGCGAAAGTGGTTTAGCGAGCAAGATCGCTAGCCGCTGCGCCATCGAGCTCCTCAATTCGCATTCATCGTTCTGTTTCTCTGAGACGCTGCGCCAACGTAGACACTATCCGTTGCCGACACGGGACAAAATTATATAAAACGCGATATGCGTTCTGATGCCGCTACGGTACACAGCAAACGCGTTATTGTAATATTATTATGATAGTGTCCCATCTAGGCAGCAGAAAGTATCTGCGTTTACAAAACGTTCCAAAAGTTTCGCAACGTCGGGCTTAAATAATATTCAAATAATAGCTGTCCGACTAAAAAGATTCATCTAAATGTGTAGTGTTCACAGAAAACAATATATTTCACAGTTGTCAGCTAAATGGCTGTTTAAGCGATTTAACCAAATAAGGAGGCAGGCTCATGAATCGTAAATTAATAAAAATATATATACATGGTTAGATATTCGGAAACCTAACACATGACACTATGACATTAGCAATAAAAATAGATTATAATCGTTTGAAATGATTTCAAAGTAGCCTAATTTAAATTGTAAACTAATGTAACTTTTTAGCACACATTTAACAAAGAACAAAGCATGAGAGATATTTTTATTACGAAAAATTAACGACATTAATAAGTACACACGGCGTCAGATCAACCTACCCAAAACTGTCAAATGTCTACAATCAATTTTCAACTTTACTGCTTGGTTCTAAGAATAAATATTCATTGGAGAAATTTGACAGTTTAGGGTAGGTTGATCAACGCCGTGTGTACTTCATACAAACATCCCGCCCTTTTCCCAGAGCGGTAGGTAAAGACCTGTAGCCTAATTCACGTAACAAAACTTCATGCATGCAAGCGATTTGATCGCTGAAGTCACTTTTCGTATTAACGTATCAATCGCACGATTTTGTTTGAGTCGGTTTTGTATAAGCGTATTCACGTGCATTCATCGAAGTTCGATCGTTGCCTCCGCGGTATTCACCTATTATTTTGACGTTCAGTTTGATCGGATGTCAGCGATGACACGTAAAATTAGACAATTTCCAAGTCGTTGGAAAAAATTAATAAACATTTCTGCATGTTTTCGTTAACAAAAAGTATTTGAATTTATTTGGTAGAATTGTAATGGCAACATTAAGTTTAAATACACACATCAAAAGTGTCTAGGGATCAACATATATTTTTAAAATAACTTTTCTCCTGATTGATATTAATTAAAATTTTCTTTAAGGATTCATCAAATAAAGTGTTTTCGTTTGTCTACAGTAACGATAAACCAAGTCACCTTTGCATTAATAAAGAAATTTGCCATTTTCCTAATAAAGGGATTTTTGACATTTGAACCACTAACATTAAAGTTCGAAAAAAAGACTGAAATAACAGTTTTCTTTAAAATTTTATTGGGTAACTTACACAATTAATAATCCGTGTTTCTACCGCGAACACTTACAACACAAGAACATCGGTTTGTCATACTCAAAATGAGTTCATCCAAATCAAGCTGTGGAATGGCCGCCCATGTTCGTTGCAACAACAAAAAAAGGTCTTCTTGCGACTGGATACCCTCCATATTCGGCAGAGCTCTTCTCTGTAGCATATCCCATGCATGCTCAATCGGGTTCAAGTCTGGCGACTGAGCAGGCCAGGGCATGACATTGATGTTAGCTGCGGCGAGAGTCTGTTTTACAACTCTTGCGGTGTGCGGTCGTGCATTATCATGCATTAACTGAAATAAGGGACCGATTTGCACTTGTAGAGGAACGATGACGTCTGATACAATCGTCTCAGCATAAATTTGAGCGTTGAGGTTGCCTCTGATCCAAATCAACTCAGTTCTTCCGCCGATCCAAATACCCGCCCATACCATGATGGTTCCACCACTATAAGGATGAACTTCCTGGCAGGATTTTAATCGCTGTTGGCGTCCAGGGGTTCTCCAGTGTCGTATACGTCTTGTATCCGGTCTCATACCAAAACGAGACTCATCAGAAAAGCACACGAAACGCCATTGTTCTTCTGCCCAATTTCTGTGTTCAAGAGCCCATTGATATCGACTCCTACGATTGTGCATTGCTATAGGTGGTACCCTTAGCGGTCTTCGGGAATGAAGGTTCACTTCATGCAAGCGGTTTCTGACTGTTTGGTCGCTAATTAAGTTCCCTGAAGAGTGATGAAGCCTCACGGCTAACATCATGGCGGTTATTGTTGGAGCTCTTCGAGTTGTGATTTGAATGTATCGGTCTTGTCTCCGTGTGGTGCAGCGATACCGTCCTCCATGGCGCTCAGCCACGGTACCAGTGCTTCGGTAACGTGTCCAAAGTCGACTGATAACACTCTGACTTGTATTCAGAGCTAAAGCCACAGTACGTTGCCGGGAACCAGCTTCTATCATTCCCACGGCTCTGAGCATTTCTTCCCTGCTTAAATGACGTCGCCGCTCCATAATAACGTTGGTTTTAATCAGTAGTAGGCAAACAGTAGCACTAATAATGTCTTCAATGCGTTGTATGTTTTTATAGGGAAAATATTGACAGCTGATTTTCATCTTTTACTAGAAATTGATTGAAAGTTCCTGTTTCAAATTATGAAATGCACCAAAAAGGATCCATATAAATTTATAAAATCATAAATTTATTACAAAGCCACATCTCAATCTCAAGAAATCCGCATAAAAATGCTTGATCCCTAGACACTTTTGATGTGTGTAGTTGACAAATCGCTCAGTTGCGATCCTATCGAGTAATTGTTCTATCGAAATGACAGGTGAATACGGATTTAAGATTGTTTTTCAATAGGACGACTTCTAAACGTAAGCAACATTTTGACTATTACAAAACACGTGAATCAAGCCCCTGGCCTACTTTCTTTATCCGGAACAAAATTTTCGTTTGCTGTTTACAGCGGTTTCCATTCCTTCCTATACAATTTGATTGGGGTGATTCTTCTAACCCGTTAAGGCTAAGTATTACATCTAAATTCATCGACAAAAAAAAATGGGGGGTCCAACCCCCTCCCCCTGTAATTCATGACCATTTTTAATTTTTTTTCAATGTACTGCGGCGCTATGCGATATCAAAGGTTTCATATGTCGTAGAAACATGAAAAAAATGGCAAACGGTAGCTAATGACACTGGTTAGCTAATCAATTACTTTGTTTCGCATGTTTGAGATATTTTGGTGAGAAAAAAATCATTACTTAATTATTTTGTGATTTAAAATCACTTTTTTATGTTTTCACAGATTATTGGTGAGAAAAAAATCATTACTTAATTATTTTGTGGTTTAAAATCACTTTATTATGTTTTCACAGATTATTCAAAACTAAGTTTTATTATTGTTTTATTATTTTTTTGTCGATGAATTTAGATGTAGTTAACGGGTTAGAAGTACCACCCCTATCACATTGTATATTGTTCATACAAAACAGGTTTAGCATTTGGATTACAAATTTTTAGAAATATGTTGGAAATTTCAAAAATAATGGAAACCTCTATAAATAGCAATCGAAAATCGGCCGAAATTTCGTTTCGGAGAATGAGAGTAGAGTGGCAATCTGAGCTTTCCATTTCCTTTGATCCAGCAACAATTATTATGCTTCATGGACTATTATACTTCGATAAATTTATAGTTTATTAAGGCTCTTATAACATTCTTCATACATCTCCAAGGCGATTACATGGTTTGTTAATAAAACATTTTATATCTTAAACCAGTTATCATCTCGAAATTCACTACGAATTACGAGATGATGATACTGAAATATATAGATTACTGTTTATTCATCTTTATCTTTCTCGTATTTTCGTCATCTATTTTTGGCTTTAATATGGTGTTGTATAGACATGTATAAACGCAAATGGATTTACTGCGAATTTGTTTATCCATTTGCCTAATTTAAATTGCTATTTTGCAACTATTATATAATTTGCTTATTTTACATTTGTGCACTCTTACATTGAGTCAAGTTCTTTTATTTTTAATTGTCTTACCATTGTAAACTTACCTAGGCGTGAACCCTTATCTTGTGCTCATCGCAAGTCAGTACCACAAGAGAAACACCCGATCATGAGATAAAAACGTCGACATCGTCATCTGATGAACGTTTATCACTTTTTAGGGTTCCGTACCCAAAGGGTAAAAACGGGACCCTATTACTAAGACTCCACACTATCTCTCCGTCCGTCCGTCCATCTGTCCGTCATTCACCAGCATTGCGATTCTCTAAGCGACACATAGACGCTGCGCGCATGACTGTGATCTGCTGTCTCTTTTCATTCAATTCTATGAATAGGTTTTAACTTAGAGAATCGCACTGCAGGCTGTATTAATGAACCGTGATAGCTAGACAGTTGACATATTCACAAATGATGTAATTCTGTTGCCGTTTTAACAACAAACACTAAAAGTAGAATAATATAAATATTTAAGGGGGCTCCCACACCACAAACGTATTTTAAATGGTACGGAACCCTTCGTGCGCGAGTCCGACTCGCACTTGGCCGGTTTATACAGAAAACTTAAGGATATCCAGTATAACTACAAGTACTACCTAGCTACAATGTAAAAATTTATCTTTATTCCTTCAACAAATGACTTCACTCTTTACCAATAAATCTTCTCATCCGAAATGCATTACGCCTGTCGCCGACAAGTGAAATTGGATACGCTTATATTTCACGTAAAAACGTCGACTAGGTACTCTGACCCGTCGCCGTCGTCACCGAGCGGAGTCAACAAGTGGGCAAAGGACAAAGTCGGGATCCGCGCCGACCCGCCGACCATCGTGCCGAGCTCAATTTATTGTGGGCCACAGGCCTTTGTACCGTATAACTTACAGACGTTATGCAAAATACGCCTTTCGATTTTGCGATAGTTCTATAAATTGGGACCGAGATAGGGCTGCCTATACAAAAACACATGTAAACTCTAAAATGATAGACAAAAAATTCAACTATTAAAGTTAGCAAAAAATAGAAATAAAATATTTCCAGTTTTTTATACAGTGCAACGTACACGAAAATGTTACGAATCAATTTTATATAATACAACTTAAGTAGGATACAACCCTAAAAGGAGAAGACCGATCGTGGGATAGTGCGGCGGGTGAGCGGCGATTTTGATATGTTACTCAGCAACAACGGTACCGTTCGTAACAATAAAAGTAACAAACCGAAAATGAAAACAATCTCAGTGTTTTGTTACGACCTTTTTAATAGGAAGCGGATGTTTTGGAGACGGAATAGGCACGATCTACGCCGCTCATTTCCCTTCTATTGAATGGCTACCGACTCCTATTACGACAATTAAATGGCTGTGTAATAATTATACTGACAATTTAATAATGTCTACAATTTGAAGATGACTTTGCGAATTTTTTTAAATCTTTCGAGTTGAATAGGCAATGGCTTCTAAGTTATAACAGCAACGCTTATCATCGAGACATATATTTTTAAAGACATTATACAAGTATTTTTAATAAAATTGTGGAGTAAACAAAATATATAAAATCTTACTCTTTTTTGTTGTTGTAACACATGTTACATAATTCATAAAAAAAAACTAAAATTAGGCTTACCTACCTTTCCAAAGCTTACGTAATTTGCATAAATTTTAAATAAATAAATAATTAAAAATTATATTATTACACAATTTATCTGTTACTCAACCGGCCACAGCGAATAATATGGATATTTAACTCTGCTTGGTGTGCCTAATATACAATAAGTTACCTACATTGTACATTATGTAGATTAAAAACTATTTATAAATATAAATTGTAACACCATTATCAATTGTTGGAGAGATTCACTTTCTATTGTATTCGGATGATTAATACGGACAAGAATGGAGATATTACTTTCATAAATCCATTTGCGAAGTCATAAAAGTCAAAGATAACAATCAACACAGCCAACTAAGCTTTTTACGAGTTGTTTCACATAATGGTGGCGCTATATCTTTATAATGCATCTCTCACCTCGCGAGTAATATCCTAATCCGCCCTATGAATGAACATATCGGGATATTATTTATATTGTTCAGATCTAATTATGATAAAAGTATAACCATTTGACTACATGCTATTGGTTCGTCTCGGTTTTTTTCCTCTGTGGAACGAAACTGCAAGCTTCCACTTTGTTACAGGCCAGACGTTTAAACTCGTCGTCGAATGATCATAAAATGGTAATTATTTGGACAACCAGTTTAGATTTACTTTCAAGGATATGTCAAAGTCACTTCATTTTAGTAGCTGTTGCTGTGACTATACCTAAATTTTATCATGCATATATATTGTATAAATAAACTTTAAAAAAATCTATATCCGATTTCCCATTAATCACTGGGAACTGGAACTATTAATCTGTCGCGAAGCATTGATAATCACGATTGAATATCGAATATCGTTGAGTTTGGACAATTGAATATATAAATATTCAATTGTCCAATTGACTTCTCATTTTAGAAGTTTAAATGTATATAATTTCAAGGTGCTTATATACAATTAAGTACCTTGCATAAAAAATCTGAGCTGTCTGGCTAACTGGCAAAAGCCTAGATCATTGAAGTAAAGTCATCGCTACAATTTATGGGTTTTGGCTTGATCACCACGCTTGCCAAATGCGAGTTTGTCCAACCCGGGATTGTAACTAGGGTTGCCACCCGTACTCTAAAATAGAGTATTGTCTTCTTTTTCATGTAGGCGCACTTTATAATCTACGACACCAATAAAGTGCGCTAAAATACTCTATTTACGTAAAACTATTTACGTAAAAGACAAATATTTGTTTAATGTCGCAAAACGTTTTTATGGACAAATAAATGAGTACTCTTATTTATGCTATGTATTTTATTTTTCTTCTAATAAAATGAAAAAATATTTTATTCGTTCTAAAATGGTGGCAACCCTAAATGTAACCCTGGACCTCCGGTTATCAGGCCGAGCGCTTAGCCACTCGGTCACCGAGGTGTTGAAGTTGAAAAACGTGTAATATAAAAGATTTTCATGAAACCCGATATTTTTCTGAGAAAAGCTCTATAAACTTATAAAATAATAAGCTTTAATAGTAAAATAAAAATGTATAAGTGTAAGTATATTAAAATAGTACTCGTATTACTAATTATAATGGCCCGTTATTTGCATACCTGCCCAGTCACATAGTGATTTTCTAAGGTGTCACAAAAAATTAATTAACAAGACCAATTACATTACATACACGTCCATTTAGTACTAATCATTAGTTACATAGTTTAATAATACGTCTATCCTAACGACGGCATACTTAAGTGTTTTATGACTCAATATAACAATTCGTTGAAGTGAATATGAATTGATTTGAACATTCACAATGCATTTATAGTAGAGACAATATTGTTCGCGGGCTACAGCAGCGGGGGTCCGAGATGACATCTCGCAGCGTGCAGCCTTACCTCCATATTCTCCGTTACAACCTTTATCACTTGAAATTTAACTTTATAATTTACAGCTTAAGGCTTACTTTACTTTGTAATTTCGTAGTTTTGGAGTACAATGTCCTTATAGTTTTGCTTCTAAGCTACAAACAGTTATTGAAAATACAAGCGTAGATAAAAAAGACAGATAGGTGCAGTTATGAAATCAAGCAACCTAAATGGATTTGGTTGTCGCGGTACATTGTTTGATTCGGTTCGCGGGTGCGGACTCAGACGCTGGCGGCGCGGCGAGAGACGCGCGGATACCGCGGCGCCCCGTCACGGTTCCCACGGCGAATGGTATTTTAAATACCTATTTAACTAACGGCGACAGGACAGAGATGCATTCGGCTTAATCCTCTTCTGGATGGGTCAAGGATCCAGCGGTGACTGCACATCCACAGTCGTTTCTGCGAGAGCCCTGGCCTTGTTATGTTAAATCTGGCATGTTACATTATTCAACGGTAACTAGTGCATCGCAATACATTAGAATGAAGTTAGAACCTTTAGCAACCGGATCGGTACAAAGGTCTCGGCAATAATTGTTTCCATAAATTTTCAAAGAGATTGTTTATTTTCAATGGCCTTTTTGTTCTAATGTTTGTGTTACCTATATGCAGTTGCATATTATTATGTATTATTGTGTGTATAACATTTGTTGGCATATTACAATGATTACTAAGTCTAGGCATATCTACAGGCACAGAAGTAATTTTTCAATTTTTTTATGTATACGGCTGAGCCGGTATGACTCCTAATGTTACTAATGTGATTAATACTACAGTACAGTTTAATTGACAAGATAAAGTAGGTACATATTAACGAAACGAATAATTAGAGGTGATCTTGAATATAATTGCATGTAATACAGGGCTGCCCGAGATTAATTGCACTCTTTGCAAGAGTTAAGAGGTCAGCATAACAGGCCAGTTTTTACTTGATACAAAAATCTCTGCATTATGAAACAAAATTAAAAACAAGTACGGGCAACAGTTGAAATAAATGTCGTATTGGGTACTTAAGATTTTATTGCACGATGCAATGGCATTTACGATGTGATTATATGTATTACGGAAAAGGTAAAATGTATTACAAACGTCCGAAAAATGTAAGGGTTAAATACTTTTTGCAAATAAAAAACATCATGCTTTAAAATTATTCATCAAAAACTACTGTTTGCTAATATCGAAATGTTAGGTTTCCTGTAAGGATTAATGTGCCTAATCAGGAAATGTCAGAACTACAAAAAGTTAATGATGGCAATCGATTTAGAGACATTGATGATACAGTATACTCGAGATCTGGCCGCAAGCAGTTACGAGTCTGAGGCATCTAGGATTTATATCCGTTGTAATTACAGATATCAACCGCGACATTTATGTTAGCAAATAAAGTTACTGACGTGAAGACTACTAATTAAGTTGGGTACTAGCATACGTACTGGTCCACGATTAGGCAATAAACAACAATTTCAGAAATTACCCACACTTGTCCGATTCTGTAATCGATGGTCCCAAACGCACTTAAACTTGATTATGTTGCCTGAAAGCTGATTTAGTAAGCCTCTCATAAATCATGCAAGCGGTAAGTTTTAGTTGATATAAATATCGATTAACGTCATCCTCGTATATAAATGTTGAGTTTAACATAAACTAACTATTCGCAAATGTGGTTTTATTTACTTGGTTATTTGTTGATGCAGATTTTGTGTGTGAAATTCAGAGCATGAACAGTATAGACACTTTAACATATTTAATGTTTTGCAACAAACCGCAAACGAAACGGTGTGCATGTATGAAACTTGCTGTTGTTTCTTATTAAACTATTGTTTTTCTCATAATTTTAATGTGTCTTCATATTAAGATGTTTTTCTTTTAATTTCTGAAATTGTTCCGTTATCATTGTGTATGTATTTTCAGTAAAAATATGTTGGTTACAAATCGATATTATTTGGAGACTCGAATTTACAAATTTGCTATGATGACAAAAGTAATTAATTTAATAAATAGCAATTTGAGGACGCCTGATCTGACTATCTTAATCAAAAATGACAGAATTTTATGTAAAAAAACTGAGAACTAATCGAATAGACATAACGAAATGAAAGTCAAAGGGCTTTATAGCTGTAAGATTATAATGGAATTCTAGAAACGGCATGTAACAACCAATCAAAGTTAATTAAAAAAATATTAGTTAACATTTCAGCTTTATGTGTTTGCTTTATAGTCTTATAATTAAGACATTGCACAATTAAGACATTGCTTTGCTCAGGTGTAGGTAGGGCTCTGATCAGAGTCCAAATGGGTGGCGACCAACCTTATACCTGTTTGTGCCGCCGAGCAGCAATATTTTATTATGCTGTTTTCCGGTTTAATAGGTCAAGGATCATAAGACCGCCGGCGGTCGCGAAACAATTGATTTTTAGTTGTGTCTGGTTTTACGATCCTCAAGGGGTTAAAGGATTTTTTATAAGTACTGATAATAACTTGGCCTTCATCTCATCTCATGGTAAGGTGACGATAAGGCCGAAGGTGGAAGCGCGCTTTACCCGGAATCCTCAACCGCAGAAGATCTTATCTCTAATCTGTCGGAACACAATGCTATTACATTGTTGTTGTGGCGATAGTTTACACTAGATTCAGTGAAATCACAGGGATTAGAGACTTCTTAAGCCGAGGCTTCAGGGTCGGCAACACGCGCGTGATGCTTTTGGTGTCGTGCCCGTCCATGGGCTGCAGCGGCTGCTTTTCAACAAACGAGCCGTGTATGTTCCTTTGCCTACTGAGTATAAAAAAAAACATCCAAATCTGGTTGTAGCACTTTAAAAAGACTTCTTGACGAGAAAATTAAGCGTCATGTCTGCAGTTTTGTTTTATTTTCTAAAGTTTGTGTTTCGTCGAATATGAATGTGAAATAATGGTAGATTATTAACCATTAATGTTAAGGTTAACTAAAAACGTGCATGGATGTTGTCAAATAACACAAAACAATGCAAGATCACTTTTCAAATATTTCTCAAGAAGTCCGTGTGAGATCTCAGTAAAGTCCTACTCTTTCCTAAAACTCAAGGGGTTTGGGGGAATATCGTTTACCATTAAACATTCATATTAGCATTATCATTCAGTATCATCTACTTTACGCAAAGAAAATATTTGAGTCTGGCTATCAAAAGTATATAGTCCCTGGAAATTTTAGCGAACTTTTTACATGGTAATGCTAAATGCAAATGTCAACATCAATTTCCCAAGTTGTCAGTTAATCGTCAGTAGTTTTATGTGATCTTGTTTTATCGATTTACGGGTGTAAAAATGAATAATACTATTAAAAGTGGAGTGCGCAAGATGTTGTTTTGCATGATTTTAAAGTTTCAAGAAAAACAACACGAAAAAGTTGCCGAATTAAATTAAAAACAAGATTGTTTACTTGTGGTACTTGATTTCTTATGTTAGTGTGACGAAATTATTTTGATACCAGGTTTTTATAAAAATTTTGACTACCTATAGTGGATAAAACAAAATTGTTTTTATTGTTTAACTATTCTTGCTATTAAGTAGGAATTATCCTAACATATAAGATAACAGGCGTTATAATCATCTTATTGTTATTAAATGATAATATATAAAAAAGTAGTTTTGTGCTCTGGCTGATTATAGTATACTAGCAATTTGCCCCAGTTTCGCACGGACGCAATCTTTGACCTTCCCGTTATAAATTTTTTTCATAACAAACTTTGTCTTCACAAATTACGAACTCAGCAAAACGAGCATTATTAATGCGACAATTATTGAATTATTATTGCGTCTTAATCTATTGTAGGCAGCACGCAATTTTTTAAAAATGAAATTAATTAAATTTTGATTTCAGACGTAAAAATAATAACGTATCAACTTCGTTTATTCAGTGTATAGCCAGTATTACCAGAAGCAGATTTTTTGAAATTGCCGCCGTTTCTCAGGGACAGCTTTCACTTGACACTTGACACTGGCTAATTGTAATAACATCAACAAGACATATTTTAAGAATGAAAAAAAAACACCATAAGATAATGCTCTATAGGGCTAAATGTGCAAACCGCACCAAGCCATTAAGATAGACGGAAAAAAATGCTCTAAAGCTATCACATCCAAGCCAAACGATACAGTTAATTTTCTATTATTGAATCTTATCTGTGTAAGTGGATGGAACAGTCATATTGTAACGTGGGAATCATCATTGCGACTCCGGATTACGCTGATCGATATCAGTATGAAAAATGAATTATTAATAACACCGATAGTAGCCGATCTAATCTATTTAAGCTTCGGAGAAGTAGAGAACGCTTTAATGCGTCCAATATTAAGTGACCCTCGAACTACAGATAAAACGGTTGACTCTGAATTTTATCAGTGGATTGTTCGTAGGTAGCTCATGGGTAGCTCAAGCTAAATCATCATCATTAGCCTATAAACGTCCCACTGCAGGGCACAGGCCTCCCACGTGGACAATAGCACGTGGGGATATTGGGCCATAACCCACCACGCTGGCCCAATGCGGGTTGGTGGGTTTTAACGACTGTCATCTTACGACAGCAACCGGGACCAACGGCTTAACGTGCCTTCCGAAGCACGGAGGAGCTCGAGATGTAGTAAATTTGGTCACCCATCCAGCGACCCGGCATTGCGAAAGTTGCTTAGCGAGCAAGATTGCAAGCCGAACGCGCTGACCGCTGCGCCATCGAGCTCCTCCTCATCGAGCTGTCAAGCTAAATACATACATATAATTACGACTATATTATCGCCTAAGGGTTAATCAGAAACTAGAGAATGAGGACCGCAAAATCAGTCCTCGCCAAAGCCCACGTTTTACCAAATAACGACTGCACATGTGCGCAGCGTGATAGGAGGTGAGCCCATCGCCGCTCTAGGCTGTTGGATGTAGCAGATAAGTTTATGCAGTCCTTAGTCCGTTAGTCGCCTTTTACGGCACCCAAAGGAAAAGATGGGTTGGTAGTACTATTTTAATAAGCCTTTAACCACACAGCTCTGACCAAAATATTGTTATTTTTAAAGTACGCAAATGGATAGCTTAGCTCATTATACCAACTTATTTAAATAACTATTTAGTAAAGGCATCCTACGCCATTGAGGTACAATATACTAGAGAAGACACCGCGAAGCAAGTTTGTGCGCAACTAAGGTGCAGCCGCAAGGTCCACAATCGCTTGAATCACGCGCAATCACTGAGGCGTTTGCAGCCCAAGTGCGGCCGGCAGGCCGCACTTGAACGGAACACATTAGTGGTGAGCGGTGTCTTCTCTATACGTAGTAATATAGCTCAATGTCCTACGCATATCTTTTATACCGTTTTGACCGAATTGCACCGGCCGTGGTCACGGGCTGACACGCGGTCAGTCAGCCCATGAAATAGTTTTGTCTTAAATCCCGTTTATATATGTGTGCATAATTAAAATTAAACATTTAAAAGTGTATATTATTTAAATAAGTGGAATCATCGGAATTCATTTATTAAATAATTAACAGAACAGTATTACTTTTTTACGTCATTAAGAGTCCGTGAAAAGTATTAAGAGGTGTGAAAATGTTTGTTCATTATGAATAAAGTTATGTTGCAAGATATCATTTCAAAATAAACATTTAATTATAATACACGTTTTATTCGACGAAACCGAATCGCGACAATAATTATAGCTGTTACACAGGAAGCGTTTTGTAAAATAAAAACACGTTTTTATTGTTTTTCATAACAAATTGCAAAACCTTCGTAAATAAGGTCATATGGACTATAACATAGCTAATTTTTATTGAATCAGATGATCGAAATTGACAGGGGAGAGCCGGCAAAAGTGACAATAGTTTTTAGCTGGTAAACGACGCAAAATCTTGTCCACAATCTGAATGCAAACTGCAGCTACTTCAGTATCACGAAAAAGACAGAATTATTATAATTTGGTGTAAAGAGAACATGTGCTACTGGACTACTAAAAATGATTTTTAAATGGCTTTTGTGTGTCAAGCATAAAGCTACTATACCTAGCGGAAGATAGGTATAGTAACTTTATGGTGCCAAGTGATTTCAGTAACCTGCAAGGTAGGAAACTAATTAAATTCCAGTACTATAATGAAAAAAAACTAAAAACTTAGTTGACCGCACGCGCAATTCAGTAGTAGTAAGTTTCTTTGCATATTTTATATGTCACGTATGACATATTATTATAGGACATAGGACTTTCCTAATAGTAGTATGAGATAGTTAATAGATACGAAAAGGTAATTTATTATCTTCATCAATTATTGTTAATCACATTTTTACATCATTACAACTGTTTACTTATAGTATTTAATATATCATCTTTTTTTGGATATTGTGAATAATGAAAGTAATTTAACATATTTATCAATTGATATGTATCGCTATCATATTCACAAGTCTTAGAAGTCCAATACAGCACAGAGATATCTCTTAATACAATGACTACGTTCAACGATTTTCACGATCCAGTCGCGACAAACGTTTGTTTAATTAAGAATACTTACTGTTGTAAATATAAAGAAATATTTTAATAATATATAGAAAATTTTAATCCCCCAAAACAATTTATTAACTATACCCGCTTTTCCCTATTACAGGGGTCAATAAATATACGATTTTATGGATCTACAAGAGTCCGGACACAAAAATCACTTCTTATGACGATTATTAGTCGGCCCGCGCGGCGCGGCGGTCGAGTACACGGCGTAAGTGCCGCATGTGCTAAAGTGCTGCACTTTACGGCCGCTTGTCTAATAAAACAATCAAATAATTCGGTTATTGAGCTCTTGTCCATTGTGGCCGAGGTCTTTTGTCTCTTTAAACATATTGATAACACATTAATGCGATACAAAAATCATTTTCGCTTTCATGTCATCTGCATTTCTGAGCCCACCAAGGTATTGCATCGTTTTTACGATACGTTCTTATGGTGCTTTGTTCACGGAGTTACTGACTCATTTCCGTCAGGCTTCGTTGCGATAAGCTTATTAAACGTTTATTGTTATAGGTGTATTACTGTGAGGTAAGTAACTGTTTATAAACAGCTGGTAAGGTATTGATACTTATAATAATACTATTATTTTTTTATTATTCCAAAACAGGGAAGCGATTAGCTTTCTCTCCCTAATAGTAAGTGACGATAAGGTCGAATATTAAAGAAGCGTCTTTTACTCAACATCTTCAAGCCCGAGAAACTTGCTAAAGTTAATTATCCACCACCTACCAAACCGAGAAAATTTGTACTTCCGCTGGCAAACGAATCCAGAACCATTTGATAGAACGACCACCAGTCGGTGGTCGTTCTACTACACCATAGAGGCGGTTACGCAAGAAGTGGTAATGTGAATATGAGTGTTAGATATTGTAACCTCCTGTTGTTTCCGTCTTTCGACTTCATTACTTTTGTAAGTATCAATTAAGTACATTTTTTTTAACTGTTCGTCGATGTCCATATCATGTCAGTTAAGATACCGTTGGGTCCCTTCTTAGCTGTACGCATAGTAACCTGTACTTGCTTCGGCAGTACATATACTAAAATTGGAACGATACAGAGAAGATTAGCATGGCCCCTGCGCAAGGATGACACGCAAAATCGTGAAGCGTTCCACATTTTTGCCTCGCCACCCTATCCCGACCGACGCCGACACCGGCGACACCAACAGAGTCGCCGAGACCGACGGCACCTATACCGCGCTTATGGATTATACACCGACCCTTATGCGCCAACGCAACACCACAACTAACTACCGATTCACTTGCTATCCAACCGACTCATGCCCCCTAAGTCGCGGCCCGCTCGCTGGCTGCTCACTGGGCCTCGGCCAACGCCGTCTCACCCGGGGGGTTAGCCGCGCCGAGGGCTGCGCCGGGGAAGGGAAAGGGCGGATAGCAGGACCGACAGAGGCAACATGTTCCCGGTTGGCAGGAGAGCGACCCAAAAAAAAAACAAAAAATTCAAAAAAACAAAAAAAAAATTCAAAATAATATTTAAAAAAACGCCCCTGCCAACCACTTTAAGTGATCAAGCTCACCAAACGAGCTTTAGAAGATGCCCGGGCATGAGGCTAAGCCTCGAGGCCCGAACCAGCCCGATAGGGGCTGAAGATATCCACTGCATAGTAACCTGAGGACCTAGATAAGTGGCAAGATTAAGTCCTAGATAAGTGGTAAGTGGTCAACGCTAAGACTTTAATTTGGTATTTTTTAAATTTAAAGAGCTAATATGTAAATTATTATTTATTGATTTCTTAATCAATTAGGTATTCAGTGGGAAAGTGAGCATTCGTTAAGTATACATCAAATGGGTTCAATCAAAAATCAAAAATCAAAATTTCTTTATTCAGTAAGCTTAAAATAAGCATTTTGAATCGTCTAAATTTATTTTTACTTTTATGTATGGATGGATAGGCATATGAACCCACCCACCCACCCCGCCCATTCAGGAAGTCTTTTAGCTGTAGAGATGAACGGGCACAAGACACTCCACAGCTTTATAATAACATAGAATTAACGACATTTACAAAACAATATGTCGTTACCAAATTATACAATCAATAATCATAAAACAATTTTAAATTATAAGAAAAGATAAAAACAAAAGTGAATCCAAAAGTTTTACTCGGGCACTATATGAACGCATTAGAACAATGTGTGCGAAACTAGAAGAATGTTAATTCCATGCATTTTTGTCATTGAGGTAATCTCTTACAGTGTAATAGCCCTTTTCTAAAAGTCTGTCCTTAACATGTGTCTTACAAAATTATAACATCGTTCGGGATTTTATTGTAAATTATGAAACTTTGTCCCATAAATGATCCATAAACTTTCTAAAGTCGAAATTTAGGAATTACAAGTTTATACTTATTTCTAGTATTTAGTTTGAGTATATCGCAATTTTTTTTGAAATGAGAAATGTTTGACCCACGTATACAATACAGTTATAAATAAATTCTGATGCAACTGTATGAATATTTATTTCTTTAGACAGCTCCTTATGGAAGTCACGCGATCCTAGGTTATTTAAGACCTTACTGCTCTTTTCTGTAACATAAAAAGGTATCTATATCTGCTGCTTTACCCCAAAGTAGAATACCATAGGACATAACACTGTGAAAGTAACTAAAATAGACTAATCGAGCAGTTTCCACGTCTGTAAAATACCTAATTTTTCTAACAGCGTAAGCAGCTGAACTAAGTCTCCCCGCAAGGGTGCTAATAAGTGGGTACCACTGTATTTTAGAATCTAAGGTAATACTTAAGAAAACTGGTAAATCAACAAGGTTTAATTTTATTTACTATAATATTCTTTACGTTAGGTAGAGTAAAATTTATACATTTGGTTTTCTTCGCGTTTAATTGAAGAATATTACATAAACCAATTCAACACATCTGTTAGGGCACTGTTGATGTCATCAAAACTATTTTTATTTCGATCAGTCTTAAATATCAAAGATGTATCGTCAGCCAACAAAACAATATTGCAAAAGTTTTCCGCATAAAATGATAAATCATTAATATTAATTAAGAATAAAAATGGACCTAGTATTGACCCTTGTGGAACCCCATATATTTTAAAAACCATATTTTTATTCATCAAAAAAATATTGAGAAAATTGCAAAAATGACAAAAAAAATCCACCTCAATCAGCAGCTGACGACAATATTAAGAGAGGTCGACATTTTTTTGTCATTTTTGCACATGGGTTTCATGGGGAAAATTGTTCAGTTTCATGGGTGGAACTCACTCTTAATTTAGTTTTGGTAAATAGAAATTAAAGTAATTTTGACTACCGATTTATGATTGACAAACGCTATCGAATGACATTGAGCGTTTGCCACTTGTCTAGGGAAGCAGGTTGGCAAACGGCTGCGGCTTCTTTCCAAAAAGGATATTTTATGCCGATGATAAAATTACCTATGTATATCACCTACACGTATAAGGTCATGCGGTCATTATAATAATGAAGTCAGAACAGTAGTTTATTCCTAAGCATTCCATTGCCGTGCCACAACGCAGGAATGTGAATGCCTTCCGGCTAATTTCAGTGAAATTATACCTACATGTGCATTTAAGCGAGTGGCTTTTATTTTAACAATTTACGCTAAAGCTCATAGCGGCGGACAAACGGAGCGACACGCGATAACGCGCGATATATAGTGAGTCGCGAGATACAGTGAGTCGCCGCGGCCTCGCTCGGCTCAAAATGAATGCCGTAATTAAGTGAAATTATTATAATTCTGTTTCAGAATTAAATGGATGTCACAATATCACGTCCCCGTAAGTAACAGTAAATTCGTTAAATATTTGGTAGGTATCTGGGCTGTCGGCGTAATGGTGTTGTGTTGTTTACTGGCCGTCGCGTTCGATATATCTCCGCATGTAGTTTACATGCGCGTGTGAAAAGGACGTACCTTTAAAAGTGCAGATTTTACATTAACTGCCTTTTAAATTTACTTACCTACACGGCGAAAGTGAATCCGAGTTATAACTTCCTGAGTTGTTCGCAAAATGGACATACCATAGCAGGTAAACCATATTTATTTACCTTATAAATATATTTAAAGGACGAATTCAACGACGATGCAGCGTTCTACGCGTTCATTTCACGTAACACAATATGGCTAGTTTAGCTACTTGGGACCAAGTAAAATATTAACCTTCGCTTTGGAAAAACGAAAAGCCGTGGGCCCCTCTTAAATTCGTAATATGACAGTCGTTAAAATTCAACAGGCCCGATCTAACCGTGTCTTATTTTTAATGTAGGAAGCCCTGATCCTAGCATGCTTTAAAGCGTTTTTTTGATTTGAAAATTTTGATCTAAACACTCGTCAGGTTTCATCGTTAAAAAGCGCATATACTTATTCCTTTAAACGTTTATTGGTTTGATAAAAGTCTTAATGATGAAAGCTTTTAAGCCAAGCGGATGCCCAGGTCGTCGCTCACAACAAAATAGTGCACGAATTAAGAGCAAAAGCGCCAATTGTGTCGGTTATCAGTCCATTATGCTACAAACGAATGACACGGTTTGAATCCTTTTAAGCGGTCGAGAGTCGTGAGTTGTCGCCGGAGTAATTAACGTGATTGTGTCCAATGGCCGGCTCCGTGAAGTCATCAGTCAGATTTATAGAAACATATAGGTGCCCACAGTACATAAGAATGTATATGTGTAGGTAGGTACCTACCATCATCATACACCATATGTACTTACCATAATGTTTCCTCTCGTTTTTTTTTAATCATCCGAAATCGAATCGATATTTTGGTGTAAAGATTTTGTAGAAAAGTTTAATTTAAAGTTTTCAGCTGTATTAGTAAAATTGTATGTGTGTACTATGTATTGTATAGTCCTATTAATGTTTGTGTGGTGTACAATAAAAGAATATTATGTTAATTTATTCAATCATTTTATATTAGTTACTCAATAAGCATGTAAAAAAATATTGAGCGGCCTCTAAATATTTACATAAGGACTAAACGGTAGGTACTAAATATGTAAAAGTTTGCTTGCGGGTAAAAGAAGTACTTTGTATGAGAATGTTTATATGTTTTTACCTAAATAATTTTTCTTTTCTAGATAATTGTCATTTACAAATATTGTATTCTCTTTTAGTTTATAAGAACACTTTTTTAAAGTTTAACTGTCTATTCTGTCGAATCTCCCTTTCTAAGAAATAACTTTTAATTCCAGCATAGAATCTGATTCACAAGCGTAGGTACTCTGGAAACTCGTGAGTTGTATTAGGTAAATCGATACCGATATTCTCCAATATTCAATTAGTTTGTTCACCTACTACATTTCGCTTGATCCCGTCGCTGTTCAGATGCTGTTACGATCTTTTTTTAATTAAGCCCAACCTTCCGTTGCGAATTTTATTTTAATTGGGCCATACCGTCGAAGGCTCCGCATGTTCTTTGACAAGTTTTGGCCGAAAACGTTGTCGGCGCCGTGACAAATTGCGCGATAAGTTTATATAGATATATCGACTCGTGAATTTGTCCTGCCGTGCCTGCCGGTGACGCGCCGACATGCCGCGCAGATTTTTACGAACATCGAGTTTACGCAACGCCGCTTCTGAAATGATAAAGCTTACGTTGAAAGGGTCATTTATTTATTTTTATTTGAAAAGGAGGCAAACGAGCAGGGAGTCATCTGATGGAAAGTAATCGTCGCTGTCTATGGACACCTGTAAAATCGGAGAAGTCGCAGATGCGTTGCCGGCCATGAGGAAGGTAGGGACCACAGAAATATATGTGTAACTTGTGAACAATATCCAATAGTTGCATCGTGTTAGTTTCAGTCAATATAATCGGACATTCGTGAACTGAACTCTGAGTTTACTTATTAACCTAACCTTCTCTACAAAGTGATGCAATCGATGCGATAATACATATTATCGCGTGCGTATATACCTACGCACAAAGGAGTAGGATCTTTGAGGAAGGAGTAGAATCTTTGAGGAAGGAGTAGAATCTTTGAGGAAGGAGTAGGATCTTTGTGGATAGAGTAGGATCTTTGAGGATGTAGTATATGATATTTGAGGAAGGAGTAGGATCTTTGAGGATAGAGTAGGACATTTGAGGATAGAGTAGGATCTTTGAGGAAGGATTAGGATCTTTGAGGAAGGCGTAGAAATTGTGAGGGGGAGAGAAACACTACAGCAACGAGTGCCATTGTTTTACGCTGATATTCCGTAGGAGGGTGGTATTACGCGGCGAGCCGGCCCAATGCGTGTTGCAACGCAGCGAAGCTGTAGCATTAAAAAAATATTGTGCGAAAACAACCCCACATTGTAGTAATCGTGTAACAAGTCGCTGTAACACGTAGAGGGGCTATTTTTTATGTAAAAACAATTGCATAATTCAACTTTACAATATGTACGTGTTTAATTAATACCGCTGTATACGGGATTAAGGTGTATACTCGTACTTCGATGTAATTAGCTAAGGAAAAAAAAATGTTTTTTCCAACTATATTGACTGTTATGATGGGCATTGTTCGTTTATATTCATCTCGTTACAGGATATTAATGATGGTTATTTCAAGATATCGTACCGTAAGCTGCTCGGAATATTAATTTTCCGTCGCGTCATTATATTCATCACCGGTAGTAATTGCCGGTTTACTTAGAAATTATAGTTTGCGTAGTTAAAAGAAACCTTTTAAAACATCTCGTGAGGGCGATAGGATCTCCACGTCTGCAGGCGCTCGCTTATAACTAGCCTTAAGCAGCTACTGTATTATATACTACGCTAGTTAATTGGTATATAACTGTCAATTTAAAGCATAAGAAACTATCACCTATTAACCCTTAGCTATCTATGTGATCAAAGGTCTTCAATTTAAATGATTTACAACCTCTTCGGAATATTTAAACCATAAAATGTAAATAAAACTGCGTTAAACGTGTCGGTTGCCCAATCTTGGTAGGTAAAGGTGGATGGTTAATTTAATTACTTTTATTGATTTGAGGCTAGGTACTAATTAACACATCAATGTACGTTATTGCGCCATAAAGTGTGTATAAGATACCGTCCATACATACATCAGTAGAATAGGCCACAGTCTTCCATTTACTACGGTCCTGGCTGGCACACATCCTAACAAGATACCAACAATTTTTAATGGTAATTTTATTTTATAATATTTTTACTAATATTATTATATTTTTATATTTTTTTTATTAAATATATTAAGTGTATATATTGCTTTTTTATTATATAATAACGGAGGCTGGCTATCATCTAGTCTGATGATAAGTGACGACAAGGGCGAAGAAGGAAGCGCATTTCACCCGGAACCCTCAACCGTTGTGGAACTGCCTATCATAACTATACACTTTTGTTTGCTGGTCAGAAGTTCTGAAGAACAAAAGACTGAGTTTCTTGCATTACTAGTCAGAACACAACAATTTTACTAACATTGTTTTTATGTTTTTGTTATATGGTTATTAAAAAAGTTGACTTAACACGTAAAAATAAAAATTTTGAGTGTTTACGTATTTCCTGAGCATTTTTTATATTTTTTATTTTGTATTTAATATTATTACAAAAAAAATCACACTGACGCCGGCCACTCTCTATAATTATGTACTGAACTGTAAATAAATAAACACCTTATATATTGTACGAAAGACCACAGTGTGTGGATAGTCTATAAGTTAATATAATTACTATAAGTTCATACATATCTTTTACACTTATACATTTGTGAGTTTCTGCAGTTATATGGTGTTATTTAAGAAACGGTACATTAGTTACGTTAGTTGTTATGTTACATGTCAGCTTGCAGGTTGCATCGCTACAGACGCGCGAAGATGGCCGTAATCAACATAACTTTGATGCACCACTCTAAATAAACATTCGTTACGCGTTTCTGGAGTCACTCAATGGCTTTACAGAAATTAAACATTATATGCGGATGTTTTACTTTTATTTGGACGTATTGTTTTCTAAGTTTACGCAAACACTGCACAGGTAGTTGAAAGGTGGTATCTTACTCCTAAACTATTATATTTATTCTAATTGCTATCTTATTTGATATCAAAAGTGCAAAAAATACAACTTGAAATAAAAAACAACGAACTGTCTCATGTAAAAAACGGCAGAACTTATGAGAAAATTCTAAAGCTAGGTGCCTTATAAGTTTTAAATAGATAAATATCTGTACATTGAGCAATAAAAATAATAATTCACTGCGAAGAAGCCAGCAGATTATCCGAAGCCATTGATACGAGTGCATTCATAGGATTTACTGAAATAAATCACATAAGTAGTTTAACAAGAACGTGTGCTTATTTCTATTGAATAACAGTCCGTTTTGCTGTAAATCAAATCATAATCGGTTTTCTATATCAGCTCCCAAGTTTCGCGCTATTCAAAATCTAAGGTCTATTAGAGTCCGTGCTTGCCTTTAATCGAGCTTTTCTTTTATCTAGCTGGTCTTTAGATTTGCTAATGCAACCGCTCGAAGTCGCGATGGACGTGTGCGATACCATTCATTAGGCGGCGGCGAACCGCTCGCGCGTCAAATTAGCAGGGCCCTCGCTTAATTAGACAGTGCGCTCTTTGGGGTCTGATGTACAAAACATTAGACTGAAGGTCTAAGCGTTCACGTTTGTTTTCGACATTAAAATTCATTTTGCAGTTAACAATCATTGCCTAAATCCAGCAGGTAGCTTACGAAAGGTTTGTCCAATTATTGCATATTATGTTAAGTATTATTATCTTACGCATTTTTACACGCTTATTTTGCTGCGAAGGACTACGACAGAGAAAAAGGATTTACTTTAAATACAATAATTTTTAGATTGATTTTTTTTCCTTTCTTAACATAAAATATGTAAGTACTTCTAATTTACAAAAAATAATTAAAAAACTTCTTGAATCGTTGTGTTTTTTTGCCTTCAGATGATATTATTAAACATTTAATAAAAAAGTTTCCCGAACACAAAAAATACACAAAAATTACCGAAGCAGCTAAATATAATATAGTATCTAGTTATATCATCCACTTCATCATCTACCATTCATTTTGTATTCAAAGTCAAAGTCAAAGTCAAATTATTTATTCAATGTAAACCTTTACAGGCACTTATTGACGTCAATACTAATAATAATAAAAAAACAGTTAACTAACTTATAGTTAAAACTTAACCACTAATCTAACGAGCTATTATAGTCTGTGCCAGACAAATGCGCATCGCTACCCCCAGTACCACTGCACGCCGAAACAGAATCGCGTCGAACCGAAATATAAATATCCCTCTCTTCAGGGTACATCTCTAGGCCTGCAGAGCAGTATTAACATGCTCGGTATGGATATCCGCTGCGATCTGAACCAAAAGGACTACATTGAAACCGTGATTAAAAATGCCTCACGTAAACTCGGTGTCCTGAACAAGGTGCGGCGATTCTTCACGCCTGACAGTTGTGTCCATTATACAAGACACAGGTGCGGTCTTGCGTGGAGTATTGCTCTCACCTTTGGGACGGCTCCGCAAAGTACCTTCTCGATGCCTTGGACAGATTGCAGCGCCGCGCTGTGCGCATTATCGGCAATGCGGAGGTCACTAAAACTCTCGAGCCTTTGCAATTGCGTAGAGATATTGCGTCACTCAGCGTATTTTACCGTTTATACCATGGCGAGTGCTCTGAAGAACTCTTTGACCTCATCCCTCCTTCTCCCTTCCTCCACAGGAGTACGCGTGCTGCTCTCCGGAGTCACCAATTTACAGTCTCTAACATTCCATCACGCACAAAGAAATTTGGTGACTCGTTTCTTTGCCGCACTTCCAAAAAATGGAATAGTCTGCCAGCACACGTATTCCCTCCTACCTATGACATAGGGTCCTTCAAACGAGGCGTGAAGAAGCACTTTGTGGGCCGGCAGAGTGAGGATGACTGATGCTACGTCTCCTACGCTGCACCAGTTGTCCTCGCGCCTGGACCTCATTTCCACTTAACATCAGGTGGAGTGGGGTCATTTGCCGGGCTTAGTATATAAAAAAAAAAAAATATGCTGTGGCCATAGAATTGTGTAAACATACGTATCCTGGTACGAGAAAAAATAGCGGGCAAGTGTCTCTCCCCTAGCGGCACAAACGGCTAAAATTTATAGGTAATTTATCGTTTTTTGGGATGAAAGGTGAAAAATGATAAATCATAATGAATTGTTAACTTAAGTTATTACTTAATGGAATAAAATTAAATATGATTTCCAATTATCGTATTGATATTGTGGTAAATAATAGAAATTGAAGAGTTATTGAAGTAAAATAAAGTAACGGCTGAAATGAGTTTTGGAAAACATTAGTACCTAACCAATAAGGTTGACATTTTTAATCATTCAAATATCTTTTTTTATAAAAACATGCATAAAAAATGTCAAAAACTATAAGCATAAATTTGTGTGTTTTAAAATTGTTTCGTTTTTCGTCTTGGTACAAGCACAGAATAACTAATATTTACTACCGTACAGAAGGTTCATCCTCCAACGACCCCCACGCGAAACCGAAACCTATCGCGTGACCCGACCGTTCATATTCCGATAAGCACAGCTGAATCGATATCGATGTGACGTTCGTCAGGAGCGCAGGGTTTACGCGCGCGCGTAGGCATTACGAGTTAAGGCTAGATAGATCGCGCTTGAGTTTTTTCAAACCATCTGAGACATAGAAAATAATGGTTTAAATTTTGGAAAATATAGTATGCATTAGTTAAGGATCCAATCTATTCAAAGTCTCATTCAGTTACAAGATCCAATAAACTTCACTCGATAGAAAAAAAAAACAATCATCATCAGTCTCAAAATGTCCCGTATAGGCACAGAATAATATTACTAGTCAGCTCATATCTTCCCACTTAAACTTTAGCGCATGTTGACAGAAACATAATACATATTGTCATCGGATGTTACTCTAGGGGTTCATGCATAAGTCTTGAGATCGTTGACGCGCAGTCGCCCGTGTTCTGTGCAGCTACTTTACATGCAGCTTACACAACAACGTATATAATTACCTAGAGCTGAACAAGTATTTAGGCTTAAAGAGGTTCTTTATAGGCATTCGTTTTTTGATGATAACCCTTCGCTCCACGACAGCCCTTGTTAATCACTGTTCTGTCTGTCTTGTAATTTCTTGTGTGGCTGGACAGGGAAACAATACACAATACTCCTGCTCATTTTGTATTGTGTCCTTTATACCTATATCTACTTATCGGTAAATATATATTTTTGTTTAAATTAACTTTACTGCGTTTCTTTGTTTTTTATTACATTTTTGTACCCATCAATTATATCTATGGCTTCATTTAAATGATGAAGGCAAAGGCCCTGCAGTGGAATTGTGTAAGCTGTTACTTTACTTTTTTATGTTTTTCTTTCTTTTTCATCACTTTGTTATGTTGAAGCAAAAGAGAGAAAACAATGATTAACAAAATAATGCTTAAACAGTGTTTATAAGTTTGTTCCTTAAACATTGTTTCTTTTTAAATTGTTAACTCGCTAGTAACAAGTGCGAGTCGCGATATAACATGAAAATGAATGAACACATTCCGTTATCGAAGCCTTACTCAAGTACCATCCCCACGATGCTGCAATTTACCTTACCGGTTCATTTTAATTGTTTGCTCTCATGTAAAAAGTGTTCTAATTATTCAGTTGCTGCATAGTTATAGCGAAGGGTTTGTGTTTAATGAAGGGTGGCTAGCTCAGCTGCGGGACCGTTACGGCACGCACGCGACCCGCGAACCACCCGCTGCCGTACTCATTTAAACGTTAGTATCTATGATCCTTGACGACACGGATAACATTATTTTATGACCATGAAAAAGGTATTATCGTCATTGATATGGCAATAAATTGGTCGATGCCGGTGAACTACAAAAAAAAATACAAAATTGAGAGTTCTTAACAGCGATTGGCTGACCTTACATACAGAAACAGTGTAAGTTTTGGTCTTAGGAACCACCATCATACTGTGCAGACTATCAGCAGTCGTACCAAAAAATTTGGCAAGTTGTTTGTCTGTAAGATTATTCGACTTTGGAATTTTCTGGCGGCGCATGTGTTTCCCAGCTCCTATGACCACTCACTTAAAAATATATATATAAATACCCTTAATATTTATTCGTTTAAAAGAAATGAAGGGTGAATTCCACCCATGAAACCAATGTGCAAAATGACAAAAAAAAATCGACCTCCCATACAAAACTGTCCGATCAGCTGACGACAATAGTATGGGAGGTCGAAATTTCTTTGTCATTTTTTTGCACATATGTTTTTTTGGAAAGTTGTTCAGTTTCATGGGTGGAACTCACCATTAATTTCATTTAAACGAATATTAATTTATTATAATTCGAAGATGTGATGTTAACACACTCCCTGTATACTACATACACTCACGACTATTATCCCCTAAGGGTTAGTCACAGACTAGGCATCCCCTCTCCTTATTCACTAAGTTTTATTTGTACTGGCACCTCGAGACCAACCGTTAGGTTATGCAAGAAGTGTCAGACGTCTCTGCGCCAGTAGAACACTCGCGCAGGAGACCATCTGCGTTAGGTCTTGACGCCAAATCAGTGATCGCCGAAGCGTGCTCTTCATTGGGTACTCATAAGACTAGTGTCTCGGGAGAGTCTCCCCGTAAACACGTGTAGTTCACTGCCTATTGTCCAGATAGGTAACCGGAGCTGTCAAGCTCGCTCACTTCTCGTTGCACGATGGGCACAACTCGCAGTTGCCACTGCTCGGGTCGTCGACTCTAAAGTCGACTCCCAAGTGTCCACCTTGGTCGCGGAGTAGTAAGCACACTCACTTCTCGGAACCCATCTGGGCGCCTAGCCAAATCCCAAGTCTTATGCGGCTGGCTGGACCGGAGGCTACGGCATCTAGGGGACCGCCTCTACTAGTTCTCAAGACTAGTACCGGAGATGTCAACACTAATGTCCAATGAGAACCACCGGAGAAAGCTGCCAACTATAAGGGAAACTCACGTTCCCCGCAGGACTTTTCGCTGCTGGCCCCACATAGACCGCTACTAGACCCCGCTCGCACAAACTAGGCAATGAGGACCGCAAAATCAGTCCTCTGCCATAGTCCACGTTTCACCAAATAACAACCGCACATGCAACCAGGGTGACAATACCATCGCCGATCTTTGCTGTTGGATGTATGTGCAGTCTTTAGTCCGTTAGTCGCCTTTTGCGACACCCAAGGGAAGAGATGGGTCAGTATAGTATTACTTTAATGAGCTGCTCAATTTAGAAATATAAGCTTATTTTTACAATTGTATCCCTATGATTGTGTAACTGTATCTTCTTTTAATGTAATCTTGTTGGTGTTCTCATAATAAATAAATAAATTACCAAAAATAATATTTATGCAACTTTTTTATGCAACGGAAACACAATCTTATAACTTGATCCCTTGGAGATGATTGTAATTAGCTCTCGGCACACAATAAAAGTGACGCCGCGCACGCACCCGATCACTTGTCGCCAGCCGGCAGCATCCTAAGCCCACAGCAAACGTACGACTCGTATATTTTTATTGTAGTTGTGATGTTTCACTATGCTTACTACTATTGCCTCTGTGGACGAATGATATGTATAAGTTTTTATGTATTTAGACTTAGTTTTATACAGAAAATTTATTTATTCTTTTTATTCCTATTCTTCTTACTATGCTATGTATGTCTATACTTAGTGAAACCACGCACGCACTTTTCACAGACGATTTTCTAACAATACGAAGATAAACCTTTAAGACTTCAAGCTGTTGGATAAGAATATCCGCAAGTACAAAGCGTCATGCAAAAATAACAAAAAAATCGACGTTTACAAAGTATACAATATGTTGTTTGGTAATACGAACCTAGGTATATATTTCCACAACTGGGCCATGGTAAAAAAACAATTTAAAAAAATCTAAATTAAAAATGGCTGTCAGTGTTTTAAGTATTTTGGACCCAAGCTGTTTCAATAATTGTTTTAAAAAATACATAGAGTGGAAACTAGAACCTCCTCCTTTAAAGAGTACATACTTTACTAAACTTCCGGTAAAAAATCACGTAAGACAATATGGGTTCCGTCCAGATCTGTCAACAGAAAGTGCAATACTGTGTCTTAGCACACCGTCCGATACTATGTGGATAGAAACATCCCAGTGTACGCCTGTTTTCTCTACCTATCCAGATCTTTTGATCTCGTGCCTTATGACACGCTGTGGAGAAAGAATGACGTGATAAATATTTTGAAGTATAGGTATGGAGGACAGACCAATAGCGTTAAATGGGTAGGTACTATGTCAGAGCCGTATAAGTTGGAGTGCGATGTATGTGAGACAAGGTGGGCTAACCTTTCCTACGCTCTCCTACTTATATTATTTGAATGACTTAATCGTCGCGCTCAGCAGCCAGCCAGTGGGTTGTCAAATAGACTGATTAAGCTTTTATAACTTGAGCTACGCGGATGATATGGTCCTGCTGAGTGGGTCGGTATGTGGTCTTCAAAAACTGTTTTTGTGTGAAACTTACGCACTAGAACATGCTTTGATTTACAATGTAAATTAGACTCAGTGTCTTGTTTTTGGGGCTAGTACTAAGAAAATAGATGTTGTAAAAACCTAATTTTGTTATAATTGTTATTTTGCAAAAACCGATTTTCCTTTTTTTTCTAGCTCTACGTTTACTCTGCTGTGTGTTTTTGTGGTGTACCAAATATATATAATTTGACTTTGAGTCTACGTTAAGCTTTGTCAAACCTGTTAGACTACTGGCCCGCGATAAGAGGCTATTTGTAAATGAATATCATGAGTGCTTTCATAATAATTATGTAATGGCTTGATTTACAGTTCGAGCTTGCTTGAATTAAATTTATATCATCTCACTGATCTAGTGGTTGAATAAACGGTCTTAGGTTGAATCACGTCATTTTCCCGGAGGAATAGACAGGGACCAGAGCTTTCCGTAAAAACAAATGGATAATAAAAATAATAACAAAATCAGAAAAAGAGGCGTGTGATAGCGGCTCTCTGAAAGAACACTAGCAACCCCTCTCTTCCCTTGGGTGTTGTAAAAAGCTACTAATTGACTACGGACTACACATTTAAGGTCACATTTTATCAACCACAAATATTTTGAGGATAAATTCAACTAAATAAATAAACTATTATAACTAGGGAAATATCCAACAGCATAGATCGGCGATGGATCCATAATCATGCTGATCACAATGTGCAGTTATTTTGAGACGTGGACTGTGGTAGTGGACTGCTTTTGCGGTTCTCATAACTTAGGCTCGTATTCTAACACCAAACTCACACTTAAATCTCTGCTTGAGTACAGTTAGAAGGGGATGGTGCTATTCATCGCATATATCGCCATCCCTTTCTAACTGAGATTTGAGTGTGAGTTTGGTTTTAGTATACGAGCCTTCTGACTAACCCTTCGGAGATAATGATCGTGAGTATATGTATATGTCTCATACCTACGTACATTTTGACCAACATTGTTCTGGTAAGCACTTCAATTTAATAGCAATTTATTATCACAACTGAGAAAGATATAAAAATAAATTACGCAGTGGTGTTTTGTGAAAATGAATGAAATAATAAAATTCAGTAGTTTAATAGTCGTAATGTTTTTACTGCCGCAGTCGTAAAAGTATTTCGAGACTCGAGAACAGACACTTGCACGTAGCGCAATGATCCAAGGAAAAGTCCCCTCCATTAAAGCTTTAAGCAAATTACAAGTAATATATTACATATTTAGCAATAAGTATAATTTTCCTAATCTACAAGTGCCTCTTTTATTTTATTTCATCTGTAAAAAGCTACAATACATCCATATAAATAAAAATTGCAACGAATGTATGTTGAGGAATAACTTCAGAACGGCTGCTCATTTAGCTAATTCTTTGAAGAAAAGCGAGCTTTTATTTAATAAACAAAATATTTACATTAAAATATATACAAACGAGAGTTAAGTAATGCCCCAGATTTGGAGATGTGGATAACTAGATAGTCTAAATCCGAATTATTAGGATTCAAATAATTAAAACATAACAAACACAATATAAATTTATAAAATCGTTACAGTCCATTATAAAATAGTATTAAGTTGAATGGACTACTAAATATAATACATTTAACAAAATCTAAGTGTCATAAAGTTAATTAATTCTTATGATAAATTAAGGTTTTAAACTGTAAAATATTAAGAACTTTAGTAAACACCAAATAAAATTAACAATATTATCGTACAGAACCAAAATACACAAGCGCTTTTAATCGAGCGTCGTGGGTTACATTAATTGCTGTTAATACAAAAAACTAGATAATACTACCTACTAGGTGGGTAGTAGGTACTGCGAACAATTAGTGTAATTACAAGAACGGTTAGCAGAGGCAGGTGCGAAACGTAAAGTTCTCATAATTCCTAGTAACGGAATTAGCTTAGGGCGATACTAGGGAAACGTGCCACTAGGCTGTAGTATTACAGGTTGACTATAATCGATTCCTGTATAATTCTAAGCACCTTGGCTAGCGATTTCGCTGCAGAAATTACCCGTCGCATGTTAGATGAGTAGATACCTCGCGAGTGCGACCATGACGGGGCAGGTGGCTTGGCTACCGATGTCAATTACCTACGCTCGGGCTGCTGGCAGGTTCGCGGCGCGTGTCTCACTGAACTACTACCTTTATGAGACTATGCCCGCCCGCGATTGCATCCACATAAGTATAATTAGTACCCCGTATCCCGTGATGAATTTCCAAAATCTAGAATTTAAAAAAAAAACTGCAACATTAATGCAAAACTTGATTCGCGCATGATAGGACGTGGTGGAAATCCTTAGGTCTTTTTCCAACAGTGGACGTCTTTCGGCTGATGATGATCATACATACTTATGTACCTTGTCCTGACAATATGAACACAACTAAAAACATATCAGCAAAATCGATAATACCGTTCTCAAGGGATACTCAACACATGCAATTGTTTTATATTTATATAAGCAGATAAGAAGTGGGTGAAAATACTTCAAAATTCATACAAGCGTATGGCGTCAAAAGCTACGAGTATATATCACACTTCGCTAAAGCGAAGGCTTTAGCGAAGTTTACTATAGTTAAAAGAAGAGACTACAACCATAGATGTCGGTCTTGATACAACAAAGGATTTTGGTTTAATGGATTTCAGTTTGAAGCTAACAAGCTGTGTTGATAGTAAAAAATTAACCACCAGTACTATTTTCATTTTATTATCTTTATTTCCTCGGGTGTGTAAGGATTTTTTTAGATAATTAGTTGCGGGTATGTGGCATCGCACTATTCTTTTAAACCACGCAATGGATTTTTATGCGGTTTTCACTAAAAGGTAGAGCCTAAAGGCAGGTCTCCTGCGACACTTTTTTGTGTTTTCTAACACCTAACATCAAACATCTAACAAAATATGTCAAAATATGTACGTAGGCCACGCCCATATTTGTTAGATGTTTCATGTTAGGTGTTAGAAAACACAAAACAGTGTCGCAGGAGACCCGCCTTTAGAATAATTACTTATAGAAAGTAAGTCTGCTCGCCCATTTTTAAGCACTTTTTTTGGAGCCATACATGGCTCCAAACGCCGGGTTTTCAATGTACACTACGGAGTTACAAGTCTACGTGTGCGTGTCGCCGAGCGCAAGCAAGTAATCGTCACGAAAGTGTGAATCGGTTTAGTGCTTCACTTTTGACAGAGCGCTTGTATGAAGACTATCTTTCTATACGTAATTATTCTAAGGGTAGAGCGTTAACTGAGAATGGTTTTTGTTTATATTTTGTAGATATATTTTTTATGGCTGAACTATGACGGTCTTTCTAAGTTAGCGTGGACGAAGGCGCGGGCGGGCCGCTAGTATCGTATATATAAAAACCAATGGTCACGAATGTATGCGCGCATTACTTCGAAACGGCTTTTCTTGTTTTTGTTGTGTTTATTTGTCAAGGCAAGATTTGTATAAAGGTTTTTTTTTAAGTCGTCACAGGGTACAGTGTGTTTACATGGACAAAGTCGCGAGCGGGCCGCTAGCATGATATTAACGAACAACGCACAGTCCCTATATGCTAGTATAAGAGCGGATCGCAAAAAGTCAAAGTTATCAAAATAATATTTACGTTTTCTGCAAAACCATTTTAACCTAGTGATTTATTGAATACGTAAGTATATTGTTAATGAATTTATCTGAACTTATCAGGAGTTAAGACACTAATAAAAAATAAAATTAACGATGTCATTACCTAAACATTTCAAAAAAATGCTTTAAGAACCTCGTTAATCGCTTTAAAAAAAATTTTACGCAGATGGTCGTTTGTTGGACAGTTTTTTACATTTTTACAATTCCAAACCATAGACGTTAGTCTATGCATGGCGTAATGAAGATTCAATATACTGTTTCGTATCTTTTTCATCTATATCTATTTAAAAAAAATTAATTGCTACGAATGTTTGTTCGCGCTTCACTTCAGAACGGCTGCACCTATTTAACTAATTTTATTTTTATTGTGTTTTTAATTGTCAATACTAGGTTTGTGTGAATGAAAATGTTTGAAAATTTGTCTCTGGGTACGAGGGTACTAATAATTACTATTTTTTTTTATTTATTGACTGTTTATGATAAACCCTAATGAAGTTCCTTGACAGAGAACTAAATTCAACGATATTGCTAGCAGAACCAATCTCTCCTTCTAGGCAAACGTAGGTACGAGTAGGTATTCTCGTAGGAAGTCTTGCAGCGCGGTGGACCAATAACTAACTCCCTAAATTAAAAACAAACATATTTGTTTTGCCTAGTAGAGTGAGAAATGTAACATAATTTGTATGGACCTTACTTCGATAAGGACCTTATGACTAATATTTGACTTTGGTAGACAAAACAACAGAATTTCTGGCGTTAAAAAAGATGGCAGCCAGTAAATGGTTGCGGATTGCCCAATATCGGGATCGTTGGCGCCCATTAGAGTAGGCTGGTAGGCAAATGGCTGAAGAGAAGAAATATGTAATACTAAAACTGAAAGCGTTAGTTTTGTAAAAAGACCATTCTTTATGTTACCAAAACTGGCATATTTCAATCGATAATACCTAAGTTAAAAGCCTAATTTTGAATTTTACAGTGAAACCAAACAATTCTCAAAAAATATATTTTATAACCTATCTGACACTTTTATAGCTCTACCTACGTACTTTCCACGTTAGCCAGTTATCTACCTACTGTCAATCGAACTGAATGAAGGGCACTCTTTTATCAATTATAAACAAGAAATGATCTAGATATTTTACAGCACTAATATTAGCTATTAAACAAAAACACAAAATTAGCAAGCACATTTCTAGTTGGCTGCATAACAGCTATTTCCACTTTGGGGAAAAAAAGAAAAGAATTGCCTACGAATTATTAAAGGGAGTTGATTAAAAGGTTAGTTACGTAGGTTTATTGATAAAGAAATAACCTGTTAAAAGGACGTTTATAAAAATTGTTCAATGAAATCAGTTTATGGATTAGTAAAGTCAACAGTACAAACTTACTGAGTTTGTCATTCTCGGTTTTCACGAGGTTCTCATCATAAGGTACCTATGGTGATATCAAACAATTATGCCCGACGCTGATATCGGTCGACCACCACGATATAATCATCCTTATTAGTATACAATTTTCAAACTTCTGCATGCCCGTTTGATTGTTAAAGAATATTTTACCTATGTCAATTATTATTGTGGAGCGACTCATAAATATTAAAAAGCTCAATTCATCGCAAAACATTCCATTCCTTTACTCGTTTGTTAACATTTTCCATTTACGGATGACAAAGGGGTATTTTTACTGTTTTTTTCAATGGTGAGTGGTATTAAAGTGAGCTTCGATCATTTAGATGTTCGAAGATGGTGAGTGACAAAATGATGAATGAGGGATGTTTTTTGGTACAGAGTCACCATACAAGCATAGCTACTCCCGCCTGAGGGAAGGCGGTCACCGCAACCCATGAACTATGAAGCTTCAGTTCTTAAGAAATGAAATTAGTTTTTATAAATGCAACAGTATTTAAGAAGAAATTGTAAAATTTAAGTAAAAGGAATGTAATAGAATTAGGAATGTATGTAATTAAAAAGAACAGATATAATAAAAGATCAAAAGGAATAATAAAAGAAAAGAAAACTAGAAATGTAGAGCTCCTAAAGCTCAAGCTTATTTAATCCCCAAGAAATGAAAGAAAAGAAAAAACAGACAAACATAAACCTGCCAAAAAGCGGGAGCAGCCAGCTATATATAAAAAAAACACACGAGACAATTAGAACAATAAAAGTATAACTACATTAACAAAGTTATCGAAAAAAATTACTACCTCAGACGTGAATGGAACCTACATCCTCCGCAATTCAGCATTAACAACTTAAATATAATAAAACACAAATAATTTAAACACATGCACTTACTAATTAAAGGGATATCTCACGTCCGCAGCTAAACAGGGGGTGCGTATCATTTCATATAATGACAAATGAACTAATTTCAAAGAACATAATTTTTACTAGTTCTAAATACACTTTCTATAACAACATTACGTATATTATTCATTTGATATAATACTCATATTCTGTGACTTCATTTGATATAATTTTTGCTTAAAAATATGAATAACATTTTAACCCTAAATTGATTTCAAATATTGTCTTAAAAAGTTAATACGTTGTGTTTTCGTTATAGTTGTGCTAAAAAAGTCAGTGACAGAAACGAATCGTAGCAAAACCGACTCCACGTATACTTGTCTGCCCTACGCTAGAGTGTAATTTAGTCCCGCAGCGCCGGAGCCGTGACAGAAAACATGCCTGCTTGCATGCTGCATGCCTGCTTGCATGCTGCATGCCTGCTTGCATGCTGCATGCTTGCTTGCATGCTGCTTGCTTGCTTGCATACTGCTTGCTGCTTTTATATCATTTGATTATTATATCAAATGTACATTATATCAAAGGAAATTATAGAATCTAAAATTTTATTAAATGTATATTATATTAAGTTAGTTGTTATATCAAATGAAATTATATGAAATGAAATTATATTATCTGAACGTTAGACCATAAGTATTTATATGAAACATTACACACCCCTAAACAGGTAGCTAATTAAGCATTTCGTCAGGTACAAAACGAAGCCTTACGCTGGTTTTCGATTAGCTCATTTAATATAATTTGACATAAAGTATGTCAATTATAATGTTCTAATAATTTAAAAAGCTGCTATTATGCGTCTATGCCCTGTAATTTCACTGGATCTAATTAGTCATCCCCATACCATACCCATCACTTATGTTGATGACATGATTCCTTTCTTCCACCTTCGGCCTTATCGTCACTTACCATCAGGTGTTTCATTACACTGCAAAGCGCTTAACCGTAATGGATTTTAAAAAAAGATGATGTTTTTCCGGAAGTTATTAGGTTACTACGAGTACAAGCTAAGATTGTTGAATAAAGCGTATTTCGGCTGCTTTGTTATTAATAAACTTCGGAAGATGACTTAAGGTAATTAATAAAATTGTGAAGAACGCTTAATTAAAATTATGAACAAATTAAACACTGGTCGTGTTAATATATGACGATAAACATTGTAAGACCCGCTCATAAAACTTAGATAAAATATATGTGTGGTCGTAAAATCCTGAATATTCGCTTTGTTTACGAAGAACGCTTCTGTCAAATCTCTGGTCATAAACGCTCGTAAAAAACTCGACTTAATAATAAAAGGTTTTCATTTTTAATGTATGTTTTATTTGTGTTTTCTTTCAATTACACAAAGTTTCCATGTCCGTTCTTTGTGATTATTGGTAGATGTGAAATAACGTTTTAGTGGTAATACCAATACCTCGGAGACATAACTCATTTTAACTCTAATACGTTTTTTACGTGGATTAGCCTTAATTTTTAACAAAAACTACCATATAAGTACCCTAACCTTGTATCCTACGAAGACAACATTGTACTATACACTGCCGATTTCAGTAATCTCAGTACAAATAAATTGAAGTGCGCATTAATAAATAAAATTGATAACAAAACAGCGCAACCCGCCGATAGACGCCCAACGGCCAAAACACCTGATGTGGTTGTTCTTTGTTCTCGCGAGCGCAGCAAAATCTCCGAGCACATAAATTTGCCGGGTTCCGTTGTGAAAGCCAATATTCTTTGTGGCGCTGAGCGAGGTCTATTTCTAACATTAAATAAATTATACCGATATTACGAGAACGAATCGGTGGACCCGCTCTTGCCGGTCGTCGGACGTGTCTAGTCTAGACGATGCATCGCAAACATCCATTTTACTTTGACTGCGAAGTTATGGACAGGCATTTGTTTCATTTTTATTGGCACTGCTATTCCAGCCAGCGGCGTAACTGTAAATATTTTCGTATATGTTTGTGTTTATACTTACGCGTAGGTACTTCATCGGCGCGAGTTATAGTTTCATCACGATTGAACGTAAATGGAAAGTAAACGTCCATTTAGAGTTGCTTTTTTATGTATTTCTGTTGTTAATTGTTTGTTTGATCATCTACACGGTGTATTCGTGTGATACTAACTACTACTACTACTACGTAATACGACTAATCCATGCTTATTTAATTATTATAATCAATAGTCATTAATAGTATTAAACTAAAGATTTAACTGTAAAGTACAGAATGCGAATAAATTTATAATTCGCTATCGATAATAATATTATGATGTTACAGCTATTGTGCAAGCTTCGAGGCGCACAAATAAGGCATGAACTTAATATGGATTTGCAAACAATCTAATATATTATAATTTTGTATGCTCTACACGTAACTTATTTGCAGTATCTCACGTAAGTTGGAACGTTCATTTTAATGATACATTGTAAGTAGTATACGTTTACCAACACACGACTATTCAAACTTATGTTATGGACAACTTTCAACAGTTAAAGTGGAAGAAAGATGAGCGTCATCATTATCTAGAAGTGCCACTGCTGGACTCAGGTCTTCCCACACAGCGGGCCAGCTTGGGCTCCTGCGCTCCGGCCCAGGTAGCTCTTAAGCTGGAAACGACGTTCCCCTGCGGGCCGCGGTCCCGCGCGCGAGGCCGTGGGAGGCTCGCGCGCGGGGCCGCGGCCCCCCGCAGGGAAGATAGCGGAGGGGGGGGGTCGAGGGAAACCTCCTCCCCCCCCTAGGAGGACCAGCGGCCTAGTGTTGAGGAGCACTAGGCTGCATTGCACGGCCCTCCTCCCGGTTGGGGAGCGGACTGTATCTGCCAGTCCGCTCCCGGTGGTGCAGGGGACCCAGGTCTGACTGGGTCCATAGCGGGCGGCGTTTCGCGGGGCATGTAATATGGTACCGCGGCGCCGCGTCGCGCTCCTGACGGCAGATGTCGGTTCTTTTACCGGGTCGGGCCCGTATGTCCTTACTCACCCGCTTCCCCTACGGGGGGGCGGGTGGGGACATATGGGTTCCAGCCCCGGACAGTGCATGGGGTTCTCACTCTCCTCTCGAGGCCCCATGCCAGTGCAGAGAAGCATTTTCTCCGACTAAAACAAAGAAAAAAGGTCTTCCCACATGATCAAAAGCACACGGGGAATTTAGGCGTAACCTACCGTTTAGACCAGCGGGTCTAAAACGGTTTGACTGCCATCTTACGTTAACAACCAGGTCAAACGGCCTTCCGACGCACTGAGGAGCTCGACTTATTTTAATTTAGTCACCTATCCCCTGACCCGGTATTACCAAAGATCCTTGACTTGCAAAATCGTAATCTGGGGGCTAATTTTCTAACTTCAACACCTATCGCAATACATTACAAGTAGGTAGGAGTACATTGCTTTGCTGGTTTGCTTATTTATAACTCATTTAAAAATAATCAAACTAGGGATGCAATGTACATCTACTCTTGAAAGGTATTGCGATAGATGTTGAAGTATACAATAAGTCCCCTGAACGTGAAATTAAACCGCTGCGCCAACAAGCTGTTTGTCAAAACTGCAAAATGAGTTGAAGAAGTTGCCTTGATTGATTGTAGATTTTTTTCTAATTCTTATTTTTCTATGACGTAGTGGGTAATGTTTCATTAGCGTTTAGTAAGAAACAGCTGCACACACCAGCGGCGGCACTTGACACACAAGTTGGTTTAAGAAATAACAATATTTGTAAATCTGTTGTTCAAGTGAAGCGGCTATAACGCTGGCAGCCACGAATGTTTGCTTAATTCATGACCAAGTACTTGTAAAAAACATGTTATAGCAACAATTAGGCTTTGTAGAAGATTTCCCTGTTTTGTAAAGAGATAAGTTACAGAATCATAATCATAATCATTTATTTGCCATAAACATGGTAATTTACGGGTGTTACTTTACAATGCGCACATGTTTATCCATAATAAAACAGCATGCATGTTATAACTAGATGTCCTGATACAAAAAAATCTATTGACGCACAAGTAGTTCCAAGTAAAAAAGGTTTAAAGCTTAAAGGTACCGTTGCGTAGGCTAAGGAGGCGACCCAGCTGGTTCTCTGTCCATTTGCAACATCAGTCAATTATGAGCTGCGTCGAATCACAACACTGCGCACTGGCTATCGCAACAGTCGATCGAGTAACTTTGCAGCATCGAATTTCTCGCCGCAGACGCCGCTAGTTAAAACTTGGTCGGCCATTATTTCTGCAACAACAATTTTTTAAGTTCTCAATTTTAATCTGTTTTACATAATGGCCAGTGCAAATGATGCAAGGTCGAGTGTTTGTCGTGAGATTTTACAATTTTTGCAAAAGCAAATTTTTTATCCATATTACCAGCAAACGGACTGTTTTCAGTATGCGTCGTCGGCCGGGGATTGTAAAATGAGATAAAAAAAAGATTGTTAAAAAAGTTCCTTCATCTTAGATTAACCAGTGAAAATTGAACTTACGTCACCAAATATATTACCAGGATTCTGCACAAAGACAATTAAACGGGCACACTTGCTTCGACTGGAGCCATAAAACGTACTAAACTCTGAATTACAACTCAATCGAGGGATTATGCGTTTTGATTACGTATTAGTGCAAATAGTGAGCTTCCCATAATTTACGACGAGCGTAGGTTAGGCTGTGTTTCACATTAGTCTATGAGTGTTTGTTGTGTTGCACAAGTTAGTTTATTCGGGAATCATTTGGAAATACAACTCTTTGCAGGTTTGATACAAAAGTTTAACAAAATAGTAATATATTTATATTACACACAAAAATATAGAAACAGGTAAATTGACACAGAGACATACTACAAAACAGTTGGCCTTATTGCAAACAAGCAATCTCTTACAGACAACCTTGGGTAAAGAAAATGTAATAGAAAGAAACTGTAAATAAAATTTTTAAGTCACTCAGAGTGCAACTCTGTGCGTGCGTCTCGATCATCGAAAACTATAAAACTCAGTATTCAATAAAGCAGAGACTGGCAATAACACAAATATATCCTTTATATAAGAAAAAGTCGAACGATTTCCATTTCACCCTGGGGTTGCAAAAGGTTATCGATAATTTTGACACGCTCGATCAAGCAGTGATAAATATGTTCCATTGCCGTCACTCAGTAAACTTATAACAATCATCTAGAATTCTAGATGATTGATTTTGTAGATACGGTCAGCCTTAGAAGTAGCATACCACTTTAGTACTATGTCATACCAACTAATGCGCTCATACAAAATGGTTACACGAGCGCGATCATTTCGGGCTAGTTATTGTGACATGGTACTGTGTAAAGAATTAAACTTTATAGTATGTACCTATAGCATATCACCACCAAGATGACTCAACAAAAATGCTAAAAATGCTAAAGATCTTAATATTCAAATTTAAAATTTCCATGTTACTTTTTTGATAGTTTGTTTTTGGTTTTAGCGATAAGACCGCCAGAATTTAAAACTGTTCATGCTTAAGTTTGCACGAAATATTTAAACACTTTTTGGTATGCGTAGGATTAAAAATATTTATATGTATAATATTTACACCCTTTGCATAGTCTATGTTCTCTCTAAATATATCATTCAATCACACCAAAACAATATTCAGCTATAATAGCAAAAAAAAACAAAATTGTGTTGCAATGAATAATGACTATAACTTAATTAACACTCAAATTGAGATGAAACAAAATTCATTTCGGAGTCGATAGCACCTCAGCAGTAACAATAGGTATTCGTGTCAATGCTAATGAGTATGTCAATCTTATCCTGATGGGACCAGCAATCTAAGGTTACTTCATTTAGTAACGGATAAATTACAAATAGGCATAATTTGGCCTAAGCTATGTTACTATCGCGTCTCTAAACCAGGGGCCCTTCTGTCACCTTATGGCAGTATTACTTTAATCTTGCTTTTCAAAATTTGTATGGGAATTTGCATAGTAAGATTTAAGTAATACTTTTTTATAAAAAAAACGGGATTTTTACCATGTTTGAGTTGTTGGTTTTGAGTTCCCGATGTTTTTCACCATGATCACGTTATGTGTGTCGTGAACAAGTTCGAGTTTACAGTGCGATCGAGAACAGTGGTACGGGTATCGAGCGCAGTAAACGAACGAGAAAGAGGGTAGACCGTTTCGTCTGCTTCTAACATCCACCCGCATTAACTGCAGTTACTCCGTGATCATGGTGTTTGCAACTGCGCCGAAATATCGGAGGATCAAAACCAACAACTCAAACGGTAAAAATCCCGTTTTTTCATAAAAATAATTGTAGTGACATTGAAAGTTTAAAATGTAATGTTAATATAATTAAAGTAATACCTTCTGCTCTAAGAGTTGACAGTTGGTCTACTGATTGTGACAAATTACTATAGGTACTGGGTGTTTGTTAGTACTAAGGTATATATTATCTAATATATCTCCGAACAATGCACTTAATAGAGTGGCCCACCACTCTATTAAGTGCAAACAGAAACGATTTCAAAGTTTTTATTTATTTGAATGTTCTTTGCATAAAAAAAACCTGCAAAATGTATGGGAGCAACTCCGAAATTGCGAATAGTATTTGCAGTTTTGTATGGAACACCTGACTTTTCTTTAGCAAAATGATAGATGCTCTATGGATGCTCGACTAAAAAAATAACTAACAACTTAGCCATACTAAGGCATTGTCCTAATACAACGCGATAACGCGATCATCGCGCGATTAAAGGACCATGGGAAATTTTGTCCCCACCGTTTGGGTTCAGTAGGATAGATATTTTTTTACTATGGCGACGTTGTTCAAATACGCGGGATTTAGGTTATAAAAATATATTGTTTTTGAATATTTTATTTTTCTTTCCAACAAAATAAGATTGCAAGAGCAGACCAGACTCCACAGGCGGCACCCGTTCACGAGTATGACATGTGAATGAGCCATCGCTTCGCTCAACCATGTTTTAGGGAACGTAACGACCCGACGCACATGCCACCACCGCAGACACTTTGAGAGAGCATTACACACTCGAGCAACTCCAACTAAAGCAAGAAAACAACAAAAGTTTTTTTTTATTACAAATAAACCCAATACTTTTTGCAACTAACACAGGTACTTTAGGCTTCTTTGGGTCCCAATGAACAAATTGACACATATCCCGTGACTTTTGTAGGGTGGGGACGGGGTTCATACAAAATCCCCCATGGTCCTTTCACGAACCAAGTTCGCGCGAATAGATTTTTAAACATTTTAGTCGAGCAAATGCATCGCGCGATCGCCTATTAGGACACATTCTAGATCAATATGTTTGATCGTCGACTCTACGATTGCCGCATCGTTTAATCGCGCGATGATCGCGTTATCGCGTTGTATTAGGACAATGCCTTACACCAATTAGCCGAGCGCTTCCCAAACTTATAAACACTCAAATAAAAACATATGACATACGTAAATACACTCGCGACTATTATCCCCAAAGGATTGATCAGAGACTAGGCAATGAGGACAGCAAAAGCAGTCCTCTACCATAGTCCACTTTTCACTAAATAGTGACTGCACTGTGCTCAGCGTGACAGGGGGTGAGCTAATCGCCGCTTTATGCTGTCACGATTGCGATTGTCTTTAGTCCGTTAGTCGCCTTTTACAACACGCAAGGAATGGTAGTATTCTTTGAATAATGAGCCGGCTCCACACAGCTCCGTCAGCACACTTTTTTTCCTTTAGTAACTATTTAACCTTTAGGTACCTGTATTGACCAACTACCTGAATTAAATAAATAAGTTACGTAATCGTTTTTACGTGAATGCTTCCTGTATCGATCGACAAACAGAACTGATTGACAAAATCTACATTAACGCGAGCGAAGCCGCGGACGAAAGCTAGTTACTTACAAAATAATTATAGCTATAACTTGTTGGTTTAAATAATTTTTGCGGATTAAGGCAAGAAGTTTAATGTTTGCTTACTTGATGACTTGCTTTTTGAGCGAACTTTTTTGATTTTTTTGTTATTTTGCATTTAAAAATCAAATCTCGTTTTGTAAACGTGAACAATTGTTGAAAAAAAATCGCACTCACTCAGTCAACACTCTTGCTTTTATTCTCTATTTTGTCTCATAAATCTTTTATCCATAATCTAACATGTCATAAAGTTATGTCACATTATCATCATTATGTCCGAATGATAACTTACTCGAATTTTATGTTACATAATATTACATGCCATAAATTGAAATCCCTAAATACAGTATGCCCTAAATTTGTTTGTAATAAAAATTACAATCCATAACATTTAAAAGACATAAATGCTTATCTTTAATAGTAATAATCCTAAATAGTATTGATATCCATACACTATTTGTCTTAAATTATGTTACGCTGCGCTTTGCGATTGTCTTAAATTTCTAACCTATCACGTGACCTACTGCAGTAGGGCAGTTAGTATTTCTGTTGTTTAATAAAAAAAATAACCTCGAAATTCAAGACTATCGCTACGCTGCGTTTCGCGATTGTATTAAATTTCTAACCTATCACGTGACCTATAGGAGTAAAAATCATCATCTGAATGATGGTTTATAATAATATTGTTAGGACTAACCATTCGGACTAACATACAATAGACAATATACCATTTAGGACATGTGACTTCATAGAAAGAAAAATTATGATATGTAATTATTATAGCGCCCGATATTATGACAGAAAAGCATTAGAATTAAAGACGATTAGGTAAAATAAAATTTCGTATACGCGAACATTATGGATAGTGATGATTATGTATAGCAAACGCGTTAGGGATTTTTGTTTTCGGACGAACGATATTCGGAGAAGAAAGGGACTACCCTCTAACAGTTGGAACTATTTTATTTTACACCTATGCATGATCTGTGATAAATGTGATGATAATTGTTAAACATTTCTTTCAATAGACACTACATGCTGGATAAACAAGCATTTTGTGCAAAACCAGTATAGCCAGTTCAACAGTGCGTGCGACATTCGATATTTTTCATGTTTTGTTTTAGTTTCAAGTTGAATAATAACAATAAAAGTTAATTAAAAACTGGCATAGATTAAGATACCCGGTACCTAAGTGGTAAACCAGTGTTGGCTCTCGTAAATCCGTCAATTCCAAACCACGACTAATAAATTTCGCGACGACATTATAGCCTCATTATTAGCTTGCTCGCCGACGCTATATGCCCGAGGCACGATAGTTTTTTGGGTTAATTGTTTAGCTTCACACTTTTACATTTAAATAATGAGCGAAGCTGTTGTTTATGGTATCACACAAGAAGTGGAGTTAGAGTATATGTCCATGATTAGAGGAGCCATAAAAGACTTCAAGTCTTTAGTATCAAGTATTTCATAAGTTCGCTAGTGAAGTTGCCTATTGGAGATAACTATTAAACAAATCAATCAGTGTACTTGGCAATAGTGAACAACAACAAACAATTACATATTATGTTTTATGTTTATTTATTTATTTATTATTCTCCAGGGTAAGGCACCATAACCTTTTTAGTCCTAGAGATAAGAATGTGGCCAAGAGCAAGCCCATCTATTATAAAAAAAAAATCACTTACCCTTCATCTCACCAGATGTGAGGTGATGATAAGGCTGATTATTATTAAGTATAATAGAATAGAATAGAATAGAATAGAATAGTTATTTATTGTTCACTGTGTACAAATAAGGTCTTAATAGTAATTATAATAATAATTTCAAAAGAAAGTGTGTTTGCCCGGTGGTATATAGTGGTTTAGGGTCATCAGGACGTATGAGGGCTCAAAAGACGCAGAATTTGAATGGCTTTCAGATGGTGAAAAAAAAATTTATAAAAGTTGAAAACTTGTTTAGAAAATTTAAAAAAAACATGATTATTTAACACCTTCCCTTGGAATATCTTGGCTATCTCGTGAAAGCGGTCGAAATAACTGAGTAAGATGCCTAGAGATATTGAGACGGGGAACATTTTATGTTTCATACTTTTTTTTGTGGGAGTGATAGGGGGGGCGGTATGTTCCCCCTTAGGGGCGCGTGGAGCGTCGCCGTGCGGTATTACTCGGGCGTCATAGCCCTGTGGAACTTCGCAGCTTTGACATACAAAGATCTATTAGGACTTAATAGACGCGAAAAATTAAGGGCTATAAGAAAGTGTAAACAAATTTTGGAAAAGTCGATAATTGTTTTTGAAAAAAAAAAAAATTAATAATCTATAATAGCTAGGTTCATTTTCAATGCCATTTTAAGTCGTGTAGAGCACGAGATCTGTGCATTTTTTTATTAGTAGGTATTGACGTCAATAAGTGCCTGTAAAGGTTTACATTGAATAAATAATTTGACATTGACTTTGAAATAATTTGACTTTGACTTTGATGGTAGAAGCGCATTTGACCCGGAACCGAGCTTTAAGCTCAGTTAAATGACATCAATATTTTCAGAAGATATTTCTTGAGTTTGGTTTTTTAGAGTTCTGTCAAATTATCTTACCGTTTTTAAAATTTTGTATGGCATATTTTAGCAGCTGCAGCGCCTCCTGGTGACAAACGAGGTCAGTTACAGTTTCGCCATACTTTTCGATTTCGCTTACGTGAGCGAATGGTGAAAAAACACACACAATGCTTTTTTCACTCCATCGTCATTGTAGCGTTCTAGAGCGGGGCTAAAATAGCTTTTCTCGCCCTAGGGGAAAAAGTTTATTTTTTTTATTTTTGTCTGTCACCTGACAATGAGCCTACAAAAACGAAAAAGTATTTAGTCTTATGTAGAATAATCATGAATAAAGCCTCGACTTATTACTGTTTACTTATATCAACAATTTTTTTGAGGTAACACAGACCACGCTTCAGCAAGAAAAAACTGCACAGTCTGCACATGTGCTTAGGTGGTGAGTCTTTAGCCCGTTAGTCGCTTTTACGATACCCAAGGGAAGAGAGGTGTTGGTAGTATTATTTTGATGAGCCCATCGCCGCTCTATGCTGTTGGATGTATGTGCAGTCTTTAGTCCGTTAGTCCCCTTTTACCAAAGCGAAGAAAATATAAGGGTTGGTAATATTATTTTGATGAGCCCATCGCCGCTCTATGCTGTTGGATGTATGAGCAGTCTTTAGTCCATTAGTCGCCTTTTACGACACCGAAGAGAAGAGAGAGGTTGGTAGTATTAATTTGATGAGCCCATCGTCGCTCTATGCTGTTGGATGTATGTGCAGTCTTTAGTCCGTTAGTCCCCTTTTACCAAATCGAAGAAAAGTGAAGGGTTGGTAATATTATTTTGATGAGCCCATCGCCGCTCTATGCTGTTGGATGTATGTGCAGTCTTTAGTCCGTTAGTCCCCTTTTACCAAATCGAAGAAAAGTGAAGGGTTGGTAATATTAATTTGATGAGCCCATCGCCGCTCTTTGCTGTTAGATGTATGTGCAGTCTTTAGTCCGTTAGTCGCCTTTGACGACACCCAAGGGAAGAGATGAAAATACTGCGTATATCTACTATCCAACAGCATAGAGCGGCGATGGGCTCATCAAAATAATACTACCAACCATTCTCTTCCCTTGGGTGTCGTTAAAGCAACTAACGGGTTAATTTTAAATAAAATAAACCAATTCATATTGTATTGGATTGTTTTATTTTCTCGCATTCGTAGTGAAAAGCAGAGTGTAACACTCGGCGCTAAAAGCCCATTAAAACTCGGTTTCTATTTACTCCCTCGCTAAAGCTCGGGAGTAAAACTACCTCGTATATAATAGGTCATTTTAGCCCCTTGTATAACAATCTACTATTATCGGCATGTCTTGACGGCCAAGAACATCTGGGGAGCCGGTGGTTGGAGAAACAAAAACGAAAATGCTTCTGATGTACGCACGTATCGTATAAATTAAAAGGAAAATGTAAATATCATATTCGCCAGTCATCAGTCATCACGCACATTTTGACCTCTACGACTGTAAGTACATTCCAACTTTTTATCATTACTTTTTGCAAGTTGCGTGTCCAAATTAATGTAAGCAAAACGGCAATTATGTCAATACAATCATATTGAGGAAAATCTGATTCACCTTACAAAAAAGATCTTACTCGGTACGATTGACACATGTAATGTAAAATAAGTCTTGCTTAATTAAAAAATAATACTAATAGTTTGTTATTATTTTAGTACACACTTATAGCTTAGCGTAACCTAAGCAAACCATATAATATAGTTACTAGGTTAGTTTGAATGAATATTAATGGCAACTAATTCAGATCAAAAGAAATCTGCATGCAATATCTCCGGAATCGTAACGTCGACATTAGTTCAAAAATTCAAAATTTTATACTAGAAAAAAAATTTGCTTTGTGATAAAAACATTACAGTAGTAGATAGTTTTATTTATACATATCTCTTTCTTTTATCGATGTTATGTAGGTAATTAATTTAACAATTAAAAACTTTGATATCCACAACTTTGTACCTATAAACGTTCGTTTCCATCACACAAACAGACTGATTTACTTGAAATCGACCGTTACACTTGAGAGCCAAAGAGTTTGCTATTGAATCACAAGACGTATTAGCTTAATAGATACCTCTTAATCATAATTATCTTAAATTTAAACTGCAAAACGAATGTAGTTACACCTACATAATACTTATGTAGCCTTAATGTTATCGTTGCGTTAAACTGAATTCTTTCCTCGTTACAATCTAAACGCTTACAATATTCTTAGAAGCCTTTAAGTGGGAGTTCCCATAGCGAATGTGTAGTTTGCGTGTGTATGTTATGTTAAAATTTGTTATTTAACGAGACCGTTTGTAATGGCACCACGCCGCAATCTGCTAGTTAGTGAGACCCTATAGACATACAGCTTGGATACAATAAACTTTTACGATGTCCGATTGTGCGACAGTGCTTCGGTATTGGCCGAGCCGTCCAGAACGCCAGTCACGAACCGTTTCTTACTGTAAAAACATGGATTTGTACGATTCGGCAATCAATGGGCAAACGTTTTTCAACATTTCGTTTACTTCGTTTATTTGTGATGGTTGAAAGTCACAGAGAGGTTAATACTACCTATAAAGGCATGGTTCCTAAAAACCTTCAGTAATATGGGAGCCTTACGACGTGCTTCATTTATAACGAAAAAGTTTTAATAAAGCAACAACGGTTATAACGCGACTTTCAAAGCTCGGGGTAAAAACAAGATCATAAGTAGGTATTTTTCATTTCCCACCATGGCACCGACTGCACTCAACGTAGCTTTTAAGCTAAAAATCGCTAAACACTGCGATTGTTAAATACATGACATTCTCAAGTTGAGAAGCTCAACCTTCGATTACATATTGAATGTGATCGAAAAGCTCGACCCAATCTATTAAGGCAAATTATGTCAAAATATAACGAATGGCCGGCCACCGCACTGTGAAACGTCCACGAAAGAGCTTGACTGTAATCTTCACTCGCCGCAGTGAATTTCGGAATCGCTGTTGCCAAATGACTAATGGCGTGCGACACGTTAATTTAATAAGCTCCACTAATTTATTCGTAATTGCTCAATAATAAATTTTCCAATAACGGTTCCGAGATGTTCAACATGAATCGTTCAGTTTGATTGAAGTTACAAAAACATGGTCGCTTACTGAACGTGGAGCTACCCCTTGCGCACGTTGAAGGTTCTCACTTGCTAAGCGCATCAGAAACTTTGTTGGCACGTAATTCGTCATACACTGTTGTGTGCTTATGTACTGCGCCAATCGTTTGTGTAAAAATAGCATTTTATGACAAATTACGGGCTCACTATAGTTTTCTTAAAATAATTTCATGCCATGGCGTTCTCCAAAAAAGGCGTGAAAAGGATTTTAGCGATACCTCCGAATTTACAAACGTTTATTAGGTTACGATAGCGCTTACCATCCTTCGAGCCGTATGCTCGATTGCCTTTAAGTGACATAAAAAAATTAAACAGCCGGGACAATTCGGCTCAAACGTCGTGTAGGTACCTACTTAAAGAGGTATGCCTAAGATACCTATACGAGTACTAAAGAGTTTGCGTTCGTTAAACGTTTTGTTTATGTTGATAAGCGTGTAAGTGTGCGCGCCCCGCTGAGTTGAGCTTTTCAACGTCGGTACTCAATACTTGGCCATGCAAACATTGTCTTGGTAAGGGGCCATTCGTATGGTAATTTCAGTGCGGCTTATTAGATTATCCAAATTATTTGTGCAAACTATACTAGAATATGTACATGAATTATGTCGAATTACAATATAAATATATGCACGTTAACAACTTCATATTCATAAAACGTCAAATGTTAACCAATAAACCTATTTTAGCTACCAGTATTACCTATGTCTTGTCACTTTATTATTAATTTCGAATACAATACCGCAGTGAGCAGTGGTTAAAATAGGATAAGTACATCTCAAATACAGTAACTCTTATTACTACACTCAAAGTTCGGAAAAAAAAAGATTTTCCTCTTCTAAAAAATTTAATCTTCACATGTATCCCTTTTCACATTAGGCACAGAATTGTTACTACCTACTGATCCATGAACAAAATCTACCAATGATGTAGTAAAATATTCGACCAGCATCCTTCTCAATAAGGTAGGTAACATAAAAAAAGGCTGTTATCACAGACTATAAACATCTTAACACTATTAAGTAAGTTAAAAGACTTCAACGATAAGGAAACATAATAAAAAGCAACTACTTATTTGAGCTCAACAGTCCACCTGCCAATATTTTACCGTACAGATAACCTCATTTGGGAGGCGGAATTGTAACCTTGCGATGTTAACAATAAGGTTTCATTTTAAAATACATCTGTGTATTTATCTTTTGTCAGGGTAACGCAGTGTATAACCGCAGAATCAATGGCGATAATTGTTACGGAACCGCCGCTCGGGAAACCGAAACTGCTGGCGAGCCTGCGCACGTGTTTAATGAGCATTAAAATAATTGCACGGTGGTTTTATATGGAGTTAATTACGATAATAAGCCGGAAAAGTGGGGCCCCGCCGACCACGTGTCACGCTCCAGTGCCCGCCACTAATTTGTGAAGTCCTGTTCTGGGAATCGTTTGTCGTGTGATACTTTCTAACTTTTTTTTGAGTAACTGTGTAGGGTAGGATTTGTGTAGGTAATATATATACAACCCTATTTCTTCTTTATACAAAAACAATTAAGGGGGATTTCCACCCATGAAACTGAACGACTTTCCCCAAGAAACCTATATGTGCAAAAATGACAAAAAAATCAATCTCCCATACTATTGTCGTCAGCTGATCGGATAGTTTTGTATGAGAGGTCGGAACTCACCCTTAATTGTTTTTGTATAAAGAAAAAATAGGGTTGTCTATGCAAAGGATATATTATGTATTAAGGCGAGTCACCGGTAAATGCGGGCGAAACTGTTTTGCTAGATCAAAATGGTTTGTGTATTTACTATTAAATTACGCTCTTATAAAAAATATATAATACACTAAAGGATATTGCCTAAAGAATGTGCTAATTTGTTACGCGATTAGATGTACTTTACTAGATTATAAAAAATCCCGAAAACAGGCCAAATAAAAGTCTAAAACGGATGATTTCTACCATTTTTTTTAAATTTTCGACATAATTTTTGAAAGTAAATATTTATTTTGAAGTACTACAAAGAACCTGCTAATTCATTAAATCTTATAAAGTCTATACCGGAAAAATACCTATAAAAACTACAAAACGCGTCTATTTGCGCCGTTTCGCTGTTATACCCGTCTCGTACCGTCGTACGTCAAGAGAGCGAGAGAGAAGCGCTCGAAAGGACTCGCCTTAATGAAATGCACTAAAGAAGAACGAGCGATTCTCCGTCACGCTGGCCCAATGCAGGTTGTTGTGTTTTAATGACAGGCATCTTACCACAAATACTGGGACCAGGCAGCGGTAAAACGTGCCCTCCAAAGCACCGAGGAGCCCGAGATCTGGTCTCCTAGTAATCTGATATTGCAAAAGTTGCTTACAAGTTCGCAACCCGAATGTTTATAAGCCAGTAGGTACGCCATCGAGATCCTCTAGGCTATAAGGTAATTGCTGTCAGTATTTTTATTGACAACCGAAGAAGCTATACCGCAATAACGACGGTTGCTACACCATAAAACGTAGACTACCGCAAAAGGCGGATAATAAAATTTGAAAGTTGCCAATATACGTTAATTAATTTCGTATCAATTAAATGTGACTGTCAGATTATGATACAACGATGCATCGGATCGCAGTTTGTATGCAACACTCGCGTAATAATAATTTTGTGTAATTTATCAGAGAGTTGCGACGCGTTTTATCCAAAGCCGCGGATGGATTTAATTTGGTTTTAACGGCGTCAGTATTCAAATTTATGTAATCAATCACCGGATTGTTATGAAAGTGTGCGATACGAGGCGATTTCTCGACCGAATTTGCATCATCGTAGCAATGAGGTTGAGTGCTAATGCGTATAGCTACGTATAGCTAAGATGGTAACTACATTACTGAACACTATTTGATTCGATACAGCTCATTGACTTGGATGTTCGAGTTTTAAAAACTTATTACTGTTTTTTAAAACACAGAATATGATGTAACTCGAAATACATTGGGGTCGTATCAAGAACTCTTTGGAACGTCACAAGAAAAATTAAGATGAGTATGAGAAAACTTTCAAGGGACATCTTTTTTATAAGTAGCCCGGTAAATTACTGCCCTCCATCATTCTGATGTTAAGTGACTGCTGGTGCCCTCGCCCTGCCGACCTACAAAAAAACAGTTGGAATAAAAACTTTTCTTTTACAAATTGTAGTGTAAATTAGTAATTAATGCATAAAAACATTAATCACGACTATTATCCCTGAAGGGTTAGTCAGAACCTAGGCAATGAGGACAGCAAAAGCAGTCCTCTGCCATAGTCCACTGTTCACTAAATAGCGACTACACTGTGCTCAGAGTGACAGGGGTGAGCCCATCGCTGCTTTATGCTGTTACGATTGCGATTGTCTTTAGTCGCCTTTTACGACAAGGAAAAGATGGTAGTATTCTCTGAATAATGAGCCGGCTCCACACAGCTCCGTCAGCACACTTTTTTCCGTTACTAACTATTTAACCTTTAGTTACCTGTATTTGGTGAAAAGGGACTATGTCCCTCTTCACCAAATACAACTCCACACCAAAATACAACACCAAATAGCGACTCCACATGTGCTCAGCGTGAGAGCTGGTGAGCCCATCGCCGCTCTATGCTGTTGGATGTATGTGCAGACTTTCGTCCGTTAGTCGCCTTTTACGACACGCAAGGGAAAAGTAGTTAATTTGGTTACATAATAAATTATGCTTAGTTAATTGTATTACCTAATAAATTATACTTTTATATTAACTTTATTTAGATACTTCTCTTTGGTCTTGTGGTTTTCTTGTAGTCATCGCCACCTGTCTCAGACACAGAGGTCGCTGGTTCGGTTAGTGTTTATGTGCTTATTTCGAGTTACATAACAACAATTTTAGTAGCCAGTTCTTCAATAGTTAAGGATAACGGATAAGGTTCCACTAAAGCTTCTACTTACGGTGTTATGTTCACTTACCATCAGTTAAAATGAAGGCAATGCTAGAGCATATGATTACCAAAAAAAATACCACATCGTGGTAGACCACGATGTGGTATTTTTGTGGTAATACTTTTATATATACAGTGAATTTTCACAATTCACAATAAATAACAAAATGCCTATAGATTTTTTTATTTATTATTTAAAAGTGTATCATCATTTGCCTTTAAACGTTCTACTGTTAGAAACAGGTCTTCCCACATAGACAGCACATGGAGGGATTCGGTCATCATTACCCACCACGCTATGGCCCAATGCGGTATGCGTAAACCCTTTACTAACACAACCGTATTAGCTTTCAAGATGAGTTACATACTCGTATACATAATCACGGCTATTATCCCCGAAGGGTTAGCTAGAGATTAGTATTAATAGAAGAGCAAAAGCAGTCCTCTACCGTCGTTCTCATTCGCAGAATGTACCTTTCTTAAACTTAAACTTAAACTTTCCTACATCCACACCAATTATCTAGCTCAAGAGAAGCTTCGTTATGAAACTCGTTAAATGGTTACTAGACAATGGATAAACATACATAAAATACTTATTATACATAGAAAACACCCAGACCCAAGACAATTTAGAAGAACAATAATTTCTAAATTGACCCGACCGGGGATCGAACCCGGGACCTCAGAGATGGCGACACCATGAAAACCGGTGTACAAACCACTCGACCAAGGAGGTCGTCTTTCGTATAATGCACCCCACTGCCCTACTCCTGTAGGTCAGTGATGGGTTATTCCACTTGAATCCAAAGCTATTGTTCTCAAAACTTCACCGTCCATACATTGTTTCCACTTCGACTCCAAAATGATATTAGGCGTTTAATTTACATGTAGAAATATGTACGTACTTCAATCCCACTTGACTCCAAAATAAATTTGGTAGAGTCAACAGCAAAATTGCATGATTTTAGTGTCGAGTCGGTTAGAGCATGATGTAAGTTAATTGACGGGACTCATTATTGTTCGAGGATTTTGTTTTTTTCTTTTCAGTATTGAAGAGGAAAGAACTTTTACACTTATTAAGCTACATCCTGTCAAATAAACAAATAAGTTAAGTTTTGATTTCTGCGATTCGACATCAATGTATAGTGTTTAAATTGGATTTTTTAATTAAAAATATATATTAGGGTATATAACACGCATTTAATCTTCAATATTTTACAACAATAAAATTCACTATTATAACTGTAATATAATTCTTAATTGAACGTATTTCTAAAATAAAATTCAATAGAACAGATTCAGATTTGAATTTCGTACTTAGTTAGGATAGTTTAAAAATCACAGCTTCAGATCAAAACATCTGAAACTAATTTCTAAACTTAATATCACAGCTACCGATTTCAATTTCCTAATTAAACAACAATTCAAAAACTTATTGTTATAATTTATTAGAACTGGTTTGGTTCACTGAATACTGAGAATTCACGTGCTGACTGCAAATCTTGGAGTCAAATATAAATATAATATTCACTAAAAAGTGTTTTGGAGTTAAAGAGGAAAGTTTTTTGGAGTTTAGTGGAATAACCCCAAGTGATGGGTTAGAATTTGTTTTATTAGATAACAGATATAAGTACTTTGCGCATGGGGTGCATTATGCGAAAGGTACATTCAGCAACTGAACCATGTGCAGTCCTTAGTCCGTTAGTCGCCTTTTACGACACCCAAGGTAAGACAGGGGGTGGTAGTATCATTTCACCGCTACTATATTATTAAATGTTCTATAATAATCTTCTGACATAAGGTGGCTCGGGAAAATATATGGATGTACTTTTTTCCACTAGAAGGTCTGCATGGGCTATATAGGCAAAAACAATTAAGGTGGTTATAATTTAAATAAAAACAAACACGTTAGTGTTGCCCAAGCCGAAATATCTTAACGTCCATGGTATGGGTTGAGTGGTACGAAATTAATGATGCTTCCAAATACTTCGCATAGCTGGTATACACTATAACATGCGTTATCGACACAACTGTGACCCGTAGCGGTGAAAGAATACTACCACCGGACTAAAAACTGCACATATACCGAACAGCATAGAGCGGTGATGGGCTCATCACCTGTCACGCTGAGCATATGTGCTATTTGGTGAAAAGTGGACTATGGTAGAGGACTGCTTTTGCTGTCCTAGTCTCTGACTAACCCTTCGGGGATAATAGTCGTGATTATATGTATGTATGTAACATGCGTTATACTCCTAATTCAACACGCCTCGGTGGTAGAGCGGAAAAGCACTTAGGCCTAGATCCGGAGTTCCCGGGCTCAATTCAGCAATCTGTCTCGATTTTCGATGCTTAGTCTGAGATTGTGATCACTAAGCCATCAATAATCTATGCCGCGCTAACGAAGAGTACAACAACTCGAACTAGCCGCTTCCGAGAAAAACGCTCTCAAAATTTTGAACTACGCTGGCCTGCAAAAATAAGTATCACACTTTTAAAATTGTAATAACTTTTAAAGTACAAAAGATAAACAAGACACAGAGGACTTAAAAATTTTACCATTGTATAATTTACAATAGTTTCAAAGAAAGCTGTAAAACGTTTTTTATTTTAAATCTCTAACTTCTATAGTTTAGAAAAAAAGGAAATTTTAAAAGTGTGATACTGATTTTTGCAGGGCAGTGTATGTTTTTCTTGAATCTCATGAACTACTGAACGTATCTACATGAAGCTTACTTACGTTTAGTAGTTCATGAGATACAAGAAAAACATAGTTCAACATTTTGAGCGCGTTTTTCTCGGAAGCGGCTAGTTCGAGTTGTTATACTGTTAAATAGCCTTGCCTATCTTTGTTTATTTTTGTTGTAACAATAAAATATGAAATATGTCGAAAATGTTAGGTTAGGATTTAACGATAATTATCCAATAGTTTTTTTTTATTAAGATAATTTGTAAATATTTTATTTTACAAAATTAATTTGCGATTTTTTAACTGTAGATTACAAGACCCGAAACACGGGCGGCCATGATTGAGCTTCATATGACGTCACATTTCACAAAATTATCAAAAACTATCTGTCAGGTTTCAAGATAAGTTTCTATTTTTATTGAAATGTGACTTCACAGAGCAAAATGTAACGTGACCAACAGTTAACGCACGAAATTAGAAATTAATAATGGAAAATATGTTTTTTCTGTCAAATAAAGCTTTTTCGAGAAAGAAAATATTGTACGGGGTATAAAATAAGCGTTTGTAATTTTTTAAATACTTTTTTGAAAACTGTCAAGTAGCCAACTGTAGCAATGATTTGATTTCAATGATGGAAGCCTTTGGCTTTCAGTAGGACTTCTGTCCTACTTTTATTATAATTCAAAAGTTACTATTAACATTATGAGAGATAGGCTTTACTTTTTTTTAATCCTAAAGCAATCAACATTACAATGTGCTTACTTTTCTTCATTACGACGATTAATTTTTCGTTTTTGTAAACCTGTTTAGACAATTTAGTTTGTTTATTTTTTATCTGGAAATGTCGGTTGTCTTCAAGCAACCTAAAAAAATGAAAATATAAGGAAAAATATGAAATTATTATAACCTACTTATACTTTTACTAAAACATAGAATTGCTATATAAACACCGCTTATTAATTAGCTATTAGTTGCCGATCGCAGTAATGGGTAAACTACTTATAAATAGCACAATATTTCATATTATGTAGTCATATAATATCATTAAAACAAGTGGATATTTTCGGGTCTATCTTATGACTCTTAAAATAACATAATTAATTTAGTTTGGGTTATGAATCCTCGATTGTAATATTTCATTTATCTGCAGTAGCAAACCAAATAATGTTGACAAATCAATCCTGAAGATAGAATTGATTTGACAACATTAGTTAGTTTAATTATAGGTAGGTATAACTATACTATAGTATTAGTCCAGAATACAAATAGGAATAAAGTTTTTTCATAGTAATTCCAACCATTTTTTTTTAAAGTATTTATTATGATTATGGCCTACAATCCACTTAGAGTAAGGTATCGGTATCATAATAAATAAGGCTCTATAATCTATTCGGCAACAATAATTATCACATCATATCTCCAGCATGTATACACTTACGCAACCTCCAAAATCATATTCCAAATTGTGTCTAATTCAAAAACTATTGTGTCGCGCCGTTTCTAATGCGAGCCGACAATACCGACTGATTGCGTTATAATTTTCTCAGGGTGACTAACTAGATTATTTTCTCGGAAGCGTACGGAGTAAGCATCGACAGTGATCTCAACAAATGAGCCATTATTCTTGGTGGGCCCATTTTGAGCCACCAAATCTATTACACATTGTCCTATGCATCAGTCATTCGCAATCTTATCGCTGCATCGTGGGACCACGCTCGTCCGATTGCAGTGCGTCAACTAAATTCTAGTCCGACTTTTAACAATAACATAGTGTAGGTGGGCTTGACAAGTACCTATACTTATGGTGGACATCATTGTTGCAGACTTTATACGTCATGCAAGCGAGGAACCCATGCCTAACACTTTATTTTTTAGCTTTTGTAATGGGTTAGCAGGACAAAATTATGATTTAAAAAAAGATCCATGTGCTACTATTATGTGTGGAAATGCCTGAATCTAGATGTGGGGCGTCCATAACTAGTTTATGACACTGTCGTGACAAGCGAAACTGTACCTACTGTGCGATATTGAATGTCATAGTTCACCTTAAAACTAACAAAGCTTTTGAACAAAACATTTGAGAGTACAGTGTTTTGGATTGACAGTGTAAGTACTAAATTAATTTTTCTTCTGAACTTAGTAAAACCATAAACAAATAAATTATACTTATATCGTCCTTGGTAAAACTAAAAACAAATTTTATTGTTAAATCTTCTGTCAATCCTCAACTTTACTATAACTTTATACACTTTCGGTGAACATGTTAGTAATTTTTCAAGTAGGTACTTTAATAGAGTTAAGGTAATTATAACTAGCAAAATTAGTACTTAAAACGATCTCAAGACTACTTTTATTGTCACTTATAAGAAACTTGTATCATGCTACAAAGCTGGATTTGGGCGCAGTTATAGGAGCGTTTATTTTTATAACTATCTTATAATCATCTTTTAAAATGTTACTAAACCCTATAACATACTTGACGAAGCGCAATAGCTTCTATAATGATATGTGACTACACAATTACAAGCACAAACGCTCTTGTTAGTATCTGACATAAGTATCTTACTAAAGCAATCTTGTTTTTAATGCACTAGTAATGTACTTAGTTATTAGTAATAAGTATATTTTATTTGAAGTTATCTTTTTTGTTCCTTCGGCTGGTGGTTCCGGTTGTTTTGTGGTAAATACTTAATAAGAACGTAAGTTTCTATTACTATTATTTTGTATTATTGTAAAACATTAATTACTAATAATATATTGTCAATATAGTGTATGAACTCGTGGGGAAATAATTTTTACTGTAAATGTGTACCGCAATTTAGTTATTTTCACAATCCCCTCCGAAAAATAGCACATTAGTATATTGTTGTAAATAAAATATTTCATCAATTCTTATGAATATTCGCCATGTTTTGAAATTGCTCTCCATTAAGTAC